>CP092872.1:65692081-65748897 GCA_030710605.1 Cordylochernes scorpioides
AATTGCTGGAGATTAATGAAAGCCAGCTAAGGAATGCGAATTCCCAAATTAGGGAGTTAATGCTGGACGATGAGAACACCACTATGCAGGAATTGGAGAAAGAACGGGATTTGGTCGAGCAGTATGAAAAGAACTTTCTGCGAACAGAGAAGAAAGTAAACTAATATCTCAATCCTAAGGGAAATGACCAACAAGGCCAAGGGGATGTGGCTTCAATTAGGAGTAGCCCAGAGAAGAGTACCTCATGCAAACTGCCAAAGATCGCGTCAAAAGTTTACGATGGCCCCAGTCTCGATTGGCTGAGATGGTGGTCGCAGTTTGAGACCATTCATGAGAATCCAAGCCTGTCTGAAGTGGATAAATTCCATTATTTGATACAGGCTATGAAAGTTGGAACAAGAGCAGAAAGTCTAGTCAAGAGCTAGATGATAGAGGCGCTCAAGGATCGCTTCGGCGACAAGGTGATATTGACCGAGGTTTATGTGCGACAATTGTTGAAGCTGGTCATCAATAACGTAAGAAAGAAGAATGTATCCTTGGAAAGTTTATATGACTAGGTTGAATCACACATAAGGTCTTTGGATTCCCTGGGTGTGAATGTGCAGCAGAACTCTTCCTTTTTGTATCCACTCGTGGAGTCCAGTTTGCCCGAGGAGTTGATTAGAATCTGGCAGAGGAGTGACATGGCTGGCTATGCTAAAGATGAAAAGGAATTAATTCCATCGGTGGACCAGAGACTAACATCTCTGCTGGCTTTTGTGCGAAGAGAAGTTAAGGGTGAACAAAGAATTGCCTACATTAAGGGTGGATTTGGGGAATCATTACGTAAAAGAGACACCGGGCATTATGTAACAGGGTCGCATATGGCAAAAATAAGAGAAAATGCCGTAAAGAGGGTTCCCTGGTGTATAATCTGCCAGGGGAACCATTAGATACAATCTTGCCCAAGATGGCGTTCAATGCCGGTCCCAGCGCGAGTAAAGGCATTAAGAAGGGTGCACGCATGTTTTAAATGCTTACGCGTGGGACATATAGGAAAAACATGCAGGAGAACTATCAGATGTGCACGATGTCAAGGTGGCCATAACAGTTTCCTGCATTGAACGAATACAGTGTCTCGAGAAATTCAGGATCCAACTGAACGGGAGATGACTAGCCCCAAGGATCCTCCTGCATCGATTAATAAACAAGAATTGGAATTTACCGGAATGCATGTACAGACGGCCATTCCTAAGGCACTTTTGACTACCGCTTTGATTCGGATTGTAAATCCCCAGGGAAACGGGGTAATAGTACGAGCATTGCTGGATCAGGGATCTCAGTCATCATTTATACAACGAGATCTTCTACAGAATTTAAATGTTCCAACATGCGGGGTAAATGCCCAAGTTTATGGAATTAAATACTAAAGGAGAACTTGTTAAAGAACTGGCTTCGTTTACGTTGGAGTCTTTGACAGAACCAGGATGGACCTTACCGATGAAGGCATCATTAGTGGTAGGAAGAATGTGACAGGGTTATTGCCGACTAAAGACCTATGTCTGGCTATACCGTCCAGTTGGAAGGTCCTACCTCTAGCCGATCCCCAATTTGAGAAAAGTGGAAAGGTGCATGTCATCCTGGGTGCGGATGTTTATGGAAAATTACTCCTCCCCGACCTTAGGCTTTGTGACAGAACCCATCTATGTGCCCAGAACACCAGGTTGGGATGGGTGATTTCTGGGGAATTGCCGAAAGGAGATGGGGCGAGTGGTGGAGGTCCATCGGGGCAAAGATGTATTGGTATGAGTGGTATCAATCCGCACCAGGACCGGCATACTCAAAAGACCCCTGGTCAAGCTGGCGTTGCTACCTGTTCCCCCCAGTTAGTCTTGATGGTTCCCATCAACTCGGGGAGAATGTTGAGTTTTCTATGATATTATTTATTATTTAATTTAATTGTTCTGTGATTATGTATATATTGACCGTTGACTATTTTGTATATAATTTAGTTTTTTTAATAAAGTGTGTGTGAATAGTATTTTGGTCGTGCTTTATTCTCTCTTTGGCTGAGGCATTGGAATCACCATTGGGGTGTCGTCTGGGAAGTTTGAAAACCTATACAGTCCTCTGAATTACGCCCTTTTCGTTAAGGACAAAGATGTATATATATTATTTAGAGTTTGTACAAAGAATATCAGCCCGTTGAAGAGCAGTATATTTGCTCGAAAGCTAGCAAATATAAATAAAAGGAAACTTTTACCTGATTTAATTTTTACTTTTTCAAATAATTTCTGGGTAACTATTGCTCACACAAAGAAACCTTAACAATATTTATTATTTTAATAATAGATTATCAATTTTGATACTTGTAATTTGCTACTCTGTAAACTAGCCTCTTTACGCCTCGCTTTTATTTATTGAATTTTGATTTTTTTTCTGGCCTTAAATAACTTGCTATGTCATCCTGAAGTATGTATTTCCTAATTTACTATGTGACAAAATATATATCAATATAAAGTTGCCGGAGGATAAAATTAATGTACCAAAGAAACAGCTCATCCTCCATTTATGCATTGTCCTAATGCATTAATATATACAAAATTCCCATCTATATTTAGATCGAAAAATTTCCAGGAGGAAACTGATGAGGGCCATTAGGCCTAAAGCACGGTCGCCAAGATGGGCGCTTCTCAGTTTATCAAAGCTGGTATATATCCTAGGTCATTGCGTGACCACTTCCATCCAGTTGAATCCGTCCTTCTTGTGCTTCACCTGTGACTTTCGTACCCCATTCCGCCATCGACTGCCAAAATAATCAAAATCATTTTTTTATAAAATTATTATTGAAACCTTTATTATCAGTGGAATCCCACAACACTCGCGCGCCATCTTATGACACTTATTTTAAAAATATTTCTATCCATATATAAATTAAGTATATATGGAAGATTCAGCTGCTGTCCATTCTCAGGTCAGAACATGAGGTTAATTTCGACACAGTAATTCCCAGTACCATTTGTCCGCATTCCATGTGTAGATCGATATCCAGATAGTAGATAATAGAAAATCGCTCGAGACAATTATCTTGGAGAATGTCAACTAAGCTTTTTTGATATTTAACCCAAATCTGAATTTGCTTAGGGTAAGGTTAACAAGACATTTGAGTCCATGTAAGCCATGATCTGGTAGAATTGATTCTTGATTGGGTTAACATTAATTTGTAGGCGTAGATCATCTCGTTATATTCTTGTTTATTCCTATCCAACTGCTATAACTCAGCATTTTTTTTTTTTACATTAGTAACCTTGTTATTAAAGACCTGATAGCTAATACAGCCAGATATTCCCTTTGTAAAAATATATCTCCTTTTGGCAATCAACAATCTTCTTTATTCCTTGATATTGATGGTGAAATAGATTATTAGATACATTTTTAAGTTCTTGAATAAGGAATTCGATTCGCTTTCGAGTATTTTTATTTTCACCTCTGTTGGTCTGGACTTTAACAAGAAGAAGTGCCTTAACCTTCTTGGACAGCCTTTAACATTTGTATATTTTAATTTCCCACTTATTATTAATTTTTATTTTCATAATATAGACTATTTTATTATAAATATAAAATTGAATTTCAGTTCTTTGTCCACGAATGGAGCAAAAATATTACCTCTTGTTTCATCTCAGTAAACCATCAGGGACCAGATATATATATACAAGGTCACTTTTGTTGGTGCCCATGAGAGAGAGAGAGAAAAAATGTAGATTTCATTTAGTAAATGCAAGGGCTCAATATGACGAAAATTATAGAGCCAAAATTAAAATTTTTATAGTAGTGTATTTTTAAGCATTTGAAGAAATAAAAAAACATAAAACTCTACATTTTTAGTGTATTAATTTTCAAATAACCCCTTCTTAAGAGTGCAATAAAATTCATAAAATCATAAAATAAATAAACAAATAAATAAAATACTTCCCTGTGGTAAAGACAGCTGACTTGTAATGTTTACGTACACATTTCAAATTTTATTTTTTCGTCACATGTCCTCCTGATATACGGCTTTAATTTTAGCTTTTAAATTTAATCTTTATTTTAGAAAATATATATATTTAAAACATGCTGCAATTGCGCCATAAATTAATATCAAAAGCGGAAGATTTAACTGATGATGTAAGCAAAATATGTTTATTTTGTAAATAATCCATAAGGAAAACACGATTTTTTTAACAGAAACATTTCAATTTCAACTAGAACTACATAAAAAACAGAAATTTCTAAACATATAACATATTTTACAGCCCTATATATAAAATTTTAGTTGCCATATTGTCTTTCAGGAAACGTCAGCCATGTAGTTTCAGAAGCAAGCAGACGTATAAAGTGAACAAAAATATGGTATAGTAAATTGGAGTAATATAATTTTAATCCCCAATATTATGTTTGATCTTGTAAGAATACTTTCTTGCAAGGCCACACACACACACACACTATTATAACTATTATATAATAACTTTGAAACAGCTTAAAATTTTAATACTAGAGAGAGGATAAGAAATATGTTATCATAAATTATTGGTCATTTATAGTAACAATGGTTGTCCCACTCCACTGAGCCCTTTGTTTCCCACTGATTGGTTGATTGGATAAAGCATTTTTAGCTGGAATGAATAGACTGTTGCTAGTTTTTTTTTCCTACCTCCTGATATATAATTTAATGCTTTTTCAACAATTAGATTAAAAATTTGTAAATTAAATAATTATTATTTTGACTTTAAAATAAGTAATATAAACTATTTTTATGACACGTATGATTCTTTTTGAACAAATAATTTTCTATTACCCTTACTGCAATGATAAAAATAATGGGAGGGTCTGGTTCATCGGTGATGAACCCCTGCAGTGATTTTACAGATATGAAAACCTGTCTCTGTTGTATTCAAACATGAGATACTAACATGGAGTACAAACGCTGCTCATCCTGTATCCCTGGATTAGGAGCCCTTACAGGATACTATCAGCTGGGCCAGCTGAACCCAGGTTTTTTAGTGAGCTTGTTACTGCTCCCCCTCCTCCTTTTTCATCCGGGCTTGGGACCGGCAAAGGCAGAGTTTTTTATTCTTTTATTTATCCCTAGTACATGTGGTACAGGCCATGATATGGGTAGTTAGCAACTGCTTTTACTGTAAGTGCACCACATGTCTACACATGTGAAAAGCAGTTTGAGACTTTTGCACTTACAAATATGCCAGAGTCCCGTTTGGTTACTTGCACTCGCTGGTGTGGTTGGACTTTTGCAAGAATTAGGGGCCATTGGAGCATTTTTTTTTTATCAGAAAAAAGTGCCCAATGCAGGATTTAATCCCGGGTCGTAGTAGCAGTTGAAAACCAACGGTTTAGACCATCCTTCCACCGATCCCCTAGGTGAGTTGTTGATTGAGGCAGCCATCTACCCTTGGTTTGAGATTTCCTTTCTCCTTGATGAAGTCTGTCTCGACTTTAGACAGCCAAAACCTACAGTAGAACCTCTGTGAGAG
This sequence comes from Cordylochernes scorpioides, assembly GCA_030710605.1. Lineage (NCBI taxonomy): Eukaryota > Metazoa > Arthropoda > Arachnida > Pseudoscorpiones > Chernetidae > Cordylochernes > Cordylochernes scorpioides. Next base: position 65,697,592 of record CP092872.1, read on the forward strand.
GACACTCCTGCTAGAGGATATCTCTATACAAAAGACAGTTTTCATCACCAAAATTACTAGTCATACAAATTAGCAGCTCTACAGTAAGAGGACACCTCTATCTATAAAGGATACTTTGTCTTTACAGCTAGATGTCCTTTCTGTGGTCTTTTATATGGTTAATGGTAGAAAGTTTATGGAAAAGACATTTTACTCCCGTACAATAAGAGTTCAGTAACATTGCCATGATGGAAATTGAAACCATTGTCCTACTGCCATCTACTACCTTGGTTCTTCGCCTTTGCCGGTCCCAAGCTCGGGTGAAAAAGGAGGAGGGGGAGCAGTAACAAGCTCACTCAAAAACCTGGGTTCAGCTGGCCCGGCTGATAGTACCCTGTAAGGGCTCCTGATCCAGGGATACAGGATGAGCAGCGTTTGTACTCCATGTTAGGAGCGGCCGCACATGGCGTCTGTTCCTCATGTCAGAGGCGGTCATTTCTTTTGGAGCTAAGTCGGCCTGCCACTGAGTAGTGCTCTCAGTCTTAATGACAGAGGCAGACGCATTCTACTTCACCCAGTGTGGAGATAAGAAAGAAGAAGACGACCTTAGTTTTGTTTAGAGACTGAGATACTCAGGTCTCACCCTGGGGTTCCATTCTTGTCTTTATCAATTTGTTTTTATTTCTATAAGAGCAGTGTAAGAGAGGTGGTACATCTTACATAACAAATGTACACATGTGGAGGGAAGGGGCCATGTGTTCTCCAATCTCCATACAGCTGGATGACCCATTGTGCACTCTGCCACATCTATCTTTCCTCTCTTCTCTCAGTCATCAACATGTCTTTATAAACAATACAGTAAAAACCTTCTATTGTGAGCCCCCAATGGTTTGTATTAGCTGGGTTTTACTGTATATAGAAGACATTTTTTCAATGAATAAAAAAATAATGAGAAAAAAGTAGTACAAATGTGATTTTATAAATATTCGAAACTATTATAGACGCGTATGATTCTTTTGAAAATTAAAGAATTTCTATTGCCCTTACTGCAATGGAAAAATTAAAGGGTGCATGAATTAAGAAAATGATCATTGAGGTACAGCTTGCACTACGCTGGCAAGGGCCAACAGCCTGAAACATGTACATGGTTAGCTTTTCTTGATTAATCAAGAATGGGTATTTGGCCATTTCTGGAATAATTAAAAATCAACGAATAGTTGATATTTATTCCGTTAGATGGCGCAAGCCATCAGAACTTTCAGTTGCACGATAAGGAGATGCCCCCTTTTTTTTTTTTCTTAATAAAAAAATAATATGTTGGAATTTTTCAATCTTGACTTCTTCATCTTTCTTATCCCCACTCAATCATTTTAGGTATCAAGCTTGTAGAGTTTGAGACTTTTGATGGTGTCTGCTGGGGATGAGTAGAGCTCATCAATGGATGAACCAATCCAGTCAAAATGACAACCTTGACTGACCACAACCTTGACTTTAATAGGGAAAATTGTAGATGTAACAGAGGGTTCTCTAAATGTCCATAATCTGTATCCTTCCATACGATGAGTAGGATTTAAACATTTTATACTTTGCCTTTGGGACCTAATCTCAGACAGTTGCTATCAATGCCACATGTGGCCGGCTACGTGACACTTGACGTGATAATTGGTACTTTGGCCACCTGGTGTCTTCTTCCATTCCAACCTCCGTCTTCATGGATTCTCCTCCCTCACAGGTCTCTTTCTTTACCTTTCTTTCTTGACTTAATATCAGCTTGTTTTTAAATTATTATCCTTCTCTAGTACACGTGGTACAGGCCATGATAATCATGGTGGGTAGTATTAGCGACTGCTTTTACTGTAAGTGTACCACATGTCTACACATGTGAAAAGCAGTTCGACTTTTGCATTTACAAATGTGCCAGAGCCCAGTTTAGTTACTTGCATGCGGTGGTGGGGCTGGACTTTTGTAAGAATCAGGGGCCATTGGGGCATTTTTTTTTTTTTAGAAAAAAGTGTCCAATGTGGGATTTGATCCTGGGTCATAGCGGTTGAAAACCAACGGTTTAGACCACTCATCCACTGACCCTCCAAATATCATCTTGTAGTGTGGCATTTATAAAATGTAGGTTGATCATAATGACATGTCATCCATCCCCAGTACAGTAAAACTTCTCTCTACATCTATTTGCCAAAGTTTTCTTTGGAGAGAGATCTGTTGCTCTTGAGATCTGTAATTGATCATTCGTAAAAATGATCATTTTGGTAATATCTTTTGTAGAGAGGTATCCTCACATTGAGATTATACTTGATAAGGTACAATTTGGATTATAGATTATAAACATAAAGTAATAAGACCAAATCCAAATAAATAAATAGTGAAGATGGTAACAACGCTGTTACCGAAACGTCACACACTATTTATTTATTTGGATTTGGTCTTATTACCTTGTGTTTGAGATTATACTGTATAGTAAAATAAACAAATTTAACTGAATATATTATTTATTAATTTTAACTTTTTTTATTACAGTACAACCTTTTTATAACAGCCTTTTTTATAACCCAGAACTTAGTTATATCATCAAAGTCCCAAGTTTTAAGTGTCATTTATTTTAACTGTGGCTATACTAACATAAATACATTTTTTCTAAGTGATGTTTTTATAAAGAAACTGTAATCTTAATATGAATAATACCTTTGCAATGCTAAGATACAATTTACATTATAGATTAGAAATACAAGGTAATAAGACCAAATCTAAATAAATAGTGTGTGAATCAATTCAGCCTTTTGTCTGATGTCTGAACAACGCTGTTAACGAAACATCACACACTATTTATTTGGTCTTATTACCTTGTATTACCTTTGCAATGAATTTCTCTATTCTAATGAAAAGGTAGTTTTTTTTTTAGTAAACTCTGTATTCATGTGTCATCTGATTCTAAGAAATAAAAACATTTAAGTGCACGAATATTTCTTTTACACACAAAACAAACTTCTACTGTCCTTACTGAGATGAAAAAATATTGGGAGGACTTGGTTCATCAGTGGTAAACCCTTCCAGCAGCTACACCAATTTAATCGACCAGACTGCTTCAACTCTAATTACTGTATTGGATTATTCTCCTTATATATGTACATAGCAATCACCCTTTCAATTTTTTTCAGAGAACACCATCTGATTTTATTGAGGCGTGAAGACCTGAAATGCAATTTCTGTGGATCAGGAATAACAACGGAGATGTTGCACTACTTATTTGACTGTGCTGCTCTGTCTGAGGAAAGACGAAAACTAAATGATAAAACGGAGCAACTTTGTCCTTCATTTCCGGCACTGATTAATGAAATATCAAAGAATAGGTATATAGCGATGGCGATATTTGGATTCCACAAGACTATATCCCGGAAAAAAGGCCTCACAGTGTTCTCCCCATCCCTTGTGAACTGGCTAATCCTGTATAGGGTGAGAGGCCCTAAATAATGGCTTTGTTGTTGTTGTATGTACATAGCAATCATAGCAATAAGAAGAGTAGAAGTTTGTTTTGTGTGTAGAAGAAATGTTAATGCTTGCAATTCCTATATATAGATGGCAGGTTATTGCTTTATATTAATTCATGTCTCCTCACCTCTAGAGGCAGTTTGCTGCATGTGGGTACATCCTTGTGCTCCCAATAGGGGGGTCGGTGGAAGTGTGGTCTAAACCATTGGTTTTTGACCGCTACGACCCAGGATCAAATCCCGCATGGGCACTCTTTTCTAATTTAAAAAAATGCTCGAATGGTTCCCAATTCTTGGAAAAGTCCAACCCCATCTGTGAGTACAAGTAACCAAACAGGGCTCTGGCAAATTTGTAAGTGAAAAAGTCGAACTGCTTTTCAAATGTGTAGACATGTGGTGCACTTACAGTAAAAGCAGTTGCCAACTTCTACCCATCATGATTATCATGGCCTGTATTATGTGTAGTAGAGATAGTAATAATAAAAAAAAATAATCAGATGGTGAGCCATAATGATTGACATGTCATATCATCATCACACAGTGATTTGTGTGTTCATCACACAGTGATCATTAGAAAAATAAACAAGAACTGGAGGATATCCCACCTAAGCACAGTTGGTACAGTAGAGTGGACTTAGGAGGAGCTCTGAACCTCAGACAGCACCAAAGAACACTAACAAGATTTAGAACAGGCCATCTCAAGCCATTGAAGATAGAAAATAACAAAATCTACCCCACTTGCCCAAAATGTAGCTTGGCACCTGCAGCTCCAGAACACATTTTGGCTTGCATTAGATGCACTAAACAGGACCTTTGGAAGAAGCCGCTGCTTATCATAAAACAGCTCGAGGAACATGAACTCATGGAACTCGTGTAATCTTTACACAAGGGGATAAGAAACAAAAACAAAAAACAGTGATTTGATCACTCTGCCATTTTCAGACCAATGACGATACCTCTCTGGGAATAAATGCCTTTCTACTGTAGTTACCTGGCATTCTTGTTTCTCCTTTCTTCTTATAACTTAATTAGGTTATTTTTGCTCTAATGGATTTATTGTAATATTTCATGGAGCTTAGTTGAATACCTTGTGTGGTACTTGAAATAAATTTTAATTATGTAAATAGGAACCCATATAAAATATTGTTACATAAAGTAACAAGACTATATCCAAATTAATAATACAGTAGAACCTCTCTGTAAAGGACACCTAGTTGCAGAGTCCTCGTCCTTTAGAGAGAGGTGTCTTCTTATTGGAGAGTTGCTAATTAGTAAAAATGGTTATTTTGGTGATGAAAACTGTCCTTTGTAGAGAGGTGTCCTCTAGCAGGAGTGTCTATTCATGGGTGTTCTACTGTATCATGCATGACATTTTGGTAACAGTGTTGTTACCATATCTTCAGAGTACTGAAACTCATGCATTCCTATTTATTTGGATATGATAATGCACGGTTTAGATTATATATTTAAAACACAAAGTAATAAGACTAAATTCTATTTAGATTTATTTGGATTTGGTCTTATTAACTTGTGTTTATTCGGATATGGTTTTGCTATCCTGTGTTTCTAATCTATAATCCAAATTGTATCTTATCAAGACAATATTGTTAGGAAATAAGATGAATTGTTTGTGGCTTTCTTGCCAAGGAATCTTGCTGAGAGAAAGAGAAGAACATCCCAGATATCATCCAATATGACCCTTCTATAATACCTCTTCACACCCACAACTTGCTGAACTATTCAGTGTACAGTAATGATAAAGCACAATTTGGATTATAGATTATAGGCTACAAGAAAATAAGACCAAATCCAAATAAAGTAAAAGTATGTGACTTTCAGTAACATCGTTGTTACTATCATCAGACAAAAGAATAATGTTTTGTAACTACTCTGTTACTGAAACGTTCCAAACTATTAATTTATTTGGATTAGGTCTAATTTTCTTGTAGCTAGTGTACAGTAATGTACATCTGACTGGGATCCTTTGACTTAATCCTACATATGTGAATGGTTGGACCTTTTTAAATTGGTCTAGTTCTTGATGCACAAATTTAACTATATATCCCTAGGCTGTATATGAAAAATGATAAATTGATGTTTGTTATTCTTCTCTCTGCCAAAACTACGGAGTAATTACTAAGACATTTTTATGGAGGTAACTGAAGTTTTTATTTATTTTAGCACACACCACAAGCTCTCTCTACGCAAAAAAAAAAAAAAATATATATATATATATTATATTTAAAAAAAAAAGATATTATTTCTGTTTGAATTTTGATCATGTTGAGGATTATTGTAATGGTGGTGCAGTCGTGGCTAAATTTCTTGAAAGAATAATAATAAAATGGTCTTGATCAGATATTGCTTTATTGAGCTGAGAAATGAATTCATATTAAAAACATAATTTTGTACAAGTACAGCCTGGCTTAAGGCGTAAGAATAAAAAATATGAAAAACAAAAGAATATTTACATAATTACATATGGTTTGAGCCGACCAGCGGGGAAGAACAACAATCAGTTTATATAGTAGAAGCGTGACCTCTGGCGGTCGATTAAAACAGTATTTATATCTATGAAATTATAACTTTAAATAAAATAACATTTTAACATAATTCTAAATAAAATATTTTAATTTATAATTTTAAATAAATTATTTTAATATAACATATATATATAAAAAACTTCGTCATAATATTTTAATAAAAGAGAATCCATTTCCTGTAATTCTGATTTTTTACAACTAGTGACATTACTGTGGGTAGGGCTAATAAATGAATTTGATTGGTTTGAACTGCAATTTTTATACAACTGGTTGTGCTCCCTACAAATCTTGGCTTAAATGATCCTGGATAATACCTGGGTGAAGCTGGTAACCTTCCTCTTGTATATCGGCTTCTGGTGGTTCTCGGAAAGTTTTTAGATATTCAGTAGAACCTCCCTGTAGAGGACAACACCTAATTGCATAGCCAAAGTGTCATTTAGAGTGAGGTGTCCTCTTACCAGAGAGATTCTAAATAGTAAAAATGGTAATTTTGCAAATGAAAACTGTCCTTTACAGAGCGGTGTTCTCCTGTGTGAGTATCCCCTCATGGAGGTTCTACTGTACACAAAAATGACAGCATATATATATCTTGCATTCTTATTGAAAAGATCATTGATTTTTAAGCACCAAGCTTGTTACACCAACTATGATTTCCCATTGAGTCACCCTCCTGTTGAAATATTTAGGCTCTTTAGGATCACAAAAAAAACTGATAAAGCCTTTTATTAAGATATTGTGTCTTACATACACAAGTTCTGGAGTCCAAAGAGGGTGGGAAGCAAATATTGGTTAAAAGTAACAAGTTAAAAAAGGCAATCAGCTATATACAGCCTTGTGGAGAGGCATAACAAACCCTGCATGTATTTCAGCCATCTTTTTTGTCTTCTAACGATATTCTAATCTTTTCTGCTGAATAGTAGAGCTGGCAATATAAGTAGACACAACTGGTCAACTACACAAAGAGAAACTTTTTACTTGTGATGGTTCTTTTAAGAAATGGTTGTTGCAGGTGTTGCGGTACACACGCAACGTTTTGCCTCACCTAGCTCACCTCTGCCTGATCTCCACCTTCCTGGATGATGGCCTACGCATGATCATGCAGTGGAATGACCAGATTGACTATCTGAGCGACCACATTGTGTCCAACAGACCTCTCTCAGTGATCCTGGTCATCTACAACATTGTCATCCAGCTGGGGTGCTCCATCATGGTGCTGCTGCGTATCCGCGTACCTCTGGCGTGTTCCCTGCTCTCCTCCATTGTCATCTTCCAGGTGACTTTCCTCCCCTGCAACAACACCATTCCTTCATATCACATCTCTCTTATCTCTCATTAGGATTGAGAGAAGTAAAACATGTCTGTTTCTTTAGAAAAAAGCATCTTCTAAACAGGAAACTGAAAGTTTCTGATGTTTTGCATCATCTGTCAGAATAAATATCAACTATTTGTTGATTAATTTTTAAAACTTAATTAATTAATTTAATTATTCCAGAATTGGCCAAATACCCATTTTTGATTAATCAAGAAAAGCTAACCATGTATGCGTTTTGGGCTCTTGGTCCTCGTCAGGGTGGTGTAAGCTATACCTCAACGACCAAAAAAGCTGATTGTTCAGGCATCCTGAAAAAATCATGAAAAAGGAAGTTAAGGCTTTTCACACTTTATTCACTCCGACAGATGGTGCAATCTATCAGCAACTTTTAGTTGCACAATCAGGAGAGGTCTTAATATATCCACCTGATCCCGGTACAATTTCACTTTTGTCCTGTTTTTGTAATGTCTGTTTCTGTCATTGAGACTGGGAGCACTCCTCAGTAGCAGGCTGACAATGTGAGGGACAGATGTAGCTAACTTGGAACACTGCTCAGTAGCAGGCTGACAATGTGAGGGACAGATGCAGCTAACTTGGAACACTGCTCATCCTGAGTTGTTGCCAGGCCAGCTGAACCCAGGGTTTGTTACTGCCTGCCTAAACTACTCCTCTTTCACCCAGTCTTGCAGAAACAGTCTTTAAAACATCGCAAACACTTTTTTAGGTTCAGTCTTCTCTGCTGAAATAAGTCCAGTAGACTTCTCCCACCTGCCAGCTATTGGCCAGTTCTTTCAAGGTCATTCTTTACTTCCTGGGAGCCATTTTCTATGTCGGTATCCTTTCTTGGTATTGTCTTTTTTTTTTTGCTTATTCCTAGTACACACATGGTACAGGCCATAATAATCATGGTGGGGGGTAGTAAGCGACTGTAAGTGCACCTCATGTCTATAGGTGAAAAGCAGTTCAACTTGGGGTTTATTGTAATCGATTTTATTCAAGTGTGATATATGCAAGTGTGATTTTTGTTTGGAACCAAACTCCTAAGCCAGGTTTTACTGTAAACTTATAAAACTAAGTGTCTCAGTAACATACCATTGCTGCCATCTTCTCTCCTACAAGAGTTCTATAGCACCTCAGCCTGAAGCCATGGTGGCTGATACATCTAATATGCCCAAAGTTTTGTTTCACTGTGGGAAAATGCCAGAAATTTCCCCCCTGCTCTATTATAGGAAAGCTAATCTACCAACCACCTTTTGTCATTTTCTGTATGATAGAAAAAATAATAATGCCAAACTTCCAATTTATTAACAAAACTATTATTCATCTTTTGCGATGATTTGTTCTTCGGATATACAGACCTATATAAGTAAATACATCAACCAACTTTATAATTTAACTAGCCGAATGACCCGGGCAACGCCCGTGTTTTACCCGATTGAATGTTTTTATTCAAATACTATTTGTTACAATTATAAATTGGCGCCTTAAATAAATGCATATATTAGTTAATACCTATAGCCTATGTGCTTTATCTGTCTATGTACTGTTGGCTTCCGTAGGCGTCTCATACTGGGAAAAAGAAAGAGAGGATTCCATTTAGTTATTAACTAATATATGCATTTATTTAAGGAGCGACCCGCTCCAACACAATAGTTACATAAACGATAAAGCGAGTGGGGGGCATGATGGGGGGGGGGGGGGTGGAGCAAAGGTGGCGTGATTGTAGCCAACCAACCAATAGGAGGGCGCCATTCCAAAAAAAAAAGCAAACAGTGACAGAGATGACTGACAACTGATTAGGAGATGAGGAATGATGCTCGTAACTGTATATAGAATATTTACAAAAGTCTCTTTCATTTTAAAGCTCTTATTTATAGGCAAATACGTGAGGCTTCACATGTATTTTAGAAACTCGTGTAGGTATATAAGTAGAACTAGGATTCAAAATAATTAATCCCCTGAGGAGAATGACAATGTCAGGAGTTAAATAAATCATTGTGTGGCAATATTAGTTCTGAATCAACTTCCAGCCAACAAATAATCTTTGGAAAATTAATATGTCCGCTAAAGGGGGGTTCTGCTGTATATATATATATACAGTTAAACCTCTCTATAGCACCCCCTCTTGGGACTCACCAAAATAGGGTGCTATAGAGAGGGGTTGCTATAGACAGGTCACTTTTAATGTAAATCGCATCGTACTACGTATTTAAAATCGGGCGCTATAGAGAGGGAGTCTCTATTTAGAGAGGGCGCTATAGACAGGTTTAACTGTATATACAGTCGAACCTCTTTAATTCAACACCCCAAGGGAACAGAACTTTCGGTTGAATTAAAGGAAGTGTTGAATTAAGGTTAGATGATTAGCTAATCATCTAACTCGCTAAAATTCTAACTGCTCATCCACATATGTGGGTGAGACAGGCAGAACGACATACATCAGACTAACCGAACACAAACGCAATATCCGTAATAAAGACCCTAAATCACTAATATATCAACATACAGCACAAACAGGTCACCAGTTTAACTTAGATCACCCAAAAATCTTATACCGTAATATACACAATAAGTACAATATACTTTATTTAGAATCAGTCATATCCAGCCAAATCAACAGCATTAACAGAAAAATAGATATCCCAGACATATACCAGGTTCTTTACAAATAATCATATACTATTCTGTTTCAATTTAAACACAAGAAGGTGGGACCCCCTGTCTTCTGTATCTTGGTGTTTAGCCCAATTTTTATTGATCGCTAACTTCTATATATTTTAATCTCCGTATTTAATATTTAATTTTAGATTATACCGTAGTAAATTATATATCATATATGTAAATTTTGAAAATTTTTAATTTTTAATTTCTCCAATTCTGTACATGCAAAAATTCCAAGTCATATATATTTATTTTATTCCTTTTAGTTTTACAGATGTATTTATGTAAATATTGTCCTCTTTATAATGGCTCAATTTTAGGTTATACGTGTTAGTATTACCACTATCCATGCCTGTAGAAGGACGTCTAGTCCGAAAGCTTGCGTATTAAATATATAAAAGAAGCTCCTCTTATCTTTTTTATGCTTATTCGTTTAATTAAGGTAGAGTGTCGAATTAACGAGGTTATACTGTATATACAGTTAAACCTGTCTATAGCGCCTCCTCTTGGGACTTACCAAAATAGGGTGCTATAGACAGGTCACTTTTAATGTAAATCCATCGTACTACATATTTAAAATCGGGCTATAGAGAGGGAGGCGCTATTTAGAGGGGGCGCTATAGACAGGTTTAACTGTATATATATATATATATATATGTGAAAAAAATAGTACAAATGTAACATTGTACTGGGATAAGGTGCATAAATTAAGAAAAAGGCATCTCCTTATCGTGCAACTGAAAGTTGTTGATGGCTGGCGCCATCTATCGGAATAAATATCAACTATTCTCGTTGATTTTTAATGAATAGTTGATATTTATTCTGATAGATGGCGCCAGCCATCAGCAACTTTCAGTTGCACGATAAGGAGATGCCTTTTTCTTAATATATATATATATATATATATAATCTCCATATGGTTTTACAGGGCTGTGCATGAGAAGAAACTGAGAAAAGAGAGCCATATGTAAATAGATATGTATATGAACAATCACCAGAAATACCATTCAGAATAACACTATTTTTGATACGCTGAAAAACAAAGTTAGAACAAGTCCCATTAATGAAATTATTAGAAGTATTTTTGTAGAAAAAAGTTCTTCGCAATGAGGTGTTGTAACTACTGTGAAATGTTTTCCCCAACCTTTCATAGCAATCTGTGTGGGACCACCTTCCTTCCTCCATCACTGATGTGGACTTCCTTCTGTTGTTGAGCTACTTCCTTGTTCACCTCTCCTTGGTGGAATCCTATACCTAATTAATATACATGTATACAGTAGAACTACCTCTCTGTATAGGACAATACCTAATTGCAGAGCTAAAGTGTCCTTTAGGGAGAGAGGTGTCCTCTTACCAGAGAGTTGCTAAATTGTAAAAATGGTAATTTTGCAAATGAAAACTGTCCTTTGTGGAGAGGTGTCTGCTAGCGAGGTGTCTGCTAAAGGGAGGTTCTACTGAATATACAGTATATATAGTCTCCATATTGTTTTACAGGGCTGTGCAAGAGAAGAAACATTAAGAAAAGGAAGCTGTATGTAAATGAATATTCTACAGGTAAACTCCGTGTAATTAGTATAAATGCACAACGAATCTAAAGTTTTTCGGAGGAGCCTCTTTAATTATACTTTTGCAAGCTTTCGAACCTTGCGGTTCTTCCACAGGCGTGGCTAGTATGACTACACTAACAGGGTATAAGCGCGCTTGAGCCATTATATACAACATATAAATTTACATGCGGAGTGATATTACAAACGTAATAAAATAGAAATAGGAATTATGACTATACAAATAAAATAAAATAAAACTATGTAAATGAACTTATAGATTTTTAAAATTTAAATGAAATTATGGCAAAAACTTTTAAATACGATAAAAGTTAAGTAAAACAAAGATATTGACTGTATGTAAGCCGTGTGACACCTTAAAACCTCTTAACATTTAAAACCAGTAAAATTTCAAAACATCTCAACACAGAAAAAACCAAGCTGGGGTCCACTCCACCCGACCACACACCCGAGTATATCACGGTATAACTATTGAGATATTATATGATATATTTCCGGTAGATCTATTTTCCTATTTATGCTGTTTGTTTGTGTTGATATGATGGATTCCAGTACCAGTCTGTGCTGCTTATTGTTTATGTGCTGATATAGGATTTTAGGATGATCTAAGTTGAAGTTATGGCCAGTGTTTGAAATATGTTGGTATATAAGTGATTTCGGGTCTCTATTGTTTATGTTTCGTTTGTGTTCGGTGATTCTGATATACGCGGTTCTGCCAGTCTCCCCCACATAGGAGGCTGGGCAATCCTGGCAAGAAACCGCGTATACTGCTCCGGTGGAGTGGATGGGATTGTTGGGTGCGTCTGCTTTGGTGATAGGATTCCTGAGGAGGGTAGCAAGATTGGGAGGGCTGTTAAAATAAACTTGGATACCATATGGGCGAAGGATTCTGGAAATGGCAACTGAGAACGAGGAATATGGAAGATAGCAGACTGCTCTATAAGTCGTGGAGGTCCTCGGAGCAGTGGGATCAAACGTGTGTTTATCTATGAATTTTCTTGGGTATCCTGCAGTGGTTAGAAGGGTGGTAATTCTGTTTTTTCTATGGCTTTAAATATAGGTAATGAGCAATGCGTATGTATTCTTTTGGTTAGAGTCCTGACTGTATTTACTTTATAGGCTACCGGGCTATTGGAGGAGAAATGGGTGTATAGGGGTGGGATATTCTTTTTGTAATAAACTGCTGTGTGCAATCTGTGTGGAGTGCGGATAATGAGGATGTCCAGAAATGGCAATACTAGGTTTGTTTCTGTTTCGTATGTGAATTTGATGTCTGTGTGAAAGGTATGTAGAGTGTTAAGAATAGGTTGGAGCTCATTCGGTTTGATTATGCAGAAGATGTCGTCCACATACCTCCTCCAATAATGGATGTCGGAAGAATGCATCTGATTGATCCACTGGTCCAAGGACCCCATCACGACTTCAGCAACTATGGATGAAAGAGGACTGCCCATTGGGGTGCCCCTGATCTGCTTATAATGCTGGTGGTTAAACGTGAAGGTGCTAATGGAAAGACATAAGGACGTTAGCTGGGTTATCAGGGTTATTGTTTGATCTTGAATACCTGCTGCCTTGAGAAATGACTGTAATTTGTTTAAAATGAGGTCGTGTGGAAGGGAGAGGTATAGAGCTGTGACATCAAATGAAACCATAGTGTGATGTGCGGGTAGCTGCATTTGTGTGATCTCCTGAACGAAACTGGGTGGGTGTGTGATGTTGTACTGGTTGGGATTGTTCTTCATGATAGGGGATAATAGTTGGGCCAGATATTTAGCTAAGGTATGAGCCGGGGAGAGGTGGTATGCGATGATGGGTCGGAGTGGTACCCCAGGCTTGTGTATTTTAGGAGCACCATATATGTACGCATCCCGTGTGAGGGAACCGGTGAACTGAGTTAATTGTGCCTTGGTGATCTGCTTCGCCTTCATCAAGTTCCTAAGTGATGACTTGTAGCTCTTGACCATGGCGTCTTTCGCAGATGTTGAGATGTTCGTAAATGTGGATGTGTCAGCGAGTATGTTCATTTTTCCTTCGTAATCAGCTCAAGGACCACCAGTTCATCCCACCGTCCCTCAGAATCAAAGACCCGGTTAGGAACCCTTTCTCAGAAAAGATAACAAAGAAGTACCAGTGGGACCTGCTAGAGTCCAGAATCCAGGGATGTCACTCCAACATCAGGATCATTTCTAAAACAGTGAAGGGCCTTATATTTCACATTCCCCAGCTTCTTCCCATTGCAGAATTCACCGAAGTCATCATGTCCATCACTAGAGACATCCAACACAAAGAAAAGATCCTTACAGGCAGGCAACAAACAAAGATGTCATATTGGGTAAAGAAATACCAGTTCCCGCAGTCCGCAGCCTTTCCAAACCATTCATCTAATGGAATAGTTAACTTGTCCTCGATTCCCTTATCGGAAAAGGAGGAAAGGGTGTTAGCATTGGGGTTACATTACGTTCCTCCCGACAAGCCCGACATACCCAGGTTAATAGCAGGAGTGGAAGGTGCACTCAAAAACCTCAACCATATGGAAACCCTCAGGATTAGACACGCAGTGACCCAGGTCTTGCGCAAGCCCTATCGCCCAGTATCATATGCCCGGGATCATCGCTCCCTCATCCAGAAGCTAAAAAAGACTAGTTCGCTGGTAATCACCAAAGCAGACAAGGGAAACCAGACGGTGTTGATGGATAGAGCTGATTACGAAGGAAAAATGATGAACATACTCGCTGACACATCCACATTTACGAACATCTCAACATCTGCGAAAGACGCCATGGTCAAGAGCTACAAGTCATCACTTAGGAACTTGATGAAGGCGAAGCAGATCACCAAGGCACAATTAACTCAGTTCACCGGTTCCCTCACACGGGATGCGTACATATATGGTGCTCCTAAAATACACAAGCCTGGGGTACCACTCCGACCCATCATCGCATACCACCTCTCCCCGGCTCATACCTTAGCTAAATATCTGGCCCAACTATTATCCCCTATCATGAAGAACAATCCCAACCAGTACAACATCACACACCCACCCAGTTTCGTTCAGGAGATCACACAAATGCAGCTACCCGCACATCACACTATGGTTTCATTGGATGTCACAGCTCTATACCTCTCCCTTCCACACGACCTCATTTTAAACAAATTACAGTCATTTCTCAAGGCAGCAGGTATTCAAGATCAAACAATAACCCTGATAACCCAGCTAACGTCCTTATGTCTTTCCATTAGCACCTTCACGTTTAACCACCAGCATTATAAGCAGATCAGGGGCACCCCAATGGGCAGTCCTCTTTCATCCATAGTTGCTGAAGTCGTGATGGGGTCCTTGGACCAGTGGATCAATCAGATGCATTCTTCCGACATCCATTATTGGAGGAGGTATGTGGACGACATCTTCTGCATAATCAAACCGAATGAGCTCCAACCTATTCTTAACACTCTACATACCTTTCACACAGACATCAAATTCACATACGAAACAGAAACAAACCTAGTATTGCCATTTCTGGACATCCTCATTATCCGCACTCCACACAGATTGCACACAGCAGTTTATTACAAAAAGAATATCCCACCCCTATACACCCATTTCTCCTCCAATAGCCCGGTAGCCTATAAAGTAAATACAGTCAGGACTCTAACCAAAAGAATACATACGCATTGCTCATTACCTATATTCAAAGCCATAGAAAAAAACAGAATTACCACCCTTCTAACCACTGCAGGATACCCAAGAAAAATCATAGATAAACACACGTTTGATCCCACTGCTCCGAGGACCTCCACGACTTATAGAGCAGTCTGCTATCTTCCATATTCCTCGTTCTCAGTTGCCATTTCCAGAATCCTTCGCCCATATGGTATCCAAGTTTATTTTAACAGCCCTCCCAATCTTGCTACCCTCCTCAGGAATCCTATCACCAAAGCAGACGCACCCAACAATCCCATCCACTCCACCGGAGCAGTATACGCGGTTTCTTGCCAGGATTGCCCAGCCTCCTATGTGGGGGAGACTGGCAGAACCGCGTATATCAGAATCACCGAACACAAACGAAACATAAACAATAGAGACCCGAAATCACTTATATACCAACATATTTCAAACACTGGCCATAACTTCAACTTAGATCATCCTAAAATCCTATATCAGCACATAAACAATAAGCAGCACAGACTGGTACTGGAATCCATCATATCAACACAAACAAACAGCATAAATAGGAAAATAGATCTACCGGAAATATATCATATAATATCTCAATAGTTATACCGTGATATACTCGGGTGTGTGGTCGGGTGGAGTGGACCCCAGCTTGGTTTTTCTGTGTTGAGATGTTTTGAAATTTTACTGGTTTTAAATGTTAAGAGGTTTTAAGGTGTCACACGGCTTACATACAGTCAATATCTTTGTTTTACTTAACTTTTATCGTATTTAAAAGTTTTTGCCATAATTTCATCTAAATTTTAAAAATCTATAAGTTCATTTACATAGTTTTATTTTATTTTATTTGTATAGTCATAATTCCTATTTCTATTTTATTACGTTTGTAATATCACTCCGCATGTAAATTTATATGTTGTATATAATGGCTCAAGCGCGCTTATACCCTGTTAGTGTAGTCATACTAGCCACGCCTGTGGAAGAACCGCAAGGTTCGAAAGCTTGCAAAAGTATAATTAAAGAGGCTCCTCCGAAAAACTTTAGATTCGTTGTGCGTAAATGAATATGTAAATGAAGGATCACCTGTAAATAACTAACTCATCTTTTCTAAGCAATTATGTACCTGGGTGAATCCAGTGTAGGGCATAGGTCCCCAATAAAAGGCTTGTTGTTTTTGTAGTCTCCATGTGAGTTTGTTTAACATGGTTTATTATTGATTTTAAAAGTCTGCCTGAGAGGCCAAACGCCAGTAATTGTGTAACAAAATTAGGCGCCAGTAACTAAGGGTTAATGATACTTTGGATAATAATTTAAATAGAAAACATGTTTTTTTTTTTTTTGGCACTTATGTGTCTCTTATTATATAACCCATCAAAACCACCTCTGCAGATCTTATTGCAATAACAGACAATATCTTCTTCTTTCTTATCTCCACTCAATCATATTAGGATATCAAGTTGTGACCCTTAATGGTGTCTGTTTGACAACCATCATGACTGGGTGAAGTAGAATGTGTCTGCCTTTGTCATTAAGACTGGGAGCACTACTCAGACTTAGCTCCAAAAGAAATGGCCGCCTCTGACATGAGGAACAGATGCCATGTGCAGCCGCTCCTAACATGGAGTACAAACGCTACTCATTCTGTATCCCTGGATTAGGAGCCCTTACAGGGTACTATCAGCCGGGCCAGCTGAACCCAGGTTTTTTAGTGAGCTTGTTACTGCTCCCCCTCCTCCTTTTTCATCCAGGCTTGGAACTGGCAAAGGCGGAGTTACAGAAAATATTATAAGAGAGCTTGGCTCATTATTGGTGAACCCTCTCAGTGGTTTTGCTATATTAATTTTCAAACCACTCTACTATATTGGTTTGGCAAAGTCTGAGAGGGGTTCACCACATGCACCAAGCCCTCACATCAAATATTTTCTATCATTGCAGTATGGTCTGAAGAAGTAGAGTTTTGATGATTTAGTGAGATTTCTGTAGCCATTGGTGGTAATTGCCACACCATTCCTCTAGGTTAATTCAAGTAAACTCATGTCTTTGGGGGGGGGGGGGGGGGGGTGGACTTATAATTGATAAAGCACAATTTGGATTATAGATACAAGAAAATAGACCTAATCCAAATAAATTAATAGTTTGTGACGTTTCAGTAACTGCAAATTTATTCTTTTGTCTAATGCACTAAACAGGACCTTTGGGAGAGGCCGCTGCTTATCATAAAACAGCTCAAGGAGCATGAACTCATGGAATTAGTGTAATCTTTACACAAGGGGATAAGAAACAACAAGAACGCTGTTACCGAATCGTCATACACTATTAATTTATTTGGATTAGGTCTTATTTTCTTGGGGATTTTAATTATTAGAGCTAATTATAGCTAATTATATATTTTAAAAAATTGATGGATTATAAAAAAACAGAGCTAATTTTGACTCTTCCAGCCTGAAGCATTGAGTGAAAGGTAAATAGTGTTGAGGAAGGAAGCAAGTCAAGAAAGAAGTGAGTTTATTGGGAAATAAAGGGCTGGTGGGGTCTTCCTGTCCTTGAGGGTAGACTGGGGTTATCTAGTCAGAGGAGATGCCATCAAGCACACATTATCAACCAGTTAGCCACACATTGCTGGTCAAATACCCTCTCTGTGTGTCAGAGATAATATTCTTTTATTAAAACCCCACATATTTATAGTTATTATGGAATTGCTCTATGTTCAGAATAATCATTTTAACAATAAATAATCTTTTTTTTTGCTTATCCCTAGTACACATGGTACAGGTCATGATAATCATGGTGGGTAGAAGTAGGCGATTGCTTTTACTGTAAGTGCACCACATGTTTGTCTACACATGTGAAAAGCAGTTCGACTTTGCATTTACAAATGTGCCAGAGCCCTGTTTGGTTACTTGCACTTGCTGGGGGGGTTGGACTTTTTCAAGAATCGGTGGCCATTGGAGCATTTATAAATATAAAGTTAAGGAAGTGGAAAGTCTTTTATGTCGCCGGTCATCTGTTTTTTGAAAAAGACAATTTTGTTCACACTTGGTTTTCTCGTGTGTATTCAATAAAAGTCACTGTGTATCAACAAGGTAACTGATATCTACAACTTCTCCACCAAAAAACCTAAATCTTAAATATTAAAAATATATTTTAAATACTATAAATGATAAAAAACACAGGTAAAATGAAATACAGTAGAACCTCCATGAGAGGAAATTTACGCTAGAGGACACCTCTCTATAAAGGACAGTTTTTATTTATAAAATTATCGTTTTTACTATTTAACAACTCTTCAGTAAGAGGATACCTCTCCCTAAAGGACACTTTGGCTCTGCAATTAGGTGTTGTCCTTTACAGGGAGGTAATTCTACTGTATAACCTAAAGCTTGTGTACCATCCAAACTCATGTGTGTATTCTAATCTACCTAATGTATGTGGCAGTTTGTGACTTACAATGGCCTTCAATATATCAACTACAATATCTTAGCCAGGTAAGTATTACTTAGTTTGGAGTAAAAACACTTTGTCGGGAAGAGATATTATTCACAATAACTATCATTATAATCTTTTCATTTCTTGTTTATAGGTGCTGCATTATAGCTTCATATTAATTTATTCCTAACTGGCTTTTTCTTTATTGTTTGCGGAAGATCATTGCTCGATGCAAATATTTATATGTAATTCTACTGTCCTAAAAGATTATGTCTATAGTTTTCTTGAATACCATTTTAAAGATTCCATCCTTCAATGCAGCATATATAATCAGAATCGTCCAATACAGTATTAGAGTTCTAAGAAGCGGTCAGGTGGATTAAATTAGCGAAACCACTGGGAGGGTTCACCACTGATGAGCCATGCCCTACCAATATTTTTTCATTGCAGTAAGGACAGTAGAAGTTTGTTTTATGTGTAAAAGAAACATTCATGCTTTAATGCTTTCATTTCTTATATATTATTGGGGGTGTAAATAAGTTCATGCGGTTTTGATGGCGCTACTAGTTTATTATTCCATTGTTTCATCTGCCAACACCATTATTTTAAGGTGTCATCATAAGGCTTCCTTTTTCAGTAACCGTCATTTCTCTGAAGTGTAAACAACCTAGTTTCTGTTTGCTCCTAAAATGTCAAATTTTGTAACAAATAATGAGTTTTTGCGAGAGTTTTACTGCATTACTTCTATATGAATAAAAAAGCTGCTGAGAGTCATCATATATTAGTGGAAGTTTATGGTGACCATGCTCTAGCTGAATGAATGTGTCAGAAGTGGTTTGCACGGTTTAAAAGTGGAAGTTTTGATTTGGAAGACTAAGAAAGACCTGGAGAGCCACCAAAGTTTATGGATGAAGAATTAGAGGCAAGGCTCGATGAAGATCCAACACAAAAGAAACTCGCAAAAACACTTGGAGTCACTCAACCAGCCATTTTTGATCACTTAAAAGAAATGGGAATGATCTAAAAGGTATATAGGAAAAAGGGTGCCGTAGGAACTGAAGCCAAGAGACGTCGAATGCTGTTTTTTTTTTTTCCATGTGTGAACAACTGCTCCAACATTAAAAAAGAAAAGGGTTTTTTTTGTATCAAATTGTAACGGGGGATGAAAAGTGGGTCCATTATGACCAGACAACGTATGGATACCCTGGCCGTGCCTCATCATCGACAGCCAAGCCGAATATTCATGACGGGAAGATTATGCTGTGTATTTGGTGGGACCAGCTAGGAGTGGTATATTATGAGCTGCTACAACCGAACGAAAGGATCACAGGGGAAGTCTACCGAAGACAATTGATGCGTTTGAGCGAGCATTGCGAGAAAAACGGCTGCAATACGGCAATAGGCACTACAAAGTTATTTTGCAACATGATAATGCTCGGCCACATGCTGCAGCACCCGTTAAAACGTACTTAGAAACTCTCGAATGGGAAGTCCTACCCCACCCACCATATAGCCCAGACATTGCTCCTTCTGATTATTATCTCTTCCGATCAATGCAACATGGCCTGGCTGACCAGCACTTCTCCAATTACAATGAAGTCAAAAAAATGGATCGGTGAATGGATAGCAATCAAAGAGCTGGTCTTTTCCATGATGGGATCTGTTAATTGCCAGGAAGATGGGAAAAAGTAGTGGCTAGTGACAGACAATACTTTGAACATTGAATGTTTAACCAATTTTTCACAATAAAACTTCAATTTAAAAAAAAAATGAGCAAACTTATTTATGCTCCTAATACTTAAAAATAATAAGGCACAATTTGGATTATAGATTATAAACACAAGGTAATAAGACCAAATCCAAATAAATAAATATTTATTTGGTGTTATTACCTTGTGTTTACATAAAAAATAATTTGACCTGACTCAATGAGACACCAGTTATTTATTGGTGCTGTCTCTCCTGAGAGGTTTTAAATAAATAGGTCTTCCAGCTACTTGGTGTCAGAGCAGTGTGTGCAGGTTCCTATCTCTAATGGGAGCTCTGCTGTTCCTCTACGTGGAGACCTGGGTGGAGTCTAAGAGCACCTTCGCCGGGGTGCCTCAGGTGGAGAAAGGCTCCAAGGCCCGCAGCCTGCTGCAGCTGGTGGGGCGCATCCTGATGGTGCTGATGTTCACCCTCACACTGCCCTTCCACTCGGAGTGGCTCTGGTGGCTGCGGAGCCTGGTGTCCGGAGTGCTCATCCTGCTGGTGGCCGTGGGCTACAAGACCCGGCTCAGTGCCACCCTGCTGGTGCTCTGGATGGCCTACCTCAACCTCACCTACCACGCCTGGTGGAACTACTCCGTCTCCCATGCCATGCACGACTTCCTACGTTACGAGTTCTTCCAGATGACAGCCATTGTGGGAGGCCTGCTGCTGCTGGTGGCGCTGGGTCCAGGCAGGGTCAGTCTGGATGAGAAGAAGAAGAACTGGTGAAACTCAGGTGGTGGTTGCTTGGGGCATATATATATTGTCACACATACATTCCTAAATCTCTATCTTAATACCTATACAACACTTCCATATTATGATTTCTATACCTGTACCTCTATATAATACACTCCCTGGGAAAACTAACAAAAATTGATATCAATCATAAATGTAATCCTGACTAACTAATGTAATCCTGACTTTGGATTTTTTTTTTCCTGGATGATAAGGTACAATTTGGATTAAAAACATAAAATAACACGACCAAATGAACAAATTATGTGTGACATTCAGGTAACAGTGTTTTTATCATCTTCAGACAATACTGAAACTAAAAGATTTTTTAAATCTGAAGATGGTCATAAAGCTGTTACTGAAACATCATAAACAATTTATTAATTTAGATTTGGTCTTGTTACCTCATGTGCTTTTTTCAGAAGAATTTGAGAGTATTTAAAAATATCATTTATTTTTTGGGACTTAATTGATAATGGAGATTTGATATCTTTGTGAATTCAAATAACTGACTGTTGTCCATTCCCCTGATACCATATAGCTAGGAATTACAAGGTAACAAGACCAAATAACTAAATTGTATGTGATGGTAGCAATACTAATATCATGTTAATAAGAACAAATCTAAATAAATAGTGTGTCAACGTATCAGTAACAACACTGTTATTGAAATGTCACACATTATTTATATATTTGTATTTGGTCTTGTTACCTTATGTTTCTAATCTATAATCCAAATTGTTTACCTAATCATGAAATATCATGTGTAATTAACTTATTTGGTCTTTTAACTTCTATGTTACTATTATTAACTGTATTTTTATAATGCCTATTTTGATTTTTTCATAAATGGCTTGTTATTGTCTTTGAATGCTTTACTGTAGAGACCTAACTTTAAAAATGTACCATGTAGCCTCTTTAATTCAACCTACTATAGTTCAATACTTCAGCTTTTTTTTCTTGATCTCAATTAGCCTATTTAACTTTGACGGGGCTATGGCACATTTGTAAGTCCAAAGTCGAACTTCTTTTCACATATGTAGACATGTGGTACACTTACAGTGTCTAACTA
The DNA here is from genome assembly GCA_030710605.1 of Cordylochernes scorpioides. Classification (NCBI taxonomy): domain Eukaryota; kingdom Metazoa; phylum Arthropoda; class Arachnida; order Pseudoscorpiones; family Chernetidae; genus Cordylochernes; species Cordylochernes scorpioides. The sequence continues at coordinate 65,719,807 of CP092872.1, forward strand.
CAATGCTATCAACACTAATCACCTACTTCTACCCACCATGATTATCATGGCCTGTACCATGTGTACTAGGGATAAACAAACACAATTTGATCTAGCCGACTTTTATTCAAAATTGACTTTAATTCAACCAAAAAATCTTATCCCTTGGATTGTTGAATTAAAGAAGTTGGATTGTAGTTCTTTCGGATTGATAAATTGCATTTATATTTCTTTCTTTTTATCATGTTTTTATATTTGATCAGGGTGGCCTTCTATAGTTCTCTTTTGTTCTTAATCCTTTTTTATCTTTAGCCATTACCTCTCACATCTCTAATAGTTGGAAAAATATAGTCAAATATCTGACATTGCGACACATTCCTATTTATTTTCCCCAAAAAATCACATTCCTTAGACACAATTATAGTCCACTTGTGTGCCAATTCATATTTCAAGATACATAACCAAAAAAATTCTTCATTAAGGTTAATATTTCAATTTAATTTTTTTTTTTAAATAACTAAAATTATAAAATAGATATTTTAAAAATTTTGATTAACAATTTTTTATTAAAGAGCTATTTTATTTTAAAAAATTTTAATGAAAAAATATTTATTATGAAATAACTTTTTAAATTATTATTATTTTTTTTTTTACAAATTGTGATTTAAAATTTGTACCACTTTTGATCAAAATAATCCTTTTTCAGGGGCCAACAGACAAAAAAAATCTGAATTATTGGAAAAGGTGAATTTTCAAGGTATAGAAGTATCTTTATACAATTTGCCATATTTGGTAATGTTTAAAATGAGATGCCATTTGACACCAGAAATATCACATCACTCAAAGTCAACATACAATCTATAAGAAAGAGATAGAAGTTTGATATCAAAGGTAGAAATAACGTAGTTTTATACAGTTGGATCTCCTACAATGGTGGAAGTTGTATGAAATTAGATATTGAGTCACAGTTTAAAGTCCTAACCATCCAGATATAGCTCGCCTAATTCCAATTAAGTTTTACCATACTTGTATTTAGTACATGAAGAATCTTGTTTTTTTTTTTAAATGTGATTTTTTGTGTTAAATCTAGTAAGCTGGCTGCTCATATCTTTGTTGATGGGCAGACAGTCTTGTAATTGAGCTTGTGACTGAAAGTGTTGACTAGTCTATGTGTCTATATGGCCTATATTGATAATGAACACATAGAGTTTTACTTTGTAAATTTACAAACTTGTGTTTATTGTCAAATGGCTTAAGTTCCAATATATATCTCCTGACTCTTTCTTACACCTCTTGGCCAACTCTGTTATTTCTTTATTTAGTTATATTTTCTTATTCTGTTATTTCTTATTCCCTTGTGTAAAAATTCCGTGATTCCATGCTCCTCCAGATGTTTAATGATGAGCAGTGGCCACTCCCAAAGGTCCTCTTTCCAAATCTACCTCAGGCTTGTATGCAATGATAACGCCATTAGTTTGTGATCATAGCTTGATTACATATTCCTGGGTTGTCTTGTTAATCCAGTTGGTGGATTTGGACACAATATGTAGGAGATGTTAGGGATCATTTATTTGTACTTGATGTCTGTAAGAGACTTGAGGTAGTTGTTCAGTCTTGAAATCATACATTCTGTTCTTCACTATTAAGGATCATAGTTCTCTTTCACAGATGATAGATATACTACAATATGAAATGATAAGGCACAATTTGGATTATAGATTATAAACACAAGGTAATAAGATCAAATCCTAATAAATAAATAGTGTGTGACATTTTGGTAACAGCATCTGAAGATGGTAAAAACGCTGTTACTGAAACATCGCACACTATTTATTTATTTGGATTTAGTCTTATTACCTTGTATACATTATGAAATATTGTGATATATTTTTATAAAAGATTAAAACCTTTTGCAATAAGTTTATTTATTATAAAACACTGTGAGGTTTCAAGATCTTCAACAGGCAAAATTACATCTGAGAGTGAACACAGGAGATTTACATTTTACTACAAGATGATTTAATGCTCTCCCTTTAGTCATTGTTTAAATAATGTGAGATTGGATTCTTTAGCTTTGTTGTCTGAAAAACTTTTTTTTTATGAATGCATAGAGAGGTGGGTTAATAATTCTCAAAACAGATATTCACTTTTAAATTCTTTCTAAAATGTAAGACACAAATGATTATAAACACAAGGTAAAAATACCAAATAAATAAATAAATAAATAGTGTGTGATGTTTCAGTAACAGCGTTGTTACTATCTTCAGACAAAAGTAAGACTGAAGATGGTAACGATGCTGTTACCGAAACGCCATCTAATTCAGTATTTTTGTCTGAAGATGGTAACAACGCTGTTACAGAAACGTCATCTCATTCAGTACTTTTGTCTGAAGATGGTAACAACACTTTTACCGAAATGTCACACATTATTTATTTGAATTTGGTCTTATTACCTTGCGTTTATAATCTATAATCCAAATTGCACCTAATTGAGACAAATGATTGTTCACCTACAAGGATTTTAAGTCTTGTTATTCCCCTAGGGTGAATGCAATCCCACACCATATCATTCTCTCTACATGGGCTGAGGTCTCATTGTGAAACCTGGTGGAGATCTAGCTAGTCTTTATTTATATGGTGGAGTTATTTTTCTTTTGACATCCTTCCATTGAGTATACCATTTTTGGTGATTCTCTCTATTGTTTGAAAACTATTTTCCTATAGATTTTTTAAAATATACTTTTTACTTCTATTGAAATGTTTAATATTTTATGAAAAAGGCATCTCCTTATCGTGCAACTGAAAGTTGCTGATGGCTTGCGCCATCTATCGGAATAAATATCAATTATTTTCGTTGATTTTTAATTATTCCAGAATTGGCCAAATACCCATACTTGATTAATCAAGAAAAGCTAACCATGGACGCGTTTCGGGCTGTTGGCCCTCATCAGCGTGGTACAAGCTGTACCTCATATTATATAGCAAATATTTTGTCAATATTTTTAATTATAAAAAATGTTTTCCCAATAGAACATGCAGTTGAATACCTCCATGTGTGGACATTCCCAGTATCGTACATTTTATAGAAAGGACAGTTTTCATTACCAAAATGACCAATTTAGCTAATTCATTTGTAACTCTTCCAATAAGAAGACTCCTCTCACTAAAATACATTTGGCTTTGCAGCTAGGTGTTGCTCTTTATTCTACTATATTTGTTCATTTATGTCTTGCATATTGAGGTAGCCATTGATTTATTGTATTTTCCCCTGGCCAGTATTGTTTCTGTTATAGAGACTGATCTGGCCAGTATGTCCAACTTGCCACTCTGGGGTACTTGATCTATGCCACTGTGTGGAATACACTCTAGTCCATATCAACACCATCCAACATTTCCTAGAAATCCATATTATGCTAAGTGGGTTAAAATTGGTACTACAGTGGCCATCCTCCTGCTGTCACTCCTGACCATTCATTTGAAAACATGTTTTAGACCAAGATTATAAGCCTTACAAACACCACTTTAGAGAAACAAAGAAATCCCCAGGTAGAGAATAATAGACAAGTTGAAAATTTAAATCAGATCAATTTATAAAACTTACTACACACACTGACCCCTGCTATTCCTATTCTTGGAGGCATTTGGGGAGTGTATCCTTCTATTGTGGCCAAGTGTATTGGAAAATATCACTGTGAACCCTGTCTTCCAATTACCAAACCCTACCAAGACTTTTCAACCTGAAGACGCTTGACACTCACTTGAACATTGCCATTGTAATATTGAGTTTAAAGGACAATCTGAGTAGTTTTGTAGACTCAGGAATAGCAGTTTGGAGAGTTAAACACAAGGTAATAAGACCAAATAAATAAATAGTGTGAAGTTTCGGTAACAGTATTGTTACCATCTTCAGACAAAAGTACTGAATGAGAAATTTTACCACAGCATAAAATTTCTCATTCAGTACTTTTGTCTGAAGATGGTTTCAATGCTGTTACCTAAATGTCACACACTATTTATTTGGATTTGGTGTTATTACCTTGTGTTTATAATCCAAATTGTACCTTATCAGTTTGGAGAACCAAAGTGGATGTTGTACAATCATTGATACATCTAACATGTAGTAAGTACAATGTCACTGAGACAATTCTGATTAAAGTGACGACATATCAAAATCTTAAAATTTTCTTTCTTATATTTATCTCTTTTCCTCAAGGTGAGATTAAAAACCAAATATATTTGTTGCATTAAATTGTTACCTTTTTTTTTGTTAATTTTATTACCTTTGTTTGGTTATAAAAAATGTTAGTCATATAGAGACTAAGAACTGGTTTTATACATTTACCATATCATTTTTAATTTAAGTTGATTTTTTTTATTATATGTATTTCAAAAGAAATTTTATATTTATTGAGAAAAAAAAAGACACACTATTATGAAGTTGAAAAAACTGTGTTATATATGTTTCAAAGATATATAAATTATAATAGTATAAAACTTTTCTAGAATCTATGTATTATTATTTATTAACTTTTTGTTCTTGTTGTACTTATGTATGATGGCATTTATTTTAAAATGATTTATTTTTATTCCTTTTTTATTTATTTCTGTTTATTAAAAATGTTTAAATATATAATGAAAGTTGATGTAAATTAAAAAAAAAAAAATTAGGAAATTGTTTTTTTTTTTACACTTATAGATAAGAGAATCTTAAAGAAGTTTTACCTTTTAGCATGTATATCGGGATTCAGACAATAGCTCTGAAAGATATTACAGTGACCTTTATTGAAGACATGAGATAACCAAGTGTGAACAATATTTGTCTCTGTCTCCTCCAAAAAAAAATAGATGATTGACGACATCAAAGTTTTTGTCCATGAGTGTAATGATATGTATTGAAGGCAGTAGTGATGGCATATTCAACACACAGTTTTGGTCTTCATTCCATTTATCTTTCTAGAACCTAATTTAAGAATTACTACTTTGTTTTAAACTTTCTGTGACTTTAAACTTGTGTGATGGCATTTTCCTTTTTTTTTAAATACCTATTATTCATTAACACAAAGCAATAACGTGCATTCTATACATATAAAATGAAAGGATTTAAAAGCACAAATGTTTCTTTTATACATAATACAAACTTCTACTGCGATGAAAAATATATTGGGAGGGCTATTCATATCTATTTTTATCCCATTTTTATTTAAAAAGATATTTTTCTCCCCTTTATATAAGAAACATATATAGTTTCCTCTTTAAAGTGTTTAAATGTGCTCTGAAGTATATATTTGATGTAACTTTTGAGAATATTAAAAAAGTTGAAATATTGTGTTTTTATCATTATTATTTTACACTAGACGGGTGCCCCGGGCTTCGCCCCAGGATTGACCCGTGTGCATATCTACCCGAGTGATATATATTTAGATAAGATTTTTTTGATAATTGTTTGTTATTAGCATAATCTATTTGTTTGAATCAGCATAATTTAATCTAAATTGTACTGAAATCAAAATATCCACTTTTATATAATTTGAATTTGCCTATCGTTTTCCTTGTATTTTTGTACATGTACATGTATTAAAATATTGGTTAGAATTAGTGAACTCCTACAAATTTGTATACCGGACATACATTCACTTTTAGACATAATAGCAGAGTGACCCGGGGTACGCCCGGGATTTACCCGAGTGCTTATCTGCCCTAGTGAATATATATTTGGTTAGAGCATTCCTTGGGCATTGCCACTCTGCTAGTATATAATATGGGGAAAGCGAACACCGAAAAAAAGGTAAAGCGGACAGAACATTGCAACAATATTTATTAAGATATATATCAGCATTATAAATTTATATGTAAGCATTACTTGGTATATATTACTGTGCATGCTAAAATTTAAGCAATGGCTTCTGCAATTTTATAAAACCTGTCTATGAACAATATTTTTAGTTTTTCCATCTTTACAATATATGTACAAATGATTTGGTGAGCCAACTCTTGAGCATGCTACATATAACTGGCCATGGGAAAAACATGGAGATTCAAGATTGACACCACAACACTTGAGGGATTGCCCCTGGGCCTTGTTGATGGTGATGGCAAATGCCAACCGTACAGGGAATTGCAAGCGTTTAAAAAGAAAAGGAAAGTCATTCGGTATCAATGGAATGCGAGGAATCAACACATCTTTTCCATTCTCCTTCCCAGTTAAAATTGTTGCCTCAATGACATTAGGCAACAGTCTTTTTACGCAAAGTCTTGTACCGTTACAAAGCTTAGGAGGGTCAAGATTTCGGAGGAGCATGATGGGCGAGCCAATCTTAAGCCATAGATGATGTGGTGGCAATCCAGATGGGTTGAGAGAGTTGAGAAACTCAGACGGATAATTCACAGTGTCATCAACATCAACCATTGTATTAAATGAATTGTATTCAGTTACGGAGCCAGAGGAAGCATATCCTGGATGCAGTTGTTTATTTCATCAACAGCGTCGTTTCTAGGAGCAAGAATTGTTCGCTCACACAACCATCTGTGATTTTTGAAATTTTCTGCTAAATTTGGAAAACCTTTATCTATAAGTTCCCCAACAGATGAAACTATATTTCCAAAATCAAGAGGAAAAGATACATCACACATTGGGGATCCATTTGGGAATGTACCTTCACCAATCTGTAAAAGCTTGCGAGCGAAATTCTGTGCAGAGTGATCCCCTAAAACCTTGTACTCTCAAATTGGTTCTTAATGTAATTTTTTTAATGTGCTTCCAAAGAACTGAAGCTTTAAGGCAAGCATTGATTTCATCAGCAGGAGTTGACCTCGGTATGACTGGTAGAGTTTGACGAAAGTCACCGGCTTGAAGTAGTAGAATTCCTCCCATTAGCTTATTATTTCCCTTTAAGTCTCGCAAAGTTCTATCGAGGTCTTCAAGAGAATGCTTATGTGCCATAGTGCATTCATCCCATACAATGATTCTACAACCTTTGAGTACTTGGGCCTGACCAGATGTACTGCTAATGTTACATGTGGGATATTGTTCGTTAGCAATGTTTAATGGTAATTTAAGCATTGAATGCGCTGTACAGCCTCCAGCAATGAGTGTGGCAGCTATCCCTGATGAGGCAATAGCAAGTGCAATTGCATTCTTTGATCGGACTTCAGCAAGTAATAAATTAATTTAAAATGTTTTCCCAGTTCCTCCGGGTGCATCAAGGAAAATAATGCCACCCTGTTGTTTATTGATGCAGTCCATAATGCTATTATATGCCTCTCTTTGATCTTCAACCAAGAGAGGCTTCTTGGAATCAACAAACCTGCGAAGTTGTTCAATATTGTAGTTCTTTTCTCTCATAAGTTTTCTATTTAATATTGTCGGCTGACATCGCTCCGGGGATTGCAAGCCTAGCTGTGATAATGCCTTATCATTGATGGCCAGACACTTATTTTGTAACAATAAAAGAGCTTCATTGAAAATATCAGATGAGAAGTTTATGTCAAGAGTAGGGTTAGCTCTTCTGGCTTTGATAAGTACATCTTCACTCATGCTCTCACGATATTTCTCCCACAAATTTTTAGGATTGGATGGTTGCAGGTGGTCAGTAGAATGGCAAAGAGTTCTCTGATTTGTTCAGGAAAAGACTGACTTGCTGCTTCTGATAATACATTATCCCAGTGTTGATCATCCTCAAGTAAGCCAAGGTTTTGGCAAGCTTCTCTGAATGTGCGACATTCTTCACCATTAACACATTTTAAAGATGAAAATGAAGTTGGTCCTCGGACTGTATGAAGCAGCATTCTGAGAAAAAAACATTCCGCATTGTTAGGGTGAACAGTATATACTCGACCGAGAGCTTAACTGGCAAATATGCCTTCATGTTCGGGAACTGATGTTCCTTGCTTCCTTCTGCAGAAACTCTTTCTTGAAGCATTCCAAGTGTAATATCGTGGAACCTCAGGATAGAGCAAATTTTTTGCGAGCGGGTCCTGTTGACACAATTGAAAGAAAGCCGTTAAAGTAGTGTTTGGTGGTGCTGCCGCAACTGTCCGGGCATTAGCATTGGTGAAATACACCCTTTGGCCATTCTCCAAATGAACACTAAGGTGAACAACGTTTGAATGACGTTAATGAATAGGGAAACTCAATATCCGCCAAACTGCTTCATTGACACTGATATATCTACCCAACAGGTACTGAGATATTTCATCATTAGTGTTTTCTTTGGAAAGTCCAAAAATGGCCATATCTTGCCCTTATTAACATATTTGCAAATATACTTAACTGAATTACAATATTCAACATTTATGTGGGCCTTGAACATTCTAGAAAGAAGTGGGGAGTATGGAATAACCCATTTGTTGTCTACTTCAATTTCAGTGTTTCCTCGGCCCTTCAGCTTGCCTTTGAAACCTCCATTTTCTGGGGCTCGTTTCCTGTAGCGAGGATAACCATCAAACCCAGTTTGTGTATCACTAATCAGGTCTCTTGGGTAATTTTTGCTGCACTTGCCATTTTTCATACATGGTGCATTTATATTAAAAGTGCCACATGGTCCATGGATCATATTTTTTATCACCACTTCATAGAGATTGGGGTCTTCCTCTGGGTTTGGTATCTCAGCGGAAATAACATTATCAATTTGAATAGGATGAATTTTGTCTTTAAGCCAGATTAAAATATGTGAATGTGGTAGTCCGCGTTTTTGCCATTCAATTGTGAACATCCAACATCGAGTCTCCCCAAATATGCATTTCTTTGTTATTAGAGCAATTAATTTATTCAACTTTAGTTTGAACACTCTGGCTGTCAGGTCATGGCGGTCCATCGGTTTCTGTCCATTAAAAAGTTCGGCATTAATTTCAGGCCATGAAGGGTTACATGTAAATGTTATAAAAAGATCGGGGCGTCCATAAGTTCTAACAAAGACCACGGCATCTTGTGTGTACCCGTGCATGTGTCGAGGACTTCCTGGCAGTATCACCAATTTTCCAAAATTAGCAACCATCCCATCATTGGCAACAGCATCCCTCAAGTGAATGTATTCTTCCACTCTGAGCTCTTTTTGATTAAGACGGATGTAAAGAAGACGCTCGCTCTCAATTTTTGCATACATATATACAATATATTGACTGAATAATTGCCTGCAATTTAAAATGTGATTATAAACATTATCCCTGGCTATTATTCTATATGAATAAAAGCTCATAGCTGAAACTTTTTTATTAGTTGGTACACCTGAATTTTGGTCTATCTGCCTATAGTTAAAATGGTAGCCATCCTCGCCTTCCCAAAATATTATAGGATATTGAAGTGGATCATAAGATCTATGTGTTTCAGAAATGCGTTGCAGTGCATTGCTGCGGCGTTGTATAATGATGTCACGTTGATTAAACTTATCCGCTGATAGAACTACAGCAACGTCATTACTTTGAGGAGCATTGAAACGGCGTTCGTGTTCACCTGATGGTGTTTTATCAGCCCTTATTACTAACTTGTATTCATCTGATGGCATATTCTCCAATGCTGTTTTAAATATTTTTATAAGTTGATTGCATCGATGAAACATACGCTGTAGGCACAATACTGTACCATGTCGCAAGGCAGAACTGAAATGGCATCTTTGGTTCACCTCTAGCTGAGCATCTTCCACGAAGAATATTTGTAAAAATTGGGGAGGTTGATCAAGTGAGGGTAATAATGAACCTGCTCTATGGTACACCTGACCTTGAACCCTGAAAGTTGTTGGAAAAACACTTTCTTCTGAAAATGATGTGGCACCAAACGAAGTCATTTGGAAACATGAATTGTATTTTCTTATATTCCTTAAAAAATGATTGGATTCGGATGAATTGCCAGACATCAAAGAAAAAAGCTCATCTGGTGGTAATTGCGGAGGTGAAAGATAAACTTTTCCATTTTTACAGCAGAAGCCAGGAGGCTCATCGTTAAATTTCTTGGCTTTACAGTAGTTACATACTATAGACATTTGGCCGATAGTAATACTTGGGTGTTGTTCCTAATTTTTGCACAAATCATAATTAAAACCTTCTAAAAGTAAATTGGAAAGTCTATCACGCGAGTTTCGTGAGGCCAAAGTACTTTCCCTGACATTCCGAATCCTGGCCGTATGTTCTTGTGGGGTTTCTGCCGCTCTCGAAGTACTGACCCTGTTTCTATTTTGCCGAAGCCTGTTCTCACGCTGTCCCACGGATTCCGCCGCTCTTGAGGTACTGGCCCTGTCTCTATCTTGTTGAAGCCTGTTCTCATGCTGTTCCAAGGATTCCGCCGCTCTTGAGGTACTGGCCCTGTCTCTCTCTTGTTGAAGCCTGTTCTCACGCTGTTCCAAGGATTCCGCCGCTCTTGAGGTACTGGCCCTGTCTCTCTCTTGTTGAAGCCTGTTCTCACGCTGTTCCAAGGAATACGCCGCTCTTGAGGTACTGGCCCTGTCTCTCTCTTGTTGAAGCCTGTTCTCACGCTGTTCCAAGGATTCCGCCGCTCTTGAGGTACTGGCCCTGTCTCTCTCTTGTTGAAGCCTGTTCTCACGCTGTTCCAAGGATTCCGCCGCTCTTGAGGTACTGGCCCTGTCTCTCTCTTGTTGAAGCCTGTTCTCACGCTGTTCCAAGGAATACGCCGCTCTCGAAGTACTGGCCCTTTCTCGATTAATCCTAAGACGATGCTCACGTTGCACAGCAGTCTCAGCACTTCGCACATTTCTTTTTTTACTCACTTCTGGTAGGACTTTTTCAATAGGTTTCCGTTTCTTGGGAGGCATCTCAGATCTCTAAAAGCTAAACAAAAGAAAAGAGTATAAAACAGCAATAAAATATAGGCAAAGTAGAGTGCGAAAAAAGCAATTTAGAATATGCATACCTAAAAAAAATATGTTATTTAAAAGCTAAACAAAAGTAAAGAGTATAAAACATCTATAGTTTTAATATTTAATTAATATATAATTTAAAATAGCCTATCGTTTTCCTCGTACCTTTTGTACCTATGTATGGAAATTTTGGAACTGTAAAAAAAAAAAAAACGTTGCTTCAATAATATAAAAAAGAAAAACACCCAGGCTAAGTTTCGAACCAAGGTTGTGAAAATACGAAGCCGCACACCTAACGACCTTTTTGAAATAGGTTCTCGAAACATGGAAATTCTAATACTTCAAATAAATAGAAATAGAGTGAACACAAATAAAACATACCAAATATTTCGAATTAGAGCAGTTATTTTAAAGGCTAATTAGATCAGTTATATCTAAAAATGGAAATATATTGTCATAACCAAAAATGTACATAGCAAGTACATCGGCAGCTTGGCGAATGATATGTACCTAAGCCCCGATAGGTGGCGCGCGCTGTCAGCTCGGCAAGTGTTATGTACCTAAGCGCCGATAGATGGCGGGCGCGCTAGGCGGCAAGTTTGTAAACAATAGTCGCCATCTTGAGGGGTGTAGCCGAACGCCAGCCATTTGGGTCTCTGACATTACTTCCTTAATTTACCATTATTTTTATCCATTTAACTTAGTCTACCTCTATTTCTTTTTATCCCTCAAACTATTTAACTATTTAAAGCCATCAAATAAATTATTATTTTATTCTAGGCAAGTGTTATGTACCTAAGCTCCGATAGATGGCGGGCGCGCTAGGCGGCAAGTTTGTAAACAATAGCCGCCATCTCGAGGGGTGTAGCCGAACGCCAGCCGTTTGGGTCTCTGACATTACTTCCTCAATTTACCATTATTTTTATCCATTTAACTTAGTCTACCTCCCTCAAACCATTTAACTATTTAAAGTCATCTAATAATTATTATTTTATTCTACCCAAACGACTCGGCACCTTCATTACTGTGACAATATAAATAAATAAAACATACCAAATATTTCAAGAGCAGTTAGATCAGTTATATCAAAAAATGAAAAATAAAAATATGTAAATAAAATATGAAATAAAAAATAAATAAAACCTACACAATATTTCAAATTAGAGCAGTTATATTTATACTATATGTGTTATTAAGCGAACTATGAATAGTTATTTTAAACGGCGAATTAGATAAGTTATATCTAAAAATGAAAATGCATAAATAAATAAAACCTACCAAATATTTCAAATTAGAGCAGTTAATATATAAGAGAACTATTATTAAGCGATATTATTAAGCGAACTATTGAGATTGAGATAAAATATTGAGAAGATTTAGATTTTAATGCGCATTTATACTATATGTGTTATTAAGCGAACTATTAATAGTTATTTTAAACGGCGTATTAGATCAGTTATTTTTTACCTATGTATGGAAATTTTGGTTTGAATTAGTGAACTTGATAAAGAGAGAAAAAAATCAAAGATTTTTTTCTCTCTTTATCAAGTTACTCCAGAGGATTTTAATTTATTTAATTATTGAATTAGTGAACTACTGCCAATTTGTATACCGGACATACCAACAGACCAACAAACATACAAACATTCATTTTTATATATATAGATATATCATTATAAACACAAGGTAATAAGACCAAATAAATAAATAGTGTGTGACGTTTCGGGAACAGCATTGTTACCATCTTCAGACAAAAGTACTGGTACTGGTAACAACGCTGTTACAGAAACGTCACACACTATTTATTTATTTGGATTTGGTCTTATTACCTTGTGTTTATAATCTATAATCCAAATTGTGCCCTATCAATTATAAACACAAGGTAATAAGACCATATAAATACATATTTTGTGATGTTCGGGTAAAAGTGTTGTTACCATCATCAGACAAAAAATGCTGAATGAGTAAAAAAGAAAGAATATGGTGTTATGGGCTACTAACCAAAATATATGATTTTTGAGCACAAAAAGAATGTTTCTAAAAAAATTCTCACGCCAGGAATCGAACCTGAGCCTTCTGGGTGAAAGTCAGATATCAAAGCCACCAGACCACGTGGGAGTGAAATGAGTAAAAGAGAATATGGTTTTACAGGCTACTAACCAAAGATTTTTGAGCCTAAAAATGAGTAAAATATCACAGCATGTCTTTAGATAGGTACTGTTATCAGTTACCAGATAAGAAGAAAATAAGTTTTCGAAGAACCCTAAAATACTATTCTTAGAATTAGAAGTGGAAACCCCCCCTCTTTTTAAAATATAATTTAAAGCATATCTGTAAATATCATTGATATTTCCTCTTTCTTCTATTCTGTTAATTGTAGCAAATTTTTTTTGAATGAAAATTCTTCAAATTTTTTTTCTCTAAATTTCCTTATAATCTAATATCTTTGTTTCTTTTATATTGAAATTGTTGTTGCCCTGTGATTTTTCTATGTTCTACAATTGCAGAATTCTCAATTTATCCTATTTTAGAGATATTCATGGTTTTCAATCCTTTCTTTTAAAGTTCTGGATGTTTGTCCTACATATAGCATTAGTTACACTTTTCTCTTCCACTTCAGAAATTAAACCTGCTCTATTTGGTAATTGGGTGTTCTTGTCTTTGTTGATGTATTGAGAAATAGGGTTATATGATTTGTCATACTTTTTGAATTATTTGAAAATAGAGCAATCCACACACACACACACACACATAGTATAGATCTTTAATTAAAAAGTCTTCAGCCAAATATTGGTAAATAAATTATTTTTGGAACCATATGCCTTTTCTATTAAAAATTAATACTTTTTAAACATAGTAGCAGATTTCTTGCAATTTTTTGGTTTATAAATGGTAACGTGATGAATTTCTGGTTTTTGCACTTTAGATTTTGAATCAAAGTAATATACTAATATTTTTGGTTTATGTCTCTTCCATTTTATTCTATCCATCTTTGATGGGAAAATCTTCATTGATTAGTTCTTTCTTTGATGTTAATTTTGTACCCCTAATGAGTGTTCTATATATATGAGGTTTTACTAATCCTACTTTTTGGCTGAAATGGTGCTGTGAACTATAGTTCCAATAAGTTCCTGTATATATATATATAAAGAGAGGTTGTAATAATGTTATTATTGTATGATAAGTTCATGTCCAGGAAATTTATTGATTTGTTGTTATCTACTTCCATAGAGTAATTGATCCAGCCCAGAAGTCCTCCTCTACGTAGCAGGCAGGAGAAGCAGTACAAGTAGGGACTGCCCTGTAGTACGGTGTCGTTAGCCCTGAGATACTACAGTAACCATGAGCTCTGAAATGTGGCTGACTAACGGGGCAATGGCACCCCCCCCCCCCCCCCTTTCCATGAGCAACAAAATCTGGACAAGACACCACCCAGAGTAATTGATATCAGGACATAGATTGTTGAAAGTATCCAATATTCTTTTCTCACTTCCCTGATTAATAAATAAAATGGAGCCATCCACATAACATTTGAAACAATAAAACATAATTTTAAATTGAATTTAGAGCTTTGATTTCTATAGCTTCTTTTGGTGATCTCATTGTTGCACCCTTCATTTGGAGAGATATATTTGATCATGATAAATATGTTTTCAAATAAAAGTTTCCAATAAAAAATTTTCTATTTCTGTATCTTTTATCACATGGTTCAATGCATTAATAAAAGTGGGTATAGGGATAGAAATAAACATGGATTCAGAATCTAATGATATAATGCTTTGATTTCCATATCACAATAATATCAATATTTATCATAAAAAATTCAAACCTCAAGTAGACAGTATGGATAGTCTAAAGAGACAAAGGCCGCCTCTCCCGTCAAAATAGATGTCAAAACCAGACACACCATCTATTGACTGTCACCACAAACTAGCGGCCTTGGGTCGGTGACAAAGCCACAACACCAGCTTTGCCAAACTGAAAAGCGTCCACCTAGAGACCATGGTTTCGAGCTAATGGCCCCCGTCAGTCTAGGGCGGACTTTATTCCATGAGGTCCACACAGGATCTAATGGAATTTGGACAATCTGCCAAAGAGGTGTTTGGCAAAGTGGCTGGGCCAATTCTATGGCTAAAATATAGATGAAAATTTTGCCGGGAGGATATTGATCTAAAGAGACAAAGGCCGCCTCTCCCATCAAAACCAGACGCCATCTATTGACCGTCGCCGCAAGTATGGATAGTGACCTTTTAAAATATATATAGATTGAAATAGAAACAAATTACATTGCTCAAAAAAATTCAAAAGCGCATTTAAAAAATAGAAGCTAAAGAAAGATGACATGCTCAAATATAAATAATTAAGAAATACAAAGAAATTAATTTTATTAATACAAGGAAATAAGGCCTAACCCAAATAAATTAATACTGTGTGACTTTTCGCTAATGATCAGACAAAAGAATAAAACAATAAATTTATTCTTTTGTCTGATGGTGGTAACAATGCTGCTATCAAAACATCACACACTATTAATTTATTTGGATTAGGTCTTATTTTCTTATCTATAATCCAAATTGTGATTTTTCATAATTTTATTATTAAAAAACTCTTCCCTGAAAAAAAAATAAAGCACTCAACTCTGAAATTGAACCAAAAAATAACATAATGAATTTAACAAAGTGAAGGTATCCCAAATGAATTTCAAGACTCCTTAGCAAAGATTATAAATGCTTTATTGCAATGAGATATGTACTGAGGTAGTTTGGATGACTTATCCACATGGTACAGGCCATGATAATCATGGTGGGTAGAAGTTGGCAACTACTTTTACTGTAAGTGCACCGCATGTCTATACATGTGAAAAGCAGTTCGACTTTTGCACTTACAAATGTGTCAGAGTCCTGTTTGGTTACTTTCACTCGCTTGTGGGGTTGGCCAATGGAGAATTTTCCTTTTTTTTATTAGAAAAAAGTGCCTGGCCAATGCGGGATTCAATCCCAGGGCGTAGCGGTCAAAAACCAACAGTTTAGACCATCCTTCCACAGACCCCCACACATATTATCATAGGAAATATATCACTAAATAATATATGTAAAATATATACAAGAAATGCTGTTTATTTAAATATACCCCATTCTTATATTAATTTTACATATTTGTGGGGTGCTTTTATTTCCTATGATATATCCAAACTACCTCAGCACAGACCTTGCTGCCATGATAGACTATCAGATGAGAGAGTGGGATGCTCTCTAAGGCACTGGAAAGGTTCACCTCTGATGAGCAAGATGTCCACAAATATTTTTCTATCGAATAAGGAGCAGTAGAAAATTGTTGTACAGTAGAACAACCTTCCTGTAATGGACACCTAATTGCAGAACCAAACTGTCTTTTAAGGAGAGGTATCCTCTTACAAGAGTTGCTAAATTGTAAAAATGGTAATTTTGCAAGTGAAAACTGTCCTATGTAAAGAGATGTCCGGTAAAGGGAGGTTCTACTGTAATTGTAAAGTAGAAATAACTTCAAATTTTGCCAAACAAGAAAAAAAAGTTTAAATAGTTTCTTACCAAAGCCGTGATTTTCCAATATCAACATTTTTTGACCTGCTTTGTACACAACATGTCTTATCTACAGGATAAGCAAGAAAATGTATCAATTGAAATATGGGGTGTTCCCAAGACATGATTAGAGAATTTAGTGAACTTTTAGAGACAAGAAATGTGACAAAATCACACGAAAAATGGAATTCAATTTTCTTTATTTTGATCAAAATTACTTCTCAATGATAAAACCATACATGAAGAGTAAAGAAATATGCATGAAAATTGATTTAATTATAAAATATAATTAAAAAAAAAAAGGTAAGAATTAAATTTTGAAGAGAGAAATGTTAGAAATTGGAGGATAAAACAGCAAAAAACTTTTAATGAAAAAAAAAAACTGAAGTTAATTATAATGTGTAGATGGATGTAGTAATGATGGAGAGGGAAAATGTTATTGACAAACAACAACAAAATGTGTAATGAAAGGGGAGACTGAACTGTACAGATGACTATACAGGCTGTAGTTAGTTGTCACTTTTCCAGATGCGGATGGTTTTGTCCAGTTCCAGGGCGGCAGAGGCAATGATGTTCTCTGTGGGATGGCAGGCGGTACAGACCACAACGTCCTGGTGGCCCACCAGCTTCTGAACCACTTCCTTGGTCTGTAGGTTCCAGATGTACACAAGGTTGTCCTCCGAGCCCGACACAATCCACTGGGAGCAACAACACCCACCACTTTGTAGCACTACCCTTTTACTACAGTAGAACCATCCATATATAGAGGGTACACTTTAAATTCCAATCTTTGGTGACACCTCTCTAATATAATAACTCCTTTTGAGAGATTTTGCTAAGCTACCAACTTTACATATACTCTGGCTCATTCAATCAAAAACCAGAGCAGATGGAGCTCTTAGTTTTGACTGATAGCTCATCTAGGATAAGATGACCAAGGGCAGATGGGACTCATCCTAGCTTTGATTGGCAACTTATATCTAAAAGAGAGAACTTGCCATAGATGGGAAGTTGGACAACACTCCTGCTGAGCTGTGTATCAGACAGTACCTGAACCATGATATATACAAGGGGACCTTGTTGTAACAGCAACTTGGTGTTATAACATCATAATTCTGAAGTCTCAAGTTTCAAGTAACTCCGCCTTTGTCGGTCCCAAGCCCGGATGAAAAAGGAGGAGGGGGAGCAGTAACAAGCTCACTAAAAAACCTGGGCTCAGCTGGCCCGGCTGATAGTACCCTGTAAGTGCTCCTAATCCAGGGATACAGGATGAGCAGCGTTTGTACTCCATGTTAGGAGCTGCTGCACATGGCGTCTGTTCCTCATGTCAGAGGCGGCCATTTCTTTTTGAGCTAAGTCGGCCTGCCACTGAGTAATGCTCCCAGTCTTAATAACAAAGGCAGATGCATTCTACTTCACCCAGTCATGATGGTTGTCAAACAGACACCATCAAGGGTCACAACTTGATGCCCTAATATGTTTGAGTGGAGATAAGGAAGGAGAAGAAGTTTCAAGTCTTGATTACTTTTTGAGTTGAGAGAAACATCATCACATGACCGAGTCTCCAGTGAGAGCGGAGGTTTCCATGTTTTGGGGCGGTTTTTCATGCGGGCCTTAATATAGAAAAATAGTGTGACATTTCAGTAACAATGCTATTACCAAAATGTCCCACATTATTTATTTATTTGTTCTTATCACCTTGTGTTTCTAATCTATAATCCAAAATTATACCTAATCACATGTAACAGAGAACTTATCTAAACCATGGGACACTAAAGTTGTTTTCAAGAGTCTCCAGATGACTTTTCCAAAATAAAATTTACTATAAAAAATATCTTAAGGACTTGTAGGCCTTGTGTGAACCGGCTTCATCCCAGTGAATGGAAATGATGTCAGCCAAGGAAGGAATAACAACAATACCACATATAACAATGGACACATCTAAAGTGATGAAATGGCAAGAAATTTATTTAAATTATTAATATACAGTAGAACCTCTGTGAGAGGTCATTCTTGCCAGAGAACATTTTTCTACAAAGGGCAGTTTTCATCACCAAAATCACCATATTTACTAATTAGCTACTCTCTGGTAAGAAAATATCTCTTCCTAAAGGACACTTCAGCCCTGCAACAAGATGTCTTTTACAGAGAGAGGTTCTATTGTTTTAAAAATTACTTAAGAAATTTTCTTTAATAGCTTTAAAACTGGCACGCTACAAGCTCATCAATGGACCAATTTTAATTAATTAATTAATTTATTTATTTTTTTTGCTTAACCCTAGTACACGTGGTACAGGCCATGATAATCATGGTGGGTAGAAGTAGGCGACTGCTTTTACTGTAAGTGCACCACATATCTACACATGTGAAAAGCAGTTCGAATTTGAGTGTACAAATGTGTCAGAGCCCCGTTGGTTACTTGAACTCGCTGGTGGGGTTAGACTTTTGCAAGAATCGGGGGGCCATTGGAGCATTTTTATTTAATCAGAAAAAAGTGCCCAATGCGGGGATTGAACCCAGGTCGTAGCGGTCGATAACCAAAGGTTTAGACCATCCTTCCATCGACCAATTTTATTGTGAGACTATATAACATGATGAAACAGGATATACAGTAGAACCTCCCTTTTAATGGACACCCAGTTAGCGGACACCTCTCCACAAAGGATGGTTTCATATGCAAAATGACCATTTTTACTATTTAGCAACTCTCCGGTATGAGGAAACCTCTCCCCAAAAGAACACTTTGGCTCTGCAATTAGGTGTCCTTTACAGGGAGGTAGTTCTACGGTATGAAACATTGTTGAAAACATATATTACAAGATAGTAGAATATATAACCTGCCTGCTACCTTTTATATAGTGTCACAATAAAGGTGGATCCGTTGAGGAACTTGTGAACTTTATAAATACCAAAGAAAATATATCTCTGCCAGTAATTTTATACAATAACAACAAATTTATAAATACAGTATAACCTCGTTAATTCGACACACCCCAATTCGACACTCGGCGATAATTCGATCATGTTCCGATGTCCCGACCTCCGGCCTATCAAATAACAAACCGTAATTCGAATTTCGACAGTTGAATGTTATTTTACATGCAACTTTACCACTAAACGGTATTACGGCGGCGACGATCGGCATCGCCGGGCGGCGACGATTGGCATCGGCGGGCGCCGATACGATCGCGCCTGCGCACTTTTGGTTTCTGGTTAGTTTAAGTTTCACTTTGCAGTGCCGTTGCGCAATTTCGCGGATGTTATTGTTGTTTTTTTTACGCGGGAATTTCGGCATCATGCGCTAACTAATAATAATAATTTTTATTTTTTATTTTTAACATTGAAATATTTTAGCTATTTTTAAATTTATAAATAATTTATTTTTAAATAAATAAATCTTTATAAAATGATCCAACAATGAAAATGATAACATTTTATTTCAATATTCCATTTCTGTGTTATTATAAAAGATTTAAACACAAAATCAATAACACCTGCAGCAGCAGTGGATGCCTTTAATACATTGAAATTTATTTATTAAAATACATTTCAGAGGAAGAAAGGCATGCATGTTTTTTCAAAATGCCATCTGAAATACATCCTGAATAGGATTTCAGTGCAAAAACAGATATCTATAAAGGAATTTTTTAAAAGATCTCTTCATGATTATTTTAAAATAATATTTTAAAATTTTCTTTTTATATATTTACCATATTTATTTCCTTTCAACTGCTATATTTTTCAATTAGAATAAAATATTATTTAATATATTATATTTAATATTTTAATGTCTGTAGAGTTAATATTTGATTATATTACTGAAAAGAAACACATTGCCAATAAATTTATTTGTTACAATTATTTATGTTTCTAAAATATGTATTAATGCCATTTTGTCACTGATACTAAAAGTTAATCATGAAAATAATATAAAAACACACAATGGTTTCAATTAATATCATTAATTTATATTACAAAGCTATTTTAAAAAAATATTATTTTAGCGAGTTAGATGATTACCTAATCATATAACCTTAATTCAACACTTCCTTTAATTCAACCGAAAGCTCTGATCCCTTGGGGTGTTGAATTAAAGAGGTTCGACTGTATGTGTAATGTTGACCTTACCTTCCCTCCAGTCACTGAGAAGTTGGCAAAGATGCAGAACTTCTCATTCTTGTGGCCCTCATAGGTTTTGAGGCACTGAAACAGCCAGTGAAGTTGGAGGGCTTGATGTACATATGAACCGGTATAACCTTAATAAATGGTCAAGGGAACAACATGTTTTCATTGTGGTTGGGACTCAAAATTACAGGGGAAAAAGTGTTTAGTGCAAGAATACCTAAAGTCAGGGTGCAAATGTATTTAGAGAAGCTGCTTACTGTGTTTCAAGAAGCAAAAGTGGAATAGGTGCATATATATATATATGTTACTAGCGAACCCGGCCACGCGTCGCTGTGGCTAAATTTTAATATGTCAAATTAACATTATACTAAACTATTCAGTACAGTAAAGTTAATATTCACTTATAAAGATAAAAATGTTTTAGCCGATCTAAAGCCCTACGGGATTGAGAATTGAGTATACTAAACAACTTCCCAAAGTTTCATGGCAAACATCTAAAATAAAATAATACTTTTAATACTTTGCTACAATATTATAAAGAGGGGGGCTTAGGTGTTTAAAATGTAAAATGTGCTCTAAATAGTATTACATAGAGCCTTCATAACAAACATATTTAAAATAAACCAATCAAAATATAATAATGCTGTAAAAACAGACCTTGCTACAATAATATAAAAGAAATGAAAATAAAAAAAGACACCCACGCTGAGCCTCGAACCTAGGTTTGTTACAAATATTATTAAGGAATTATAAAACTATTTTAGAGGCGTAACATTCTTTTTAAAATAAAACAATTTCTACTGTCCTTACTGCGATGGAAAAATTAAAGGGAGGGCCTGGCTCATCAGTGGTGAACCCTCCCAGCGGTTTCGCCAGTTTAATCTACCATTTATCAGTGGTGAACCCTCCCAGCGGTTCTGGGAGGGTTCACCACTGATGAGCCAGGCCCTCCCTTTAATTTTTCCATCGCAGTAAGGACAGTAGAAATTGTTTTATTTTAAAAAGAATGTTACGCCTCTAAAATAGTTTTATAATTTGATAACAGATGGCGCTCTAGTACATCGTAATATTAAAGAATTGTTTATGTTTATTTTTATTTTAAAAAGCCTACATTTTAAATAAAATAATATTCTTAATAATTTGCTACAATAATATAAAAGAAATGAAAAAAAAAACCACCCACGCTGAGCCTCGAACCTAGGTTGTGGGGGTACGAAGCTGTGTACCTAACCTATAGGCTAAGCTTGACGTTACAAATAAGCTCATGCGAGGCTATTTCAGGCCATACGTCTGCCGCAAGGGGGCGCTGATTGCGAGTGAATTTACGTTTTATTGTAAATAAAAATGCAACGAAAGGTTATTTCTAAAGAGTATTAGCCAGAAACCATCCCGGTAGTATACTAAACATCTTCCCAAAGTTTCATCACGATTGGTTGAGCGATGTAGAAGATTATCACTCACGGACGGACCAACGGACCAACAAACATCCATTTTTATATATATAGATGAATAATTTGTTTGTTGTTAGATATAGGATTTATAAGATAAAGGGTTGAAGGTGCAGTTGTGATTTTAAAAAAATATTATTTACCATCAAGTAGCTTTTATTTTCAATTACTTGAGGAAATATTACATATTAGTTATTTTCACAATTATTTAGAATTTATAAAGTTAATCCTATATTAGTGATTCAAATTGATATGTTAACTACGCATATTTACAACAAAACTTAGTCATTCTAAAAACGATGATAAAAGTAGAAATATCAATGAATAAAAATATATATTAGTAAATTAAATTTTATTGCCCTCTATCGTTAAAATTTTACACAAATAAATTTACTGGCAATGCGTTTCTTTTTTAAGTAAATTTATTTGTGTAAAATTTTAAAAATATATATCTTTTAAAATATAGAAATATTTGAGTTTTTAGATTATATAATATATATATATGTGTGTAGAGAGCACCAAAATCAATTACTGCTATTGCATGGAAATTTGCATATATCCTAGTAGACTAAAGTATAGGCACAAGAGTTGGTTGAATTGAGTACTATGTGAAACTATATTGAGTGAGTAATGTATTGAAATAAATGTATTATAGTTACCCTGCCATTGCTGTAGTCCCACAACTTGAGCTTGCTGCAACACCAGGTGGTGAGACAAGCAGAACAAATGGTGCGAGGGGACTTACTTATCCATAGTAGCGGCCAATATGTATTTGCCATTCGGGGAGAACTTGACAAAAGACACTGGAGTATTTTCAGTGTCTGGACACAACAACTACAAGTAGAGCTAGGATTAAACAAAAGGTAGTAGTTGGTTTCATTTGAAAAGATGAATTAGTATTTAAATCATTTTATTTTCGGTAGTATAGCCAGTTTTGAAATTCATTCCACTAGCCACTTCCAAAAGTCAGCATTGATCTATTTGGATCTGCTTCACTGCCCTGTGTATCAATGTTAATTGCATTTGTCTGCTCCAACAGCTGCTAGCCTGGCCATGCTACTAGAGTAATTTACTGACAGCTGTGATCAGCTCTTTCTTTTTTTACAAATTTTATATATACTAGACTCTCTACATAACATAGCAACCATTATGTAGAGGATATTTCCATAGCAACCATTGTAGAGGACATTTCCACAGCAACCATTGTAGAGGACATTTCCATAGCAACCATTATATAGAGGATATTTCCATAGCAACCATTGTAGAGGATATTTCCATAGCAACCATTGTAGAGGACATTTCTATAGCAACCTTTGTAGAGGATATTTCCATAGCAACCATTATATAGAGGATATTTCCATAGCAACCATTATATAGAGGATATTTCCATAGCAACCATTGTAGAGGATATTTCTATAGCAACCTTTGTAGAGGATATTTCCATAGCAACCATTGTAGTAGACATTTCCATAGCAACCATTGTAGAGGACATTTCCATAGCAACCATTGTAGAGGACATTTCCATAGCAACCATTATATAGAGGATATTTCCATAGCAACCATTGTAGAGGATATTTCCATATCAACCATTGTGTAGAGGATATTTCCATAGCAACCATTGTAGAGGACATTTCAATAGCAACCATTATGTAGAGGATATTTCCATAGCAACCATTGTAGAGGACATTTCCATAGCAACCATTGTAGAGGATATTTCCATAGCAACCATTGTAGAGGACATTTCAATAGCAACCATTATGTAGAGGATATTTCCATAGCAACCATTGTAGAGGACATTTCCATAGCAACCATTGTAGAGGATATTTCCATAGCAACCATTGTAGAGGTCATTTCCATAGCAACCATTATGTAGAGGACATTTCCATAGCAACCATTATGTAGAGGATATTTCCATAGCAACCATTGTAGAGGATATTTCCATAGCAACCATTGTAGAGGATATTTCCATAGCAACCATTATGTAGAGGATATTTCCATAGCAACCATTATGTAGAGGATATTTCCATAAACACCATTGTAGAGGATATTTCCATAGCAACCATTATATAGAGGATATTTCCATAGCAACCATTGTAGAGGATATTTCCATAGCAACCATTGTAGAGGATATTTCCATAGCAACCATTGTAGAGGATAATTCCATAGCAATTTTGTGGAGGTTATTTCCATAGCAACCATTGTAGAGGATATTTCCATAGCAACCATTGTCGAGGATATTTCCATAGCAACCATTATGGAGGATAATTCCATAGCAATTTTGTGGAGGTTATTTCCATAGCAACCTTTGTAGGAGTTATTTTCATAGCAACCTTTGTAGGAGTTGTTTCCATAGCAACCTTTGTAGGAGTTATTTCCATAGCAACCAATGTGGTGGATAATTCCATAGCAACCATTGTAGAGGATATTTTCATAGCAACCATTGTAGAGGATATTTCCATAGCAACCATTGTAGAGGATATTTCCAGAGCAACCATTGTAGAGGATATTTCCAGAGCAACCATTGTAGAGGATATTTCCATAGCAACCATTGTAGAGGATATTTCCATGGCAACCATTATGGAGGATAATTCCATAGCAATTTTGTGGAGGTTATTTCCATAGCAACCTTTGTAGGAGTTATTTTCATAGCAACCAATGTGGTGGATAATTCCCTTGCAACTATTTTTTCCCCATTGCCTCTCTTATATTTCATAAATTTCAATTTGTTCTTGCCGTAAATAAATGACTATATTCTAGGTGAGGTACACAGTTGAGTCTACTCACCGATCAATGTCTTCAGACACTGCCCGGATGAGGTGTCCCAGATCCGGCTGAATCACACATCAGTCTGGCTCCACTTGGCAGGAAAACACAGCAGGCTACTACTTACCATAGACCATCATAGCTACTGGAAACAATTAAAGAACCATCTCTATTGAAATGTACCTGGGACACCATTTCTGCTGTTAGCTTCAACTGTGAGATATAAAGGGGCTGCATCCAACCAACCAACTTCAGGAATTTTGGTTCTACACTTAAAAACAATTAAAGAACCATCTCTATTGAAATGTACCTGGGACACCATTTCTGCTGTTAGCATCAACTGTGAGATATAAAGGGGCTGCATCCAACCAACCAACTTCAGGAATTTTGGTTCTACACTTAAAAACAATTAAAGAACCATCTCTATTGAAATGTACCTGGGACACCATTTCTGCTGTTAGCATCAACTGTGAGATATACAGGGGCTGCATCCAACCAACCAACTTCAGGAATTTTGGTTCTACACTTAAAAACAATTAAAGAACCATCTCTATTGAAATGTACCTGGGACACCATTTCTGCTGTTAGCTTCAACTGTGAGATATACAGGGGCTGCATCCAACCAACCAACTTCAGGGATTTTGGTTCTACACTTAAAAACAATTAAAGAACCATCTCTATTGAAATGTACCTGGGACACCATTTCTGCTGTTAGCTTCAACTGTGAGATATACAGGGGCTGCATCCAACCAACCAACTTCAGGAATTTTGGTTCTACACTTAAAAACAATTAAAGAACCATCTCTATTGAAATGTACCTGGGACACCATTTCTGCTGTTAGCATCAACTGTGAGATATACAGGGGCTGCATCCAACCAACCAACTTCAGGAATTTTGGTTCTACACATAAAAACAATTAGAGAACCATCTCTATTGAAATGTACCTGGGACACCATTTCTGCTGTTAGCATCAACTGTGAGATATACAGGGGCTGCATCCAACCAACCAACTTCAGGAATTTTGGTTCTACACTTAAAAACAATTAAAGAACCATCTCTATTGAAATGTACCTGGGACACCATTTCTGCTGTTAGCTTCAACTGTGAGATATACAGGGGCTGCATCCAACCAACCAACTTCAGGGATTTTGGTTCTACACTTAAAAACAATTAAAGAACCATCTCTATTGAAATGTACCTGGGACACCATTTCTGCTGTTAGCATCAACTGTGAGATATAAAGGGGCTGCATCCAACCAACAAACCTCAGGAATTTTGGTTCTACACTTAAAAACAAGAGATAAATGTTCTGTGAATCATTTTTGAATACTCAATGTGATAGAACCTTTTGAAAAGTGCAAATAAAATAAAAGATAGTTCACTGAGGGAAGAGTTTATTTTTTATCAATACAATACAAGCTTCTGGGAATAAAGCCTGTCGTGATAAAAAAAGAAAACTCCTCCCTCAGTGAATTATAATATTAACAAGGTATCTATATAGAGTTGACCACATAGGGATAGGTAGGTCTGGAAGGAATCATTTTCACAGTTCCTAAACCACAGAATATACATGTAATCTTTACACAGGGGGATAAGAAACAACAACAGAATATACACTTAATTACAATAATTTACCTGATATTCTAGGGTTGGGGAAAGTATATTATTTAAACAGGATAATGACTATATATGAAAAAAAAAAAACAATATCAAGTTGATAAAGTAATAAAAAGATTGAGGCACAAAATCAGGATAATAATTGTTTTTTTTTTTTTGCTTATCCCTAGTACATGTAGTACAAGCCATGATAATCATGGTGGATAGAAGTAGGCGACTACTTTTACTGTAAGTGCACCACATGTTTACACATGTGAAAAACAGTTCGACTTTTCACTTACAAATGAGCCTCGTTTGGTTACTTGCACTCGCTGATGGGGTTGGACTTTTGCAAGAAATTGGGGCCATTGAAGCATTTTTTTTATCAGAAAAAAGTTCCCAATGCAGGAATTGAAGCTGGGTCATAACGGTTCAAAACCAACAGTTTCGAACATCTTTCCACCAACCCCCTTATAAAAAGTAGGGATTCTTAATAATTAGCATAAATGGATTACTATGAGATATTTAGGTAAGAAATGCCATCAAACAGCAGCTATATGCTTGGAAGGAGGAGGACTGCCTATCGACTGATGTTATTTTGAATTAGCTCTAACCCATTCATTGTGTTCCAGCTGAAGATATAATTGTTAAAAATATCATTTTTTTAATTGTTCTACACTTGATTGCCTATCAAACCATAGTCCAAGGTACCAGTATAAAACAAAATGCTAACATCTACTTTGCATTCCATTCTAATATATATATCTTTCTTTTATTCACTTTCTTAAAAAATATTATTACTTCCTCTCTGATCTCTTGCAGTCTCATCCTGTGGAAGGCTACAGTTGAGATGTAGGATAAACTCAAGCCAATTATAAGCCTGATTTAAGACCACATTCAAGAAGGCAGTTCTGTAGTAGGATAAAGGAATTATCATTATTGGATTTTTATATAAAGTAGAGGTATACCAACCTTAAAATGTATTACCCTTATATTTCTTCAACCCTAAATGACCTTTTCAAGGTAGAAATTTTAACATGATGTTGTCTTTGCTGATTTATAAAGGTAGGATTTTAGGTAGACTTGCTGTACATTTTAGGTATCTATAACATCAAACAAAAAATGCTCCAATGTCCCTCCATTCTTGCAAAAGTCCAACCCCACCAGTGAGTGCAAATAACCAAACGGGGCTCTGGCATATTTATTTGTAAGTGCAAAGTCGAACTACTTTTCACGTGTGTAGAAATGTGGTGCACTTACAGTAAAAGCAGTCGCCTTCTTCTAACCACCATGATTATAATGGCCTGTACCACGTGTACTAGGGATAAGCAAAAAAATAAATAAATAAATAACATCAAACATTTATAAATTGACAAAAAGCTGCCAGAAAGTGGGAGTAAAGGTTGATGTTTCTCTAATTTAGAATCAAACAGAATCTGTCTTAAATCACAACAAATCAATTGTAATAGGGTAGGAGGAAACAAACTGCTGAAGAAGCTCACTGCATACACTGGATCCGAGTGGGCAGGTAGTGTCTTGAGGCATTTACCGGTCTTGACATCCCATATTCTGACGGTCTCATCAAACTGCACACAGAACATGTCATCATTTGATTAGTCCTCTCAATATTTCAAATAAATGTATTAACCAAGAGTGATTGTTTATTGATCCTTGGATATCATTAAGGTGAGCCAGGCCCTCTCATTAATTTTTCCATTGCATGCAGTAAGGGCTGTAGTTATTGTTTAATTTTAAAAGAATCATTTGCGTCTATAATAGTTTTTAATTTTCATAACAGATGGCAGGCTAATGCATCAAAAAATAAAATAAAATTTCTAAAGAAAACTTTTTCAAAATCTAAAGTTGTTTCATGACAACACATGCCCATAGAGACACCTTGGTTATAGATTATTTAGCTAAGCACTCTGTGACAGTTTTATCACATCCTCCTTATTCCTCAGATTTCTCTCCCAATGATATCTTTTATTTTCCTAATCTCAAACTTGTGTTAAAAGGAAGACGCTTTTCATCATCTAAAGAGTTTATTGAAAATGCAACGGCTGAAATGAACATGTTCAGAAAAATGGACTATAAAACCACTTTAAAACAGCTTTTTGACTGCTGAAAAAAGTGTGTAGATAGTGGAGGGTCCTGTTTTAAAAAAATTTGATGAATAAAAATATTTAACCTTTATATATATTTTTAGAAAATTTGGTTACTTTTGTACCTTGTATATGTTGACATCTCTCTCTTCCTTATCCAGAGTATTGCTGGAGACAACCTCCAATACCATACTGCCAGTCACCAACCAGCCTATAGGTCTCTCAAGTAGAAAATATATATTTTTTTTAAAATATAAAATGGTCACACACAAGTATATGTATGTGTTGTAAATTTGGTGATTTTGATGGGAGTCTTAGTAATCAACGTGCGGTAGAACCTCTCTGTAAAGGCCAACATCATTTACATAGCCAAAGTGTCCTTTAGATAGAGGAGTCTTCTTACTGAAAAAATGGTAATTTTCTGATGAATCCTCTAACTGGTGTGTCCTCTCATGGTTCTGCTGTATATTTGCACAATTGTAATATATGGAATCCTCTCACTATAAAATTCAAGGCTACCATTACCAACACTACCTAGGAATGAAATAGAAGAAAAATGAGTTTCAAAGCGTCATATTTACTATGGTAGAATCTCTAAAGGACAACCCCTAGTGGCAAAATGTCCTCTTAATGAAGAACAGTTGTAAAAATGGTAAATTGAAAAGTGTCCTTGCTTCAGCTCACAAAATGGAGTCCACTTACAGATCCAGATAC
>CP092872.1:65748997-65870546 GCA_030710605.1 Cordylochernes scorpioides
ATATAAATAAGTATTGTGTGATGTTCGGGTAAAAGTGTTGTTACCATCATCAGACAAAAAGTGCTGATGGTGTTATGGGCTACTAACCAAAATGTGTTATTTTTGAGCCCAAAAAAGAATGTTCCTGAAAAAATTCCCACGCCGGGAATCGAACCCGGTCCTTCTGGGTGAAAGCCAGATATCCAAGCCACCAGACCATGTGGGAGTGAAATGAGTAAAAGAGAATATGGTTTTACAGGCTACTAACCAAAGATTTTTGAGCCTA
Source organism: Cordylochernes scorpioides (assembly GCA_030710605.1). Taxonomy (NCBI): domain Eukaryota; kingdom Metazoa; phylum Arthropoda; class Arachnida; order Pseudoscorpiones; family Chernetidae; genus Cordylochernes; species Cordylochernes scorpioides. The sequence goes on from CP092872.1 coordinate 65,749,263, forward strand.
AAAATGAGTAAAATATCACAGCATGTCTTTAGATAGGTAGTTATCAGTTACCAGATAGCAGATAAGAAGAAAATAAGTTTTCTAAGAACCCTAAAATACTATTCTTAGAATTAGAAGTGGAAAACCCCCTCTTTTTTAAATATAATTTAAAGCATATCTGTAAATATCATTGGTATTTCCTCTTTCTTCTATTCTGTTAATTGTAGCAAATTTCTTTTGAATGAAAATTCTTCAAATTTTTTTTCTCTAAATTTCCTTATAATCTAGTATCTTTGTTTCTTTTATATTGAAATTGTTGTTGCCCTGTGATTTTTCTATGTTCTACAATTGCAGAATTCTCAATTTATCCTATTTTAGAGATATTCATGGTTTTCGATCCTTTCTTTTAAAGTTCTGGATGTTTGTCCTACATACATATAGCATTAGTTACACTTTTCTCTTCCACTTCAGAAATTAAACCTGCTCTATTTGGTAATTGGGTGTTCTTGTCTTTGTTGATGTATTGAGAAATAGGGTTATATGATTTCCATGCAATTTGTCATACTTTTTGAATTATTTGAAAATAGAGCAATCCACACACACACACACACATAAGTATAGATCTTTAATTAAAAAGTCTTCAGCCAAATATTGGTAAATAAATTATTTTTGGAACCATATGCCTTTTCTATTAAAAATTAATACTTTTTAAACATAGTAGCAGATTTCTTGCAATTTTTTGGTTTATAAATGGTAACGTGATGAATTTCTGGTTTTTGCACTTTAGATTTTGAATCAAAGTAATATACTAATATTTTTGTTTTATGTCTTCCATTTTATTCTATCTATCTTTGATGGGAAAATCTTCATTGATTAGTTCTTTCTTTGATGTTAATTTTGTACCCCTAATGAGTGTTCTATATATATATGAGGTTTTACTAATCCTACTTTGTGGCTGAAATGGTGCTGTGAGCTATAGTTCCAATGAGTTCCTGTATATTTATATATAGAGAGGTTGTAGTAATGTTATTATTGTATGATAAGTTCATGTCCAGGAAATTTATTGATTTGTTGTTATCTACTTCCATAGAGTAATTGATCCTGCCCAGAAGTCCTCCTCAACGTAGCAGGCGGGAGAAGCAGTACAAGTAAGGGACTGCCCTGTAGTACGGTGTCGTTAGCCCTGAGATGCTACGGTAACCATGAGCTCTGAAATGTGGCTGACTAACGGGGCAATGGCACCCCCCCCCCCTTTCCATGGAGCAACAAAATCTGGACAAGACACCACCCAGAGTAATTGATATCAGGACATAGATTGTTGAAAGTATCCAAAATTCTTTTCTCACTTCCCTGATTAATAAATAAAATGGAGCCATCCACATAACTTTTGAAACAATAAAACATAATTTTAAATTGAATTTAGAGCTTTGATTTCTATAGCTTCTTTTGGTGATCTCATTGTTGCACCCTTCATTTGGAGAGATATATTTGATCATCATAAATATGTTTTCAAATAAAAGTTTCCAATAAACAATGTTCTATTTCTGTATCTTTTATCACATGGTTCAATGCATTAATAAAAGTGGGTATAGGGATAGAAATAAACATGGATTCAGAATCTAATGCTTTGATTTCCATATCACAATAATATCAATATTTATCATAATAAATTCAAATCTCAAGTAGACAGTATGGATAGTCTAAAGAGACAAAGGCCGCCTCTCCCGTCAAAATAGATGTCAAAACCAGACACACCATCTATTGACTGTCACCACAAACTAGCGGCCTTGGGTCGGTGACAAAGCCACAACACCAGCTTTGCCAAACTGAAAAGCGTCCACCTAGAGACCATGGTTTCGAGCTAATGGCCCCCGTCAGTCTAGGGCGGACTTTAATTCCATGAGATCCACACGGGATCTAATGGAATTTGGACAATCTGCCAAAGAGGTGTTTGGCAAAGTGGCTGGGCCAATTCTATGGCTAAAATATAGATGAAAATTTTGCCGGGAGGATATTGATCTAAAGAGGTAAAGGCCGCCTCTCCCGTCAAAACCAGACGCCATCTATTGACCGTCGCCGCAAGTATGGATAGTGACCTTTTAAAAAATATATATATATAGATTGAAATAGAAACAAATTACATTGCTCAAAAAAATTCAAAAGGGCATTTAAAAAAATAGAAGCTAAAGAAAGATGACATGCTCAAATATAAATAATTAAGAAATACAAAGAAATTAATTTTATTAATACAAGGAAATAAGGCCTAACCCAAATAAATTAATACTGTGTGACTTTTCGCTAATGATCAGACAAAAGAATAAAACAATAAATTTATTCTTTTGTCTGATGGTGGTAACAATGCTGCTATCAAAACATCACACACTATTAATTTATTTGGATTAGGTCTTATTTTCTTGTATCTATAATCCAAATTGTGATTTTTCATAATTTTATTATTAAAAAACTCTTCCCTGAAAAAAAAATAAAGCACTCAACTCTGAATTGAACCAAAAAATAACATAATGAATTTAACAAAGTGAAGGTATCCCAAATGAATTTCAAGACTCCTTAGCAAAGATTATAAATGCTTTATTGCAATGAGATATGTACTGAGGTAGTTTGGATGACTTATCCACATGGTACAGGCCATGATAATCATGGTGGGTAGAAGTTGGCAACTACTTTTACTGTAAGTGCACCGCATGCCTATACATGTGAAAAGCAGTTCGACTTTTGCACTTACAAATGTGTCAGAGTCCTGTTTGGTTACTTTCACTCGCTTGTGGGGTTGGCCAATGGAGAATTTTCCTTTTTTTTATTAGAAAAAAGTGCCTGGCCAATGCGGGATTCAATCCCAGGGCGTAGCGGTCAAAAACCAACAGTTTAGACCATCCTTCCACAGACCCCCACACATATTATCATAGGAAATGTATCACTAAATAATATATGTAAAATATATACAAGAAATGCTGTTTATTTAAATATACCCCATTCTTATATTAATTTTACATATTTGTGGGGTGCTTTTATTTCCTATGATATATCCAAACTACCTCAGCACAGACCTTGCTGCCATGATAGACTATCAGATGAGAGAGTGGGATGCTCTCTAAGGCACTGGAAAGGTTCACCTCTGATGAGCAAGATGTCCACAAATATTTTTCTATCGGAATAATGAGCAGTAGAAAATTGTTGTACAGTAGAACAACCTTCCTGTAATGGACACCTAATTGCAGAACCAAACTGTCTTTTAAGGAGAGGTATCCTCTTACAATAGTTGCTAAATTGTGAAAATGGTAATTTTGCAAATGAAAACTGTCCTATGTAAAGACATGTCCGGTAAAGGGAGGTTCTACTGTAATTGTAAAGTAGAAATAACTTCAAATTTTGCCAAACAAGAAAAAAAAGTTTAAATACAGTTTCTTACCAAAGCCGTGATTTTCCAATATCAACATTTTTTGACCTGCTTTGTACACAACATGTTTTATCTACAGGATGAGCAAGAAAGAAAAAATGTATCAATTGAAATATGGGGTGTTCCCAAGACATGATTAGAGAATTTAGTGAACTTTTAGAGACAAGAAATGTGACAAAATCACACGAAAAATGGAATTCAATTTTCTTTATTTTGATCAAAATTACTTCTCAATGATAAAACCATACATGAAGAGTAAAGAAATATGCATGAAAATTGATTTAATTATAAAATATAATTTAAAAAAAAAAAGGTAAGAATTAAATTTTGAAGAGAGAAATGTTAGAAATTGGAGGATAAAACAGCAAAAAACTTTTAATGAAAAAAAAAAAAAACTGAAGTTAATTATAGTGTGTAAATGGATGTAGTAATGAGGAAGAGGGAAAATGTTATTGACAAACAACAACAAAATGTGTAATGAAAGGGGAGACTGAACTGTACAGATGACTATACAGGCTGTAGTTAGTTGTCACTTTTCCAGATGCGGATGGTTTTGTCCAGTTCCAGGGCGGCAGAGGCAATGATGTTCTCTGTGGGATGGCAGGCGGTACAGACCACAACGTCCTGGTGGCCCACCAGCTTCTGAACCACTTCCTTGGTCTGTAGGTTCCAGATGTACACGAGGTTGTCCTCCGAGCCCGACACAATCCACTGGGAGCAACAACACCCACCACTTTGTAGCACTACCCTTTTACTACAGTAGAACCATCCATATATAGAGGGTGCACTTCAATTACCAATCTTTGGTGACACATCTCTAATATAATAACTCCTTTTGAGAGATTTTGCTAAACTACCAACTTTACATATACTCTGGCTCATTCAATCAAAAACCAGATGGAGCTCTTAGTTTTGACTGATAGCTCATCTAGGATAAGATGACCAAGGGCAGATGGGACTCATGCTAGCCTAGATTGGCAACTTATATCTAAAAGAGAGAACTTACCATAGATGGGAAGTTGGACAACACTCCTGCTGAGCTGTGTATCAGACAGTACCTGAACCATGATATATACAAGGGGACCTTGTTGTAACAGCAACTTGGTGTTATAACATCATAATTCTGAAGTCTCAAGTTTCAAGTAACTCCGCCTTTGTCGGTCCCAAGCCCGGATGAAAAAGGAGGAGGGGGAGCAGTAACAAGCTCACTAAAAAACCTGGGCTCAGCTGGCCCGGCTGATAGTACCCTGTAAGGGCTCCTAATCCAGGGATACAGGATGAGCAGCGTTTGTACTCCATGTTAGGAGCAGCTGCACATGGCGTCTGTTCCTCATGTCAGAAGCGGCCATTTCTTTTTGAGCTAAGTCGGCCTGCCACTGAGTAATGCTCCCAGTCTTAATAACAAAGGCAGATGCATTCTACTTCACCCAGTCATGATGGTTGTCAAACAGACACCATCAAGGGTCACAACTTGGTGCCCTAATATGTTTGAGTGGAGATAAGGAAGGAGAAGAAGTTTCAAGTCTTGATTACTTTTTGAGTTGAGAGAAACTTATCATCACATGACCGAGTCTCCAATGATAGTCGAGGTTTCCATGTTTTGGGGCGGTTTTTTCATGCGGGCCTTAATATAGAAAAATAGTGTGACATTTCAGTAACAATGCTATTACCAAAATGTCCCACATTATTTATTTATTTGGTCTTATCACCTTGTGTTTCTAATCTATAATCCAAAATTATACCTAATCACATGTAACAGAGAACTTATCTAAACCATGGGACACTAAAGTTGTTTTCAAGAGTCTCCAGATGACTTTTCCAAAATAAAATTTACTATAAAAAATATCTTAAGGACTTGTAGGCCTTGTGTGAACCGGCTTCATCCCAGTGAATGGAAATGATGTCAGCCAAGGAAGGAATAACAACAATACCACATATAACAATGGACACATCTAAAGTGATGAAATGGCAAGAAATTTATTTAAATTATTAATATACAGTAGACCTCTGTGAGAGGTCATTCTTGCCAGAGAACATTTTTCTACAAAGGGCAGTTTTCATCACCAAAATCACCATATTTACTAATTAGCTACTCTCTGGTAAGAAAATATCTCTTCCTAAAGGACACTCCAGCCCTGCAACAAGATGTCTTTTACAGAGAGAGGTTCTATTGTTTTAAAAATTACTTAAGAAATTTTCTTTAATAGCTTTAAAACTGGCACGCTACAAGCTCATCAATGGACCAATTTTATTTATTTATTTATTTTTTGCTTAACCCTAGTACACGTGGTACAGGCCATGATAATCATGGTGGGTAGAAGTAGGCGACTGCTTTTACTGTAAGTGCACCACATATCTACACATGTGAAAAGCAGTTCGAATTTGCGTGTACAAATGTGTCAGAGCCCCGTTTGGTTACTTGCACTCGCTGGTGGGGTTGGACTTTTGCAAGAATCGGGGGGCCATTGGAGCATTTTTTTTTTTTTAATCAGAAAAAAGTGCCCAATGCGGGGATTGAACCCAGGTCGTAGCGGTCGATAACCAAAGGTTTAGACCATCCTTCCATCGACCCCCGACCAATTTTATTGTGAGACTATATAACATGATGAAACAGGATATACAGTAGAACCTCCCTTTTAATGGACACCCAGTTAGCGGACACCTCTCCACAAAGGATGGTTTCATATGCAAAATGACCATTTTTACTATTTAGCAACTCTCCGGTATGAGGAAACCTCTCCCCAAAAGAACACTTTGGCTCTGCAATTAGGTGTCCTTTACAGGGAGGTAGTTCTACGGTATGAAACATTGTTGAAAACATATATTACAAGATAGTAGAATATATAACCTGCCTGCTACCTTTTATATAGTGTCACAATAAAGGTGGATCCGTTGAGGAACTTGTGAACTTTATAAATACCAAAGAAAATATATTTCTGCCAGTAATTTTATACAATAACAACAAATTTATAAATATGTGTAATGTTGGCCTTACCTTCCCTCCAGTCACTGAGAAGTTGGCAAAGATGCAGAACTTCTCGTTCTTGTGGCCCTCATAGGTTTTGAGGCACTGAAACAGCCAGTGAAGTTGGAAGGCTTGATGTACATATGAACCGGTATAACCTTAATAAATGGCCAATGGAACAACATGTTTTCATTGTGGTTGGGACTCAAAATTACAGGGGAAATAGTGTTTAGTGCAAGAATACCTAAAGTCAGGGTGCAAATGTATTTAGAGAAGCTGCTTACTGTGTTTCAAGAAGCAAAAGTGGAATAGGTGCATATATATATATGTTATGAATATTTGTTTGTTGTTAGATATAGGATTTATAAGATAAAGGGTTGAAGGTGCAGTTGTGATTAAAAAAAAATATTATTGACCATCAAGTAGCTTTTATTTTCAATTACTTGAGGAAATATTACATATTAGTTATTTTCACAGTTATATAGAATTTATAAAGTTAATCCTATATTAGTGATTCAAATTGATATGTTAACTACGCATATTTACAACAAAACTTAAAGTCATTCTAAAAACGATGATAAAAGTAGAAATATCAATGAATAAAAATATATATCTTTTAAAATATAGAAATATTTGAGTTTTTAGATTATATAATATATATATATGTGTGTAGAGCACCAAAATCAATTACTGCTATTGCATGGAAATTTGCATATATCCTAGTAGACTAAAGTATAGGCACAAGAGTTGGTTGAATTGAGTACTACGAGAAACTATATTGAGTGAGTACTGTATTGAAATAAATGTATTATAGTTACCCTGCCATTGCTGTAGTCCCACAACTTGAGCTTGCTGCAACACCAGGTGATGAGACAAGCAGAACAAATGGTGCGAGGGGACTTACTTATCCATAGTAGCAGCCAATATGTATTTGCCATTCGGGGAGAACTTGACAAAAGACACTGGAGTATTTTCAGTGTCTGGACACAACAACTGCAATTAGAGCTAGGATTAAACAAAAGGTAGTAGTTGGTTTCATTTGAAAAGATGAATTAGTATTTAAATCATTTTATTTTCAGTAGTATAGCCAGTTTTGAAATTCATTCCACTAGCCACTTCCAAAAGTCAGCATTGATCTATTTGGATCTGCTTCACTGCCCTGTGTATCAATGTTAATTGCATTTGTCTGCTCCAACAGCTGCTAGCCTGGCCATGCTACTAGAGTAATTTACTGACAGCTGTGATCAGCTCTTTCTTTTTTACAAATTCTATATATACTAGACTCTCTACATAACATAGCAACCATTATGTAGAAGATATTTCCATAGCAACCATTGTAGAGGACATTTCCATAGCAACCATTGTAGAGGATATTTCCATAGCAACCATTGTAGAGGATATTTCCATAGCAACCATTGTAGAGGATATTTCCATAGCAACCATTGTAGAGGATATTTCTATATAATACACTGCGGCCAGTGATTGTAAAACGACACTTGAAGTTACACCGCATGAGTTTCTTTTAAACGAAAAATCAAATTTTTATTTCAAGGTAAAATATCGAATATTTTTAACCTTTTTGGATGAGATATGAAAGGGTGAATTATGAAATAGTCGATATTTTACCTTGAAATAAAAATTTGATTTTTTGTTTAAAAGAAACTCATGCGGTGTAACTTCAAGTGTCGTTTTACAATCACTGGCCGCAGTGTATTATATTGTATTATAAGTTACTTTATGTATCATTTACGAACGGAAAAATACATCCAGGGTAGCCTAGTGGACATGGCATCTGCCCGGTAAGCGGAACGTTGTGGGTTCGATTCCCATCCCTGGACACTTTTATTTTTCCGTTCGTCATTACTCTTCATAATTCACCCTTTCATATCTCATCCAAAAAGGTTTAAAATAGTCAATATTTTACCTTGAAATAAAAATTTGATTTTTCGTTTAAAAGAAACTCATGCGGTGTAACTTCAAGTGTCTTTTAGGATATTTCTATAGCAAACATTGTAGAGGACATTTCCATAGCAACCATTGTAGAGGATATTTCCATAGCAACCATTGTAGAGGATATTTCCATAGCAACCATTGTAGAGGATATTTCCATAGCAACCATTGTAGAGGATATTTCCATAGCAACCATTGTAGAGGATATTTCCATAGCAACCATTGTAGGAGTTATTTCCATAGCAAACTTTGTAGGAGTTATTTCCATAGCGACCATTGAAGGAGTTATTTCCATAGCAATCATTATGGAAGATAATTCCATAGCAACCATTGTGGAAGTGATTTCCATAGCAATTTTGTGGAGGTTATATCCATAGCAATTTTGTGGAGGTTATATCCATAGCAATTTTGTGGAGGTTATATCCATAGCAATTTTGTGGAGGTTATATCCATAGCAATTTTGTGGAGGTTATTTCCATAGCAACCATTGCAGGAGTTATTTCCATAGCAACCAATGTGGTGGATAATTCCATAGCAACTATTTTTCCCCCATTGCCTCTCTTATATTTCATAAATTTGAATTTGTTTTTGCTGTAAATAAATGTTTGACTTATATTCTACATGAGGTACACAGTTGAGTTGTTGGATCGGTGGTTCAATCAAATTGAGAATAGATTGAAATATATATAGGTTTTAATATATATATATATATATCTCTCTCTCTCTCTCACGAGGTTATGCAAGCAGGTAGTAGTACAAGTGAAGACATAACAGGAAGTGAAGGGGAGGGCACAGCGCCTCTAGTGGTGATGGCCGGAAGCTCCTCGAATGCTACGTCATCCCGTGACGTAGGTGCGCTGGATTTGATGTAGCACGCAGTTCAGCATTCCCCCACTTGCGACTTCAAATTCATCTGGAAACATGCATCTCTGTGCATCAACTTCTTTAAAGTCTTGGTTTGGATATCGGCCATGTTTTCCTTGGTGTTGACAAACTGGACAACGATATCACCGGAGTTTATCTTATCTCTTGTGTAGTGGGACTGAACTGAGATGTGCTTGGAACGATTGTTCTCAATGTTATTCTTAGAGAAGTCTATGGCTGATCGATTGTCACAGTAGATTGTGAGTGGTTTGGCAAAGTGCGAGATAAATCCAAGATCAGACAGGGTTTACCGAGCCAGACAGCCTCTTTAGCACTGTGACATAATGCTATATACTCCGATTCCATGGTAGACAACGAAACACATTGCTGCTTTTTAGATCGCCAATTGATGACATTCCCATCAATAACTGCAACCATTCCGGAGAAGGATCTTCGATCATCCGTGTCACTCCCATAATCGGCATCTGTGAACATTGCGACTTTATTGTTGTTTCCTTTGACATAGGAGAGTTCTAAGTCAATGGTACCCGATAGATATCTCAAAACATGTTTTGCAGCTTCCCAATGCTTCTTTCCTGGGTTTGCACAAAATTGGGAAAGTTTCGAAGTAGCAAAAGAGATATCTGGTCTAGTGCAATTGGACAAATACAACAATGCACCAATAAGCTCTTTGTATGGTATATTAGACATTTGGTCTATTTCAGCTTGTGTATGGGGACAATCTATTTTAGATAGTATGATAGCTGGGTCTAAAGGCGTACATACTTTGCGAACTTCGAACATATTATATCTTTGAAGTAAAGTTTGTATGTAATGTCTTTGATTAAGAGACAAACTCTCTTTGCCGTAATTTATCTCGACACATAAAAAGAATGTAATGGGCCCCAGACTTTTAATTTGAAAATCTTGTATAATCTTATCCTCGATTTCGTCAAGTGTATTCTGGTCAACAGCAAATATCGCTAAGTCGTCTACATAAATTGCTATTATTGCCCTATCATGAAGCACAAAAATGCAATTGCACGATGGAATTTTAGAAAAGCCCACTTTTTCAAGAAATTGATTCAGCGTGGTATTCCAACAAAAAGCTGCTTGTTTAAGCCCATAGATAGGTTTTAAAAGTCTAAGAACTTTATCTTTAGAATCCTGAAACTTTACTCCTGGTGGCAAAGCCATGTACAATTCTTCATGAAGTTCCCCATATAAATATGCATTATTTATGTCTAAATGCCTATTTACCCAACCAGCATTTTGGGTCAAAACTAAAAGCATTCGGATTATACCGAAATTGGCAACAGGGGCATATGTTTGATTAAAGTCAATATCGGGTGTCTGGCTGTAACCCTTGGCTACGAGCCTAGCTTTAAATTTACTGACCTTTCCTTTAGAATCTCCTTTTATTTTAAAAACCCAACGATTACCGATTACTTTCTTATTTTTAGGTAAATTAGTGATAACCCATGTTTGTCTTTCTTCTAAACAATTTAACTCTTCTTGCATCGCATTTTTCCAAAGATCTGATACGGGTGAGCAAACAGTTTCTTCAAAAGTTTGAGGTTCAGACACCTCGCATAAATTTAGTTCAACATTTGCAAGATTCAGTGTTTTTCTTTCAATTTCACGACTACGGAGGCTCAAAGTATTTTCAGAACTACCCCCCACTATATCTTTAACTTCTGAAGTCGACGGAACTTCTAGTTGACTGTCGTAACCTTGTTGAAGGTCAGGATCACGTGGCGGGAGAACTTTGCCCTGTTGCGGCAACCAAACGAAACTGTTTTTAGCCTAGCTACCTTCCGTTACGTCATCCTTAAGAGCTGGTTTAAACCGACTTTATTTTCGTCAAATCTAGCATGTTTAGTTATGAACACTTGTTTAGAATCATTATCCCAGAGTCTATAACCTTTGGATTGTGTTGAATATCCGACTAAGATACATCTTTTAGCTCGACGGTCGAATTTCTTTCGTTTTTGCTTTGGAATATGAGCATAAGCTAGAGCTCCAAATATTTTAAAATGACGTACGCTCACTTTTCTTGAAAGCCAAATTTCCTCAGGAACTTTGTTATCAAGAGCGCTACAAAGGCTTCTATTTTTAATGTATGCGGCACAATTAACACTTTCAGCCCAGAATTTTTGTGGCAAATCAGCGTTGTGCATTGACGCTCTAGCCATGTCAAGTAACAAACGATTTAAACGCTCCGAGACGCCATTTTGCTGAGGGCTGTAAGAATTCGTTAATTCGTGTTTTATTCCAAGGCTCTCAAGTTTTTGTTTAAAGTTTTTATTACAATATTCTAACCCGTTATCTGTCTGCAAGCGTTTAATCTTATGACCTGTTTCTCTTTCGGCTCTAGCCCTAAAGATGTCAAAGTATTCAATAACTTGATCTTTATGCTTTAAGAAATAAACAGTAACTCTGCGGGAGAAATCGTCTGTAAATGTTAGAAAATAGCGTGACCCAGCAAAAGATTCAACTGGAAATGGTCCACACAGATCACTATGTACTAACTCTAACAAATTTTTAGTTTTTATTTTATATGGAGAGCTTTTATGTGGCGACATTGTTGACTTTGTCATACAGCAATCATCGCATATTGACATTTCTCCTTTGGAAATTTCAAGACCATTAACAACGCAATTTTTAGCTAACTTGTTTAAAGTGTCTGCATTGATATGCATAAAGCGTTTATGCCAAAGTTCTAGTGTAGGCGGACTTGAACTAGCTAAGTGCGCATTTTGTAAGATAGGCTTACCTCTAACGATGTACAATCCGTTTAGGTTCCTTGCCACACATATCACTCTGTTTTCGTTGAACACTCTTGCCTTGTGGTTACAAATCTTGATGTGCTTGCCTTTATCCTCTGTTTGCGACACAGAAAGCAAATTTCTTCTTGCTTGGGGCACAAAAAGCACGTCGTTCAAGGTGACATCTTGCGTTCCAGTATCTAGGTACATCTTCATGTGGATATTTCCAACTCCCTCTACTTGTAGGTTGCCGCTCGCAGTCTGGATGGGCTCACACGTAGTAGGCTGGAAACTTGTAAACCATTTTCGGTTCTTACAGACGTGATGTGTTGCGCCGCTGTCCAAGATGAATTCATCTTCCGAAGAGACTGCATTGAAGGCATGAGCATATTCTCCGATGGAGATTTAAAAGAGTCTTTCTTCCTGCTGTAGCTTTTATCCGCCTTGTAGTCTCGGTTGATGGACGACCTGCAATCCTTGGCGATATGGCCGATTTTCGAACATCGGTAGCACTTGACTCCTTGTTTTCTGGAAGTCTTCCTAGTGTCGTCCTTGGAAAAATTGAGTGCTTCGCCGAGACCTGAACTTGCTCCTTCTCGGGCAGATCTTCTTTCATACTCTGTGAGAAGAGTATTTCTAACCTTGTTCGATGTGAAGTCAGAGTCCTCGACATTTCCGAACGACATCACCAGGGTATCGAAGCTGTCAGGTAACCCTGATAGCATGCTGTATGCTATATCTTGATCGTCGACTTCCGCACCTGCTTCTTTTAAATGGTCCGTACAAATTTTCAATCTATTCAAATAGTCTAACATTGACTACCAGTTTGAAGCTTGATGTTCACAAACTGCTTCTTTAACTGTAGTACCCTCGAACGAGATTTTGGCTCAAAAACCTGTTCCAGATTTTTCCACGCATCCTGTGGCGATGAACAGTCGATGATGTGGATTTGGTGTTCTGTATTTATCGACAACGCGATAACAGCCAAGGCTCTATCCTTTTGAGCTTTTAGTTTAGCATCTTGGGTATCTTCATCTTTAAACATCACATCCCACAAGCCCTTCTCAATTAGTAGCATCTTGATGTTGTACTTCCATGAGCGGTAATTTTGGCCGTTCAATTTTTCAACCGCCGCCGTTATTGCACTAACGGCCGCCATGGTGACGCAGCAACTTCTCGACGAGGGCAAACGGCGGTAGCTTCGCTGAAGGAATTTTACGCACGAGGATACGCTGAACTTGAACCACAGAGCTAGGGAACCACGCTCTGCTACCACTTGTTGGATCGGTGGTTCAATCAAATTGAGAATAGATTGAAATATATATAGGTTTTAATATATCTCTCTCTCTCTCTCTCACGAGGTTATGCAAGCAGGTAGTAGTACAAGTGAAGACATAACAGGAAGTGAAGGGGAGGGCACAGCGCCTCTAGTGGTGATGGCCGGTAGCTCCTCGAATGCTACGTCATCCCGTGACGTAGGTGCGCTGGATTTGATGTAGCACGCAGTTCAGCATGAGTCTACTCACCAATCAATGTCTTCAGACACTGCCCAGACGCTGTGTCCCAGATCCGGCTGAATCACACATCAGTCTGGCTCCACTTGGCAGGAAAACACAGCAGGGTACTACTTACCATAGACCATCATAGCTACTGGAAACAATTAAAGAACCATCTCTATTGAAATGTACCTGGGACACCATTTCTGCTGTTAGCATCAACTGTGAGATATACAGGGGCTGCATCCAACCAACCAACTTCAGGAATTTTGGTTCTACACTTAAAAACAATTAAAGAACCATCTCTATTGAAATGTACCTGGGACACCATTTCTGCTGTTAGCATCAACAGTGAGGTATACAGGGGCTGCATCCAACCAACCAACAAACTTCAGGAATTTTGGTTCTACACTTAAAAACAATTAAAGAACCATCTCTATTGAAATGTACCTGGGACACCATTTCTGCTGTTAGCATCAACTGTGAGATATACAGGGGCTGCATCCAACCAACCAACTTCAGGAATTTTGGTTCTACACTTATAAAAACAAGAGATAAATGTTCTGTGAACCATTTTTGAATACTCAATGTAATAGAACCTTTTGAAAAGTGCAAATAAAATAAAAGTTCACTGAGGGAAGAGTTTCTTTATTTTTTATCAATACAATACAAGCTTCTGGGAATAAAGCCTGTCGTGATAAAAAAAGAAAACTCTTCCCTCAGTGATTACAATATTAACAAGGTATCTATATAGAGTTGACCACATAGGGATAGGTAGGTCTGGAAGGAATCATTTTCACAGTTCCTAAACCACAGAATATACATGTAATCTTTACACAAGGGGATAAGAAACAACAACAGAATATACACTTAATTACAATAATTTACCTGATATTCTAGGGTTGGGGAAAGTATATTATTTAAATTACATTGTTAAAAAAACAGGATAATGACTATATATGAAAAAAACAGTATCAAGTTGATAAAGTAATAAAAAGATTGAGGCACAATCAGGATAATAATTGTTTTTTTTTTTTTTTTGCTTATCCCTAGTACATGTAGTACAAGCCATGATAATCATGGTGGATAGAAGTAGGCGACCGCTTTTACTGTAAGTGCACCACATCTTTACACATGCGAAAAGCAGTTCGACTTTGCACTTACAAATGTGCTTTAACCCCATTTGGTTACTTACACTCGCTGGAGGGGTTGGGATTTTGCAAGAAACTGGGGCCATTGAAGCATTTTTTTTTATCAGAAAAAAGTTCCCAATGCAGGAATTGAAGCCGGGTCATAATGGTTGAAAACCAACAGTTTAGACCATCTTTCCACCAACCCCCTTATAAAAAGTAGGGATTCTTAATAATTAGCATAAATGGATTACTATGAGATATTTAGGTAAGAAATGCCATCAAACAGCAGCTATATGCTTGGAAGGAGGAGGACTGACTATCGACTGATGTTATTTGGAATTAGCTGTAACCCATCCATCGTGTTCCAGCTGAAGATATAATTGTTAAAAATATCATTTTTTAAAATTGTTCTACACTTGATTGCCTATCAAACCATAGTCCAAGGTACCAGTATAAAACAAAATGCTAACATCTACTTTGCATTCCATTCTAATATATATACCTTTCATTTATTCACTTTCTTAAAAATATTATTACTTCCTATCTGATCTCTTGCAGTCTCATCCTGTGGAAGGCTACAGTTGAGATGTAGGATAAACTCAAGCCAATTATAAGCCTGATTTAAGACCACATTCAAGAAGGCAGTTCTGTAGTAGGATAAAGGAATTATCATTATTGGATTTTTATATAAAGTAGAGGTATACCAACCTTAAAATGTATTACCCTTATATTTCTTCAACCCTAAATGACCTTTTCAAGGTAGAAATTTTAACATGATGTTGTCTTTGCTGATTTATAAAGGTAGGATTTTAGGTAGACTTGCTGTACATTTTAGGTATCTATAACATCAAACAAAAAATGCTCCAATGTCCCTCCATTCTTGCAAAAGTCCAACCCCACCAGTGAGTGCAAATAACCAAACGGGGCTCTGGCATATTTATTTGTAAGTGCAAAGTCGAACTACTTTTCACGTGTGTAGACATGTGGTGCACTTACAGTAAAAGCAGTCGCCTTCTTCTAACCACCATGATTATAATGGCCTGTACCACGTGTACTAGGGATAAGCAAAAAAATAAATAAATAAATAACATCAAACATTTATAAATTGACAAAAAGCTGCCAGAAAGTGGGAGTAAAGGTTGATGTTTCCCTAATTTAGAATCAAACAGAATCTGTCTTAAATCACAACAAATCAATTGTAATAGGGTAGGAGGAAACAAACTGCTGAAGAAGCTCACTGCATACACTGGATCCGAGTGGGCAGGTAGTGTCTTGAGGCATTTACCGGTCTTGACATCCCATATTCTGACGGTCTCATCAAACTGCACACAGAACATGTCATCATTTGATTAGTCCTCTCAATATTTCAAATAAATGTATTAACCAAGAGTGATTGTTTATTGATCCTTGGATATCATTAAGGTGAGCCAGGCCCTCTCATTAATTTTTCCATTGCAGTAAGGGGTGTAGTTATTGTTTAATTTTTAAAAGAATCATTTGCGTCTATAATAGTTTTTAATTTTCATAACAGATGGCACGCTAATGCATCATAAAATGAAAGAAAATTTCTAAAGAAAACTTTTTCGAAATCAAGTTGTTTCATGACAACACATGCAGATAGAGACACCTTGGTTATAGATTATTTAGCTAAGCACTCTGTGACTGTTTTATCACATCCTCCTTATTCCCCAGACTCCTCTCCCCAAGATTTCTTTTATTTTTCTAAGCTCAAACTTGCGTTAAAAGGAAGACGCTTTTCATAATCTAAAGAGTTTATTGAAAATGCAACGGCTAAAATAAACATGTTCAGAAAAATGGACTATAAAACCACTTTAAAACAGCTTTTTGACTGCTGAAAAAAGTGTGTAGATAGTAGAGGGTCCTGTTTTAAAAAATGTGATGAATAAAAATATTTAACCTTTATATATTTTTTTATATTTTTAGAAAGTTTGTTTACTTTTGTACCTTGTATATGTTGACATCTCTCTCTTCCTTATCCAGAGTATTGCTGGAGATAACCTCCAATACCATACTGCCAGTCACCAACCAGCCTATAGGTCTGTTAGGTAGAAAATAGATTTTTTTTTAAATATAAAATGGTCACACACAAGTATATGTATGTGTTGTAAATTTGGTGATTTTGATGGAAGTCTTAGTAATCAACGTGCAGTAGAACCTCTCTGTCAACATCATTTACATAGCCAAAGTGTCCTTTAGATAGAGGAGTCTTCTTACTGAAAAAATGGTAATTTTCTGACGAGTCCTCTAGCTGCATGGTTCAACTGTATATTTGCACAATTGTAATAGATGGAATCCTCTCACTATAAAACCTAGCTAAGTATTCAAGGCTACCATTTAACACTACCTAGGAATGAAATAGAAGAAAAATGAGTTTCAAAGCATCATATTTACTATGGTAGAATCTCTAAAGGACAACCCCTAGTGGCAAAGTGTCCTCTCTTACTGGAGAACAGTTGTAAAAATGGTAAATTGAAAACTGTCCTTGCTTCAGCTCACAAAATGGAGTCCACTTACAGATCCAGATACAATGAGGTTTGACTGGGGGTTGAAGTTGCAGCAGAAGACATAGTTGGTGTGGCCCCTGAGGGTCTTCAGCACCAGGCCCTGGGGCAGAGAGTTCAGTTAGAAGAAGGAGGGGCAGGGAGGGAGCTGCAACCTACTGAATTCATCTCCCAGATCTTGAGGGTCTTGTCGTCTGAAGCACTGACCAACAGTCTGCTGTCACTGGACCAGGCCACATCTGAAATGCCCTGAACACACAGGCTGGCATTCTAAAATCTCTAAAAACATGAATAATTCATTAGATAAACTTGTTTCTAAGCTAATTGGAACTTGCTATAGCAAACTCTAATGGGAATGAACTATTGGTTCACACATTATATGGCATCTCACTAAATGTTAGGTTCATGTTATATGGCAAGTCCACCTCGGTTCATTTTAGTGAAATTGAAAATACATATAGGTACAGTGGAAACCTAGTAGCAGGGTTGCCTTTAGTAAAAATGGTAATTTTGGAGATTAAAACTGTCCTTTGTAGAGAGGTGTCCTCAGGTGGGAGTGTCCTGTCATGGAGAGGTTCTACCGTAATCAAAATACAGTAGACTACAGACTGTCTGTCAAAATAGATGAAAAAAACCTATACACCATCTATTGACTGTCTCTATAAACTCTGCTCATTGACAAAGCCACAACGTCAGTTTTGGCAAACTCAGAACATCCAGCTAGAGACCATAGTTTTGGGCTAATGGCCCTCGTAAGCTCCACTTACTTCATTCTAAAAGAGATCAGACTCAACCCAATGGATGGTAAGAAGTTTTTATTATTACTATGGTATATAAACCTTTATTAAGTTGCATAAGTCCTATACACATGGTTTCACCTCATGGAAACAGCAAAGGAAATTAAGAGTTAAAAAAAGTAAAGGCTATTTACATTTAATGATAGTGATGCAGAAGATATATACATACATAAAGATTAATTAAGACAATTAGTTTCATAGATTTGAATAAATAAGTTCCATGGGGAAAGCATATAAATTTTTAAATTAAAAGAAAAAAAAAAAAAACACAAATATTTATATAGGATACAGGTATACTACACACAAACATAAGCCTTTATTAAGATCTTTCGTTTTATGTAAAAAAATCCTTCAACCAAAGAACAAGGGAATGATTTGTGATTTAATATCAAGGTTTAGTTGTTTCCTTCCAAATTCAGAGTCCTTCAAGTTATGTGTAGTACAAAGTGGCTCTCCAAATGGATGCTATACTTACCAGTCGGTGGCCAGAGAGGGATTTTTCAAACTTGCCATCGAGGGCACCCCAGATCTTAATGAGCTTGTCGGCAGCTGGACACAAGGTTTTATACAGTGAGTATATATAGCAGTATATGGCTTACCACTTTGTTAAATACAGGATCCACTGGTTTTATACTTCAAACTCATGTGGTCAACAGGGAAGCAAAAAAAAAAACTGAGTTACTACTTACAAGACACTTTATCATCTCTCATGGTTAGAAGGTTTTTTTTTTTTCATAGGTAGCTCTCTCTACAGTAGAGTCTCCCATGAAAGATTGTCCAAATTTCTCGCACACCAAAAGATGGATCCTCATTAGAGTACTCTCTTTTTTTTAACAGAAACGTAGTTAAAACATCTTTATTCTGAGTTGTAAGTCCCAATTATTTTAACCCATGATTATATTGTAAAATTGACAGAGAATAATTTATGAAAAAATGGCATCTCCTTATCGTGCAACTGAAAGTTGCTGATGGCTTGCGCCATCTATCGGAATAAATATCAACTATTCTCATTGATTTTTAATTATTCCAGATTTGGCCAACGAAAATAGTTGATATTTATTCCAATAGATGGCGCAATCCATTGGCAACTTTCAGTTGCAGGATAAGGAGATGCCTTTTTGTAAGAATAAAACAGAGGTTGGATCTCAGAAAGTATGTTTAATTATCAAAAAGATTATATTTAGATGACAAACATAAGAGAGTTAAAAGAAGGTAAGCCCAGTGAGTCAACAAGCAAAACTGAAACCTATATACAGTTACGTAATGTCTGGGGGAAGTGGCCGTTGCTAAGCGACAGCCGAGGTGAGAGTCACTTTTCAACACTCCCACCTGACGAGCACTCCGTTGTTTCAGTCCAAGTTGGCTCCTTAGTCTTCTATACCTTTCAGGAGGTAGAGCTTTCTTAAATATGTCTGCAGCAAACTCAGCATCGGAAAAACCTATCAGAGTTGAAGTGCAGGAACTCCCACCAAAACAAATACCGATGTTTTTCGTAGCTTTTAAGTATCCAAAAATTTTCTTTACTGCGGTCCAATGTGAAGGTCCTGGGTTGTTCATAAATTGGCTAACCCTGCTGACTGCGTAGGCAATATCAGGTCTAGTTCCAGTCATGAGGTACATTAAACTACCAATTGTCTGTCTGTATGGAATCTTGTTCATTTCTTCAATTTCCTGATCATCCTTTGGGCACATCTCTTTTGTTAGTTTTGAGTAAGGATCAGAAGGTACAGATTGTAACTTAATATCAAGAAGGTTGTAATGTTCAAGTGTTCTTTCAATGTATGAGGCTTGATGCAGAAATAACATTTTAGTTGTTCTATCTCGATATATTTGTAGGCCAAGGAAATAATCGGCAGTAAAAGTTTTTATTTCAAAATTGGAATTTAAGTACTGAACTATATCATCTAAATGTTGTTTATTTACACTGCAGATTAAGCAATCATCTACATATATTGCAAGTAATATGTAAGCCTGTTTACATTTCATTGTATAGACACATGAATCTGATATGCTAGGTTTGAGATCAAACTTAATTAAAAACTCATGAAATTTCTTGTTCCACATTCTGGGGGATTGCTTAAGACCATAGATGCTTTTCTGAAGAGAGCAAACATGATTTGGAAAATCTGGGTTTTCATAACCTTGGGGTTGTTCCATGTAAAGTTCTTCTTCCAAATCACCATTCAAGAAGGCAGATTTTACATCTAACTGAATCATTTCCATATCAAGTGATGCACAAAGTGATAAGATTGTTCTAATTGAATCGAATTTTACTACTGGAAAAAAAGTTTCACCATAATCAAGTCCTGGTTTTTGTGAATAACCTTTCGCAACTAGTCTAGCCTTAAACATTTTATTTGATCCATCTGCATTTTGCTTTATTTTGTATACCCACTTGCATGCAATAGCTTTTCTGTCTGATGGTAGTGTCACATACGTCCATGTTTGATTTTTCATCAAGGAATTGAATTCATCGTCCATAGCTAGTTTCCACTGTTTTGAGTTTTGTCCTACAATTGCATCTTCATAGTTCAATGGTTCTTGGTCATGGACATAACAAGCATATGAAATAGCTCTTGTACAGCTGGTTGATGTTTGTTCATTTTCTCTGATTCTATTCCTGAGAGGGTATCGACATGATTCTTCTGGTTTGGAACTGGTATTTGTGTTATCAACACTTTCTTCACTGTATATAGTTACCTGCTCTTGTTGGTTATCCTGAATATTTTCTGATGTATTAGCTTCAGTAAAATATTACATCTCTGCTTATGATAATTTTTCTAGCAATAGGATCCCACATTCTATAATTTTTGTTAGTTTCAGTATATCCAACAAAAAATGTACGAATACTCTTTTTGTCTAATTTCTTTCTGTTATCTTTTGGTATATGCACGTAAGCGTTACATCCAAAAGTTTTCAAATGTAAGATGGAGGGTTTTCTCTTGTACCATATTTCATAAGGTGTAGAATTTCCCAATACTTTAGTAGTACATCTATTTAAGAGATAGACTGCTGTGTTTACGGCTTCAGCCCACAGTTCAAGCGGCATTTTTCTTCCATGTAACAAGCATCTAGCTGATTCAACTATTGTTCTGTTATCTCTTTCAGCAATTCCATTCTGTTCTGGGGTATATGGAGCAGTGAGTTCATGAACAATTCCTAGAGATTTTAGATAATCAGAAAAATTCTTATTTAAGAATTCTGTGCCATTATCTGTTCTGAATCTTTTTATTTTATTTCCAGTTTCAGTCCTAACCCTTTTTACAAATTCTTTAAATTTCTCAAGAACATCTGATTTATGCCTAATGAAGTAGGCCACTCTAAATCTTGAAAAATCATCCTTGAATGATACAAAATATAATGATCCACCTGGTGATCTTTTACTCATTGGTCCACAAACATCTGAATAGATCAGCTCTCCTGGATAGGTCGAATTTGGACTTGTTGACGCGTGAAAAACCTTTCTATTTTGTTTTCCATAGATGCATGCTTCACATAGTAAAGAATCAGGCTTTTCTCTAATTTTAATGTCGTCTTCAAAAACATTATTTTCAAACATTTGGCTTAATTTTATAGGATTTACATGACCCATTCTTTGATGCCATATATCTAGACTTAACTGAGCAACATGAGTTTGTGAAGATTGCTTTGCTTTAATAAAAATTCTATAAAGATTTGAATTGTCCTTTATTCCAGTAACTAGCACTTTAGAATTTTTAGTCAATTTTATCTGATTTCCTTTACAAATGAGCGTCAAACCATGTTTTGTTGCAGTAGATATTGAGAAAAGATTAGTCTCCAATTCAGGTACATAGAGAACATCCAAAAGAGTTGCATTAATTTTCTGACTATCAACATAAGAGAGAATATCAATATTTCCCTTACCTTTTGCATAGATCTTCTTTCCATCTCCAAGGCACACAGGATGAGCACCTTCTGGTATTTCTTCGAACGTAGAGAACCATTCTCTTCTGAAAGTCATGTGATCCGTTGCTCCAGAATCTGCAATCCAGGAATCCTTTGTTTCAGCGAGGAAGGCACTTGTCTCAGCTGAAAAAGCACAGCTATCATCTCTGGATGAAGAACTTGGCTGTTGTCCTTTTTGTTCTTCCTTTCTTTTATAGCATTCTTTCCACCAATGTCCTTTCTTCTTGCAATATCCACAGTGTGTGTTCTTCTTTTTATCTTTAATGGATTGTTGATGCTGCTGTTGTTTGTTGGAAGCTGTTGAATTTCTGTTGAACTTTGAAAAAGTCATCAAGGCATTATCTGGTTTAGAATTTCCTGAAGAATCCCAATGATCCTGTAAGCTTTCTTCTTTCAGTAATCTTGCCGTCAAGTTTTCTAGTGTCTTTTCTTCTGATGAAACTGAATCCCATGCTGTTATGAAATTCTTGTATTTATCAGGCAAGCTGCAAATTATCTTTGTAATTAGGGCAACATCAGAGATTGGCTCACCTAGATCTTTCATTTGTTGTGCCAGAGTTTCAACTTTGGAAATATGAGTAGCAATGTTATCATTTGGATTCATTTTATATTCGAAAAATCTTTGTTGCAGCAAATATTTGTTTGTTTCAGATTTCAGTTCATATATTGTTGATAATTTCTTCCACATTTCTGCTGAAGTCTGGCAATTAACAATCTGTTGAAGATATTTAAACTCTAGAGCAGTAGTGATCAGCATTTTGGATTTTGCATCTTTCTTTTTCCAGTTAGAGAATTTTGCAATATCCTCTATTTCAGGTTTTACCTCAGAGCCATCAGTTATACTGAGAAGATCTTTTGCTTCTAGAATAATCTTCATTTGAAATTTCCATAGATGAAAATTATCGCCGTTGAATTTTTGAATTTGTGGAAGTTCAGTTGTCATCTTGAGCAAGCAAACGAATTTCAGCTTAGATAAACAAAAATATTTGATACCAACCAAGCTCTGCTGCCATGTAAGAATAAAACAGAGGTTGGATCTCAGAAAGTATGTTTAATTATCAAAAAGATTATATTTAGATGACAAACATAAGAGAGTTAAAAGAAGGTAAGCCCAGTGAGTCAACAAGCAAAACTGAAACCTATATACAGTTACGTAATGTCTGGGGGAAGTGGCCGTTGCTAAGCGACAGCCGAGGTGCGAGTCACTTTTCAACACTTTTTTTCATAATTTATGCACCTTATCCCAGTACAATATCACATTTGTACTATTTTTTTCACAGAGAATAATGTATTAAATTATATAACCACAACAACCAATAATGTATTAAATTATATAACAACCAATAATGTATTTAACTCCCAACATCTCAGTGACAGTGAGTCACAGAAACATCAGGAGTTAAATCAATCATTAGTTGAAGTGGCTGAGTTTTTTCCTGAATCAACTTCCAGCCGACAAATAATCTTCAGAACTATAAAAATTATCCCTGATTGAAAAAATTAAATCTCCAGTGAGTTGAATAAGCCCCACTTCCCTGTGTACCTTGCTGATTATTAGTATTGTGAATTATTTTTAATCTTATCTGCTGTATACCTCGTACTATCTTATTAATAAATGAACATTTTGTTTATCTTAAACAACTCCTTGTCATCACTACTGTGACAACATCTTGGTCCCAAGTGATATAACAAGATTCAAATGTTATGCTTACATTTAGGCCTTGTTTTTACAATAATTATTTTAAATCCAAAATTGGAATTTCAAACGATAGGCCTGTGAGAGTGGTGCCAAATATATATATACAGTTAAACCTGTCTATAGCGCCCCCCTTGGGACTCACCAAAATAGGGTGCTATAGACAGGTCACTTTTAATGTAAATTGCATTGTACTACGTATTTAAAATCGGGTGCTATAGAGAGAAAGGCGCTATAGACAGGTTTAACTGTATAAATCTGTAGAGGACACCTAATTGCAGAGCCAAAATGTCTTTTAGGGAGAGATGTCGTCTTACCAGAGAGTTGTTAAATAGTAAAAATAGTCATTTTGACAATGAAAACTGTACTTTATAGAGAGGTCTCCTCTAGCATGAGTGCCCTCTCATGGAGGTTCTACTGTGAGCTAAGCATCATTTACACCTGAACTAAACCATTTCTAGACATACCTAATCATTTCTAGGGTAAAACAGGACACACAATACTGAGATGTTTCAGTATCACACCACTGACCAGGTGAATACACATGTTCCTACCATACTGTAGGACCAAGCAGAACGCCACTTACAAGAGCTTGCCAGCCATTCCCCATTGGGGCTGAACTTGACCGATGAGACCGCCCGGGTGTGGCCAGCCAAGGTGTGTCTCACGGTGTAGTTGGGTTTCTGCACACCACCACAATATCTAGCTTACCTCTTTAAAATTAAATGGGATCTGGTGTGGTTAAATTATTTTTTAGAAAAACATCTTCTGAGAGTACAGTCAAATGTTACTGATGGCTTGCACCATCTGTCAGAATATCTCTCAACTAATTGTTGCTTTTTTTTCTGATAGATGGCACAAGCCATCAGCAACTTTCAGTAGCACATCAGAGGAGATGTCTTTTTTTTTAAATCAGGTAATGTTATCTCCATATCCCATTATGCATAACAAATTTAATTCTACACTTGAGGAGCATAGACTCATGGAATAAGTGTAATCATTGGACAATCATTACGCTTTTTTTAATTCAACAGACAATAATTCAACACTCTTACTTTAATTTTACCAATTTTTTTCAAATGAGCATCTTAAATTTTCTCAACACTTACCATAATTCAGTAATTTTCCAGCCCCAGCTCTCTAGCCTATTTACAGCTATAATTTGATATTCTACAACCTCAAGTGTTGACAACAACAAGAGGTCTACCAGCAAATAAAATAAATATAGTCATACATTAATTATTGTATTAATTTCAAAATAAACGAAGAGTACATGTTTTATATCTTTGAGAAAACTCTCTTTTCTATAATTGTTCTCTTTGATTAAAAAAAAAATTAAGCAAATGCCTAAACACAGGCACATACACAATAGGAAAATAACATTTGACACCTCAGTTTATTCATCAAGAACTCTATAATACAGTACTGTAACCTCTAATTCAACAGGCTATATTCCAACATTAAAAAAAAAAAAAAAAATCCTAATCAGGCTATTTACTTTAATTCAACAAGCTACTTCAACCCAAGATAGAGAACATTGCGACTGCTGTGATGGAGATGTACGGAGACATCTCTTCATTGGACACAACAACAAGCTACTTCAACAGCTTGATATGAACCCAGAACAGCAGCTTTACACACCCAAGATAGAGAGCATTGCAACTGCTGTGATGGAGATGTACGGAGACACCTCTTCATTGGACACAACAACCAGCTACTTCAACACCTTGATATGAACCCAGAACAGCAGCTCTACAAACCCAAGATAGAGAACATTGTGACTGCTGTGATGGAGATGTACAGAGACATCTCTTCATTGGACACAACAACCAGCTACTTCAACACCTTGACATAGACCTAGAACAGCAGCTTTACACACCCAAGATAGAGAACATTGCAACTGCTGTGATGGAGATGTACAGAGACATCTCTTCATTGGACACAACAACCAGCTACTTCAACACCTTGATATGAACCCAGAACAGCAGCTTTACACACCCAAGATAGAGAGCATTGCAACTGCTGTGATGGAGATGTACGGAGACATCTCTTCATTGGACACAACAACCAGCTACTTCAACACCTTGATATGAACCCAGAACAGCAGCTTTACACACCCAAGATAGAGAACATTGTGACTGCTGTGATGGAGATGTACGGAGACATCTCTTCATTGGACACAACAACCAGCTACTTCAACAGCTTGACATAGACCCAGAACAGCAGCTTTACGCACCCAAGATAGAGAACATTGTGACTGCTGTGATGGAGATGTACGGAGACATCTCTTCATTGGACACAACAACCAGCTACTTCAACAGCTTGACATAGACCCAGAACAGCAGCTTTACGCACCCAAGATAGAGAACATTGTGACTGCTGTGATGGAGATGTACGGAGACACCTCTTCATTGGACACAACAACCAGCTACTTCAACAGCTTGACATAGACCCAGAACAGCAGCTTTACGCACCCAAGATAGAGAACATTGTGACTGCTGTGATGGAGATGTACGGAGACATCTCTTCATTGGACACAACAACCAGCTACTTCAACAGCTTGACATAGACCCAGAACAGCAGCTTTACGCACCCAAGATAGAGAACATTGTGACTGCTGTGATGGAGATTACTGTGAAGGTGAATTATTGTGGTCACATTTCCTCTATGTCATCTAGATGTGAGGACACTTACATTCTTGGATGAAATTTTCTGTCCCTTACATTTATTATAGGGAACTTATCACTGTAAATTGTCTTTAAATGCTATAATTGTTATTATAAAGGTGAATTATTGTGGTCACACTTCCTCTAGGTCACCCAGTGGACACTTATATTCTTGGATGAAATTTTCTGTCCCTTACCTTTATTATAGGGAACTTATCACTGTACATTGTCTTTAAATGCTATAATTGTTATTATAAAGGTGAATTATTGTGGTCACACTTCCTCTATGTCACCCAGTGGACACTTACATTCTTGGATGAAATTTTCTGTCCCTTACATTTATTATAGGGAACTTATCACTGTACATTGTCTTTAAATGCTATAATTGTTATTATAAAGGTGAATTATTGTGGTCACACTTCCTCTATGTCACCCAGTGGACACTTACATTCTTGGTTGAAATTTTCTGTCCCTTACATTTATTATAGGGAACTTATCACTGTACATTGTCTTTAAATGCTATAATTGTTATTATAAAGTGAATTATTGTGGTCACACTTCCTCTATGTCACTTAGTGGACACTTACATTCTTGGATGAAATTTTCTGTCCCTTACATTTATAATAGGGAACTTATCACTGTACATTGTCTTTAAATGCTATAATTGTTATTATAAAGGTGAATTATTGTGGTCACACTTCCTCTATGTCACCCAGTGGACACTTACATTCTTGGATGAAATTTTCTGTCCCTTACATTTATTATAGGGAACTTATCACTGTACATTGTCTTTAAATGCTATAATTGTTATTATAAAGGTGAATTATTGTGGTCACCCAGTGGACACTTACATTCTTGGTTGAGGTGTTGGTCTCTGTGGAAGTCTTTGTGTTGGAGTTCTGGGCCATGGAGATTGAGGAGGAGCTTTTGCTCGGATCACTGAAGGGTTTTATATCCTCACCACTCGCCATCCTGTCACACAAAAATGAATTACCCACACTTTGTAGCGCAGTGTGTCAATTTGAAATATATACTGGTCAGGATATGCCATTTTTAATATATATATTTATGCCAGCTGATGCAGGTGGTAAGCAGATTTACAAGCTCAAATATCTTCTATTGGTTGGAGTATTCTATTATGTGGCTAGTTGAAGAGATAATGGTCTTGAGAAAGGATTTATGAACCAATGACTTATTTTTAGCCATTTCCATGAAGTGCTGTGAAATGAAATGAAATGAAGTTTTCCATGATATTTTGGAAGGATAAATAGAAAGAAATGGTTGATGTGTGTGTACAGAAAATGGCACCTCTCCCTTTAAAATACACTAAAATAAAGGGAGAGGTGCCACTTTCAGTACATCAAACTCCTGCAACATCATGTTATATATGTGTGTAGTATAAATTCATTCCCACACAAACCAAATCTTCCCAAATTTTACAAAGAGAGAGAGAGTGACACACTATGTTGTGATTATGAAAAGGCACAGTTTGGATTAGAGATTAGAAACACAAGGTAAATGGACCAAAGTAGTCAGTACTTTTGTCTGAAGATGGTAACAACGCTGTTACCGAAATGTGACACACTATTTATTTGGTCTTATTATCTTGTGTAGGTTTATTATTTCATATGGTTACATTCCAGGGTAGAGAGTGGGTCAAATGGTAAGTCTCCAGAAGCAGAGAATTAGTAAAGCTGCAGCAAACCAACCATTGCTAGTTCCTCACTGATTTCATTTATTCTGTGCACTTTCATTTATTCTTCTTCTAGTTTTCATATTCTTATAATCCATCTTATTGAGGTCTCACAATACCATTTTCCTTGACCAAGGTAGCCATAATTTATATCCCATTGAAGGGAGTGCCTCTCATGATGCAAATGAAGATATTCCCTGGTCACTGATACGGCACAATTTGGATGATAGATTAGAACTACAAATAGGATTTGGTCTTGTAATTCCCTGCTCACAAAACTGGTTGGTAAAATCCCCTCAATAGAAAATTCCGACCATATTCCCTTCTTAGATAAATATATACCTAGGAGGCCATATTCTTTAGAAACTCTGTTCCCTTCAGGACAAACAATAGTGTCTGCATTTTACATTTTTTGCCCCTATATTGCATAAAATCACAGTAGTAAAAACTTCAACCAAAAAGGCATAAACTCGCTCCTCAACAATAAAATGAAGGACCACTGCATTAAAAATAGTGTACGATAGCCTCAATAAAAGTGGGAATCCCACTAAACCCATCTGAAACCTTTTCACAAGATTTATCATGCAATAGCAAGTATACCTTTCTCCCCTTCAACCATACCAGAACCTTGTAAAATATGGAATCCTCCCTTTTTTTCAACTGCTCTCCAAACTCAGCAATAGAATGGACAAACAATATTACCAAACAATTAATATATAAAAATGATAATAAATCCAAACAAACGGGGCTCTGGCGCATTTGTAAGTGCAAAGTCGAACTGCTTTTCACATGTGTAGACATGTGGTGCACTTACAGTAAAAGCAGTCGCCAACTTCTATCCACCATGATTATCATGGCCTGTACCACGTGTACTAGGGATAGGCAAATAATAATAATAAATAAATAAAGCCAACCTGATATACCAGATTCCTTGTGAGAGAGCTGCCAGTGCTCTTACATTGGTGAAATCTCAATAGACCTAAAGACACGAATCAAGAAATGCATTATAACCAAGAAGGACCATAAATCCCAGTTTTATCAACATCGTGAATTTACAGGCCATCTTCAGAACTTTGAATGTGCAGAAATATTACATTTAGGTATAAAAATGCAGATTTACTATAGAGGCCACAGAATCCATTAAGAATTCTTCTTCAATTGATAAGACATATAGAAACCCCCAACCAGTTTAAAGAATATATAAAATAATTTAATTTATAATAATAGAGCCATAAAAAGCAAGATCATTTCCATATAATTACCAGGAATTCCCAATCTCTATATATATGAACGAAATATAAGGTTTTGAGCAAAAAGTTCTTTAACACCTGTAAAATATGTAAAGTATATACTATGCGTCTACTTTGCATATATAATCTTCTTTCTTATCTCCACACTGGGTGAAGTAGAATGTGTCTGCCTTTGTCATCAAGACTGGGAGCACTACTCAGTGGCAGGCCGACTTAGCTCCAAAAGAAATGGCCGCCTCTGACATGAGGAACAGACGCCATGTGCAGCTGCTCCTAACATGGGAGTACAAACACTGCTCATCCTGTACCCTGGAGCCCTTACAGGGTACTATGTATTGATATGGTGCTGTAACATGCAGGGAATAGAGTAACCTGCTCTGTGAAAGACACAGTGATGGTCTACTCACGGTTCTACTGTAATCTATTACGATATACAGTATAACCTCGTTAATTCTACACACTACCTTAATTCGACCATATTCTGATGTCCTGACCTCCGCCTATCAAATAACAAACTGTAATTCGACAGTATCGATAATACGACAGTTCCGATAGTTCGACCATTTTAAAATTCGAATTTCGACAGTTGAATGTTTTTTTACATACAACTTTACTGCTAAACGGTATTACGGCAGCGGCAAGCCACGACGATGGCGGGCGTTGATAGGATCGCGCCTGCGCACTTTTGGTTTCTGTTAGTTTAAGTTTCACTTTACAGTGCCGTTGCAAATTTCAATATTCCATTTCTGTGTTATTATAAAAGATTTAAACACAAAATCAATAACACCTGCAGCAGCAGTGGATGTCTTTAATACAATAAAAACTTTGTTATTTAAAACACATTCCAGAGGAAGAAAGACAGGCATGTGTTGGGACACCTCGTGACCATAATATGCCAAAGTAACCCAGAACCCCACCTAACCTAACCATATCCCACCTTTGTCCATTTAAGTTACCAACCTCTGGTGATTGCGAGGTGTTGAGATGGAGCCTGAAGCCACCTTTAGCCTAGGCAGCACCGAGCCAGAGACCGAGATCCCCTTCCTGGTGGTCAAGTCACCTGACCTGTGGTGGATGACCTGGCCCCACCAACACCAGGATAGTCCAAGATGGACTCAGACACCCCTCCCTGGTGATCAAGTCACCTGACCTGTGGTGGATGACCTGGCCCCACCAACACCAGGATAGTCCAAGATGGACTCAGACACCCCTTCCTGGTGGTCAAGACACCTGACCTATGGTGGATGACCTGGCCCCACCAACACCAAGCTAGCCTGAGATGGACTCAGACACCCCTTCCTGTTGGTCGAGCCACATGTCCGATGGTGGCCGACTTGACCACAAGCCAGTCCAAGATGGACCCAGACGCCCCTTCCCTGTAGTCAAGCCACCGACCTATGGTGCTTGACCTGACTCCACCACGAGCCCTGAACCTTTCCCAAGCTGACCCCAAGATGTCCAGAATCAACAATAATAATTATATTTTTTAAATCGTTCTTTAATTCAATATTTTCATAATTTTTATTTATTATTTTTTGTGAATATATCTTTAATAATTTTATATTTAATTTATTTTTATCATTTTTTTAAGATGCCTTTTTAATTTTTTTATTTTCATAGAGAGAAGATTGATGATAGCCTTGGGGGGTGAGTTCAGCAACACTGGGACAAGGAAGCGGGATATTTACATTCTTGAAGATTGACAATTTTGATATTGACATTCGGATTTTTACATTTCTTTTTATTAACAAAAACTAGATTTTTTTCCGAGAAGTAAAAAAGACTTGGAGTTGCGGAGGGCGGAGGCCGCTGGCTGCGGCCTTTGCTGCCCCTTTTCGAATCGTGGACATGGGTGGCTGGGATGAAGAGGTAGGTCGGGGATAATGGGACTTTGGCACGATAGACCTTTTTTTTCTTTTGTATAAAGTTTTAAACTCCTCCCTTTTAACCTTATCTACAGTTTTTTTATATATATATATATTTTTTAATCGTATATATGTGTGTGATTTCATTAATTGATATAATAAAAAAATGTTGTACATTGAAGGATTTTATTAGTCGAAATAAAAATTTGTCTAACCAAAAAAAAAATTGATTAATTAATTTCCCCATCAACATAATTGCTAGCCGGCACAGCTTTAGGTCTCTACATGTGCCATAGATAAATAAATTTGTGGTCTGGTTTTCTGCAGCCACTGGCGCCCCAATATATGGACATGTAGAGATCTGGAAATAGTAAAAGTATAAAATCATCATTGTTTTTTTTACAATGACTTTCTTCTTCCATTATACCAAAAAAATATAGAAATGCTCTCGATTCCTTTTACACATGTTTTTTTAAAATAGACCATCAGGAATACATCCTGAATAGGATTTCAGTGCAAAAACAGACATCTATAAAGGAATTTTTAAAAAGATCTTCATGATTATTTTAAAATTATATTTTTAAATTTTCTTTTTATTTTCCTTATTTATTTCCTTTCAACTTCTATATTCTTCAATTAGAATAATATATTATTTGTAAATATTTATGTTTCAAAAATATGTATTACTTATGAAATTTGCATTTTATTAATATAGATTGCCATTTTGTCCCTGATACTAAAAGTTAATCATGAAAATAAAATATAATATAAAAAAGTACACACACACACAATGGTTTCAATTAATATGATCAATTTATATTACAAAGCTATTTTTAAAAAATATTAATTTAGCAAATTAGATGATTAGCTAATCATCTGAATAACTTTAATCCAACACTTCCTTTAATTCAACCGAAAGCTCTGATCCCTTGAGGTGTTGAATTAAAGAGGTTCGACTGTAATTTCCACAATGTCGAATACCATTTACTACAACAACAACAACAAAAGCCTTTATTTAGGGTCACTGACCCTATACAGGATTCACCAGAGGTATGCATAAGAACAAAGCAGTGAGATAAAGGAAATACGATATATACAGAAGAAAAAGAAAAAAAAAACAAGAAAGAGGGAAGCAAGAAAAACAACACAAAAAGAGTAGCAGTAAGAAAGTGAGGAGTGAGTGTCACTTGGCCTTCTTCTGAGATATGGACTTGTGGAAACCATAAAACGCCGTAGCAATATACTTATTCTGGGTCATATTATCAATTAATGATGGAAGTGAAGCACAGAGTTGCCCAGTTTTGAGCATAAGGGAATACCATTTACTTTTTTTTTTTTCACAGAAAAAAAGAAAGTTGGGGAAGATGTCTAAAAGTGGTATTTGGGTAATCAAAATGGTTGTGTGACTGTGGGGGAGCCTCAGTTGACATTATGGGGGGGGTGACCTTGATCTTAATTCTGACATAAGAGTCTCCAACACCCCGAGGGATCAGAGCTTTTGGTTGAAGTAAGTTAGATGATTTCATCACAACATTCAGTGTTACTCAACCTTTTTCTCTCTTGGATAACCAAAACTATAAATTTAAATACCCATTTATAAAATACTATAAACAAGTCGTTTAAAAGATCTCCATTAGGTCCCTTTGTCTCAGCTTTTCTATTATAGTCCTGGGGTTTTCTCAGAGGTCTTTTTTGGAGGATTTGATACAATGATCGCTCTAGCGATGAAGATGGGAGGTAATATCAGCTGCCCTAATGTACATGTAAAACGTGTTTTAACAGGACATAGAGAAAAATCTGGAAGAGATATTTAACGGATTTTTAGCCAAGAAAATTTGAAATTGACAGGTTCTGGGCAAAAATAGTTGTTTTTTTAGTCAGAAAATGATGACGACAATATTGCTGTATCATGTTTGATTATCAGATGTAAAATTATATAGGGGAAAAATCCAAAAAGCAGAGACCACGGGTGAAGCCAGTTCATTTTTAGTATGCAGGAACTATATTCTAACAGAAAAACATTCATTCGAGCAGAAGACACAAAACCAGATCATCTCTCTATAAAAATATCGCTTCTCAGACACAAAGTTTGGAGCGGGACGTTTCATAAGAGTGACATCCAGGGCGCCAATTTATAATTGTAATGAATAGTATTTGAATAAAAACATTTAATCGGGTAAAACCCGGGCGTTGCCCGGGTCATTCGGCTAGTAGATTATAAACACAAGGTAATAAGACCAAATCCAAATAAATAAATAAAGTGTGACATTTTAGTAAAATGGCTGTTACCGAAATGTCACACACTATTTATTTGTATCTGATCTTATTACCTTGTGTTTAGCACATATAATTATTTTGTATTTAGTTTTATTACCTTGTGACATTTATTTCATAAATGTTTTTTATAATTCTCAGCATAATCACAATTTCATAGAAGCCTTGGTTTCTAGCCAATAAGTAAGCCTATTATCTCATCTGGAGAGGGTTACCCCCCCCCTTTTTATTTTTTTGCTTATTCCTAGTACACGCGGTACAGGCCATGATAATCATGGTGGGTAGAGGTTGATGACTGCTTTTTACAGTAGGTGCACCACATGTCTACACATGTGAAAAGCAGTTCGACTTTGCACTTACAAATGTGCCAGAGTCCCGTTTGGTTACTTGCACTCACTGGTGGGGTTGGACTTTTGCAAGAATCAGGGGCCATTGGAGCATTTTTTTTTTTTTTAATCAGAAAAAAAGTTTCCAATGCGGGAATCGAACCCGGGTCGTAGTGGTCGAAAACCA
Source organism: Cordylochernes scorpioides (assembly GCA_030710605.1). Classification (NCBI taxonomy): domain Eukaryota; kingdom Metazoa; phylum Arthropoda; class Arachnida; order Pseudoscorpiones; family Chernetidae; genus Cordylochernes; species Cordylochernes scorpioides. Next base: position 65,783,036 of record CP092872.1, read on the forward strand.
AACAGTTTAACCAGCCTTCCACCAACCCCCTAGGGTTACCCCTAGTGCGCCTTAATAGTGAGAACTGGTTATAAAGGCTCCTCTTTTATAACAATAACTCATAAAACAACAATTATACCATATGTGTTTGTTTTGAATGAAAAATCAAAATTTTATTTTAAAGTAGAAATAAGGATTATTTCCTACCTTTAAGGATGAGGTATGAAAGGATGAATTGTGAAGAGTAATGATAAACGGAAAAATAAAATAGGTAGGAAATAATCGTTATTTCCACTTGAAAATAAATTTTGATTTTTCATTCAAAAGAAACACAATGCGGTATAATTTTCAAATGTCGTTTTACAATGACAAGCTGCATTATATTGTATTATAAATAACTCTTAAGATCATATTTCTAAGGTCCCAAGTTTTAAGTCCCAATTATTTTAATAATGGTTATTGGGTGATATAGCGGACCTAGCAGTGATAGCTAGGAATCCACTTCCTTTGTCTATAAGCCTGGTTAGTACTTTATGTTTGGTGGATACTGTATCTAGATAGGTCAGACCTCTTCTTCCTTCTTATCTCCACTCAATCACACTAAGGTATCAAGCTTGTAAAGCTTGAGACTTTTGATGGTGTCTGCCGGGGAAGAGTAGAGCTCATCAATGGATGAGTCAATACAGTCAATAATATGTCTTGGGGTTGCAGGCTGAGAATTGCACTTAGTACATAGTGGGAAAACCTTGCAACCATTCTGGAAAGTCATTGTCTGTAGATGACCAGACTTAAGTCTGGAAATCAAAGACTGTTGTTCTCTTTGGAACCGGTGCTTGTCCCTCCTGCTCTGTACCAGTCATGTTCAGCATTAGATTTACATTCCTGCAGGCATGGTCAGACCTTTTCAGCTGAATATTACCCTTGAATTAGAGTCTTTCGATTCTTTATAAAACCTTCAGAGTACATGAGCAACATCAACCTTCTTTGACTAGGTGAATCTCCTAATTGATTGGAGCACAGACTCAAAGAACTATTCTATGACTGTAAACACTGCTTTTACTTATAATTCTTCTCTGCTTTTACATTTTGACAAAATCAATAAGGTTTGGTTTCTTTATTTGTCCAGCTGGCAGTTTTTTACAATTAAAATTTGCATATCTATATATATAAAAATCAATGTTTGTTTGTTTGTTTGTATGTATGTCCGGCATACAAATTCGCAGTAGTTCACTAATTCAAACCAAAATTTCCATACAAAGGTAAAAAAAATATGGGGAAGACGATAGGCTATTTTAAAAAATATATAAATCAATTATTAAAATTATATATTCAAATTATTCTACTTAGCTCACGAAGAGCACCCTCTATCAAAGATTAAATTAAATTATGCTGATGCAGACAAATAGATAATGCTAATAACAAACAATTATAAAAAAATCTTATCTAAATATATATCACTCGGGTAGATATGCACACGGGTCAATGCCGGGGCGAAGCCCGGGTCACCCGTCTAGTTTAACTAAAATAACAAATTTACACAAACAGCTATAGCAACATAAAATATTAGTTCCGAGTGGGTTGTTATAATGAGGTTTGATTGTGTATGATACAGTAAATTTGGGTTTTGAGCACCATGTTTCTATAAAGCAATGAAATTTTATAAACAATCCCTTTACTTTTATCCCAAAGTGATCATTAAAGGGATTATTATACATTTTCCATATTATTCCACAAAAGAAAATTAGAGAGAAATTCTACCTATATTTTGTATGGAAGTGTGAAATTTCACTTATTTTGACAAAACCTTTCTCATTTTAAAAAGCCAAAATTAATGTAAAAACAATGCAGTAAATATGTGATTGTTCAAATATATTATTTAAAAATAAAATGTTTTAAATATATAGTGCGGAGCCTTCCCAGTTAACAACAACTTTGGTAGACGGCGCTGTACGTTGCCACCGCCGTACCTTCGAGGCGTTTTACACGAGTTAAAAATACAATTTCGGCGAAATACTTTGAATTTTACCAATTTAAATATATATTTTTAAATTGTAATTTAAAAAATGATTTAAAAGTAAAAAAAAAAAAACATTTTAAAAAATAAAATATTAAACTAATTATTCTAAAACCGAACTTTTTTTTATTATCTAAAACTAACCTGATTCAACTTATCTAAAGCTAACCTAATTCAACTTATCTTAAACTAACCTAATTCACCTTATCTTAAACTAACCTAATTCAACTTATCTTAAACTAACCTTATTTAGCGATGAAACTAACCTAATTTAACCTATCTGAAACTAACCTAATTTATAACCAATCAGAAACTAACCTAATTTATAACCAATCAGAAACTAACCTAATTTATAACCAATCAGAAACTAACCTAATTTATAACCAATCAGAAACTAACCTAATTTATAACCAATCAGAAACTAACCTAATTTATAACCTATCTGAAACTAACCTAATTTATAACCAATCAGAAACTAACCTAATTTATAACCTATCTGAAACTAACCTAATTTATAACCTATCTGAAACTAACCTAATTTATAACCTATCTGAAACTAACCTAATTTATAACCTATCTGAAACTAACCTAATTTATAACCTATCTGAAACTAACCTAATTTATAACCTATCTGAAACTAACCTTTTTTACCTATTGGAATATAACATAACGTCATGTTATTAAAAATGTATTAAGAATTTTTTTTACAAAGTTTATTAATCACATCTCATACAATATTTGGAAAATAAATATAAAACTTGTGTAAAAATATATGACTTGAAAATATGCCACTTAAAATATTTTAATCTAAACTATACAGAGATTTTTTTATAGAGAGAAATAAAAAAATACATAATTGATTAGATACAAAAGTGTGAACCAGAAAGTCGATTTTTAAAAATGTTATTACAGTATAACCTCGTTAATTCGACACACGCAAATTCGACACTCTACCTTAATTCGACCATATTCTGATGTCCCGACCTCCGGCCTATCAAATAACAAACCGTAATTCGAAAGTATCGATACTACGACAGTTCCGATAGTTCGACCATTTTAAAATTCGAATTTCGACAGTTGAATGTTATTTTACATACAACTTTACCACTAAACGGTATTACGCCGGCGGCAAGCGGCGACGACAGCGGGCGCCGATAGGATCGCACATGCACACTTTTGATTTCTGTTAGTTTAAGTTTCACTTTGCAGTGCCGTTGCGCAATGTCGCGATTGTTATTTTGTTTTTTTTTACGCAGGAATTTAGGAATCGCGCCCTAATTAATAATGTTATTTTCTTTTTAAATTTCAGCATTGAAATATTTAAGTTATTTTAAAATTTACAAATAATTTCCTTTCAAATAAATAAATCTTCAGAAAATGTAGCCACAATGATTATGATAACATTTTATTTCAATATTCCATTTCCACATTATTATAAAAGATTTAAGCACAAAATCAATAACACCTGCAGCAGCAGTGGATGTCTTTAATACAATAGTTATTTAAAACACATTCCAGAGGAAGAAAGACATGTTTTTTTTTAAATAGACCATCTATAAAGGAATTTTTAAAAATATATATCTTCATGATTATTTTAAAATATTATTTTTAAATTTTCTTTTATTTTCCATATTTATTTTCTTTCAACTGCTATATTCTTCAATTAGAGTAAAATAGAAGCTTTTGCATAGTTTTGTCTTTTAAACATACCAACTTGATTAAAGTTTCCTGTTTTCCTTTTGATATTGCTTGATACGAGCCTCTATTCATTTTAAAATTAGTAGAAATAAGACTATAATATTTTAATAATATATTTAGTTGTGTTTTAAAGTGTCTTAAATAAATAATATATAAAAAGTCCATGTGTCTAAATTAAAATGAAAAACGTCTAAATTGAAATGAAAAATGTCTAAATTAAAATTGAAAATGTCTAAATAAAAATGAAAGTGTCTAAATTAAAATTTTACACAAATAAATTTACTGGCAATGCGTTTCTTTTAAATATCATTAAATATTATCTCTACAGACCTTACTGCAATGATATGAGTTATTGAATGAGAGGGCTTGGCTCATCAGTAGTGAACCCTCTCAGCGGTTTCGCCAAATATAGAGATTAATTTGGCGAAACCGCTGAGAGGGTTCACTACTGATGAGCCAAGCCCTCTCATTCAATAACTCATATCATTGCAGTAAGGTCTGTAGAGATAATATTTAATGATATTTAAAAGAAACGCATTGCCAGTAAATTTATTTGTGTAAAATTTCAACGATAGATGGCAATTAAATTTAATTTACTAAATTAAAATGAAAAATTCGGAATATAAATTAAAAATGTCTAATTAAAAGTTAAAAACCTATAAATGTAATTATGTTGTATATATATATATTAATTAATTGTTACCACAGAGTGTGTGTAAGCTCGAAGGTAAATAGACGCTAAACCAAAAGAAAAAAAGTTCCTTTGTTTAATACTAGTTTCTCTTTTTATTTGTTCTCTCTCTTGTAAACAATAAATATATTATGTATTTTTTTCTTTTTTTTTTCATAATTTATTTTTTTATAATTTATGCAGCTTATCCCAGTACAATATCACATTTGTACTAATTTCATAAATGATATACAGTAATCCCTCGTTATCACGAACTCGGATTATACGAACTCTCGGTTTGCGCGAACCGTTTCTTTTCCCCCGTTAAATTTCAATGCTTTCCAAAGAGATTTTGCCGGTTAAGACGAAATATTCAGTTATGACGAAATACAAATTAATTTTAGCCCCCAGCAGTACTAATCAATCGGTTAAAACGAATTCTAATATGTTTTTAAAGGCGAGTTATAAGTAAAACAATAAACTATTAAAACAACAAAAATGCCGTTGATATCAAGTATTGGCTCTCTTTGTCTTTTGTGTAAACATTCGTCCTTTGTTTGTTATGATGACTCATTTTCTATGAAACCATCCCCTTGGGGTCGTTCCATGTACTCATTCAGTGGAAAATTTCGACTCTATTGTGCCAGTATTGCTGTTTTTCTCGACTGATAAATGTAGGGGCCATGGTGACCCCTGCCAGCCAGCAGCCAAAGAGCGCACGCTTTCACGGAATTTCACAGAATATTATATTACTAGACGAATGGCCCGGGCAACGCCCGGGTTTTACCCGAGTGCGTATATATTTTAAAAACGTTTCAATTCAAATACTATTCATTACAATTATAAATTGGCGCCATGGATGTCACTCTTGTGAAACGTCCCGTTCCAAACTGTGTGTTTTTAAAATGTTTTAATTAAAATACTATTCGTTACAATTATAAATTGGCGCCGTGGATGTCTCTCTTGTGAAACGTCCCGCCCCAAACTGTGTGTGTCTTGAAAATATAAAAATAAAAATGTGAATTTTCATAAAGATTTCATCATGTCGATTTTTTTTTTGCATTTCACCTACTAAATCGATAAGAGATAATTACATTTGCAACATGAACTTAAGTATATTGACTAAATAGAAAACTGCATAGTAATAAAGATCATTTTTTAAAGGCACCATATCGTTTTTTTTTTTTCAATAAAATTGAAACAAAAATTAACGATAAATAACGATAATTGCCTTAAAAAGAAATTGCCTTAAAAAAAAGAAACATTCGCGGTGATTTTGCCTTGCATTTGTTTATACAATTATTATATACGAATGACCCGGGCAACGCCCGGGTTTTACCCAATTAAATGCTTTTATTCGATTAAATGCTTTTATTCAAATACTATTCGTTACAATTATAAATTGGCGCCGTGGATGTCATTCTTGTATAATATATAAATGAGTTTTCAAAATTGTAAAAAAAAAAAAAATGCATCGGCCGGGAATCGAACCCGGGCCGCCCGCGTGGCAGGCAAGCATTCTACCACTGAACCACCGATGGTTATGAAAAATCCCATCAGTGAGCTTCAGACAAACAAACAGACAGAATAAGGCAAATATATAAGTAGATTCTTATTTTTATATACAAAACATATATTTAAAAATATTAAATATAATATAAATAATAAAAATATATTCTGTGAATAATAATCTGTGTAAATCGAGCTCTCAGAAGAAAAGGGACTTATTTCTATTTGTTATATCTTTTTTATAACCGACTAATTGATTGTATTATAAAACAATGCACTTGAAATAAAAATTATTAAATTCTAAATAATCGAAGTGTGAATTGTTTGAGCTTCCATAAAAAAACCTACATAAACATGTCATCTAAACCGCGAAAAAAAAAGCGCCATTGATCTTGCCTTAAAAAGGAAAATTTTGGACGAAGTTGCACGTGGAGTGTTATCTAAGTCGCAAATTGCCGAAAATTTTCAAATTGCGAAATCCACATTATCAACCATTCTAAAAAACAAAGAAAAAAATAGATGCGGCTGTTGCCTCAGGGTCTTCGAGCTCTTCAAAACGACTTCGAAAAGCATCCCATCAAGACGTGGAAGATGAGCTTTTAAAATGGTTTAAAAAAAGTAGACAAAATAATATTCCTGTATCCGGCGCACTTGTCAAAGAAAAGGCTAAAGAAATAAGTGTCTCATTGGGTGTGGAAAAAACAGCTGATTCGTTTTCACTTCCAGAAACAATGCTTGATGAGCCTGAAGAATGGACCAAACTCCTTTCAGCTACAAACCCAGCTGAGACTTTGACTTTCCTGGAGTATGTTGCCCTGGATGAAGGGTTGGAAATTTGCGGTTCACCCGAATTAGAAGAAAAGAAGAAACAGAAGACGATGAGGTGAAAGAAGAGATAATGATGCCTACTAGAGGGGAAGTAATCGCGGCCCTCGAAACCCTCCAGAAGCTGTCCAAAACCTCTGCGGATATTGATGTTCATTTTGAAGATGACCTGGATAAAATAAGAAGGGAGTGTCTGAAACAGTGCCCAATCAAATACCACCAAAAAACTATAACAGACTTTCTGAAGCCTGCAGAGAAAACCCAGATATAGGATACTCTATGCATACTGCATATGCTGCATACACATAAACATTGTATGTACCAAGTATATTATGTAAGTTGTTTCTTTTGTTGTTCTTTTTTATTTGTGTTTTAAAATAAAATACTTTATGTACATGCATATACATAATTGTTGTTCCTTAAAATTATAAAATATTTTCATTAATATTGTTTTCAAATAAATTTATTCGTTATTCCTCAGAAATGTAGTTTTCTTACTCATCAGTAGTACAAAAGTACAACCCCCGGATACCACGAATTCAATTCGTCTAATACGAATTCGGTTTATACAAATTCGGTATATATTCTTTTAAGACGAAAAGGGTATTTCGTTCTCCCGTTGAGTTCGTCTTAACGAGGGATTACTGTATATAGTTAATATACAGATTTTGACTTTTAAAAATTATGAATAAAATCTATTTACAGTTTTTCAAATTTTTAAGAAATGTTTTTGCAAACGCTTAGATGACATACAGAGCAAAGGGTTTTTATTTTTTACTGTGTTTTTTGATGGAAATTTGCAACACCTTTTCGGAGTATCAGATTATTGTGGCATCGTAGTTTCACTTGGTTTACTTGAATCATCATTCTTCCTGAATTATCGTCTGTAATTCCAGTGGGAGAGAATTGAGATTACGTGTGGCCAGGTGTTCATTAGTCAATGCTCTCCCAAGATCAACAATAAAATGACTCCTTTATTTTTTACCCTTTTTATCAATCTGATTACCGATTTTCTTTCTTTTTTTTTTTTTTCGGGAACATAGGAGACTAAAGTGGTTGTTCCAGAGAAACCAAAAATAGATGTTCCTGATTCTCTATTAGGGTGCGGTTGAAATTGTGGTTAATCTAAGGGATTGTTCTTTCTCATCGTTCCTAAATATGTAAGGCCATGTTCTTTCAACTTATCAACTAATTCTACTGAAGTGAATCAATTGTCTGCTGGAATATTTCTTCCAAAGTGTGGCTGACTAATCTCTAAAACATATACAGTAAAACCCCTCTATAGTGAACCCCAATGGGACAGAGCTTTTGGTTCACTATAGCCACTGTTCACTATAGCCACGGTTTGGCTATTTTTTTTACTTTTCAAAATTTATAGACCGTATAATTAAAGGACAGCCATACACACTGGAAGAGTCTGCCTCTTAATAGTGGTCACTTTGTTTTAATCACCTTAATTGACCAATTTCCTTACAATAATACTGAATAATAATAAAAATCATTAGATGATAGGTTCTTCTTATCATTAACATACATGTACCTCTATGTCTAATTTAAAAATCAAGACAAATCCTAGGCAAAGTTTTATTAAATATATATTCAAAGATATAAAATGATTTTAAAACATTATCGCATTATATAATACATTGTTTACTTGGAAAAATGGCTCTAATACCTTGTTGCTTCAAAGCATTCTTAAAGCATTGCACCATTCAAATAAAATTAGTGTTTTTCTTCCATTTCATTTTCCCACATATTCTTCTAGGTCTAGATTTCGTTTTTTTTTTTTAACCTGTCATGCAAAACATTGCTGACTTTAAAATCACCATAGTTAATGGCATAAAAATAGTTTTTGTTTCATCACGGGACCATTTATTTGGATTTTTTTTTAGCCCTAAAACGTACGATCGCGGCAAAAGTTGAGGTTCATTCCTCTTTGTAACAATTTTTAATAGCTTTATATTTTATCTTTTATAATAGAAAAGTTATATTCTCTTATTTTAATATGTTCTTAACATTTTGCCTGTGTTGTTTCACTTTGAAAAGTTCTGAAAATGGCCCTTTTTTTTAAAAGAAATAACGCTTTTGTTTTTAAAATGCCTTTGTTTTCTTCATTTTGGAAGCCATTTGTATTTTTATATTTCAAATTTAATGGATGCAAATATATTCTATTTAATAAAAAGTATAATGTGTTAAAATTTATACAACATACAGCAAAAATTGCAAGTGCAAAATTCAAAACAAACAATGCCGCTAAATTTATTGTTTTGAAATCGCGATCCGTGAGCTGAAACATGCTTAAAATTTGGTTGTTTTAGTTTGTTTTTTTTAATTACAATTCTAAGTTCGTTATAAGCATAGTATTTTAAATATATTTTATTATTTTGGGACCGAAAATAGGTTCGTTATAGGGGTAGTTCGTTATTCTAAAAATCGCAAAGTTCGTTATAACGATGGTATTTTCAATGGAATGGAATTGGGAATCGGCGTGGGTTCGTTATAAGGGAAGGTTCACTATATCCAGGGTTCGTATTAGCGGGGTTTTACTGTATATATTTTGGGTTGGCAGGGATAGTTCTCTCTGTTGACTTGATTGATAATTATACTTATCCAAAGAAAGAAGCGTTATTTTATGAAAGGAAGCTAAAAATAGTGGAAGATAGAGACTCAAGTATGAGCCACGAGCTAATACGGACACGGAAAATTCTCACACTTCTGGACGGGCTGGGCGAAATCCGCCCCCACATGCAAATTCAACCCCCCTCCCAAAACTGAAATTTAAAAATGATGGATGGAAAATGTTTGTATCACTGTAAAATTAGAATACACGAAAGCTGGTAGCTCTAGGTAAACGAAAAATATATATTTTTCCTATATTAAGTTTATGCATGGGCAGAATCTACCCAACCCGTCCAGTTAAGGGTTAATTTTGTAATGAAAAGGTAGTGTAAAAGTGTATATGAAGACCGTTTACATTTGCCCAAATAATATTTAGATGTAAAAACTCATTTTTATGTTTGAAAATTATTAATAAACAAAAATAGTAAGTACGAAATATTTCATTTCTATAGTTATATTTATATAAATTATTTAAATATAAAGGGGGGCACACAAAATATATGGCTCTTAATCAAACTCGTGTAAAACGCCTCGAAGGTACGGCGGTGGCAACATATACAGCGCCGCCTACCAAAGTTGTTGTTAACTGGTAACGCTCCATATAGTGCTATTCATTATGTAAAACTATGGCTTAAAAAATAGTTTGAATTGTACAATAGATTTATATCCGGCGATTTTCAAAATATTTACACTCAATGTAGTAATATCCATCACAGAATATATTTGATACTAATCTTTTGGTTTTAACAAAAAGGCATGGTTTGATATAGGTCAGTCAAAAAAACGACTCTAATAAAAAGATTATTACCTTTGTTTTCAATGTGGATTGTAAATAGATGTATAGTATAAAATGTGCGGCAAATTTTGAGATATTTAATATAAATTTTGTAAGAGTAATTGTCAGCTAATAATGAAAACAACTACTCTAAACATCTGGAAAATAGGAAAGGCACGATTTATTTACAACTTGCATGCCGCAGAGTAGCTATAATTTTGCTTTTTAAACGATTTTAATAGTAACCCTAATTTTACAGAAATGCTCAGATATTGTTCGAACCTGCGTTATTACGTTTTTTAAAATTATTAGAGCGAAAAATAGGCGAAAGAAGGAAGTATTCTTTTGTAATATTTTTTTTTAATAAATAAGAAAATAATGTTTTTTTTTTTTTTTTTTTTTTTTTTGCAATTTGTGTAAGCTTTTGTGAAAAATGTTTATTTTTATTTTTCATCGTTTCTCTAAAGCTATATACATAACCTCTAAAAATGTTTGAAATAATAAACCTTCTTTGCGCCAACTCATGAATTCCCTTTTTAATTTATGCTCGAAAACCATCCACTTTGGTTAGTAGCCCTTAAAACTGTTAAGACACCTCGTGACCATAATATGCCAAAATTACCTGTTGGTTATGTTGTTTTTTTGTGCCTCTTTGATCACGCAGAATGCAACTTGTCAGTTCAATCATAACATGTTTCCTTTAAACAAAATTTTCTAGTTTCTATAACGCAAAGGTTTTCTCACTGTTCTACCACTGCGGGTTCGCACACTGGGAGAAGTAGATGATTCTTCACCTTTTTTTGGCAACGTCCTCCCTTGGATTACATGCTCTTCTGTTTTCGGAAGTGGGTCTTCCATGATCTTGTATGTTGTCATCCATGGCTGTCCCTGCTTGAGATCCAGGAGTGCTTGGACTTTGGATTGTTGGGGCAGAATCTTCTGCACTGAACTTTCTCGGTCTAAGGTGAGACCTGTTCTTACGGTATTCAGACCCACTTGGTGTTTTCACCATATATGAGCGTGGAGTTTCATGCTTTGCGGTAACTGTTGCCTGAACCCATTTTCTATGCCTTTCCTGCAACATGATGTTGTCTCCTACTTCCAAAGGTCTCAAAATTCTCTTTGGACTTCCTGCATACTTTTGTTGATGGTCTCTCAATTTTTGGTAATTCTTTGTTGTGTCAAACAGTGGTTTTAACTGTTGCCAGGTGTATGTCGAAAGAGTTCTCACAGATCTTCCCATAAGCATTTGTGTCGGAGATGGCAAGTCATACTTAGGTGTGTTGTTGAACTCCATCAAAGCCAGATTGGGATCTCTTCCTGACTTCACAGATTTAATTATCAGTCCTTTGATGGTTTGAATTGTCCTCTCAACTTGTCCATTAGATCTTGGATTATTGGGACTGGAGGTTTGGTGTTTGAATTCATATTTCTGAGCAAAATTTTTGAATCCAGTAGAGTTAAAAGGGGGTCCATTATCCGAAACTAGAGTTCTTGGAATTCCACGAGTCCTGAAAATGATTTTCAACTGCATGATGGTTTCGGTTTCTCTTTTGCTTGATAATTTCCGGATTTCAACAAACTTTGAGTGGTAATTGTTGAGTCATTTTTTATGTCCTATTTAAGGACATCCCTACTTCGAACCTGACCTAGCTCAGCAATAATAACATTTGTAATTGTATACCAACTTGGGCTAAAACTCAGATACACATGTAATAGGATATAGCGAACACAAAAGATCCATGTTTAATACATAATGTGCATTTTGTTTCCAGGGTAAAAGTATCACAAACACATATTTAAAATAATAACTCAAAAGTTTTATTGTTATCTCAGTGGACCTTACAAATTTCATTTTATGGGCAATTCTACATGGACAAAAAAAATTTGTTTAAGGATTTCAAGCAAGAATGAATTTTTTACCTATTAAAAACATAGATATGCTTTTCTCAACATATAAAACATGCCATAATTGGCAAACATACCAAATAAAAACATAATGGAACATGACCTCTTGTTCTACCTTGGTAGATTTTCTTACAAACTTTCGTTTGTAGGCAATACTAAATGAACATAAAATCTATTTTCTTTAATCAAACTCTAAGACTTCATACAAAGGACAAAAAATGAATTTTTCTTACCTATTAAAATAAGCTAAAAATATGCCTCTTTGACATATTAAATATGCCCTAAATTAATAGAGAAGATGTTAACATACCCCGGATGCCAGCGCTCCCTCCCTCCATATAGTACTGGAAGCGTTCACATCCAAAGACTATAGCCAAAAGTTCTTTCTCTATCTGTGCGTATTTTCTTTGAGTTGCATTCAGGCTGAAGGACGCATACTCAATTGCATGTCCCCCTTGCATGAGCACTGTACCAATACCATATTGGCTTGCATCAGATGAAATGGTGATTGGCTTGGTTGGGTCAAAAAATGTCAATATTGGAGCATTCGAAACCATACCTTGAGTTTTTCAAAACAATCATTTTCTTCGCCTCCAAATTTCCATTCACTCTTGTTGCTTATCAATTTCCTTAGAGGTGCAGTCTTGTGTGAATTTGCCAAGGTACGTTACCATACCTAAGAATCTTTGGACTTCAGTCTTGTTCTCAGGTCTTTTCAACTTTTGTATTGCCTCTGCTCTTGAAGCTTGAAAGGCTATTCCATCTCGACTGATTATATGGCCTAAGAAATTTACTTTGTCGACAGCTATCTGCTGCTTCTTAGCATTGAGCTTTACATTATTTTCTTCCAACCTTCGAAGAACTGTTTCAAGGTTTCGGTTGTGCTCTTCCATTGTGCTTCCATAGATCAAGATGTCATCCATATAGCAAGCAGTTCCCTGGAGACCTGAAAGCATATTGTTTATGCATCGCTGGAATACCTCCGATGCACTGTTCAATCCATAGTTAGGGAAGTCGCTTGAACTGGAATCTTCCAAAGGGAGTCGCAATGGTGCACGGGTTGGTGCTTTCTTTGTCTAATGGGACTTGCCAGAAAGCTGATGATGCTTCAAATACAGAGAAAACTGTAGCACCTTTCAGTTCAGAAAATATTGTTTCAGCTGTTGGCAGAATATAGCGCTCTCTCTGAACATACTTGTTCAGTTCCCTGGGGTCCATGCAAATTCTGACATCTCCAGAAGGTTTTTGTACCACTACAATAGGGTGTGTCCATTCGCTTGGTTCTTCAACTTTTTCAATAAAAGTTTTTCCATCCGTTCCCATTCTGCTTTAACTTTTTATCTGATGGAAAAAGAAATTTTTCTGCTTGGAGCAATAACTGGAGTTGTATTTTCATTTAGTCTAATCTTGTGTTCAATCGGCAGTCTTCCTATGCCTTCAAATATATTTTTGTGCCTGTTCAAAATTTATTTTACTGAATTGTTCTGCTGTATTTGTACAGCATCACATTTCTTAATTAGTGAAAGCTTTTCAATAGCTTACATTCCTAAAGTTGGTTGATAGAATCCATCAGCAATGAAAAATTCTAGACTTTCCGTCTTATTTTTAGTTTTGCAATTTAGTGTGGCAATTCCTTTTATCTTGATTTCATGTCCTGTATATGATGTTAGCTTTCGGTTAGTCTGAAATATTTCCAAACCTTTCATTTGTCTGGTGAATGTGTATGGCAAAACATTTACTTCTGCTCCAGAGTCCAACTTGAAACATATTTCCTTTCCATTCACTATGATGGATTTTTTCCATTCTAAAGTATGGATTACTTTTGCTTCATGTATTGACCATACAGTTTCTTCTGTTTCATCATTCAGACCTCTGATAGCTGAACTTCTACAGAGAGCTGCAAAATGATTCATCTTTTTACATTTGGAGCATCTTTTACCCCATGCAGGACAATTTTTTGCTTTGTGAGACTTCCCACACCATTGGCATTTGAATTCTTTTTCAGATTCTTGATTTTGTTTTGGACTGTGTTTCTTTTCATATTTTCTTATTTGACAGATGTTCTGGTTGTTCTGCATGATCTTGATCTGTTGCTTGTTTATTTCATCTGTTTTGCACATTTCAATGGCTTTGAGAAGAGTTAAATTGGGCTCTCTTAAGAGGCCTTCCTGCAAAGCCTTGTCTTGTATTCCATACACAATGCGATCCCTAATTAAACTATCCTTTTTGATTCAAATTCACATGATGTGGATAATCCTTTTAGTTCTGTTATAAAACTATCGATGGATTCACCATCCTTCTGGGTCGATGAAAAAAAATTGAATCTTTCAAAAATGACGTTCTTTTTAGGCTCGCAAAAATCATCAAATTTGTTTATTACAAGATCGAAATTTTCTGCTTCATCTTCTTTTAAATGAAATGTGCTGAAAACTTCCAAGGCTTCTTTGCCAATAAAATTTAATAAAATGGCAACTTTCAGTTTATCAGGCTTTGTGGCTTTTTATGTTGCTTCAAGATAAAGCATCAATCGCTGTTTGAACCTTCGCCAATTTTCCGCTACATTACCTGCAAGGCGAGTTCGCTAGGCCTAACAAAGTCCAGGTTTTCTTTTTTTTCACTAATATTTGTCAATAATATTGTCGCGTGTTTACCCTACCGGTTCTTTGCGACGATGCGCTTCTTCCCTCGTGGTTCACCCACTTAGACTCCCGTTGCTCTACCCTGCGGCTTTTCCCCGCAGGCCACCCAAAGACGTCCTGAGCTCCACCTCTCCAGTGGAAACTCCCTTCCTCTGGCAGTATCTCTCGGCCTTACCACTGGTGGGGGGACACGAGAGACTTACCAGAAGAGTAGTAGCAGCAGCAGCAGTAGCCTGGCGATGATGGCAGTGGCGAGAGTAACGACAGGAGGCGGCACGGAGACTTGAAGCACTTCTTTTTATTGTCATCTATTACTAACATCACATCTAAATAAAATAACAGACAATGTGTATTTACATGACCCTACATCCTAGGGCCAACACAAAAGCGTATTTACAGCCAACCTCCCTGTTTTGTTTCCCACTTGGCAAATACGCAAGTAGGAAAATCAGAATGATTGTTTACAAAACAATTTGTTCTCGTTAGGCTTAATTGAATAGAATGTTTATACTAGTGTAAAGAAACAAATTTACTTATCTTTGGTTAATCATCCCAAGCTTTACAAATGAATTTATTTTATTTTTCTTTATAATGAATATTTAAAGAATACGATTTAAAGCAGCAGCTATGAAAGGCATGGTTCTTTAGTGGCGCGCGTTGGTAAAAAGAATCTTCTAGAAGGTGGCGAGCTCCCTCTGGCAGTCCGCCAGCTGGCCTCCCATTGGTCAGCGATGACGTAGCTCTCCGTACTTACATCGCTGCGCGCTGCCTCTGCCACTTATGTTAGAATAAAACGAAACATACTCCCCTCCTGTGGACATAGTCCACACACAAGGCAAAAAAAAAAAAGGATCACATAGTGTAGAAAGTTTTTTTTTTTGAAGAAGAAGAATTATTAGAATGGCAGAAGTGCAATCTTCGAGATGGGTCTTATTAGATGATGTTGTTTCTCTGTTTGAAGTTCCACAACTCGGACATTGCCATCCGCTCCAGGTGACACCTTGGTGATGCGGCCAAGGCTCCACTGCATTGAAGGCATAGGAAAGTCTTTTACCAACACCAAATCTCCAACCTTCAGGTTGGAAGAGGGTTTTTTTCCACTTGGACCGTTGTTGCAGATTTTTTAGATATTCCCTGGACCATCTTTGCCAGAAAACATCTCTGGCCTTTTGAATTAATTTCCATCTAGTTAAGTAGTTGTCATTAGGGTGATAACTGGGCTCTGGGAGTGCTGTTAATGGTCTACCAATCAAAAAATGTCCTGGAGTGAGAGGGTTGAAACCATTTGGATCCGAACTCATCGGATACAACGGGCGAGAATTCAAGCACGCTTCAATTTGACTTGTCAGAGTATTGAGTTCTTCAAAATTCAAAACTGCAGATTTTAAACACCTTAGGAGATGATACTTCAATGATTTAATTCCTGCTTCCCAAATGCCGCCGAAGTTTGGAGCAGATGGAGGTATGAAATGCCAAGTGATGTTTTCATTAGCGACTTAACTTTGAATTGAAGAATCCTTTACAAGTTGATGTATATTATTCAAAATATTCTTAGCTCCTTTAAAGTTAGTAGCGTTGTCGGTGAAAATATCAGAGGGTTTTCCTCGACGAGAGATGAATCTTCTAAAAGCAGCGAGGAAGGCAGGGGTTGACAGATCTGAAACTATCTCAAGGTGAATAGCCTTCGTTGAGAAACAAATGAATAATGCTATATATGATTTTAATGTTACTTTTGTTCTTATGACATTAGGTTTAGTTATAAATGGTCCTGCGAAGTCTATTCCTGTTTTGCTAAAAGGGCTTGAGGGTATGATTCTATGGATAGGCAGATCTCCCATGATTTGTTTTGACACTTGGCGTTTCGTCTTGAAACATGTCATGCAACGATTAATGAGCTTTTTTACTAGAATTCTACCGGATGGAATCCAGTACTTTTGTCGGATGGCACACAGAGTTAATTGGAGACCAGAATGAAGATGCTCTACGTGGAATTGTTGAACAATCAATTCTGTAACAAAATGGTTGTGAGGAAGAATTATTGGATGCTTCTCATTGAATTGCAGGTTGGATTTGCGCAGTCGACCTCCTACACGTAGAATTCCTGATGAATCAATAAATGGGTTTAAGGATAAAAGTTTTGAGTTTGATGGTAGTACTTTGCTTTGATTACAACATTGAATTTCAGTTTTAAATTCTGAACTTTGAATGATTTGAATAAGAGTTCGAATTGAATTATCGAGCTCATTAGAGGACAATTCTTTGTGTTTTATTTTGTCGCTGCTGTGTCTAGCATTGTGGATAAATCTTAGGAGCCATGCCGTAACTCTGCTCAGCTTCCTGAATGTTGAGAATTTAAAAATAAAGTCTAGAATAGGACAAGTAGTGAAATGAACAATCGGAACAGTCTTTCTTTTTTCATGACAAACTTCTTTTGGAAGTTCATATGTGATTTGTAGCGGATCTTGTAAACTTGAGTTTGATAGCCAATCAGGACCATTCCACCAAAGTGAATGGTTTACTAGCTCTGAAGAAGTTATACCTCTGGAGGCGCAATCTGCAGGATTATCCTTGGTAGACACATAGTACCAAGAAGATTGCAGAGTTAGTCGCTGAATTTCTGCAATCCGGTTACCAACAAAAGGTTTCCAATGTTTTGATTCAGATTTTATCCAACATAAAACAATCTGGGAATCTGTCCACAAAATTACTCGGTCAATCTGCAACAGCAATGAGCTGCAAATGGAATCATATAAATTTGAAAGGAGAAGAGCAGCACAAAGCTCCAGACGAGGTATTGACGTTGCCTTCAAGGGAGCGACTTTTGTCTTGGCAGCAATCAATGTGACTTGAACATGACCAGATTTAAAACGAGATTTCATATAAACAACTGATGAATATGCAGATTCGGAAGCATCACAAAATCCATGGAGTTCTAAAGAATGTATAAGTCCCTTGCAGGAAATATATCTAGGAATTTTAATATGATTTAGCATGGCCAAATCCATTTTCACTCTCCTCCAATGAGAACACAACGATTCAGACAAGGGATCATCCCAATCCAAATCCTGTTTCCACAAAGTTTTGAACAGAATCTTGAAGCTAATGATCACCGGTGATGACCATCCCAAAGGGTTAAAAATTCGAGAAATGTCCGATAACAATTGTCTTTTCGAATATTTATTATTGTCTTTTAGTGAATTGACTGTAATTGTGAAATTATCTGTGGATGGATTCCAATTTATCCCAAGAATCTTAACAGATGAATTATCTCCGATTTCATATGAATCATGTGCTTTCAGCGCTTCTGGTACCTCTGAAAGAACCTCAGGGACATTTGACATCCATTTTCTTATGCAAAAGCCACCAGAAAAAAGGATTTTCCGGATATCATCAATGAGAACTTTTGCTTCTTCGATTGTTGTTGCGCCAGAAAGTAGGTCGTCTACATAAAAATCAGTTTTTATGATTTTAGATACCTCTGGGAACAGGAGTTCTTTGTCGGTGGCAAGTTGCATCAAGGTGCGGATTGCAAAATATGGTGCACACGACATTCCATATGTTACTGTGAGCAATCTATACTCCAATAAAGATTCCAATGGACTATTTCTCCAGAAGATTCTCTGAAAGTCGAGATCAGAAGAGTTCACTTTTATCTGTCTGTACATTTTCTCAATATCTCCCGTAAAAGCTATAGGATTAGTACGAAACTTCACAAGAATATTGAAAATATCATGCTGCAATTTTGGTCCAGTATGAAGAAATTCATTTAAGGAGTAATTGTTGCTCGTTTTGCACGATGCATCAAACACTACTCTTAATTTAGTAGTGCTGCTCTGCTCACGCAGAACGCAATGGTGAGGTATATAATAGCACTTGTCTGATGGTTTGTCACGTTCGTTTTTCGGAATGAGCTCCATGTGGTTGAGAGAAAGGTATTCCATCATGAAATCCTTATATTGCTGAAGAAGATTCGAAGATTTGTGCAATTTTCTCTCAAGAGCAAGAAATCGTTTAATGGCATTCTGACGTGAGTCTCCGAGATTAGGCACAGATTTAAACGGTAGACCAACAGAATATCTTCCATCTGTTGATATGCAAAAGTTCTTGTCATAAATGTCCCCGCAACTCTTCTCCTCTTTAGTCAATGGAAGAGCGGCAGGAACCGATTCCAATTCAAAAAACTTTCGCAGATTATCATCTCCTTGGGATTTTGTGCATAATGAGATATAGCTGTTTCCAGTCTCAGAACTGGAACTTCCATTTTTCAAGGAGAGAACTTTTATGGAACTTGTCACATTTGAATAAAGGATGTGAATTTTTGCATAATAGGCATTTATCATCACCTTTTGAAATAGAATTATATACATGTGTTTGTTTCACTACATATTTATCCTCTTTAGCATAACATTTTATCGATTGCAAACTTTTTGCTTGTTTTTCAAGAAACATAATAAAATTTTCGTAGGATGGAAAGCCATCATCTATCAACGTCAATTCCCATTGCCTTTTCAAATCATCACCTATTTTTCTTTGTAGGAAATATATTAGAAAGATATCAACAAGTGTATTTCTTTCCAAACCCAGTGATTTCAAATTTCTCATGGCTTCATTACATATATCTAGTAGTTCGAAAATGGCCTTGGAATTTATTAGTTTTAATGGTTTTAAAGTGAATAATTTTGTACATTTTGAAAAGGAAAGTTCTTTTTTGTTATCATATCTGGAGACCAATGTGGCCCAAGCATGGGCATAGTTTTCATCAATAACAGGAAATTCCCTAATAAGTCGTTCAGCGTCTCCAGTGACAGCTGATTGTAAATATTGCAGCTTTTGTGAATCAGTTAGAGCGGTATTGGAATCAATAGACAGAGAAAACAATTGCTTGAAACTAAGCCATTCGTTAACATCACCAGAAAAGGAAGGTAAATTAAATTTAGGAAGTTCTATTTTACTTGTGGTTGATTGATTTAGTTCATCAATTTTGCTTGAAATGGCTGTACAAGATACTTTATTGATATTCGCCACTTAATTTCTAAGATTATCATTGTATTGCATAACTAGAAAAGTAAACTTATCATCAAATTCAGAAAATGTTAAAAGATTACAATAAGTTTTTTCAATGTTAGATTTTATATCTAAAATATCTTGTTTAAATGTCTGTAAATTTGCATCATCCTTCGATTCAATTATCTTGAGCGAAATTTGTTCAAAATAATCCACTTGTTTGAAATGAAATTCAAGAATATTTAAAGTAGCTTTAAATTTGGCAGCCATCTTTAATTTTTTCTATTATTAATTTTAATAATATATTTCAAAAATGAATTATAATTATTTATATTTAAATAATTATTTAATAGATTTATTTACGGGTTTCGGCACCATGTTTTGTTTCCCCACTTGGCAAATACGCAAGGAGAAAAAGCAGAATGAATTTTAACAAAACAATTTGTTCTCGTTAGGCCTTAATTGAATAGAATGTTTTATAATAGCTTAAAGAAACAAATGTACTTATCTTTGGTCAGGCAATTATCCCAAGCTTTACAAATTAATTTATTTTTATTTTCTTTACAATAAATATTTAAAGAATTTACAAAAGATTTAAAGCCGCAGCTTAAAGGCCTTGTTCTTTAGTGGCGACCGTGCTAAGAATCGAGAAGGTGGAGAGCTCCCTCTCGCGGTGCAGCCAGATGGCATCCCATTGGTCAGCGATGACGTAGCTCTTCTTTCTTTCACCGCCGCGCGCCGCCTTCTGCCACCTATGTTCAGAATAAAACTAAACAGACGCCTTCCCTCTTCGAACTCTTTTTCTATCCGAAGTCTTTCCTCCTCCGTTCAGCGCTTTAATTTGTCCCTCTCCACCTGATATCCTTGTATCCTCCGGACGATCTCGCCCAGCGAGTCCTGCTCAGAAGCCATTCCTTGGCCTCTCACGTCCATGGGCCTTTGTCAGCAACCAAAAAAAAACTTTTAAATAAAAAGCCTCCTGGTGACCTCCACGAGGAAAAATCCCACTTCTGACACCAGTTGTCGCGTGTTTACCCTACCGGTTCTTTGCGACGATGCGCTTCTTCCCTCGTGGTTCACCCACTTAGACTCCCGTTGCTCTACCCTGCGGCTTTTCCCCGCAGGCCACCCAAAGACGTCCTGAGCTCCACCTCTCCAGTGGAAACTCCCTTCCTCTGGCAGTATCTCTCGGCCTTACCACTGGTGGGGGGACACGAGAGACTTACCAGAAGAGTAGTAGCAGCAGCAGCAGTAGCCTGGCGATGATGGCAGTGGCGAGAGTAACGACAGGAGGCGGCACGGAGACTTGAAGCACTTCTTTTTATTGTCATCTATTACTAACATTACATCTAAATAAAATAACAGAAAATGTGTATTTACATGACCCTACATCCTGGGGCCAACACAAAAGCGTATTTACAGCCAACCTCCCCAGGAAACGGGACCACAGCAGTCAGCGACTCCCACATCAGCCATCAAGGGAATCCGGCGAGAGCGCCATCTATTGGCGGAGATTGCAACCGTTTAGAGGCCTTACACGTAACAATATATTTATTTGAAAAAGTACTCACTTTTCCGCTGCCACCATGTTGTTTATGTTGTTTTTTTGTGCCTCTTTGATCACGCAGAATGCAACTTGTCAGTTTAATCATAACACATAATATGCCAAAATCACCCAGAACCCCACCTAACCTAACCATGTTTCACCTTTGTCCATCTAAGCCGCATACCTCAGTAATTTTGAGGTGTCTAGATGGAGCCTGAAACCGCCTTTAGCCTTGGCAGCACCAAGCCAGAGACTGAGATCCCCTTCCTGTGGTCAAGCCACCTGACCTGTGGTGGCTGACTTGAACCCAAGCCAGAGTTCAAGATAGACGCCCCTTCCCTGTAGTCAAGCCACCGACCTATGGTGCTTGACTTGACTCCACCAGTATCAAGCCAGACTCCAGCATGCCTATGGGCAAGCCACAAGCCCATGGTGGGTGTTATAATCACCATCTTCATGCAGAACACCAGCTCCACCACGAGCCCTGAGCCTTACCCAAGCTGACCCCAAGATGCCCAGATCCAACAATAGTAATTATTTGAAGTAAACGAAAAAATTGCGCTACAAATTTTAAAATAAAAATACAACCTTTCGCAATGAGTTTCTTTTATTATGATATGCGCGAGCTTTCGGGCTGGAGCCGCCCTTCTACAGGCAAAAATGAAACATTTGATCCACGAGAGACAGTTATATACTTTTGATTTGTTACAAAATTTTACATAAAATATCAGAAAGAAAAGTATTAAATCTACATAAAATATTACTATTTTACTATGTTTAACAATTGGAAATTAATTAATTAACCTTAAATTTCAATATTTTAAAACGACCTGTTATATTGATTACTCACCAACCAATTTAAAAATAGCCCTGGAAATAAAGAAATACGGAATCAAGTTCTTTTTCCGCACCCCAAGAACCATCGGGAATGTCCTTAGAAATCCCATCACAAAATCGACCACAGACCAGAACCCCCTTCAGAAGAAAAATGCCATATATTCCGTGTCATGCATTGATTGTCCATCTATATACGTAGGAGAAACAAGCAGGAAAATACAGACAAGATTGAAGGAACATACATGCAATATGAGGACCAAAGATTCAAGATCCCTAATTTTTCAACATACCATAAATACCGGCCACAAATTTAATTTAGACAGTCCAACTTGCCACTACAGTAACATAACCACCAAATCTGAAAGATTAATCCTTGAATCGCTGATTTCCAAACAACACAATAGCACACACAAACACACACACAAAAGCCTTTATTAAGACACACAGGTCTTACAGAGGATTCTCCTTGGGGTTACAAGATGGAGAAACCTATGAAAGTGGGAAATAAAAATGGAGAAAGATTATATACATATGGTAAATATATACAGATTATAAGAAAAAATAAAAATATATATATAAGAAAGAAAAAAAAATGGAAATATGGATGGGAGAAGTGGAGAGCGAAAAGAGGAAAGAAAACAGGTATTTACATATGGAACAAGTCAATTTAAGCTCTTCTGCTCACACAGCACAGGTGGGCCATGTCTTTTTCAAGAAATCTTTAAGAGATTTTCCAGGAAAATCCGAGTGTTCAGGGTTGTAAGGTAAACACCGTTTTATCAGTGTGGGGGGTTAACTTATCATACCTGCCTGAACAAATAATTGGAAATTGGCTCTGTTCTTCTAATCAAGCAGAAATTTTTGGTATGTTTGGATGTTCGGTTAAGTCTTTCTTTTTTACAGCATTTTTATGGAAGTTATATAGATTCAAAGCTACTGAACTATTGTCTATAAAGTTGGATAATAAAGAATATAATAAGAGGTATGTATGGCCTATCTTAGAAAAGAGTTTTTTTTTTTTCCGTGTCAAGAGGCATGCATTCAAATATATAATGTTCTAAAATTCATTTTAGGTTCTTTTTTTGCATAGTTGGCAATACAAGTCTTCTGTCCTTAGATATTTTATATGGTCTTCTCGATATAAAACAAATATAATTCTCAATTGAGCAATGAGGCGTTTAGTCGGCAGTGGGAGTTCACTTAGTAGATAGTTCTCTGCTGCGAATGTTTTATGTAAATATTTGTAGTGTGTGTGCAGCTTCGAATTGGTTATTCTTGATTGATCGGTTTGGATAGACTGTTCTATAGTGATTCTGATAATTTGAGGTATTGCTTTCTGTAGAATATTGGGGTCTGAACAATTCTTTAACCACATGAATCCAGTTGAGTTTAGGATATTCATTAAATTTTCTGTAAAACCTATAAAGGTATTCGTTAGAGTGGACGTTTCCCATAATTGGGCTAGACAGATTGCGGGCAATCTGGATTTTTCCATTTTTAATATTCTTATCCAGAACTTTAGAATTAGTTTGGTTGCTGTGACTCCTAGTTAGAAGCGTCCGGTTTCCATGCGTAGTATGTAGCCTGGTGTGTTACTCGGCAAGTTCAATAGTCGTCGGAGATAGTTATTCTGAATTTGGTCCAAGATTTTGTACTTTTCGTTTGCCCAAATTGGAGCAGAATACAGCAGAGTTGACAGGATAATCGAGTCTAATAGTTTCATTGATGAACCAAATGAATTCAACCTAGATTTCTCCATAATTTTCCATACTTCGCCGGTAGCTGCAAGCGCTTTGCCTTTAAAGTATGAAGCCACTTGACTAAACGAGATTGTTGTTGTGAGGGGATAGCCAAGATAGAGATATTTCGATGTTACTGTCAACAGTTGGTCTCCCCAGAACCATTTGTCCGATTTTGCAGGGCGGCCACCATTTCGGAAAACCATTATCTTGGATTTTGATTTGTTCAGGGTTAGATGATTTGTTTCGAAGTATTTTTTCAACATGTTGATTTTTATTTGTAGATTGATTTTTGATTCTCCTATGAGAATTATGTCGTCGGCATACATCAAAAGGTGGACCGTTCCAAAATTAGGGAGGTATATGCCTGGTAGAGTAGAGTCATTAAAAATGTTGATTGAATCAGTTACAAAGAGTATAAATAGATAGGGTGATAAGGGTTCTCCTTGTAATACTCCCGATCGGATTTTGATGGGTTCAGTAGATAGTCCATTCCATCTCACCGTCGTTGTCATTTGTTCGAAGTAGTTCCTAATAAGGTTAACAAAGCGGAAATCCAGACCTAATTCACCCAATTTTGACCACAGAAGTGAGTGGGGAACAGTGTCAAAAGCCTTTTTTAGGTCCACAAAAAAGCATAAAGTTTTCTTCTTTTACGTCTGAGAGTCAGCTGTATCAAGGACAACAGTGTGAATATGTGATCTTGACAGGAGTAGCCTTTTCTGAATCCGGCCTGGTTTTCTGGAATAATTGATCTACCTTCAATCCAGTTGCGTAATCGCGATTTTAGTATTGATGTGAAAAGTTTTGACAGATTACTAATAAGGGCAATTCCGCGGTAGTTTGATGGATTATCCCGGTCACCGCTTTTAAAAATAGGATGGATGATATATTTAGACCATATTAAGGGATATGAACCAGAATTAATGATTCTGTTGAATATATTTTTAGAGTAACAAGGTGTTCGAAAGGTAGGGTCTTTAATGCTTCATTCGGAATTTCGTCAGCGCCACAAGCTTTTTCATTTGCCAGACTGGAGATTTCTCTAGTTATTTCTGTTATGGAGATTTCACAGTAGAGTTCAGGATCAATTCGTGAGAGAGTAGATAGGTCGCTTCCTATCGTCGTTTCAGCAGAGAGCAGTTTGTTGTAAAAGCACTGCCACTCTAAAATTGTTATATTTCCTTGTATATAGCTTTTGTCTTTCAAGGTAGCTATTGTTTTCCAAATGTTTGCGGAGTCACGGGCATTTTTAAGAAGTTCTTGTTTTCTTGAAGATATTTTTTCTTGTTGAAGTTTATTAAGGTCGTGTATCTTTTCCTATTTGAGACATAAATATTGCGGTCTACGTCAGTGTTCGTTTCCTTAAAGGTTGTGAGGCTTGCCTTAGCAGATTTTTTGGCTAAATAGCATTCCCTGTTATACCAGGGTTTCGATTTTGGGCGGCCAGACAACACAATAGCATTAATCGTAGAATAGATATCCCAGAACAATTTTGTCATATTCCATACCACAAAAATCAGATTTCTCGTTTATCCAATTCATAGTTTAAAACTTAACTTTATTGAAGTATTGAAATTTAAGGTTAATTAATTAATTTTTAATTGTTAAACATAGTAAAATATTAATAATTTATGTAGATTTAATACTTTTCTTTCTGATATTTTATGTACAAATTTTTGTAACAAATCAAAAGTATATAACTGTCTCTCGTGGATCAAATGTTTCAAAAATGCCTGTAGAAGGGCGGCTCCAACCCGAAAGCTCGCGCATATCATAATAAAAGAAACTCATTGCGAAAGGTTGATTTTTATTTTAAAATAGTAATTATATTTTTAAAATAATTTTTTAGTTCAATATTTTCGTATTTTTATTTATTTTTTTGTAAATTTTCTTTAATAATTTTTGAATTTAATTTATTTTTATTATATTATTTTTTTAAGAGAGAGAGATACCTTTTATTTTTATTTTCACTGAGAGAGAAGAGTGATGATAGATTGGGGGATGAGTCCAGCAACACTGGGGCAAGGAAGCGGGGTATTTACATTTTTAGTTAGATTTTTTTTCTTCCTGAGAAGCTGAGGACTGGGAGTTGCTGAGGGCTCAGGTCGCTGGCTGCGGCCTTAGCTGCCCTTTTTTCAAATCCTGGACTTGGGTGGCTGGATGTCGAGGTAGGTGGGGATAATCTGGGGATAATGGCATAATAGGCCTTTTTTGTGTGTGTTTATATTTATATGTATATTAAACTCCTCCCTTTTAACCTTATATAGTTTTTTAATCCTTTTTTAAAATCTTATATATGCGATATCATATTTAAGTATATTTAAGTATATTTTCTTTATTTTTATCTAATACTAGCCGAATGACCCTGGCAACGCCCGGGTAAAACCCGATTAAATGTTTTTATTCAAATACTATTCATTACAAGCCTTTAAACATGACAAATTGATAGCTAATCATCAGAGAGCACATGGAAGGATCTCCACCAATCAGAAGTCGAGAGATTTGTTGACGACCAAGAAGTAAAAAGAAGGTAGGTGACCGTGCTACGAGCTAGGCGTGCTCAACATAGGCTCCAACCAAGGTGAAAGGTCAAATACCTCCAATCTCACCCTTCCCTCTCGCAAAGGTCTATTTTCTAACCCATCCAGGTGTGTTCGTTCGTCCCTTGTGGAAAACCTTTTACCATTCGACCAAGACTGCACCAATCAACAAAATCACCCCATATACATCCAATCACACAATTCGGCAGGATTCAACATAGAGTCCACAGCATTCCCAGAGTGAGTTGACGCCACCCCCCCATTCGACAGTAAGTCAACCCCAATTCGACAGAGAGTAGACAGGATTCGACATGGAGTCGACAAGATTCGACATATATTTATTAAAAATAAAAAAGGCATATCCCGACCAGGAGCACATGTGCTTTTCAGAAGACGGAGCGCCATCTGGTGGAACAGAAATCAACTAAACATTGATTTAGCCTGTTCGCTGATATTTGGCCAACCCAATTTCTTGATAAATAGTAGTTAAATAGATATATTTCAAAATTAATAATCTGTTCATAATATAATTAAAATATTTTGCAACAAAAATATTATAATATATTATTAAAATATCAATTCTGGGTGGAGAACATGGTGACATTTTGCTAATCTTAAGGTAACTGGATCAAATACACATACAAAAAACAAAAATCATTTATTAACTCCTTAGTCTTATGCATATTCTCCTCCATATGGCCCAAAAGCAGGTAAGAAAAACAAAAGTTATTTTTAAAAATAAAATAAGTTATATTTATGTGGTGTCTATGTAACAAGTTTGTTACTATTCTCAGAAAAGAATACATTGTTATTTTATCAATAATCCTAATTGTACTATGAACCTTTCAATTAAAATATAGAGAGTGAGACCCCTAGAATAGAGGAGTTGCCCATTGAGATCTTAGACCTCGCCAAATAATATTGTCATGTAGAAAATTAGGAATGACAAACTTCAGGATGACACAGAAATCTATTTAAGGCCTGCACAATTCAAAATTTCACCAGAGAGAAAATGAGGGATGTTTACACACAGAGTAGAGAATATAAATATCAAAATTTATAAAATAATAAATATTTTTCTATGATATATTCTCAATATATAGTATTTTTTATTACAATAGAAGGAATCGCAAGTTATCATTGCTGTTGTGTTGTTTATCTTTTATAAACTACAACTTATATATTTATTATTTAATTATAATTATTTATTTATCACACACATTTAAATTTAGTAAAGATTAATTATATATTTACAAAACACAGTCAGTGTATTGATCTTAATTCCATTTTCTTATATTCACATCACTTATATATTTCACACTATTCTACATATTCCTCCCTTGTTTAGTTAGTATCTAATCATGTCCTTAAATCTAGAAGTAACATGTATTTGTCTTCCACTTCTAGTGATGACAGTCTTGTTTTCATTCTCATTAGGTGATTCATTTGGGTATAAACAGTCCATATCAGATATAGCAATCTGCTCTTCTGGTACAATATCTTCTAAGGTTGCTTCTTGTTCTGGTAGATACCTTGAAGTACTAGGAAGTTCCATTCTAATTTCTGGAGTCTTAATCAAAGTGGTATTCAAATCAATTCCTTTGTTAAAATCTTGTAAGACATTGGCATGTCTTAAATGCTTTGCATTCCTAATGATAAAGCTACCTGTCTCTGTATTGACTAACTTGAATGAATTTGGAGATATAGTCTCTAGAATGATAAATCTTTGGTTGTCATAATTTGGTGTCAACTTGCTTTTCATTTCAGTGTTTGCGACAAAAACAATATTACCTTTCTTGAAGTCATGAGGCAAGGCCTTATTCTTGCTATCAGCATATTTCTTCATTCTTTCTTTATAGGCTTGATTATGCTCCATCACTTCTTTCAGATCAACACATAGTCTGATTTCTTCAGTACCCTTTTTTGGAACTGCCACAATGTTTGAGATCCATTCAGAAGCTTCATGGACTTCCTCAAAAATGCCATCTTCTATCATTTTGTCTAGCTCTTGATTGATGGCTTCTACCATTTTATATGGAAAATGTCTGCATCTCTGAGCTACAGGAGTAACATTTTCTTTTAGAGTTATTTTTTGACTATAACCCTTCACATTTCCTTGACCTTGAAAAAGGTTCATGTTTTCTTGCATCAAATTATATATATCCTTCGGAATAACTTCCTGTTGAATATTCCTTATTTTTGTTCCACGCTTTATAATTTCTAATTCGAAACTTGCTTTCTTTCCTAAAAGAGGTTCTGCTTTACCTTCAATCACAAAAATCTGTTCCTTTATAGACCTTTCACCCCATGAAACATCTGCAAAGAAATATCCACAACATGGAAGAGGTGAAGTTTGTCCATAGGCATAAAATTTCCTTTCTGTACCATTTAAAGTTGGCATTTGAGACTTAGGAAAAATATTTTTCAAATTTTCAAGTCCTATGAATGTTGTATCACTACCTGTATCAATAGTCATTGTTATTTCCTTTCCATCTATATAGATACTTTCTTTGTTATCAGAGCCTAAAAAGAAAGTGTATTCATCTGAGTCTTCATTATTTTCTGAAATTTTTTGAATATTTCTTTTCTTTCCTTCAATATTTTTATATTTATTTTTATTTCTACAAACTCTATTAAGATGACCCATCTTGTTACAAAATGTGCATTTCATATTTCTAGCTCCACATTTATATGGAGGATGTGTAGTTAAGCCACATCTATAGCATTCTTCCAAATTAGGTGCACTTACCTTGGAGGTGCTTCCTTTTTGATGGTACACATTATGAGCTTTTGGTCCTTTAACAGTTGATTCATTAGCTGCTTGGAAATTATTTTTATAGTTTACTCTATTTATTGAGGTCATATCTTCATTTGTCAATACTCTAAATTCTTCTTTGGCTGTTTCAAACATTCTTGATATCTCAATTGTTCTTTGAAGATTCAAATTATCTTGTTGCAACAACTTTTCTTTTAATTGCCTATTATAGCATTTTTCTATTATCTGATCTCTGATCATGTCTTCTTCTAAATTTCCAAATTCACAGGATTTGACTAATTCTCTTAGGGCAATGACATATGAATCAATATTTTCATCTGTATTTTGTTTTCTTTGCCTAAATTTAAATCGTTCTGATACAATATTTTTTTGTGGTGTGAAATATTTGGTTAAAGCTTCCTTTGCTTTTTCATACGTATCTTTTTCTTCAGGCAAATTAAAGAAAATTCTTTGGACTTGTGGTCCAAGGCAATGCAAAAGTGTTGCCCTTTTAACGTCATCTTTCTTTGTTGAAACACCGCTTGCTAATTCATAAATTAAATATGAATTCATCCAATGTTTGTACTCGGAATACAAATCTGTAGCATTAAGGTTCAACGGTAATGGAGACGTCAAATTATTTGCCATCTTCTGTTACGCTTATTTAATTATTATTATTATTTTTTTAATCCTCGTCGCCAAATATGTTGTGTTGTTTATCTTTTATAAACTACAACTTATATATTTATTATTTAATTATAATTATTTATTTATCACACACATTTAAATTTAGTAAAGATTAATTATATATTTACAAAACACAGTCAGTGTATTGTTCTTAATTCCATTTTCTTATATTCACATCACTTATATATTTCACACTATTCTACATATTGCTAAGAAGAAATAAAAGCTATCGCGACAATTTTCCTTATTAAAGAAATATAAGCTTGACGAGAGAGCTTTAAGGCAATAATCTTCTTCACACAACAGGCTGTAATATGAATACAAAAAAATTAGGAGAGAAAAATGATATATACATACATATATTTTTTGATCATCAAGAAATTGGGTTGGCCAAATATCAGGGAACAGGCTTAATCAATGTTTAGTTGATTTCTGTTCCACTAGATGGCGCTCTGCCATCTAAAAAAGCACATGTGGTTTTGATCAGGATATGCCTTTTTTATTTTAATACACATATATATTGTGTTTTAAGAACTCTTCAACTTCCATAAAAAATCTAACTTGATACAAAATTTTAATTTATATATTTCAAACTTTTATTTATACTATTAGACTTTATATATATATTACACGTTGGGCGCCAATGTTAGCTCAGATATTAAGGCGACGAAATATGTTATACCTTCGAACAATATGTATGTTCTATTTCAATATATTTCAAAGAATTTACCGATTATACTAGGTTATTGGAAACTTGACTAAAAAGGAGAAACACACCAAAGCAAATACACAAAACAATTTACTATTAAATTGCATATAAACACTAAAATAAAAGAACGAAGAATGAAGAATTTCATTAAGACCATGTATAGACTTGTTTCTAAGTCTGGAAATTTTTATGATACACGAAGGTCCATTTATATGAACCATACCTTCGAATAATGGATATATTCTATTTCAATATATTTCAAAAGATTTACCGATAATACTAGATTATTGAAAACCTGACTAAAAGTGAAAAACACAGCAAAGCAAATACACAAAACAATATACTATTAAAATGCATATAAACATGTTGGGACGTGTTTTTATCTATTTTATTGCCCGGCTGTCCCCTTTTTTAGATTGCAGAAAGCCAACCTTTGAAGCTAATTGTCACAATATTTATTACACTTTGTACCCATTAGGTGCTAAGGTTGTGCATTGAATAGGCTAGCATTTTTTTATCTGACAAAATTTATTAACAAAATTGATGTAAAAGAAAAAAAAGGGGGAATAATATTGAAATATATTCAATAAAAAAATAATAATATATATATACATAAAACCTATGAAGGACTATTGCTGGTGGTTAAACTAAATATAAATGGGATAGAAAAAAATGACTTACTGTAGGGGGGAAAGCCACCGACCAAAAAAAAAAAAAAAATCGGCGGTACGGTCAGCTGCCTCGTTTCTTTTTTTAAATTTTTTGGCGCCATCTACCGTTCAAACCATGCTGCCCCCTATGAGCGAACTCTGAGAGCCTTTTAATAAAAATTAAAAAAAAATGCTTAATATTATTACGGTTTTACAATGAATATATATTACGTTCATTTTTTTTTTAAACTCTAAATATTTAATAAAAAAAAAACAAAGAGCAAAAGACAATTTCATGCCTGTCTCCATGGGTGATGGGATCTGGGTCCTCTTCTCAGTTGAAGGCCGAGGTTGTTGGTGGTGGTGGGGGCCCACAGGCTTATCCATTGTCTGGTCATCTCCAGGCTGCTGAGCGGGTCGGCCTCCATCACTGAGGGACTCTTGGCATCTCACTGAGGGGCTCTTGACATCTCACTGAGAGACTCTTGGCATCGGGGTGTAGCAGGTCACATGGGGAGTTTAGACCGTAGGAAGGCCAGGGAGGTCTATAGGCCTTTTAAAATCTTCCTTCAGCCACACTTTCCAGTTCCCACACCAGGCTTGGTGTAGTTCCTCACGCACACTTTCTGGTTAGCAGTGAGCTCCTGTAGCATGCCACCTCCTTGAAGGTGTCCATGGGGTTCTGGACCTGGAGTAGGGTTGCCTTGTAGTCCAGACTGCATGCTACAGTAGTCAGTTGGCTGTCAGAATTGGTCCTCAGGGACTCATGCCTCCCCTGCCACAACACTCTCACATACAGGTGAGCTCCACTTTTTCTTTTTATTATTATTATTAACATTGTTCCCCCTACAGCAGACATCCTTTCATTCCATTTAAATTTATTCAGACCACCAGCTAAGCTATTTGCAATCAATTACAATATATTTGTCTTCCACATCCTCAACAAACACACAAAAAAAGGGGGGGGGCGAGGAATGAAGAATTTCGTTCACGCCATGTATAGACATATTTCTAAGTCTGGAAATTTGTATGTTAAACGAAGGTCCATTTATATGAACCATACCTTCGAATAATGGATATATCCTATTTCAATATATTTCAAAAGATTTTACCAATTATATTAAGTTATCGATGGGGTGACAAAGCACACTCAACGGCATGTATACCATAACACAAACATTGGTTCAATTCTCAATAGGATGAGATACAAATTACCACACATACAAATTTAGGCAATATATATGCATACATAATAAAATAAAAAAAATGAGATTGACTTATATGTTAACATTGTGTTATATATATATAGAGACATGTGTAATTGTATTATAACTAATGCTGCCTACAAAATTATCAGGATCTCCTGCTATCCTTTTTCTTTCTGTGTGAGAGTAGAATTTCCATTCATAAGTGTGTGTCTAGTCTGGTATAAAACACGATGGATATAGTCTGGTAAAACATATATAAGGATTTATTATATCAAAATTTCTTCTATACCATGAGACAAAGGGGAATAGGATAATAGTGAAAGGTCTTATTCTATGCAAGCGAAATCTCTACTTCAAATTTTACTGATGTATATAAAAAATAACCAAAACTTTATATGGAATATACTATTGGGAGTACAAATAAGTTTTGAGGGATTTGCAAAAGAAGCCACAACAAATATTATATAAATAGCATCGGACCCTGTAAGGTTTCATGTTAAGGCTTCATCATTTTGTCGCGTTCCCGATTTTAGACCTATGAGAACGGAGCATGTAAGGAGTGACTTAGTACAATTTCCTTAATACAATTTACGAGTGTAACATTTTAACCACAACGTCGCTTCCATCTTTGGAATAGCGTGACATAGGAATATACAAATATATATATAAGACTTAAACAGCTAAGGTTATACTTTATAAGATAGAATATCAGATAGTATACATAGGGTACAGAGAGGATTTGAGGACTTCACAACTCTAAGTGAAAACATGCTTCCATATCAGGCGTGAGAGGGACCCCCCAAAGGAGGCCCAGCGTCAGGGAGGCCCGTTGACTGATCCTTCCTGGAATGTGTATAGAGTCGGGTGTCTCGGGAACTAACGAAGTCTCAGGATTGTGGGAGTCCAACTTCTCAGGGGTTTCAACTTACAACCATTCTCCCTCCTGCTTCTTCTTGCATCGGACCCTGTAAGGTTTCATGTTAAGGCTTCATCATTTTGTCGCGTTCCCGATTTTAGACCTATGAGAACGGAGCATGTAAGGAGTGACTTAGTACAATTTCCTTAATACAATTTACGAGTGTAACATTTTAACCACAACGTCGCTTCCATCTTTGGAATAGCGTGACATAGGAATATACAAATATATATATAAGACTTAAACAGCTAAGGTTATACTTTATAAGATAGAATATCAGATAGTATACATAGGGTACAGAGAGGATTTGAGGACTTCACAACTCTAAGTGAAAACATGCTTCCATATCAGGCGTGAGAGGGACCCCCCAAAGGAGGCCCAGCGTCAGGGAGGCCCGTTGACTGATCCTTCCTGGAATGTGTATAGAGTCGGGTGTCTCGGGAACTAACGAAGTCTCAGGATTGTGGGAGTCCAACTTCTCAGGGGTTTCAACTTACAACCATTCTCCCTCCTGCTTCTTCTTCCATGAATGGGATGGTCTAAGCACCGTTTCTATACAAACAAACTCTTAGTACCTTCTAGATAAACATAATTATTAAGGGCGCCAAGGAATTGTGTGTGTTAACATAGATATGTACAATTCCTAAAACATATCAAAAAAAAAAACTTTATTGACTCTATATGATATATATGACAGCAAAGGAATGACTATACATGGTTACAATGATAATGGTAATATAAAAGGAAAAAACTAAAATTGCAACTCCTATCAATGACATTAATAATAGGGCAAAACAGAAACGTGGCAAGTGAATATACATATTAAAGTTGCACGGATACGATGTATGCCAAAGTGGAGCAATGCAGATATACGCGAAGAAAAAAAATAAAAAAAAATTTAAGATGGATATTTACTATAGGTAGGAAGGGAATGGTTTGATATACATATATATAGGATATACTACGGTAAACAGATGAATATATAAATTGTGGTTAGAATCTCCATTCGGTACATTTGTCTGAAGATGGTAACAATGCTGTTACCAAAATGTCACACATATTAATTATTCGTTCTTTCTATATATACAAATATACATGAATATAATAAAGGAATGATACATGCTATATAGTAATATTGAGTATATAATGATAATAAAACGAATAGATGTGCACTGAGGGTCTAGGACATTTCACTAGTATTTCAAATTCTACATGTAATATCTTAAAAATTGTTCTTACCAACTCGTCATTGGGAGTGTTTTGTCTGGCATGTTCCCCGCTTCTCTTAAATCAGGGAAGATATATATATGAAGGGGATCATGGTAGCCAATACGTTCCCAAACCAGGTTATTTCTAAATCACTTTATCGTGATGACAATCTAACCTATCTTTGTTCTTTACCTGAACATGTAGTTACCCCCTACTATACATTGTTTAGATGATCTATAGAATGTGTACTCATACCTTTTACCCACAACTCGAGTTCTTAACATCTCTCTGAAAATATTTTATTCTATGTCTACAATAAAAATAAGACTAGCTCATTGCTCTAGGCCATTTCACGGCCGATTCGATCTTTCCTAAAAAAAAAAATTCTTCCTTCTTAGATCTGAAACGCTACATTGGCTTGTTCTGGTAATTTGCTTCAAAAGTTCATTTAGATGTCCTACTAGTTTAAAGTTTATCTTAACATAGAACGAGCTATTCTCGTAAAAAAAAAAATTCTACATACTAATTGATGTTTAGACTTAAATTCGTTCCGACTAAACGTATGGTAGACTGATAGTCTTTAATTAGGTGATTAGCCTTTTGCTAGCCTGGGGCGATATAAAACGCAAAGAATCTGGACAGTCCATCTGTCACTTTGCTAACTGGTACCTAAAAAAAATCTGTAGACGGAATCGCTTCGTCTAATCATAACTTGTTTCTTACATGCTCTATTGTTAACCCTCATTAGAAAACCCCTTTAGACTTTGACATAGAGACAAGGAGTTACAGGGAATTCGATTTCTCTACCCAGCGCATGTTTCTAAGCTCGTCCATCGGGGAATTTGTTCCAGGCTGCGCAATATATAAAAGAGCTCCTCAACGTGCCGATCCTTTCCAACCTCCCGACTGGATCACCCTCATTTCAGCCACGCTTAAAGCGTCGTAAACTACGATGTCAGATCGGTTATCCGAGGTTAGTCGTTAAGCACCTTACTTACGACATCGGCTACTAAATCTCCCCACCTAGCACAAAGTTCACCTGGTACCTCTCCGCTTCCTCTAAAGAGGAGGGAACTTGCAGACTACTGGCCTGACCGTGGCCTTCCACAAATCCCCCAGTCTGAGAATCGAGACATGGTCACTGCCTACGATTCTTAGAATTCAAGTTGATATAATGAAATAGGGTGATTGATTACCCCAATAATAGAAATCAAACTTATACTCCCATAGGAGGAGACCTAACAAAATGGAGCGAATTCCTTTCCTAACAATAGAGTTGTACAGTCCCGTGAGGCCATTCGATCCTAACAAATAAAGAAATCAAAATTAAAATTGAATCTATTGGTTCCCTAACCCTATTCTAAAGTAATTTTGGTCTAATAGTATATTTATTTTTAACCTTGACACATTCACTAAGATTTCCCATTCATACATTTCATTCGCATCTTGCACATAAACTAAAGTCAAAAATTGTTATAAACGCCAAAATACTCAATTATCTCTATCAAATAAACCCTAACAATTGCTAAATTCCAGGACTAATGTGAAATCAAATAAAGTTTTCTAATTAAAACAAAGTGTGGACTAAAGCCCTATTAACTTAAATAAACGCCTCATACAAACTCTCTATAAATTATCTACTCATAGATAGATATTATTTATAATTAAACAGATAAATAAATCAAACTATGTTGATTGTCAACAATTGTATTCTGAAATCTAACCTACCACTCTAACTGTGTGTCTAACAGTTTGAAAATCTTCTTATCTTGACACTTGGTGTCTAAACAAACGAATCATCAAGACTAGCACTTAAATGGAGCGAACAGAACTTCAAGCATTTGCCTCATTGCCAAAATATGATAGGTCTACAAGTGTTTCTCCAACCCTATTTCTTATATAGGACACTGGCCTTCCTTTTTCCTCTGCTATTCAGCGAAACTCTTTCTTTGGACTTATAGGGTTTTCAGTACCCAGCTCGTTCTGAAGTTTAACAACAGAGGTTACTTGTTGCCCTATCATATCAATTCTTAGACTGTAATTGCCTTACACACTCTCATTAGAAATTCTCTTTGGACTGTATAACTGGACCCAGGGATTTACAGGGAGTCAAGTTTTACCCAACGCAAGCTCCAAGTCATTCCATAGCGAATTGGTTACAAGCACAGCAATTATCTAATGCGTCTAAGCCCCTTAATTATTTTTTTAAAGTTGAACCACTGTTCAGGACCTTCAAAAAAAATTAAAACAAAAATAAACTTTTTTGAACTCACGACTTAAATCACAATTTGCTATTAACACAGAATAGCCTCTTCAATTAAAAAAAAATCCTTTAAGGCCACAATCTAGGGTCATTAACTTTCACTCTAATACTTCATACTATGATCAAAATTTAACTAACACTAGTACACATTCTATAGGTTTAATCATTGGCAACCTGAGCATGATTTACAATCAGTGGGCCTCTTGACCCTGGTTGAACGGCGTATTTCAGGGCCGTCAATATTGCCACCATTTGCCCTATTTACTACCTCAGGCGGGTTTCCTAAGGTTGCTGTCCCTCGTGGTTCCTCTGGTTCTATAGTTCTATGAAATTGGAGCATAAAAACAAAAGTAAAATCTAAAGTTTTCCTAAATCATATCCTGACAGGATTGCGAAAGCTCTTCAAAACGATGTGTTATATTACAACAAGGTTGTGACACAACTCATAAAGATGACAAACTATCATTAAAACAAGGTTGTGAAAACTCCTTTTAATTGTGGACTAACATTAAGACGGGTTGTGAAACCTTTTAAAGATGATATACTAGTATTAAAACGAGGTTGTGACAAGGTTGTGACAAATGACACACTAACATTAAACAGGTTGTAAAAGATGGACTAACATTAAAACACGGTTGTGAAAACTCTCTACCATGACATATAAACACTAAAACAGACTGTGACAACCTTTTAAGGACGACACACACACACTAAGACAGGTTGTGAAGACTCCTTAAAGATGATATACTAACATTAAGACGGGTTGTGAAACCCTTTAAAGATGATATACTAATATTAAAACGAGGTTGTGGCAAGGTTGTGACAAATGACACACTAACATTAAAACGGGTTGTGACAAGGTTGTGACAAATGACACACCAACATCAAAACAGGTTGTAAAATTCTTTAAAGATGGACTAACATTAAAACACGGTTGTGAAAACTCTCTACCATGACACATAAACACTAAAATAGATTGTGACAATCTTTTAAAGACGACACACACA
The DNA here is from genome assembly GCA_030710605.1 of Cordylochernes scorpioides. Lineage (NCBI taxonomy): Eukaryota > Metazoa > Arthropoda > Arachnida > Pseudoscorpiones > Chernetidae > Cordylochernes > Cordylochernes scorpioides. The sequence continues at coordinate 65,820,745 of CP092872.1, forward strand.
CACTAAAACAGGTTGTGAAGACTCCTTAAAGATGGTACACTTACATTAAGACGGGTTGTGAGAACCCTCTTCAACAATGAGCTACACTGAAACGAGGTTGTGACAATTGACACACTAACATTAAAACAATTGTGAAGATCATTAAAGATGGCAACAAACGCTACAGCAAGGTTGTGAGACGATATACTGCACAAAAACAAGGTTGAGACAATTAGCACACAAATACTGAAACAGGGTGTTAACGCTCCCTTCAACGGTCACTTAACACTAGAACACACGTTATGGTTTAAAATAAAAAAGACGAGCTGCAAACTATTTAAAGTTTACCATGACACTAAGACAAAATTGTTAACATAAAAATAAAAATTGAAAATTTAAGATTCATTACAACGCTAGAACAAACTCGTAGCTAGAGAAATAAAAGAAAGCTGGAACTCTTTAAATCACAGCCTATCATTAAAACAAAGTGTTGTTAAAAAAAACTGAGTAACTCTTAAATATCATATACCAACATTAAAGCAAAGATTGCAGCCAATAAGAAAATTGTTTCTTAACAGAAGAATAAATATTTGTTATTTAATATAGCCCAATATTATAACAAATAAAGACCTATATACATAAATTAGTGTATACAGTCGCTGAAATCTAGGTAAATCAGCTTACGCAAACTCTCAGTGCATATTATTCGCCATTTACAGATATTGGTCTCTAGTCTAAAACAGATTATCTATTAACACTATGTGGTGAAGAGCCAAAAGAAATAGTTCTATAGAGGCGATATTGCGGTCGCCAGCTACGCATTACACATCGAATGTACTTTCTTCTATCAGCTTCCCACCGTCCGATCGCTATCTCTCAAGACCGAAGGGGGGGGGGGCCCACGATTTCTATTTTTAATTACCTCGGCCGCTGCTCCCTTATCTCGTGGTTACTCAGAACCACCCCCGCTCGGGGGGGGGGGGGGGGGGGCCTATCGAGGGAGTCAGCCATCGTGTTCTCTCTCCCCGCGACATACTCGAATGGCGCGTCGAAGTCCTGGAAGATCTCTGGCACATTGTTAACAACTTACAAATTATGATTACACAATTGTTGAATATCTGGAAATTTATCCCACCAATTTACTTAATCCCTTAACACGTGTACGTGTTCATTGTCTCTTAGAGACTGTTATTAGAAATTTCCTTCTTGTATTTATACAGTATGAGGTATAGTAATTAAAAGGCTGCATCTCCATGGGTTCATCCCCCTTCGCTGGTACGAAATCAAATGCGGTTATAAGATCATTGTCTACGGGATAACAGGTGCACATGGGATTGGGAAACTGGCAAAGTTATTTCGCCCTTCAAGACACTTAATTGTGACTGAGTTTTCTGCTGAGTTATGTTGATACACTATGAATTTGGTAGGGAAATTAATTCGTAGGATTGTGTTGCATATCATGGGCTTTGTTTGTTCCTGGGTTAGAAATTTTATATTATTCCTTATTACTGTCAGTCTGATAATTACATTCCTGGCTCATGAGATATAGGTGTGCAACTTGTATAATTCACTGTGGAAATATATGTGGACATTTAAGGATTTACAGGAGTATATCTGATATGGAGAGGTCACCTCAGCTCGATGTATCAACATTTTGTTTTGGAATTAGCGCCCCTTTCTAGATGGACTTCACTGCCCCATTTATGGCTCAAGTGTATCACCTTGATTGTCAATTTTAGGAAACGTCATCTCGTCCTCGCCTTCCTTCTCTCCATGCTGTCACATCTTCAATGACAATTTCCATGTGGCGAACACACCCTTTTAGCGGTCTATCGGCATCCAGTGATCAAACTTGGCAGAAAACGTCGTCAAAGGGGGCCGCCCTTCTCGCGTGTCATGCCTTCTAAACCAACCACGATACCGCCTCACGCCTACAGGTTCCGAATTACATTCAATGTTATATCTTTGCTCGGGTGTCCAGGCTTTATCAATCCTTATTCACAGCCTTTAGGTGATATTAGTCCGCACTGGGGACTCGCTTCTCGCTAATTTCCTCATTATATGCAAGTGTCAAAATCGAGCCTCGATAAACTCTCCTGTCTCCTATACCCCCATCATTAGATAGATCCTGTCTCTAACACAGGTGGCTTTTGCTGCCTTTGTCTTTAATTTAAAGCTGTCCAAGCACACCTCGGGATATCTCAGCTGTCGTGTAGACACAAGCCCCAGCCATCTCCTTTCCTCTGAGTATATTAAAAATATTATCCCAGGTAGTTGTCATAGGTCAATAAATAGTTCCACAGTGACTAAAAGTACTCGCGCAAATTGGTCACTATATCTATTCCTTGAGATTCTGCCATTGGAATGTTAAAACCAGGTTCCTACCCATTATTGATTTCAATTAAAAAAAAATTCAAGAAGAGATGGTGATCGAACTTCTCTCTTCACGGGTATGCTAACTGTTCTTCAATTCTACCTTCATCTTAAAGCTCATTTATTTGTCACTCTCCCAATCCACTATGCGCTGGAGGAAATCGAATAACTATCTCTTACAATGCTAGCCCTAATCTGGATGCACTGGCTAGCATAACTTGAAAGAAGGCGCTATAAATAAAGTTAAGAAATTTGTAGCCGGCAATAATTATCAGAACTCACTTCTGCTGTGAGGAATCATATCAGAGCTATGATGGAAAAAAATTCTAAGTCATTTCAGTAGACTACTGTAAAGCACTGATCGCCGTTCTAAATTTGAACCATGGCAATCCAGCCTCATTTCTCATACTGTATAAAATACTTTAAGAAGAAAAAATCGTAATCAATGGTGTTCGCTACAGAATTCAAAAATGATTGAGACACAGAACATTATAAATAATGTCCAGCAAGCAGGATACCCAACCACCTTTATATTAAAACATTCCACAAAAGTATAACAATCAATAACCCAATAAACAAAACCACAAATATCTATAGGGCGATATGATAAATTCCATACTCACAAACATCTATAACAATAGCCAACTACTTAAGAAACTTCGGCATCCAAACATATTACAGTAATTCCCCTAACATAGGCTCCACCATTAAAATCCACTATCTAAAATAATCCTAATATCATAAAACCCACTAACCAATACAGAAAAATAAAAGGCAATATATTCCATAGAATGCAACAACTGCCAAGCCAAATACGTGGTGGAGACAGGAAGGAGAGTCAGCTATAGAATATATGAATGTGATAATATCGTTGCGGGGTTTCTTGTTGTTCGATTTGAATGGTGAGGATTGGTTGAAACGCAGTCGTTTGAGTGGAAGTTTAAGCATACAGTTAGGAATAATCAGGACACGTGATTGGGTTTGAAAATAAAAGGCAACTGGGTTGGAGGGAAGAAAGCTTGAGAAGAGCTGAGCGATTTGACTTATTAATTAGTTGATCACATGGCGATGATTGGATTTAGATGAAATGAGCGGAGAGAGAGAGATCTCTAGAGTAGATGTTACCTTGTTGGAAGCGAAGGAGCAACTGTCCGAACTCGGCGAGAGCCAGTGAACAACTCTAGGTGTTGTTCCTATGAGAGCGAAAACGTTACTAACCATTCTTGCTTTTCGATTTAACACCAAGACTCAGTTTCTCTCTGATTGGTTGAGAGATGATCACATGATCTTTTCCTATTGGTTGACCTACTTAAGATGCTGTCTTCTGATTGGACCGCGGTTCTCTTTGGTGAAAGATATGGCCTGCCTGATAGGAAGTGTCGGTTGCTATTTCGATTTCATTTACTTCCGCGTTATCAAAATACGTCCGGTCTTGGGTCGGAAGTATGGGGTGTCTCTATACTAATATAACTTCTGCGGATACCAGATACGACCTGCTTTGTCAGGAAGTATTGAGTGCATCTTGACTAATATAACTTCTGCGGTCACTAGAGACGTCCGGTCTCTGCCCCTGCAATATTGACACAGGGGTGCCCAGAATAGTCGTGCCAGCTTTAGGCCTACTTCCTATATCTTAATGCTACTTGCTTTCCTCCAGTTACCTTGTTCTTTATTAAGTCTTTGAAAATCATACATGGTACATACATAGTGGGTCGGGGTTGCATTTAATTATATACAAATTATGACAGATGCGCCCCCTACATGTGAAGAATTCAAGAAGGGGTTAACCTGAGAGAATTCTGTAAAGTGAAAAATAATTTTGTGGGAAAATTAGTTGTGGGTATGGAGGGCTATATACAAGCATTGCTGGTGATATAAAAGAAAAATAGAATGGTGTTGATGATATAGGTTGAGTATAATTAATAGAAATCAAAAATTTTTTAAGTGTAAGAAATCAATAAATGCTATGGTACATAGTGGATTAAAAAGAAAAGGAAAATGCGCCTAAACGAATTCTACTCGAGCTAAGAAATGAATTCGAGGGAGTTCTATTAAGGCTTTTGAAATCAAAATAAAATAATATAAAAATAGTTGAATGAAATCAAAATTGAATGTGTTTGGTTGAAAAAGAAAAATATTTTGTTGCATGGTGACAAAGACAACTGCTTAGTTACTTTTTTGCTCGAATTTTGGAAAAGAATTCGAGGAAATTTCATAAGGTATTTTGAAATCAAATAAAAATAAAAGTGGTTGAGCGAAATCAAAGTTGAGTGCTTGGAAAAAAAAGAAAAATGAAAAATAAAAAGGTTTCAACAACAAAGGGTGATTTAATGTTTTTAGTTTAATCGAAAACCAATGAGTTTTCGTTGATAATTGAGTTGTGGCAGTATAAGCTAAGTGGTAAATAGAATGATAATTGATAAATAAAAATGATAATATAAACTAATTGGAAAAAATGATAATTAATGATTAAAAGTGATAATAAGTTGAATAAATTGATAAATTGATTAAATATTTAAATTTTTAATTAAGAGAAAATAATGAAAATGATTAATATGAAAAATAAGGTGTATTGGTTTGAACCCTTTGGTATCTACATGCCCTATAAATTTTTTAATTGCTCAATTATGCCCTATAACCTTTTTAATTGCTCAATTATGCCCTATAACTTTTTTAATTACTCAATTATGCCCTATAACTTTTTTAATTGCTCAATTATGCCCTATAAATTTTTATCTTTGTGTGTGTTGTGAAAAAATGTTAGAAGTCTGTTGTGTAAGAAATGTGTGAGCGAGTTCTATGTGTTGTCTGGTGGATGTGGAATTGGATGGTAAAAATCGATATGTAGACTCGAACTGGAATTCAAAATCGGTGGCATAGAGAAATCTGTGGCTGGGGAGAGCGGTGACCTAATTTGGATGGGCGGGGCCTTGTAATGAGACGCCGGAAGTGGGACGTGTCGGGGACGCGAGGTCCGATCCTAAAATTACCCTCCCACACTATTTGCATGTAATTGGATCAGGAAGTGGGGGAACTACGTTTCCTGTCCGCCTAATTGCTATTTGCATCTTGTTTTTGGAGTGTGACTTCTCCGACATTGGTTGGTCATTCTTCAATTACTTCTATCTCTTCGGAGTCTTTTTAGATTTTCTGCAAAGATGATTCCTAATGTTTGTCCAAAATTAAAAACTGCCTCTTGTAGTTCGAAGATTTTACGAGCGGGCATGGTATAGATAAACAAGTGATTAATGATTAAAATTGGGATACAGTTGTATGGTAGAACTAACAAACAGAGGATAAAAATCAGATGAAAGATAGGATATTGCCCCATGTTCGTCCATATTTTTGTAACTGGGGACTCTGAAATATTTGCTTGAACCTTATTAATTGTAGAATTTGAATGATTGGTAGGTTCGCAGTTCTCCTGTTTGATATCTTTAGGGAGTGGTGTGAGATGATTGAGCTGGTTGTCAGGTTTGCAGTTTTTAACATCGGGGAAGAGTGATGCAAATCGTCTTGTTGTAAAAATGGCAGGGTCTAAATGCCTGAAAGGTTCGCTGCTGGTGGGTTTGAACCTTAATGACTCTGTTTGGAATAATTCGGGTGTTAAATGTTTGAAAGGGAACGTGTAATTGGGGTTGTGCTTTATATGATATGTGCTAACGGCGGGTGGTAATATATAATGGATTTTTTCTGTATACAGTTTAAGTTTGTTGACGTGGATTGTGTCAGTGTTTCTTTGAAGTGGTTGATTTGGTCGATCTATGCGGACCACATTTGGTGAAATAATTTCTAATATTGTGTGAGGTCCTGTGAAATATGGCGCAAGTTTCCCTGTATTTGGGTGGTGATATAATTTTACTAACACTAGATCACCTACTTCGAAATGTGGTTGCTTGTGTCGTTGGTCATAAGTGTTTTTGTCTTGTAAATGTTTGTTTTGTGTGCGTGTGTGTGCAATTTTTCTAGCTTTGTCGATATCTGGGTACGGTGTGTTATGATTAGAGATTTCTGGGGGTAGGATACCAAACATTAAGTATATGGGTGGAAAACCTGTGGTAGAGTGGGGTGTCTTGTTATATATAAGTGTAACCTTCTTGACCAACTTGGTCCATGCGACCTTAGGATTTTCTAGGTGTAATAACCTAAGTTTTCCCGTGAGGGTGGCGTTCAGGCGTTCACATAGACCGTTGGCCTGTGGATTGTTGCTGGTTGTGAGCAATGGGTGAATATTTCTATTAAGTAGGAAACTACGAAATTTGGGTGAAGTGAAGGCAGGGGCTCTATCCGTAAGAAGGCGTTTTGGAGAACCATCCTGGGATACTCGCTTAAGTACCTGTTGGTAGGTGGTGGTACTGGTGGATTTAGATGGAAAAGCCCATGCGTAGCGTGAAAAATGATCGACTACCACATGGAGATATATCTTGGTGTTGCCATATTTGGCAAATCCTGCTATGGTGTCCAGAGATAAAAGGTCGAAGGGTTCTTTAGATTCCGGAGGTTGACTTAATTCTCCGTAAGTGGGTCCTACTGGACGTTTTGTTAATTGGCAGGTGGGACAGGTTTTAACTTTTTGTTTAATATCTTTTGACATACCTTGCCAGTAATATTGTGTGGAGATGATTCGTGACATTTGTGAAATACCGGGGTGATTGTATTGTGTATGTACTGTTTGTAAGAGTTGTTGTATGAGTGGTTTTGGAAGTACAATCTTGGTTATACCTTTTCGGGAAACTGTATGTAATCCATTACGATCAATGGTCAAACTAGACTCTTTCGATGGAGGAGGTTGGTGGGTCTTGATAAGGGTGGCGTCCAAGAATCCACAAAACGGGTTACGGGACAAGAGATCTGCTTCGTATTGTAGTTTTCCCTTTATGTAGCGGACCTCATATTCGTAACTCGATAGTCGTAAACTCCATCGAAACAGTCTGCCGGACGGGTTTTTGATGGTTTTCAGCCACTGCAATGCGTGATGGTCAGAAAATATAGTAAATTTTCTGCCCATAAGATAGATGCGAAACTTCTCCACACTCTCAACGATTGCTAAGCACTCAAGTTCAGAGATGGAGTAGTTTTTCTCGTGTGGGCGCAATGTTCGGCTGAAATATTGAACTGGATATACGTTCCCGTCAGGGTGAACTTGTTTGAGAATGCCTGCTATACCGAGGGTGGATGCATCGCAATACACTTGGCATGGCAGACCTTCTTTGTAAAGGTGTAAAATGGGGTGTTGTGTGAGGTTTCCTTTCAGGTCAATGAACGCCTCTTGACAAGCTTCATTCCAGTTCCACACGACATCCTTTTTGAGGAGATTGTTGAGTGGTGCTCGCAAGCGAGCGTATTCCGGAATGAATTTGTTATAGACGTTCACAGCGCCTAAGAAGGATTGTAGTGTTTTTCGGTTGTGTGGTTGTTTAATGGCGTGGATGATGTCGGTATTGCGTGTAAGTGGTGTAATTGTACCAGCTGTGATGGTGTAACCTAGAAAATTTATGGATTGCTTAAAAAATTCGCATTTCGCGAAGTTAAGTTGTAACTTCTCCGCTTCGCAAAAGGCGAAAAATTGTCGCAGGTGGTTTTGATGTTCCTCCAATGTGTTGGAGTAAATGATGAAATCATCAAAGTAATGTGCCACACAGTCAAGTCCGTGTCTCTGTAGGACCTGACTTATGGCTCGTTCGTAAATCTGAGGACTGGTTTTCAACCCGAAAGGTAATCGAGTGGGTTGGTATAATCCTTCAAAGGTGGCAAATGCTAACAGTGGTCGAGAATCGGGGTGTATTGGGACTTTCCAATACGCAGAGGATATGTCGGCCGTGGAGAAATATTTGGCCTGTGCGAGGCGGTCTAGGATATCCTCGATTCTCGGGAGGGGATGGACATCAGAGCTGATTAGCTCATTCACCTTCCTATAATCGATACAAAACCGTTTGGTCTTGTCGCGCTTAGTGACGAGGGTGACAGGGCTCGAGAAAGGTGAAAAAGATTGCTCTATGATGCCGTTCTCCAGCATTTGTTGTATTTGGTTACGGATTTCTTGTTGGTCACATATCGGAACACGATATGGACGTATGGTGATTATTTTTTCGGAATTCGTGGGTATTTTTACTGGTGGAATCCGTAAGCATGGTACGTTGAATTTGTCCTGTGAAAAAATGTGAGTGTACCTTTGTAGAAGTGTTGTGAACTGTGGTGTATAGTGAGTGTTAGGTGTTGTGTTGTAGTATGCATGGGGTAAAGGGTTTTGTTGTGTATTAGTGTGAGTGTCGAGTTCGTTGTGTGGGTTGGTCATGTGAGAGTTGTGCAACGGTGTGTGATCACCTATGTTTTTGGTATGCGAGTTATCCCGCTGGGTGGGTGCGTTTTGGACAGGTTCATAAGTTGAAGTTGTTGTGGTTTGATTATTTGAGGGCATGTAAAAAGGGCAATTGGCTTTAGTGAAAAAGGGGCATGTAGATAAGTGGGTTTTTCTCAATGAATGCACGCAATGGTTGTCATAGGCGGAAAGTTGGGATGCGGGGAAAATTTTTTGTGACATCGCCTGACACTGCCAGTACGTGCATACATTGGACACATGATTAAAATGGTAGGAAAGGGTAGACAATGGGGCGCCCAGCTGGAGTATAGTGCATTTATTAAAATCTATGGTTAATCTGAATTTATGGAGGCTATTGATACTAAGAATTCCGAATGGCAATGGTGCATTCACTACATGGAAATACTCCTTTCGTGATATTTGTCCTATTGTCAGTGGGATAGATAGTTTACCCATGGTTTTTGCAAATCCGTTTAGGGTTTGGAGGTGTAGTGAATGTCCCTCAAGGGTTAAATTAGGCAGGTGGGTTTTTAGCATATGATAAATATTATATGGCACTATACTCAGGCTGGCGCCCGTATCAATTAAAAAGGGGCATGATACATTAGGGGCTAGAAAAAGTTTGACAGTCAGTTGGTTTAGGAATCCTACCTCAGTCTCGAAAGGGCTGCTCGGCTGGGGTGTCCCTGGCTTGACTTGGTTGTTGTGGAATCGTGGTTGGTTGTTTTGGGACTGTTTGCACCGTCCGCACTTTTTCGTGGGTCGTCGGGACTGGTCGACGTCGGCATTCGCTGTGCCAGTGTCTCGCGCCGCAGAACTTGCAATTGGATGGTGGAAGAGGTGCATTCCATGCACCTGGGCGTCGGGGTGTGCTGTGGTACGGACCCGACATTGTGGGTGGTTGATCTTCTCTGGGTCGCGTTGTCGGTGCACTGGGCCCGTGGATCCGCTGTACCAGTCGGAACCATTCTCCTAGGTTCTCGGGAGGTACTACGCGGACTAGGCGCTGGTCGTTGAATGGCAGTCCTTCTGTCAGCGTCTCGAGGATCACCTCTTGTGGAAGTCCTAGTTGCAATCCCATGGCGGTTTTTTCCCGGTAGTAGGTCTCTAGGTTGGCTTGTCCAGTAAGTTTCATGGCGAAATATTTCGCAAAGGACGCTTCGCTTGACTCAGGGTAGAGATCTAGGAGGATTTGTCTCACCTGGAAATAACTCCGGTCGGCCAGTCGAAGTTTCCTGAAGAGCTCCAGGGGTTGTCGCACCAGGTAGTTTGGCAGGCGCAGTAATTTTTCTTGTTCTCCCATGGATGCGTCTTCCATTTTTCGGTCGAACGTCTGGAAAAACTGTGTCGCGCTGTATGCGCCGTCGAAAGGTGGGATCGCCGACTCCGCTCCATCAGAAATTTTTACCCGGGTCAGGAGCGTTGACAGCTGGTTGACGGCGTCCGCTAGGGGCGCAGTTGTCTCTCGGCCGGTCACCTCCTGTCTTTCTCCTGTCGGTTCGCTCTCTCTTACTTCTTGCCTTCTTTCCATTGTTTCTGTCGGACCGTCTGACTTTACGCCTATGGGATCCTGATTTAATTCCATCTCTTTATCCTGTCGACTTAACCGTTCTGTGATAATATCGTTGCGGGGTTTCTTGTTGTTCGATTTGAATGGTGAGGATTGGTTGAAACGCAGTCGTTTGAGTGGAAGTTTAAGCATACAGTTAGGAATAATCAGGACACGTGATTGGGTTTGAAAATAAAAGGCAACTGGGTTGGAGGGAAGAAAGCTTGAGAAGAGCTGAGCGATTTGACTTATTAATTAGTTGATCACATGGCGATGATTGGATTTAGATGAAATGAGCGGAGAGAGAGAGATCTCTAGAGTAGATGTTACCTTGTTGGAAGCGAAGGAGCAACTGTCCGAACTCGGCGAGAGCCAGTGAACAACTCTAGGTGTTGTTCCTATGAGAGCGAAAACGTTACTAACCATTCTTGCTTTTCGATTTAACACCAAGACTCAGTTTCTCTCTGATTGGTTGAGAGATGATCACATGATCTTTTCCTATTGGTTGACCTACTTAAGGTGCTGTCTTCTGATTGGACCGCGGTTCTCTTTGGTGAAAGATATGGCCTGCCTGATAGGAAGTGTCGGTTGCTATTTCGATTTCATTTACTTCCGCGTTATCAAAATACGTCCGGTCTTGGGTCGGAAGTATGGGGTGTCTCTATACTAATATAACTTCTGCGGATACCAGATACGCCCTGCTTTGTCAGGAAGTATTGAGTGCATCTTGACTAATATAACTTCTGCGGTCACTAGAGACGTCCGGTCTCTGCCCCTGCAATATTGACACAGGGGTGCCCAGAATAGTCGTGCCAGCTTTAGGCCTACTTCCTATATCTTAATGCTACTTGCTTTCCTCCAGTTACCTTGTTCTTTATTAAGTCTTTGAAAATCATACATGGTACATACATAGTGGGTCGGGGTTGCATTTAATTATATACAAATTATGACATGAACATAGACGCAACATTATAAATCAAGACAATAGATCTCTAATTCTTCTAACACTGCAAAGAAACAGGCCACACCTTCGCATTAGGAGAACCTAGAAGACAATACAATAACATAAACAGCGAATATCAAAGGCTTATAATTGATTCTTTATTATTCAGAAAACCCAATAACATTAATAGAAAATAGATTTGCCCGAAACATATAACACAACATATCCTAGCACCAGCTAATAATATCAACAGTAGTATAAGTAACTTATTTGTAATAGCCAATAACCATTATAAATCTAACTTAAAGAATAGGATTCCTAACCTATAAGATAACTCCTAGAATGTAGCAAACAATAGTAGGATATGTAAATACCTCAACCAAAAATAAAAACATATCTAAAAAAAAATATGCAAAACATCCTAATGTATATATATATATATGTACATAGAATCATAATAGTTTTAGCATCAGGCGGCGTTACTTTTTCTTGATATATTGCATATGTTTCTCTTGTAGAAGGACGGATAAGCCCGAAAGCTTGAGAAGACCTGAATAAAAGATACTCATCCCCATAAACGTTTTACTTTGATATCAGAAATCAATGATAACATTAAGGCTTTGTCACAAACAAAGTAAATCGTAAAGGACAGCGGCGAGTGATGCGGTAGACGCCGCCTCAACTTAACTTCCATAGCCTGATAAAATGCTAGTGAAACGGAAAGCATAAATTAAAATTCACGATTTAAAATCATAACAGTAGGTGTGGTTAGTAAACTGAAGGGGCGCTGTGAATAGCTCTTAAACTTAACGGAAAATCACAAGGCAACAACATGACATTCCTTAAGTAAGACAGCTGGAAATTTTTGTAAGTCACTTTAGATATAGACTCTTAACTCAGGGTGTGAACTACTTCACCAATTTAATTAATTAAATAATTAAATAGTATGGCTTTTCATTAGGTATATATTTCTAAAGTATTTAAGATGAAATATATACTAAATTCGAGCCCCGCGGCGGGCGCCATTGTCGCGTTCCCGATTTTAGACCTATGAGAACGGAGCATGTAAGGAGTGACTTAGTACAATTTCCTTAATACAATTTACGAGTGTAACATTTTAACCACAACGTCGCTTCCATCTTTGGAATAGCGTGACATAGGAATATACAAATATATATATAAGACTTAAACAGCTAAGGTTATACTTTATAAGATAGAATATCAGATAGTATACATAGGGTACAGAGAGGATTTGAGGACTTCACAACTCTAAGTGAAAACATGCTTCCATATCAGGCGTGAGAGGGACCCCCCAAAGGAGGCCCAGCGTCAGGGAGGCCCGTTGACTGATCCTTCCTGGAATGTGTATAGAGTCGGGTGTCTCGGGAACTAACGAAGTCTCAGGAATGTGGGAGTCCAACTTCTCAGGGGTTTCAACTTACAACCATTCTCCCTCCTGCTTCTTCTTCCATGAAAGAGAAAATGGCGACCCCTTCTCCCTGCCTCCCTCGTTGTCCCAACCATTCCTTTAAGAGATTCACCTTCTGGCGATTTAGCAACCCACTGAAGACGCTGGGAGCCATTTCATAGTGGAAAATTATAGCAACAGGTCTCTATAATTTCTACAGATCAACTGTAAATAGATTCATATTAAGGCATTTATAACCCAAATAACACAAACGATAGTCAAACATACAAATCTATTTGCATCATACCTTACCCTCCTAACAGCGTAACAGTAGCCCGAGGAATTAGGAAATATGGTATAAAGACATATTATGAAAACACCTAACATACGCGCAATAATCAGAAATCATAACAAAAAGATAGCCATAACTCACCAATATGCAACAGTCAAGCGATGTAATCATTAGAATGCAACCAATGCAATAGTATGTACATAGGCGAAACCCGGCTGACAAGTAATAGATAGAATGGATGGGCACACCAGATCCATAGAAAGGATAAGAGAAATTCCTTTTATTCCAACACACTCAAAATACAGGTCACTCCTTCAATCTAAGTAACCCAAAAACCTTTTATACCAATGTGAACAGCGAACAGAAAAGACTGTACTTAGAAGCTTTTTTTTTATCATTAAAACACGCTAGCATCAATAGACACATTGAAATTCCAGAATCATACACAGAACTCATAAATAGCAATTAACGTACACTTCCCCGTATTTAATACAGTAACTCTTGTTTCAATACTCTGTTCCATAGCTAATTCAAATTTCATAAGTTAAATTATTATATAATAGTTTTTACCTTAGTTTAGAAATATGTAAATAGTCTGGATACTTAGCATATATCAAGAAGTTAATAGCTCCTTTATGAAAAATTTGTAAAGATGTAAATATATTAGGTAAATATATCTAGCTACTAACGATTCACTACCATCGCGTTGCTCCTGTAGAAGGACCACCATATCCGAAAGCTAGAGCCTTATTAAGTGATTAAAAAAAAATATATGCGCAACCTCGGAGTTTTATTATTTGTCAAAAGGATTTCGCAGAGGTTAAGACATTGGAGTTAGTTTACTATCTGGATATATATGTAATATGATGCAATTGTTATTATTACACTATATTATTTGTTGTATTACACTGTTGTAGAATCCTGTCGACTTAACCGTTCTGTGGCAATATCGTTGCGGGGTTTCTTATTGTTGGATGCGAATGGTGAGATTTGATTGAAGCGCAGTCGTTTGAGTGGAAGTTGCAGCATACAGTTAGGAATAATCAGGACACGTGATTGAGTTTGAAAATAAAGGCAACGGGTTGGAGGAAAGAAAGTTTGATAAGAGCTGAGCGATTTGACTTATTAATTAACTGATCACATGGCGGTGATTGTACTTAGCTGTGGGATGAGCAGAGGGGGAGAGGTCTAGAGCCGATGTCACCTCCTTGGGAGCCAAAGCGTAACTAACATTTCTTGCTTTTCGATTTAACACCAAGCTTCAGTTTCTCTCTGATTGGTTGAGATATGATCACATGGTGTTTTCCTATTGGTTGACCTACTTAGTGGGTCCTCCCTAATTGGCCGGCGGCTCTCCTTGATGAAAAATGGCCTGCCTGGTATATCCGATTTCGTCAGGAAGTATTGGGTATCTTGACGCTTATAACTTCGACGGATATTAGACACGTCCTGTCTTTGCCGGAAATATTGGGTGTTAGTTTAATATTTATAACTTCTGGTCACCGAATACATCCTGCTTTGTTAGGAAGTATTGAGTGCATCTTGACTAATATAACTTCTGCGGTCACTAGAGACGTCCGGTCTCTGCCCCTGCAATGTTGACACAGGGGTGCCAAAATAGTCGTGCCAGCTTTAGTCTTACTTCCTATATCTTTTGTTACTTTCTTTCCTCCAGTTACCTTGTTCTTTATTAAGTCTTTGAAAATCATACATGGTACATACATAGTGGGTCGGGGTTGCATTTAATTATATACAAATTATGACAGATGCGCCCCCTACATGTGAAGAATTCAAGAAGGGGTTAGCCTGAGAGAATTCTGTAAAATGAAAAATAATTTTGTGGGAAAATTAGTTGTAGGTATTGAGGGGCTATATACAAGCATTGCTGGTGACATAAGTAAGATAGAATGGTGTTGATGATATAGGTTGAGTATAATTAATAGAAATCAAAAATTTTTAATTGTAAGAAATCAAGGAATGTTATGGTACATAGTGGATTAAAAGAAAAGAAAATGCGCCTAAACGAATTCTACTCGAGTTAAGAAATGAATTCGAGGGGGTTCTATTTAGGCTTTGAAATCAAAATAAAAATAATATAAAAATAGTTGAATGAAATCAAAATTGAATGTGTTTGGTTGAATGGTGAGAAAAAAAAAAGAAAAATGCCTAACCATATTCTAGCTCGAAATTGGGAATGAAATCGAAGGAATTCTATTAGGTCTTTTGAGAAATCAAAAATAAAAATAAAATAAAAGTTTTTTGAGCGAAATCAAAGTTGAGTGCTTGGTTGAATGGTGAAAAAAAAAAAGGAAAAATGCCTAATTACTTTTTTTGCTTGAATTTTGGAAAGGAATTCGAGGAAATTTCATAAGGTCTTTTGAGAAATCAAAATAAAAATAAAAATAAGAGTTGAACGAAATCAAAGTTGAGCGTTTGAAAAAAAAATGAAAAATAAAAAGGTTTCAACAACAAAGGGTGATTTAATGTTTTTAGTTTAATCGAAAACCAGTGGATTTTCGTTGATAATTGAGTTGTGGCAATATAAGTCAAGTGGTAAATAGAATGATAATTGATAAGTGAAAATGATAATATAAGCTAATTGGTAAATAAAATGATAGTTAATGATTAAAATTGATAATAAGTTGAATAAATTGCTAAATTGATTAAACATTTATATTTTTAATTGAGAGAAAATAATGAAAATGATTGATATGAAAAATAAGGTGTATTGGTTTGAACCCTATGGTATCTACATGCCCTGATCTACATGTATTGGTTGCTCCATTTTGCCCTATAAATGTTTTACTTGCTCAATTATGCCCTATAAATTTTTTGTCTCATCTGTAGTGACACTTAGGTGAAAAACGTGATTCTAGTCCTCAAGTGCGTTTATGCTGTGTGTACAGGAGACATGGAAATCTATATAACCTTTAGGTGTAATTTTTTGTCTTTGTGTGTGTGTTGTGAAAAAATGTTAGAAGTCTATTGTGTAAGAAATGTGTGAGTTGGTTCTATGTGTTGTCTCGTGGATGTGGAGTTGGTTGGTAAAAATCGATATGTAGACTCGAACTGGAATCAAAATCGGTGGCATAGCGAGGTTCCCAGTCGACCTCAATAGGGGATCTTCTCATTGTAATTAGAGATACGGAAGTGGGGTGTGTCGGGCAAACGAGAGGGAATGAAATTGGAGATCGGACGAAGGCGTTCCGCTTTGTTTACAGAGGCCGAATTTATCGCTGCGGACTACACCTCCGTCGTGGTGTCTCAAATTCTCGTTTCCTGCCGTCTATTTATTTTTGGTGCGGCTCGGGGCTTGTTTTTGGAGTACGGCTTCTCCGACATTGTTTGGTCATTTTTTTTTCAGTTACTGCTATCTCTTCGGAGTTTATTTAGATTTTCTGCGAAGATGGTTCCTAAAATTATGAGAAGTTTTATAAATGCTTGTCCAAAATTAAAAACTGCCTCTTGTAGTTCGAAGATTTTCTGATCGGGCATGGTATATATAAACAAGTAATTGATGAATAAAATTGGAATACAGTTGTATGGCAGAAGTAACAAACAAAGGATGAAAATCAGATGAAAAATAGGGTATTGCCCCATGTTCGTCCACATTTTTGTAACTGGGGACTCTGAAATATTTGCTTGAACCTTATAAATTGTAGAATTTGAATGATTGGTAGGTTCGCAGTTCTCCTGTTTGATATCTTTAGGGAGTGGTGTGATATGATTGAGCTGGTTGTCAGGTTTGCAGTTTTTAACGTCGGGGAAGAGTGATGTAAATCGTCTTGTTGCAAAAATGGCAGGGTCTAAATGCTTGAAAGGTTCGCTGCTGGTGGGTTTGAACCTTAATGATTCTGTTGGGAATAATTCGGGTGTTAAATGTTTGAAAGGGAACGTGTAATTGGGGTTGTGCTTTATATGATAGGTGCTAACGGCGGGTGGTGATATATAATGGATTTTTTCTGTATACAGTTTAAGTTTGTTGACGTGGATTGTGTCAGTGTCTCTTTGAAGTGGTTGATTTGGTCGATCTATGCGGACCACATTTGGTGAAATAATTTCTAATATTGTGTGAGGTCCTGTGAAATATGGCGCAAGTTTCCCTGTATTTGGGTGGTGATATAATTTTACTAACACTAGATCACCTACTTCGAAATGTGGTTGCTTGTGTCGTTGGTCATAAGTGTTTTTGTCTTGTAAATGTTTGTTTTGTGTGCGTGTGTGATATGTTTGGTGTACGAAATTTTGTTTTGTTTGTGGGTTTTACTTGTTTGACGATGTCTTGTGTCATGTGTTGTGGTCTGCCAATACATTGTGAAGAGATAAGTTGGTGTAAGTTCGACGTTATTTGTATTTTGAAAAGCCGGATGTTGTATCCATTTATTAAATCGAATGGTCGTTGTGACTTTAGTAAAAAATGCTATTCAGTGGCATTAGGGTGGAATTGAGTGAAAAATGAGGCTTACGACGTGAACACGCTTTGAGTGAGAGACGTGTCACAGGCTTGGTGAAAGGCGTCTGTGGCCTGAAGTGAAAAGTTTTGTGGGTGACCTGTGACACGAATCGAAAAAAAAATTGTGAATGAAAAGGTGTCACGCGAAATCCTTGTTTGTACAAAATTTTACCTGTTCTCACTATGAACAACAAATTTATTAAAGTCATATATCGAAATTTCTATTGTTAGAGTATATGGTACCTTTTAAGGTGAACATTTTTTTGTGTTTTGGGTAGACGAGATGATTGTTACTAACGACGGTGCATGCGTTTGTTGGTGGTTGTCGTCTTTTGGCGCGAGTGTCGCGCTTGTTGGGCGGGTTGTGCGTGTTTGTTAGCATGAAAACCGTCCTTTGGATGGGTGTTGTCGGTGTATTGTTGTCGCGAATGTCGTGATTGTTGTTAAATACGTTTGTGGGGTTGTTGTGAGGTACACTTTTATGTTGTGGCGTATGGTCATGCATGGATTTTGTGTGGTAAGTGTGTGGGCTGTACTGACACGTTTTTTTTTTTTTTTTTTTTTTTTTTTTGGGCATGGTGAGGGTTGAAGCCTTTGTGGCTTGTATTTGAGGGCATATAGTATTGATAATTGGGTTGAGTGATAAACATGGTAGTGGGGTCAATGAATGCAGGCAAGGGTTGTCCTGTGTGACAAATTTGATTGTAGTGCGAGTCCTTTCGGACAGGTTTGGTCTAGCCCGTGCGTGCATTCATTGAGTACAAAGGTTAGATATGGTTAAAGGGGTAGGTAGGTTAGATAGAAGTTCAAAGTCAATTCCTTGACGGCATAGGGTGGGTGCCTACCTCAGTTCAACAGGTCTCCTTTGGGACGCCTTGGTTTGGAGTGGTTGGCTTGGGGCTCGGGACTGCTCGCACCGTCCGCGAAATTGAAGTAAAGTCCGGTACTGGAAGATCATTTTGGGATCGTTTGGGCTGTCCCGGGTCGCGGGGGTTGGTTTCGGGGACTGTGTACGGCATGGCGGTGGATGACTCCTCGGAGGTCGGTGTCCGGTCTTGGTGACACTCGCCTGGGGTTGGCGGGGGTTGTGTCCGTCGTCCTCCCCGGGGAATGGTGCTCCGGAATTCCGTCTCACTTTGTGGGGCGTTGACACGTCGGAGGGCCACGGTCATTTGCCATATGATGGCCGCTAGAAGGCGCCTGGTCGCCTCTCTTCTTGCCCGCTTCTTTCTCGCTGGTT
The DNA here is from genome assembly GCA_030710605.1 of Cordylochernes scorpioides. Classification (NCBI taxonomy): domain Eukaryota; kingdom Metazoa; phylum Arthropoda; class Arachnida; order Pseudoscorpiones; family Chernetidae; genus Cordylochernes; species Cordylochernes scorpioides. Next base: position 65,839,301 of record CP092872.1, read on the forward strand.
TTGTCATTGCCTTTTGATTTGCTGGTGTCTGGGCTAATTTCCATCTTGATCCTGATTAAGCTCCATAATCTTTATCCTGTCGACTCTGTGTAATATGATGCAATTGTTATTATTACACTATATTATTTGTTGTATTACACTGTTGTAGAATCCTGTCGACTTAACCGTTCTGTGGCAATATCGTTGCGGGGTTTCTTATTGTTGGATGCGAATGGTGAGATTTGATTGAAGCGCAGTCGTTTGAGTGGAAGTTGCAGCATACAGTTAGGAATAATCAGGACACGTGATTGAGTTTGAAAATAAAGGCAACGGGTTGGAGGAAAGAAAGTTTGATAAGAGCTGAGCGATTTGACTTATTAATTAACTGATCACATGGCGGTGATTGTACTTAGCTGTGGGATGAGCAGAGGGGGAGAGGTCTAGAGCCGATGTCACCTCCTTGGGAGCCAAAGCGTAACTAACATTTCTTGCTTTTTGATTTAACACCAAGCTTCAGTTTCTCTCTGATTGGTTGAGATATGATCACATGGTGTTTTCCTATTGGTTGACCTACTTAGTGGGTCCTCCCTAATTGGCCGGCGGCTCTCCTTGATGAAAAATGGCCTGCCTGGTATATCCGATTTCGTCAGGAAGTATTGGGTATCTTGACGCTTATAACTTCGACGGATATTAGACACGTCCTGTCTTTGCCGGAAATATTGGGTGTTAGTTTAATATTTATAACTTCTGGTCACCGAATACATCCTGCTTTGTTAGGAAGTATTGAGTGCATCTTGACTAATATAACTTCTGCGGTCACTAGAGACGTCCGGTCTCTGCCCCTGCAATGTTGACACAGGGGTGCCAAAATAGTCGTGCCAGCTTTAGTCTTACTTCCTATATCTTTTGTTACTTTCTTTCCTCCAGTTACCTTGTTCTTTATTAAGTCTTTGAAAATCATACATGGTACATACATAGTGGGTCGGGGTTGCATTTAATTATATACAAATTATGACATATATATGGGAGGGACCCTACTTGTAAGGATTATACCAACGTCTAACAGATAAGCTATAAAGACAACTAAACTATAGACTTAATAGTGGTCGGTTCTCCCAAAAAAAAAATTTAGACGCTGGAATGGGTCGGACTCGGGTCCGTGACGCGCCCAATTTTTTTGTGTCACGTTCTTTGAGATCATCCAACGACTTTGGGAGATCTCAGAAAAAGATGAACATGTTGCTATTAGAAACTAAAATCCCGAATATAGAAGACCAAATTAACATTTATGTTGAAGTATAATAAGTTGAAATCAATATCTCAAATTAGATATCACGAAATACCAGGTTCAGATTTTATTGGTGGAAAGGCCTGATTAAACATGCAGGTATCCTTTAATCTCGATTTTATATCAAAGATTCAACAAGACATTCAATTAGATTACTACCTGGACATATAAGGAAGGGACCCTATTTATAAAGATTATACCAGAATCTAACAAATAAAAGCAAGCAAACTATAGACTTATACTATTGACATTAATAATCGTAATGTATCTAAAACAAAGTTCTTCAATAAAATCATAAAGAGAACAACCTAATGAGTTTAAGGCAACATGGGTCTTATTAATTTTAAATCAACGAACAATATAATGGTAGACATGATGGGACATACTGAAACACAGACACTCGCAACAGTGTATATGGCCGGCAATTTATGGGAGACTTGATTATTAGCAACATTCCCTTCAAATAGGTAAGAATCATACTATATCTTGTTCAAACAGTGAGGAAAGGACAGATTCTTCACATGAGGATACAAATATTATTAAAACCTAACAGATAGATACCCTCAAGGCAGCCATAATAAAGTCGTATTTTGCAACTGTTGCTGTGTCAACATATCACAGCAAATACACAGTACACAACTCTATTCCATCAGAGTCGGTAGTCCATATTCAGTGCAATTTGTGATAATAAGGTGGGGGGTATTACCATAAAACTAGAGAATGAAATTGTATAAAAGGAAACAAAACTCTCTGTATAAGTTATATATATATAGATATTTATTAGGCAAAACTTTGGGGACATTTTTATACTAGCGAGACATTCTATTTACATAATGATCTAGGTAGAGGTGACTTAAGGTTACAAATTCTTCGTTGTATGAGGGAAAATATGGATCTCCATCTATCCTAACGGGACAAGACACGAAAAATACTAACATCCCATCTTGTATTTAAAGCCCTTTAGGGCCCATCCAAAATCTAAATGGATTAGTTCTACTTGAAAATTAAAAGGGGGAGCTGGGCCATGATGGCGGGGCTTACCTTCTCTCGGAAAGGGCGGTAAGGTCTGGTCTCCTCTACGTCTCAGGGTCGACTGGCTGGATCTCTCCTGTCACTGAGCGACTTTTTCTCTCTCTCCCCTCTTTAGTCAAGACGGGCCCTTTTTATCCTAGCCTCTCTTCATTTCCATTCGTTGATCATGCCAAAGTTTCTATTGGCTGGCATTTTGATTCGTCGAAAGCAAACACCCACGTGATCATGGGCATTTTCATTCGTCGGAAGAAAACACGCACGTCATCATGACCACGCCCCCAATTTACCGTGTTGTCGCGCGAGAAAAAAATTGAATATATATTGGATAAAACAAATTAATCCCTAAAAATTACTTCCTTTAAGGAAATTAATTAATATATATATATCCCGAGTATATAAAAAATTATTGATTTACATGTTTATATGACAAATTGTCTCCCTTAGGTCACCTACTACTAAAAAATGAGGGGAATATATGTACATATGGTACAGTAGCTCCCAGCACGGATGTCACCAGTGTCTTTCCTCCCCACCAGGCATCAGCTTTTGGCATGGAAGTCTGGGGTCCTCAGGTGTCTAGTTTTATTTGTACATATGCTCTTTGTACATCCTTCCAAGAGAGGCCCTGCGTCAGGGAGGGGGCCTTTAGAGCATCGTCGGCCATCGTTGGGAGTTCTCCACCTAGGCAACAAACACTTCGGCGAGACACTGCGTATATATATATATTATATGATGTAAATGAATGTTTACATCTTTGTTGGGTTTTGTTTAGTGGAAAAACTGACCCAACAATTTCCCCCAAAAAATCAGAAGAAGTCTTTTCACTCAAGTGTAAGGAACTTTTTTTTTTGGTGCTCTAACCATGTCAACCTTTTTGCCAACAAAACACAATTTGCGGGAAGCTCTGCATTTTTGTTTTAATTTGAAGAAAAGTGCAACTGATGGACATCGATTGCTGTGTGAGGCATATGGTAAACATGCTCTATCAATAAAATCATGTGAGTGCTGGTTTCGGCGTTTCAAAAGTGGCGATTTTGACACCAGAGACAAAGAACGCGGAGGGAGGCCAATAAAGTTCGAAGACGCTGAGTTGGAGGCTTTATTGGACGAAGATTCAAGCCAAACTCAAGAGGAGCTCGCTGAAACCTTGGGAGTGACTCAACAAGCGATTTCGAACCGTCTCAAGGTCATGGGTATGGTGCAAAAACAAGGAAATTGGGTTCCATATGAACTCAAGCCAGGAAACATCGAGCGCCGTATTTGCACGTGCGAACTCCTGCTCAAAAGACAAAATCGGAAGGGTTTTTTGCATCGAATCGTGACGGGGGACGAAAAGTGGATTCACTACGACAACCCAAAGCGCAGAAAATCGTCGGTTAAGCCCGGTCATGCACCAACTTCAACGGCCAAACCGAATATTCATGGCAAGAAGCTAATGCTGTGCATCTGGTGGGATCAGCTCGGAGTGATCTACTATGAGCTACTTCAGCCTAACGAAACCATCACTGGAGAACGTTATCAACAACAATTGATGCGATTAAGCCGAGCATTGAAGATTAAACGCCCACTATATGCCAAAAGACGTTACAAGGTGATCTATCAGCACGACAACGCTCGGCCACATGTTGCAAAGGTTGTCAAGGAGACTTTGGAGGCGCTTCAATGGGATGTCCTACCCCACCCGCTGTATTCACCAGACATTGCTCCTTCAGACTACCACATGTTCCGTTCGATGACACATGGCCTGGCCGAGCAGCACTTCACTTCTTACGAAGAGGCGAAAAATTGGGTCAATGTTTGGATCGCCTCAAAAGACGAGGAATCTTTTCGACACGGAATCCGTATGCTGCCTGAAAGATGGGAAAAAGTCGTAGCTAAAGATGGACAATACTTTGAATGAAATATATTGTACTGATTTCTCTGAATAAAGCTTCGAATTTATAAAAAAATCCCTCAAAACTTATTTGTACTCCTAATATATATAGCGGGAATTGTGACATAAAATGGCTCAACACATTATGCCAAACAAATTAAAAAAGAAAACTTATTAAATACGATATGAAACCCTTTCTATTCTATAAGAGGGCCTTTTGGCCCACATGAACAAAGATTATAGGATTATTCACTTACCATTTATCTTTTTCTTTGCCCGTCACTCGTCCTGACACCAGCCTCTTCGTCCTTTCTCTCACTCTACTCTACTCTAACTGAAAATTTTTTTAAAATCCCCGCGTGACCAAAGAGAATTTTTTATCTCTTTTACAGAGTAAAAAAAAATATATTTATTTCGTAGAATAAATTCGGAGATAAAATTTAAAAAAATATTCTTTGGAATAAAATTAATTTTAAATTAATGATAACAAAAATAATAAAATATATAAAGACGATTCCCTGAAATTTTAATCTAGTATTTCTTTTTAAAATTCTATTGTTATCTTTGAAATACCTAATTTATCAAGAGTATATATTAACTTATTAACTCTATTTATTTAAATTTCAATGTGGTAATAAAAAGAAACATCTTGCTGAATTTAACCTTTCACTATATATATATGAAGGGATCGAGTTATTGTACATATAAGTACATATATACATTATGTACACCTTACTGCAGCGGGCCTCGGAATACAAGAAGTCCAGAGCTTATCCAGGTCCTCCATCTGGACAGCAAACACTTCGGCGAGGCACTGTAATTATATGATGTAATATGTTTACATCTTTGTTGGGTTCGTTGGTGAAAAATGGCCCAACAGATCCATTAGCTGAAAATGCAGATCAGAGATCAGAGATCTTCAGTTTGGCTTCCCTAATTTACCTTGCATCTCCACCAAAATTTCACATAGAAAATTAGGAAAGACAAACTTCAGGATGACACTCCAATCTATTTAAGGCACAAGCACGAACTGAAATTTATAAAATACATAAGAAGCAATGAGGGAAGTAAACAGAGTAGCAAAATATAAATATCAAAATTAATAAACTATTCATTATAATAAATATTTCGCTAATAATTATCTCATTATATTTTTAAAAGTCCCCATTGTTATACAAGGTGATGGAGACTGAATTCGTCAATAAAATTTACAATCTTAATAGGTTGTAATATGGATCCTGCGCATTCAGGGGGCTCCCATACTTTCCAGAAGGTGTTCCAATGAAGCATCTCTGGTTCTGAAGATCATGCACTGTGGGAAGGTCTTGGGACTCTCTTAGAAAAGGAGATATTTTGTCTCCCCAGAGAAGAAGTTTGAGCCTGGAAATGCAGGTAGCTGCCTGTCGGTTTACCTCACATTTCAGAGAATAGCATAAGGATTTTTACTCAGCTACCAATGGTGGGATGTTAACTCCTATACTTTTGCTTTGATATTTCGTTTTTTTTTTGTAGGCATTTTTTTTGAGAAATTCTAAATCAAGATCTGGAGCAAAGCCTGACTATTAACTCCATATGGTGCCCCTAGATAGCCTGCCAACGACAGCAGCCCTTTTTACGCACCTTGGAGATTTATGGGTTTATTAACAAGGCAAGCAGAGAACTGTTGCTTGAGTTGGCGCCAAGAAGTTTATCATATTTTTTTTTCCAAATAAAAGCTGGAATTTTTATATAACTTCAGAAAGGACAAAAATATAAATAAACTGATTATTATTAATATCAAAGCTTACAAGTATTGTTACAAAAATAAACGTTAACTTATTATTTTTATTTTTTGAAAAATATTTTAAAGGCTTCATCATTTTTCACTGTAATAAAATTCAAAATGTATTTTTTTTGCTTATTATCTTAAAATTATAGTAACCCGGCTACAAACAAGATATAAATATTTCTATAAAATTAGGGTTACTATTAAAAACGTTTAAAACGTAAAATTATAGCTTTACTCTGCGGCTTGCAAGTTGTAAATATACCGTGCTTTTCATATTTACCAGATGTTTGATTTAATTGTTTTCATTATTAGCTAACAGTTACTATATTAAAGTTTATATTAAATATTTGTCAAAATTTGACACACATTTTATACTATTACATATATTAAAATCCACATTGGAAACAAAGGTAATTGTCGCCTATTTGAGTCGTTTCTTTGACCTATATGAAATCATACCTTTTATTTAAAACCAAAAGATTAGCATCAAATTATATCTGGCGATGTATAGTACTAAATTGATTTTAAATATTTTAAACTCGCGTAGAATATAAAGGAATTGTACCGTTCAAACTTTTTTTTTTTTGAAACCATAATTTACCAAATTGCACTATATATTTAAAAGTAAAAAAAAAAAAAAAAACAATCTATTAAAATAATCACGTGGTTGCTACTTTGTTTCAATTTAAATTTTGAATTTCAAACGTAAAAAAAAAACTTTTTGACAAAATCAGTGAAATTGCCTATTCAATACAAAATTTAGGAAGAATCTTAAATTTGATCTAATTATTCATTGTGGAATATTATGAAAAATGGTTATGCTAATGATCACTTTTGGAATAAGAGTAAGGTGGTTGTGTATAAGATTTCAATGCTTTGAAACATGGTGCCTAAAACCTGCTTATGTGAAAATACAGGAAGAATAAAAAAAGGAAGGAAAATTAAAGTCTAGAAGCTCCAAAATTTTCATTTGTAAAACTGAAAGTTTAGATTTTGTGTGGGGCTGCATTGGGTGTTCAAAACAAGAAAAAAAAAAAAAGAATAAATGCCATATCTATAAAACTTTAATTTTAGTTTGGGTTTTTCTAATTTTATATATAAAAAAAAAAAAATTGCATAGAACTTAAATTTTCAATGAAAATAAATAATAAGGATCTTGACTAAATAGTAAACTTATAAAATATGTTCTTTATAGGCAAAAATACAAAGTATACAAATTAGATACAAAAGGGGGTATGTGAGAGGGTTATGTCAGCCCCCCTGTGTAGAAGCTCCAACTGAAGAGGACAAGATTCCTCGAACAGTCCAAAATGAGAACTTTTTCACCTCGACTAACTTCACAAAGTGAATATCTCAAATTCCCTTGGGCACCAGTCATTCCTTACCTTTTTTTTTTAATCCCATTGTATAATTATACAAGATCATGGAGATTTAAATTCATAGATCAAATTCATAATCTAGGGTGAAAAAGTGTGTATAGTAGAAAAAAAAAACCTGGGTTCAGCTGGCCCGGCTGATAGTACCCTGTAAGGCCTCCTGATCCAGGGATACAGGATGAGCAGTATTTGTACTCCATGTTAGGAGCGGCTGTACTTGGCATTTGTTCCTCATGTCAGAGGCGGCCATTTCTTTTGGAGCTAAGTCGGCCTGCCACTGAGTAGTGCTCCCAGTCTTAATGACAAAGGCAGACGCATTCTACTTCACCCAATTATGATGGTTGTCAAACAGACACAATCAAGGTTCACAACTTGATATCCTAATATGATTGAGTGTAGATAAGAAAGAAGAAGAAGATAATCTAGGGTTGAAATATAGGGTTTGTCTTGAAGGTCCCATACTCCAAGGCTAAGGCTCCAAGAGTTGCATTCTGGTGAGGCCTCTTTGGTCCTGTAGATGGTGTGGGAAGGTCTTTACATCATCCTGGAAGATCTAGTATGGCCAGTTTTGAGCTTAGAAATACAGTTTGCAGTTGGTTTATGCCACATTCCAGAATACCAACGATGGTATGTTGACTCCTTTATTTTTACTTGGATGTTGCTTTTTTTTTTTGTATGCAAAATGATTGAAATCAAAGTCGGAGTTAGGTATTGCTGCTGATTTTGCAATCACAATTCCTTACCTTTAAAACTTTTAAACCAATTTAGACTAACAATGGCATTTTAATTAGAAAATCCCCATGGAGTTTGTCATAGAGGATCATGCATATATTTATTCAAACCCAAAAACATTTTGCTATCACAGAATAACAATAAAATATTGAAGAATAGTTGATTTATTTAGGTTTTTAAAGGAGGGTAAATTTACCCACTGTGACATTTCAAGGTATAGAAGATGGCGCGACCACTGCTGGGTTAAGCACGATGCCCATACGCTAACTATGGTGGCTGTGTCCCCCATATCAAAGTATGGTATTTTTAGCAATATTTTTTTATTTTAACAAGAATTAACTAATACTGTTGAAATTTGACTTTAAAAATCCGTCCAATTATTGTTAGTGTTGAATTATCGTTAGGTCGATTAATGTTTCCTATTTAATAGGCTGGAGATCTGAGTATGAAAACATGGTCAAAATAGCGCAAGTGTTGAATTATAGGCTGTCGAATTAGCATGTAGATATAGAACCTCCCAGGTCTAATTGCCATGAGCTTTCACAGCATATAATATATACAGTTATCAGCGTCATAATCAATTCTTTCTTAATCAATTCTGTCACCGTTTGCTTTGTGAATGGAATAAATACCCAAATATGGCCATTTCTCATAACCATCGGTGGTTCACTGGTAGGATGCTCGCCTGCCACGCGGGCGGCCCGGGTTCGATTCCCGGCCGATGCATTTTTTTTTTACAATTTTTAAAACCCAATTATATATTATACAAGAATGACATCCACGGCGCCAATTTATAATTGTAACGAATAGTATTTGAATAAAAGCATTTAATCGGGTAAAACCCGGGCGTTGCCCGGGTCATTCGGCTAGTATCCTATACAATCAAACTTCATCTTAACAACATCACTCAGAACCAATTATTATAAGTTTATAAGTTGGTAAAATAATTGGGACTTGGAACCTTAGAAGTTATAAAAGTTGTTGTTGTAAAAGAGGCACCTTCATCACGAGGTCTCACTGTATATATGAGATATTTGAAATATGAGACAATAAAGCCTCAGTTCTGTACTCTTACTAACTAAAATTAACCATGGCATGTAATCAGGGGTAGTACCACCCAGAATAATATTTAATTATTGACACACTCACTGATCTACAGAAATTTAACTAGAATTTAACCAGAGAGAGAAACATAACTTTAAAAATAAGATTGTCATGAATAGATGATGCACTAGCGCTCCATCTGTTATGAAAATTACAAACTATTTTAAACGCGTAAGATTCTTTTTGAAATTAAACTGGCGTTTCGCTGGGAGGATTCACCACTGATGAGCCAGGCCCTCCCTTTAATTTTTCCATTGCAGTAAGGGCAGTAGAAATTGTTTAATTTCAAAAAGAATCTTACGCGTCTAAAATAGTTTATAATTTTCATGAATAGATGAGTTTATAATTTAAATGGAATGGTTATTTAAGGCTACCAACCTAAGTTTTTATCTCCCCTCAAATCATATTAGAGTGTTGAGTATGTGGAGCTTTTTGATGTCTGGGGATGAGTAGAGATTACCCATTGATGAGCTAATGATGTGGTTGCAAGTTACACTTGGTACATAGTGGGAGAACTGTAGATGACCAGACTGGAAATCAAGGACTGCTCTTCCCCATTAATATAAGTGAAAGTCTCATTATACAGGGTATATAAAGTGTTCTATCCTTATAGGTTGGGGGAGGTAGCCAAGAGTGAGGTGTCGAGGCTGAGGCAAACACAGACTTCAGTAATCTCTTTTATTACATAAATTGACTACTGGTAGCTAAAAACTGTCGCTATTTATATACAAAATTATATCAAAAGCATTATGCAAAACAGGACATTTGCATATCCATAATATGCAAATACACTACATAAAGTAAATTGGGAATAACTTTAGAAGTCCATAAGACAAAAATTTGCTTTTTTATTCCGTAGCATATTAATGTAAAATGAAGCCCCAAAGAGATGGTGGGCTTTTTTAAGTTGCCCAAAAACACTATCATGTCAGTTTGATGAAGTCAACAGTAACAAAGAGGGAATGGCTGTAAGGAAAAAGCACACTCTCATTGTTCAGACAGGGTAAGAGGTAAAGAATTGTCAAATATTATAAGGAGAAGATTGATGGAAGAGCTGGAAAGAGCATGAGGGCATAGCCAAAAAAAAAAAATAAATGGATGTTGGCTCTATGACAATTGTCAGAACTATCCATGAGGACCTTGGTTTCAAGTCCTATGTCCTTCGGAGAGCCAGTTGCTGATTGAGAATATGAAGGATAACAGCGAAAGAAGAGCTGCTGCCCTCCTCAACAACCTGGAACATGACTCTTGTGGCATGCTGAGGTTCTTCTCTGATGAAAAGAACTTTGATGTGGACCAAAAGGTAGATCTCAGGATTGATCGCTGAATCTGCAAAGACCTCTCAGAGGAACCTGTCGTGATGCACACAAAATTTCCTACCTCTGTGATGGTCCTTGGCATTATCAGCAGTGAAGTTGGTTATATGGTAATATTGTTTGTCCATTCTATTGCTGAGTTTGGAGAGCAGTTGAAAAAAAGGGAGGATTCCATATTTTACAAGGTTCTGGTATGGTTGAAGGGGAGAAAGGTATACTTGCTATTGCATGATAAATCTTGTGGAAAGGTTTCAGATGGGTTTAGTGGGATTCCCACTTTTATTGAGGCTATCATACACTATTTTTAATGCAGTGGTCCTTCATTTTATTGTTGAGGGGTGAGTTTATGCCTTTTTGGTTGAAGTTTTTACTACTGTGATTTTATGCAATATAGGGGCAAAAAATGTAAATGCAGACACTATTGTTTGTCCTGAAGTGAACAGAGTTTCTAAAGAATATGGCCTCCTAGGTATATATTTATCTAAGAAGGGAATATGGTCGGAATTTTCTATTGAGGGGATTTTACCAACCAGTATTGTGAGCAGGGAATAACAAGACCAAATCCTATTTGTAGTTCTAATCTATCATCCAAATTGTGCTGTATCAGTGACCAGGGAATATCTTCATCTGCATCATGAGAGGCACTCCCTTCAATGGGATATAGATCATTGGTCAAGGAAAATGGTATTGTGAGACCTCAATAAGATGGATTATAAGAATATGAAAACTCCTAGAAGAAGAATAAATGAAATCAGCGTGGACCTAGCAATGGTTGGTTTGCTGCAGCTTTACTAATTCTCTGCTTCTGGAGACTTACCATTTGACCCACTCTCTACCCTGGAATTTAACCATATGAAATAATAAACCTACACAAGATAATAAGACCAAATAAATAGTGTGTGACATTTTGTTAACAGCGTTGTTACCATCTTCAGACAAAAGTACTGGCTACTTATTTATTTGGATTTGGTCCATTTACCTTGTGTTTCTAATCTCTAATCCAAACTGTGCCTTTTTATAATCACAACATAGTGTGTCACTCTCTCTCTTTGTAAAATTTGGGAAGATTTGGTTTGTGTGGGAATGAATTTATACTACACACACACATATATAACATGATGTTGCAGGAGTTTGATGTACTGAAAGTGGCACCTCTCCCTTTATTTTAGTGTATTTTAAAGGGAGAGGTGCCAGTTTCTGTACACACACATCAACCATTTCTTTCTATTTATCCTTCCAAAATGTCATGGAAAACTTGAGGACAGTACTTCACGGAAATGGCCAAAAATAAGTCATTGGTTCATAAATCCTTTCTTAAAACCATTATCTCTTCAACTAGCCACATAATAGGATACTCCAACCAATAGAAGATATTTGAGCTTGTAAATCTGCTTACCACCTGCATCAGCTGGCATAAATATATATATTAAAAATGGCATATCCTGACCAGTATATATTTCAAATTGACACACTGCGCTACAAAGTGTGGGTAATTCATTTTTGCATATGTGTGACAGGATGGCGAGTGGTGAGGATATAAAACCCTTCAGTGATCCGAACAAAAGCTCCTCGTCAATCTCCATGGCCCAGAACTCCAACACAAAGACTTCCACAGAGACCAACACCTCAACCAAGAATGTAAGTGTCCACTGGGTGACCACAATAATTCACCTTTATAATAACAATTATAGCATTTAAAGACAATGTACAGTGATAAGTTACCTATAATAAATGTAAGGGACAGAAAATTTCAACCAAGAATGTAAGTGTCCACTAAGTGACATAGAGGAAGTGTGACCACAATAATTCACCTTTATAATAACAATTATAGCATTTAAAGACAATGTACAGTGATAAGTTCCCTATAATAAATGTAAGGGACAGAAAATTTCAACCAAGAATGTAAGTGTCCACTGGGTGACCTAGAGGAAGTGTGACCACAATAATTCACTTTATAATAACAATTATAGCATTTAAAGACAATGTACAGTGATAAGTTCCCTATAATAAATGTAAGGGACAGAAAATTTCATCCAAGAATGTAAGTGTCCACTGGGTGACATAGAGGAAGTGTGACCACAATAATTCACTTTATAATAACAATTATAGCATTTAAAGACAATGTACAGTGATAAGTTCCCTATAATAAATGTAAGGGACAGAAAATTTCATCCAAGAATGTAAGTGTCCACTGGGTGACATAGAGGAAGTGTGACCACAATAATTCACTTTATAATAACAATTATAGCATTTAAAGACAATGTACAGTGATAAGTTCCCTATAATAAATGTAAGGGACAGAAAATTTCATCCAAGAATGTAAGTGTCCACTGGGTGACCTAGAGGAAGTGTGACCACAATAATTCACCTTTATAATAACAATTATAGCATTTAAAGACAATGTACAGTGATAAGTTACCTATAATAAATGTAAGGGACAGAAAATTTCATCCAAGAATGTAAGTGTCCACTGGGTGACATAGAGGAAGTGTGACCACAATAATTCACTTTATAATAACAATTATAGCATTTAAAGACAATGTACAGTGATAAGTTACCTATAATAAATGTAAGGGACAGAAAATTTCATCCAAGAATGTAAGTGTCCACTGGGTGACCTAGAGGAAGTGTGACCACAATAATTCACCTTTATAATAACAATTATAGCATTTAAAGACAATGTACAGTGATAAGTTCCCTATAATAAAGGTAAAAGGACAGAAAATTTTGGCATAATCCAACTTCTTTAATTCAATACTCCAAGGGATCAGAATTTGTGTTTAATTATAGAGTGTTAAAATAATATCGATTCATGGCAACCTTCACTGTTAGTGGAAATTTTTTTATTAGCATTTATAAGGTGTGTTGAAGTAGCTGGTTTTTGTGTCCAATGAAGAGATGTCTCCGTACATCTCCATCACAGCAGTTGCAATGTTCTCTATCTTGGGTGTGTAAAGCCGCTGTTCTGGTGTTGAAATATCTGGTTGTTGTGTCCAATGAAGAGATGTCTCCGTACATCTCCATCACAGCAGTTGCAATGTTCTCTATCTTGGGTGTGTAAAGCCGCTGTTCTGGTGTTGAAATATCTGGTTGTTGTGTCCAATGAAGAGATGTGTCTGTACATCTCCATCACAACAGTTGCAATGTTCTCTATCTTGGGTGTGTAAAGCTGCTGTTCTGGGTCTATGTCAAGGTGTTGAAGTAGCTGGTTGTTGTGTCCAATGAAGAGATGTGTCCGTACATCTCCATCACAGCAGTTGCAATGTTCTCTATCTTGGGTGTGTAAAGCCGCTGTTCTGGGTTCATATCAAGGTGTTGAAGTAGCTGGTTGTTGTGTCCAATGAAGAGATGTGTCCGTACATCTCCATCACAGCAGTTGCAATGCTCTCTATCTTGGGTGTGTAAAGCTGCTGTTCTGGGTTCATATCAAGGTGTTGAAGTAGCTGGTTGTTGTGTCCAATGAAGAGACATCTCCATCACAGCAGTCACAATGTTCTCTATCTTAGGTGTGTAAAGCTGCTGTTCTGGGTTCATATCAAGGTGTTGAAGTAGCTGGTTGTTGTGTCCAATGAAGAGACATCTCCATCACAGCAGTCACAATGTTCTCTATCTTGGGTGTGTAAAGCTGCTGTTCTGGGTTCATATCAAGGTGTTGAAGTAGCTGGTTGTTGTGTCCAATGAAGAGACATCTCCATCACAGCAGTCACAATGTTCTCTATCTTGGGTGTGTAAAGCTGCTGTTCTGGGTTCATATCAAGGTGTTGAAGTAGCTGGTTGTTGTGTCCAATGAAGAGACATCTCCATCACAGCAGTCACAATGTTCTCTATCTTAGGTGTGTAAAGCTGCTGTTCTGGGTTCATATCAAGGTGTTGAAGTAGCTGGTTGTTGTGTCCAATGAAGAGACATCTCCATCACAGCAGTCACAATGTTCTCTATCTTGGGTGTGTAAAGCTGCTGTTCTGGGTTCATATCAAGGTGTTGAAGTAGCTGGTTGTTGTGTCCAATGAAGAGACATCTCCATCACAGCAGTCACAATGTTCTCTATCTTGGGTGTGTAAAGCTGCTGTTCTGGGTTCATATCAAGGTGTTGAAGTAGCTGGTTGTTGTGTCCAATGAAGAGACATCTCCATCACAGCAGTCACAATGTTCTCTATCTTGGGTGTGTAAAGCTGCTGTTCTGGGTTCATATCAAGGTGTTGAAGTAGCTGGTTGTTGTGTCCAATGAAGAGACATCTCCATCACAGCAGTCACAATGTTCTCTATCTTGGGTGTGTAAAGCTGCTGTTCTGGGTTCATATCAAGGTGTTGAAGTAGCTGGTTGTTGTGTCCAATGAAGAGACATCTCCATCACAGCAGTCACAATGTTCTCTATCTTAGGTGTGTAAAGCTGCTGTTCTGGGTTCATATCAAGGTGTTGAAGTAGCTGGTTGTTGTGTCCAATGAAGAGACATCTCCATCACAGCAGTCACAATGTTCTCTATCTTGGGTGTGTAAAGCTGCTGTTCTGGGTTCATATCAAGGTGTTGAAGTAGCTGGTTGTTGTGTCCAATGAAGAGACATCTCCATCACAGCAGTCACAATGTTCTCTATCTTAGGTGTGTAAAGCTGCTGTTCTGGGTTCATATCAAGGTGTTGAAGTAGCTGGTTGTTGTGTCCAATGAAGAGACATCTCCATCACAGCAGTCACAATGTTCTCTATCTTGGGTGTGTAAAGCTGCTGTTCTGGGTTCATATCAAGGTGTTGAAGTAGCTGGTTGTTGTGTCCAATGAAGAGACATCTCCATCACAGCAGTCACAATGTTCTCTATCTTGGGTGTGTAAAGCTGCTGTTCTGGGTTCATATCAAGGTGTTGAAGTAGCTGGTTGTTGTGTCCAATGAAGAGACATCTCCATCACAGCAGTCACAATGTTCTCTATCTTAGGTGTGTAAAGCTGCTGTTCTGGGTTCATATCAAGGTGTTGAAGTAGCTGGTTGTTGTGTCCAATGAAGAGACATCTCCATCACAGCAGTCACAATGTTCTCTATCTTGGGTGTGTAAAGCTGCTGTTCTGGGTTCATATCAAGGTGTTGAAGTAGCTGGTTGTTGTGTCCAATGAAGAGATGTCTCCGTACATCTCCATCACAGCAGTCACAATGTTCTCTATCTTGGGTGTGTAAAGCTGCTGTTCTGGGTTCATATCAAGGTGTTGAAGTAGCTGGTTGTTGTGTCCAATGAAGAGACATCTCCATCACAGCAGTCACAATGTTCTCTATCTTGGGTGTGTAAAGCTGCTGTTCTGGGTTCATATCAAGGTGTTGAAGTAGCTGGTTGTTGTGTCCAATGAAGAGACATCTCCATCACAGCAGTCACAATGTTCTCTATCTTAGGTGTGTAAAGCTGCTGTTCTGGGTTCATATCAAGGTGTTGAAGTAGCTGGTTGTTGTGTCCAATGAAGAGACATCTCCATCACAGCAGTTGCAATCTTCTCTATCTTGGGGGTGTAAAGCTGCTGTCCTGGGTTCATATCAAGGTGTTGAAGTAGCTTGTTGAATTAAAGTAAATAGCCTGATTTTTTATTTAGATGTTGGAATATAGCGTGTTGAATTAAAGAAGTGTCCAATATAGATTTCTTGATGAATAAACTGTGATGTCAATTGACTAAAATTTATATATTATAACGCTATGTAAATTTTATATCAATTCAGTCACGATATTTTCCTATTGTGTGTATGTTCCTGTGTTTAGGCATTGATTTAGCTTAAAATTATTTCAACCAGAGAGAATGTGATTTTACATATTTTCAAAACCATTCAATCGTCATTTATTTAGATATTAAAATGACAATATAATTAAAGTCACAGCTACATTTGTTTTATCCATTGACTGATAGCAAGTTTGTAGAGCCAGGAATAGAGAGTTCTAAAGTTGAAAATCCCCACAAGGAACAGATGCGTTGTAAAAGGCACAATTAGGGGCAAGACACACAAAAAACTCGTTTATACACCAGCTACTGGGGGGTTATGGGGGGAAGGTTGAGGGTGATAATATACACATCATTTCAAAGGACAAGTTTTCCCTAGACTGTGGATGTCACTTTTGCCAATCAGGCTCCGCGTCCCCAGGTAGCGGATAGGGGAACGACCTTCAGATATGAAGGCTAGCTGCGTAACAAGCAGAATAACTGACGAATAAGCAGTCGCGGACCAACAGCCGTATTGTTAGAAGAGGAGTAGACCTCTTTAAAAATCCTGACTCCAACTGACCCGGTTGATAGACCTCAACAAGGGTCCCACTTCAGGGATACGGACGAGCTGCGTCTGTACTCATGTTAGAGTCGGCGGCAAAGGCGTCTGCTTCCATGTTAGGAGATGCCTCAAACTACAGGCAAAGTCAAAATTTCACCAAAGTGTGCCTGGATCATGGTGACATGATAAACGAAAGGTGCACCCCTACACCCCATTCCATGAGATCACTCATGGAATTCGTGTGATATTTACACAAGGGAATAAGAAACAACAACAGGCCTTAAAAGCATTCATCCATCATAGTTTGATTGTTGTGTCCTCTTCCACACCCTCTTCTTGAAGTCTTCTCTGTCCTGGGGATTCATTGCTCCCCTCAATATTGTTCTATGTTATCATTGAGCTCATCAGCTTGGCAGAATCCAGCCTTACATTAGCAACCCACCTCATGAGTGACCCAAAGTATCAAAATAATATTTTAAAATATAAAATTAATAAATATATTATCTATCCTTGATAGAGTAATAAAATATATTTTTAGAGAGTAGAATAAAATCATTTGACGATATACAACTTTTGTTCAAATTATTCTTTTTTGTGAAGTTAACTATAATTTTTTTAGATACTACTTTTATCAAAACAACAAAATGACTAATTCTTATCTAAATACAACAACAAAAACTTTTTATTAAGACATTTTGGCTTATACAGACCCCCCCCCTGAAGAATCTAAAAAAAAAAAAACAATAATCAGCTCTTGGTGGATAGTCATAGCAAGCACCATCCTAGTTGATCTTTTTCATTTTCGAACCATATTCTCAACTTTTATGCTGAACTGTGGAGCTGGTAGTATAAGTAGACAAAGCTCTGCCAGTGAAAATCTTGTAAATCTTTGACTTATCATGGTAATAGGGTCTGTGAAACAACCAATTCCAACCTTGAAGCTGGGACCATAACTTTGCATAGCCCACATTTTAAGCAACAGTCTTCCAATATTTTGAGCAGCTTTGGAGGAAACTTAGCCAGAGTATTCTTTGTTGTGCACAAATTCTTTTCATTTGACATGAAAGAGAGCAAGAGTACTAGTTCTGATCTAAACCCATCTCCAAAGGTAGCCATGTTCCTGGACTGTCGTCTTCCACAGTAAGTTGTATTGTATACATCTTTTTGAGGGGGACACTCTGAAGCTCTCATTTTGTTATTGTTTGTTTTTTTTTTATAACAATACTAACTGAATACTTTTCAGTCTACTCAGGAATCCTTAAACAATAACTTCAAAACTCTTTCAAGCTGATTTTTTTTTTTCTATCTGGAACTGAAGGCATTATGGAGTTATGACCTCAACCTGTGGGCCAGCAAAGAGTTCAACTTTAGAGATATTGGGGAACAACTTGTGTACTGATGTTCTGCTAATACAGTCAAGATTCTTTAATATAATACCTCAAATGATCAGAAATTTTGGTTTAAATAAAGGCAGGGTGTTGAATTATAATTGGTTGAGTTTTTCAATTCATCACATTTACTGCTGGTAGACCTCTTGTTTTTGTTGACACTTGAGGTTGTAGAATATCAAATTATAGCTGTAAATAGGTAGAGAGGTGGGGCTGGAAAAATTACTGAATTATGGTAAGTGTTGAGGTCATTTGAAGAGGAAATGGTTGGGATTTGAAAAAAAAAAGGTAAAATTAAAGTAAGAGTGTTGAATTATTGTCTGTTGAATTAAAAAAAAAAACTTTTTTCCCATCCCCTTGTGCAAAGATTATACCTATTCCATGAGTCTATGCTCCTCAAGCTTAGAATTGAAGTTATGTACAATGAGATATAGAGATAACATTACTAGATTTAAGAAAATGAGATCTGATTGTGCTACTGAAAGTTGCTGATAGCTTGTGCCATCTATAAAAAAAAATCAAATTAGTTGAGAGATATTCTGACAGATGGTGCAAGCCATCAGTAATATCTGACTGTACTCTCAGAAGATGTTTTTCTAAAAATTAATTTAACCACACCAGATCCCATTTAACTTTTAATTTTAAAGAGGTAAGCTAGATATTGTGGTGGAAGAAGGCCAAGTGACACTCACTCCTCACTTTCTTACTGCTACTCTTTTTGTGTTGTTTTTCTTGCTTACCTCTTTCTTTTTCTTCTTTTTCTTCGTCTATATCGTTATTTCCTTTGTCTCACTGCTTTGTTCTTATGCATACCTATGGTGAATCCTGTATAGGGTCAGTGACCCTAAATAAAGACTTTTTGTTATTGTTGATATTGTGGTGGTGTGCAGAAACCCAACTACACCGTGAGACACACCTTGGCTGGCCACACCCGGGCGGTCTCATCAGTCAAGTTCAGCCCCAATGGGGAATGGCTGGCAAGCTCTTGTAAGTGGCGTGGTGCTTGGTTGGATGTCCTACAGTATGGTAATGAAGGAAGGTTCTTGAGAGAAATTTATGTATTCACCTGGCCAGTGGTGTAATACTAAAACATTTTGTTCATAATTTTTCATTGAGCAATGCGTTGTTAATCTTTTAGAGAGAGTGTTTACTACTGAAATTTTATGATGGATTGGACCGAAAGACTTGAAATTTAAGTAGTTTCCAGTGAGGGTAGATTTTCTATTAATACTAGTTTGAATTTTATTTTGTTGTTTCTTAATTTAAATATCTAAAAATGTCAGAGAATTGTTATTTTCAATTTCGTGTGTGAACTTCAAAAATGGTTTTAGATTGTTCAAAAATTTTAGAAAGATTGAAATTTCTGAATCAGTTATACAAAAAATGTCATCTATGTATCTTTGCCATAAAATTATTTTCAAATGTTTTGATTCTGTAACAATTTGATCAATTTGATTCATGAAGATATTTGCTAAAGCCGATGAAATAGGGTTGGCCGTCGGTAGGCCTTTAATTTGTCAGTAGAGTTGGTCTTTATAGCTGAAATAATTATATTCTAAGCAATGTTTAATTAAAGTTTAATACCTTGATAAAGGTTGGCATTCAGCCAACTGAAATATTGGTAAAATAAATTATATTTTGATCCAATATATGCCTTTTTATTTAAATATTACCATTATATGTGATTAGCTCTAAAAATTATAATAATAACATTGCTTTTATTACTGGTACTATTACTGTTTTTCCTGTATGTACCTTACATTTCTACTCGAAGAATCTGTATAAGACTAAAAGGTCTTAATAAAGCTTTTTGTTGTTGTTGAGATAAAAAAAGATGAAAAAAACCTATGAAAAAACCTTCTAACCATGAGAGATTATAAAGTGTCTCATAAATAGTAACTCAAGTTTTGCTGCCACAAATAACAAAGTATAATTAATGAACACATGGAGATATTGCGGTGATTATTTAACAAAGTGGGGTTAGGTAATCTATTTTAAGACACATAGTGATGCATATACTCACTGTATAAAACCTTGTGTCCAGCTGCCGATAAGCTCATTAAGATCTGGGGTGCCCTTGATGGCAAGTTTGAAAAATCAATCTCTGGCCACCGACTGGTAAGTGTGGCATCCATTTTGAAAGAGGAAATGTTGCTGAGAGCCATTTTGTACTAAAAATAACTCGGAGGCTTTGAAAGGAAACAACCCTAGCAGTCACTCCCATGTTCTTTGGTTGAAGAATTTTTTGCATAAGATGTATGTGGTATACCTGTATCCTATATGAATATATATGTGAAAAAAAAAAGGTAAGGAATTGGTATTAAAATAAAAAAAGGCATATCCTTGCCACTTTCACCAGAACATTTTTTTTCGAGGAACAAGCTAAATCAACGATTTCTGTTCCACTAGATGACCCTCTGCTATCTAAAAAGTTCATGTGAACAGGGCAAGATATGCCATTTTTGATAAATATATATGATAATTTGTATATAGCAATATATAATCCACCACAATCTATGCAATGTATCGTCAAAAGATTTAAATAAAAGTTAGGCTTCGCGAAAGAAGGAACAGCAATTACCAGGATTGCATCATCCAGGAAGTACCAGGACGCATAAAACTAAAGTTCAAAGACCTTCTTCTTCCTGGAAGATTGCAATCATGGCGACAATGGAGGTGCTAAGCCAATCACAGTTAAGCATGAACAACTCATAGCCAACCAGAAGTAACCACGTAGAACGATCTCAACCAATGAGAAGCCGAGGTAGTTAATGACGATTATCTCGGACAGAAAGTTAGGCAGAAGGTAAGCGACCGGGCTAGAAGCAAGGTGTGCTCAACTCAGGCTCCGACCAAAGTAAAATTCTCTTCGATCATGTGAAAGGCAAGGTACCTCCTCCAGTCACAACTCTCTCCCTTTTCGCGAAGTCCAGGTTCTATCCCATCCAGGTTTTGTCTCGTTATTTCCCCTGTGGAAACCCACCATTTGACCAAGACTGCGCCATCAATCACCAACCTCCACAATTCACAAGTCACCAATCCCACAGTAAGTTGACAGGAGTCAACAGGATCTTACACAGGATCAACATCGAAATATTATAGTGAGTCGACAGGATCTTACACAGGATCAACATCGAAATATTATATATATATCTCTATATATATAAAAGTCAATGTCTGTCTGTTTCGCGATAAACTCAAAAACTACTGAACCAATTGGTACCAAATTTTGCATGTCGCTTTTTATAAACCCGAGGAAAATTTTCGGCTACATTTTAATTAGCATTTTTGGCTATTTATTTTTTTCTTTTGAAGAACTTTTTTTCACGCGGAGTAAATACGAAGTGAAGTAACAACACCAGGCCAATTAAGCGATCAATGAGCGTTCTGCATATTTTACAAGTTGCTTGTGTACTTTTTTTTTTAAATATCTTTTTATACAAGTGTTAATTTTTTTTTTACAAAAGTATTGAGAGAGAAATTTATATTACTAACTAAGTTACGATAAGTGCACACAATGCAATTAAAAAAAAAACTTTACAAAATTAGCGTTACTGTAGTAAATAATGGCTTTTGTATTTTTTTTAAATTAATTTTTGTTCTGGCCTTTTTTAATCTCTCTTTTTTTTTTAATCGTTTAAAATGCAGTCGCAGTCATTAGCAAACACATATGTTGCCTAATTTCCATGTGCTCTTTTATTTTTTTTACAGAAAAATATTTACATGCCAGTATTTTGGATCTATTTTGACAGACACAGTCTGTAGTCTACTGTATTTTGATTACGGTAGAACCTCTCCATGACAGGACACTCCCACCTGAGGACACCTCTCTACAAAGGACAGTTTTAATCTCCAAAATTACCATTTTTACTAAAGGCAACTCTGCTACTAGGTTTCCATTGTACCTATATGTTGATAGAGCAAAACCTCACTAAAATGACTTGCCATATAACATGAACCTAACATTTAGTGAGATGCCATATAATGTGTGAACCAATAGTTCATTCCCATTAGAGTTTGCTATAGTGAGGTTTTGCTGGGGACATTCCCAACAAGTTCCAATTAGCTTAGAAACAAGTTTATCTAATGAATTATTCATGTTTTTAGAGATTTTAGAATGCCAGCCTGTGTGTTCAGGGCATTTCAGATGTGGCCTGGTCCAGTGACAGCAGACTGTTGGTCAGTGCTTCAGATGACAAGACCCTCAAGATCTGGGAGATGAATTCAGTAGGTTGCAGCTCCCTCCCTGCCCCTCCTTCTTCTAACTGACCTCTCTGCCCCAGGGCCTGGTGCTGAAGACCCTCAGGGGCCACACCAACTATGTCTTCTGCTGCAACTTCAACCCCCAGTCAAACCTCATTGTATCTGGATCCGTAAGTGGACTCCATTTTGTGAGCTGAAGCAAGGACACTTTTCAATTTACCATTTTTACAACTGTTCTCCAGTAAGAGAGGACACTTTGCCACTAGGGGTTGTCCTTTAGAGATTCTACCATAGTAAATATGACGCTTTGCAACTTATTTTTCTTCTATTTCATTCCTAGGTAGTGTTAAATGGTAGCCTTGAATTTTATAGTGAGAGGATTCCATCTATTACAATTGTGCAAATAACCAGTAGAACCATGAGAGGACACACCAGTTAGAGGATTCATCAGAAAATTACCATCTTTACTATTTAACAACTCTCCAGTAAGAGGACACTTTGCCACTAGGGGTTGTCCTTTAGAGATTCTACCATAGTAAATATGACACAACTTATTTTCATTTTCTTAAATTCCAAGGTAGTGTGAAATGGGGTTACAATTCATGGCATTGAATGTCACATTTTATATTTTGATAAGGAATATCAAGGGTTTTGTTTCTTTTAAAGAAGAGAAGAGAAAAGAAACCCTTGATTCCCTATTGATTAGATGAAAGTGTAAAAGCATGGAAGAACCTATATTTTAAATCATATATTACATCTAGCCAGCTGAGGGATCTGTGACCTTTGTAGTGAGAGAGAGGATACCATCTATTGCCATTGTGCAAATATCGCCCCCCTCCCCCCCTTATTATTTTTTTTTATTTATAAATTTATTATTTTACACCATAAAATAAATTGCCATCCATAGATGATCATATGTTCTTCTATAAATTGCAATAGTCTTAGTTATGTTAAATCTGTCAAAAAAAAAAAAAAAATTTTTAGTTTTCATTTTTTAATTTTTAATTAGCATCACATCCTACTTTCGTCAAATATTTCTATAAAAAAGCCTTATTTCCATAACTTAATCTGATATTGTTAACTCGTATATGGTTATGTATGCAGATTCCTCACATATCGATACTATATATAGCGTTATTTTCTCTCAATATGTTGTACCCGTCGAAGGGCGTGAAGCCCGAAAGCTTGTAGCCCATGTATATTAAAAAAAATTTTCTCTTCGTTTTATAACTATTTACAATTCTATAAGAGAAATTTTCATGATTCATGTTAAAACATAAACCTTAGATTATTAAAACATTGGATCAGTAAACATGAGGGCAGCCACTTCGTTCAATTACATTACTTTATTTTTCATATAACATTTTTGTAAACAAACAAAGTGATGATGATAAATTCAATGAATATTTACACAATCATAGAAAAATTATATTAAACCTTTATATAAACATAAATATTCTAACTAAATTAAACATTCTCCCGCCACCAACTTGATGGGGGGACCATCAAAAAACATTATATAGGTAACAAACATAATTTTACAATAGGTCTTCTGTAAGTCCCATTAGAAGTCTTGACTTCTATCACTCTGATTCTAGCCTCATCTCCTGGAAACACCTTTTAAATTCTTCCAATCTTCCATGCTAGTGGAGGTTGTTGTTCATTCTTTATCAACACCAGGGATCCTTCCTTAATGTTGGGTTGGGGCTTACACCATTTGGATCTTTGTTGAAGTTATGACACATATTCTTGGGACCATCTTGTCCAAAAATGATTCATTGATTTTTGAATTAATTGACATCTATTTGGCAAACTCATTGCTATGATGTCATCTTCATCGGGAAGCGCTGTTAAAGAACCACCTATTAAGAAGTGACCAGGAGTCAATGCCTGTAGATCCTCAGGGTCCTCAGAAAGAGGACAAAGAGGTCGCGAATTCAGGCAAGCTTCAATTTGTGCTAACAATGTTGTTAGTTCTTCAAAATTTAGCAAAGCACTGCCCATTGTTCTTCTAAGATGATATTTCATGGACTTAACTCCGGCTTCCCAAAGTCCACCAAAATGTGGAGCTGATGGTGGAATAAATTTCCACTGAATTCCCTCTGAATTCGTAAGAACTTTACTGGCATTGTGACATAATCTTATGCGCACCAACAAAATTAGTGGCGTTGTCACTATGAATTGTTGCTGGTTTACCTCTTCGAGCAATGAACCTTCTTATTGTGGATATGAGAGCATCTGTGGTCAGACTACTGATTAATTCTAGATGAATGGCCCGAGTGCTGAAACATATGAACAAGGCAACGTAAGCATTCATGGTTGAAGTTGTACGTCCCATGTTCTATTTAATCAGAAAAGGTCCTGCAAAATCTATTCCAGTTACCAAAAACGGCCTTGATCTGTTGATCCTTGCAAAAGGTAGATTTCCCATTAATTGAAAAGAAGCTTCTTTTTTTTTTACGAAATTAGCGCATTTCATGCATGTTCTTAAAATTTTCCGTACAACATTTCTTCCAGAAGGTATCCAGAATATATTTCTTATTGCTGCAAGCATAGCTTGAGTTGATGAGTGAAGATTATGGACATGAACATTGTTTACAATAAGTGTGGTAAGATGATATGATCTTGGAAGTAAAACTTGATTAATCTGATCACCATAAACATTTACATTTTTTTATCGTCCGCCAACTCTAATGATTCCCCTTGAATCCAAAAAGGGACATAGATTGTTTATTCTACTCTTATTCGGGATTGGCTTGTTGCTTAACAGGCAATGCTTTTCTTTGGAAAATTCAATAGATTGAACACACTTAACAACTGTCAACAGGGCATCATTCAACTCTCTTAATGTTAAGGGCTCCCTGTTCCTTGAATGTGAAGGCATTCGACTGTTGTTGACAAATCTTAAGCACCAAGCTATGATACATTTCAGTTTGGTTAATGATGAGCAGTTTATCACAATGGATGGAATTTCACACTCAATTGTACCAAAATACGTCTTGATTTTTTCTTCTTCTTTAAATTCTTCCTTGGAGCTATTAATGAATTTCTTAATTTCAAGGGCAGGTTCAATTAGCCATGGTGGCCCATTCCACCATAGTGGATGTTCTACTAAGTCGGATGGAAATATTTCTCGTGATGCACAGTCTGCTGGATTCTGCCTTCATCAACATGGCACTAAACCCCGGAGACAATGGTTTGGTAAAAGTGACAGAACATCAGGAACATTGGAGGTCGATTTACGAAGTTCGAAGCCTCCTGCACTTAGTAAACCATAGAGTTCTTGCACCAAATTCTTGCCTTCATCTACTGAAAAAGTTCCAGTTACTAGATCATTAACATAAAAATCTGTCAATGCTATTTTGCTAGCTTTTGGAAACTTACTCTGCTCATCCAAAGCCAACTGTTTGATGATACGAGTGGCCAAAAATGGTGCACAACTAGTCCCATAAGTGACAGTTTCTCGCCGATAGTCCTTTATTTTATCATGAGGATCATTCCGCCATACAATTCTTTGGAATTCCGAGTCTTCTTGTGATATTCTAATTTGCCTATACATCTTGGCGATATCAGCATTTATAGCAACAGGATGAATTCTGAATCTCAGAATGATGTGAAACAAATCCTGTTGAATTTTGGGCCCTGGAATTAAAGCATCATTCAAGGACAAACCTGAATCAGTCTTTGCTGATGCATCAAATACTACTCGCAATTTGGTGGTGCAACTTTTTTCCTTTATTACAGGATGATGAGGCAGATAGTACCTTCCCTTAATGATATCTTCCTTTGGTACTAAGCTCATATGTCCCAATTCAAGATATTCCTTAATGAAGCTTCTATATTGGTCATAAACTTCAGGTCGTGGAATCAAAGATCTTTCCAAAGAACAAAGTCTTTTGATCGCATTGGATCTTGAATCTCCTAATTGGCAGTCATTCCGAAATGGCAGTTGTACAACATATCTGCCTGTGGAATCCCTTCCATGTGTTTCCACAAAATGGATTTCACTTTCATTTTCATCCTTAGATATATACAGTCGAACCTCTTTAACACTTTTAAGACCAAGGGCTTGGTTACTAATTACGCTTGTGGGACCGGACAAAAACGAGACATTTTAAAAAAATTGTATCTGAAATTATATGATATATATATTCATAAATTTTTAAATATGTGCTAATAAAACATTATAAAATATAATGACACTGATTAAAAAATTAACAAAAAACATTTATTTTATAAAAGTTGGTATTTATTTTTTAAAAAATAATAGAAAGAACTTAATTCACGCCATAAACTATAAAAAATACAAAATCAGGTTATAATGAATTTACAAAAATAAAAATAAAATGATTATGCCCAATATTCAGTTATTGTGTGGTACTTTTCAAAGCAGTTATCAATACAAAGTGATATGCCACATTGTTTGCACATATAGCGCGTGTCTCGACGACAGGCACTTCCGCTGGTTGAGAGTCTTCCTGTGTCTGCACAAACTTTACACTTTCTTTGACCTATTTTTCCATTTTCGAGGACAATTTTAGTTGGAAAATGTCTTCCACTAAGGCGTGAAACATTACATGCAACTTGTGCTTGACCCCCTACTTTTGTCGCTGAATTATTTTTCTTAGTTGTACAACTACTTTCTTTGCCTTGGTTTTTTAGCTTGAGGAGGATCAATATATATCAATTTCATTATCACTATAAATAATAGTTTCATCATCTGAACTTTGACAGTCTTCAAATTTATAATCTGGGTCTTTTTCCTCATCATCTATTTCAGATCCCGAGTCAAAAACGTATTCTAAGATATCATCCTCAATATTAGAATCAAAAGATGTGGAAATACCTTTTGAAGTACTCGGATGCTCACAAGATGATTCATTATTTATATTATTTAGAGCGACCAAAGTTAGAAAAATAGCGTGATAAGTTAGCAAGAAATAGAGAAAAAAAAAACGAAAGGAAAAATGTAAACAAGTGACTCAATCAGACCGAGTTGCCATTAGTTTCCCTTTACACCGGAAGAAGGGTCAAGACGCCATCTATTGCATCTCAAATGAACTAATAAACATCAAGGGTTATATTTCCTCAAAGATTCCCGGACGTCGGCCGTTATTTATTTTCCCATGCATTTTAGAAGTATGAGGACGTACCGGTACGTCCTTGGTCCTTTAGTTTCGAAGCCCTAGGACGTACATGTACGTCCTTGGCCACGAAAGTGTTAATTCAACACCCCAAGGGATCAGAGCTTTCGGTTGAATTAAAGGAAGTGTTGAATTAAAGTTATTCAGATGATTAGCTAATCATCTAACTCGCTAAAATAATATTTTTTAAAAATAGCTTTGTAATATAAATTGATCATATTAATTGAAACCATTGTGTGTGTCCTTTTTTGTAATATTTTTTATTTTCATGATTAACTTTAGTATATATCAGGGACAAAATGGCAATACTACATATTTTTGAAACAGAAAATAATTACAAATAATATTTTACTCTAATTGAAGAATATAGCAGTTGAAAGGAATTAAATATGGAAAATAAAAAGAAAATTTAAAAATAATATTTAAAAATAATCATGAAGATCCTTTTAAAATTTCCTTTATAGATGTCTGTTTTTGCACTGAAATCCTATTCAGTATATATTCCAGATGGTCTATTTAAAAAAAAAAAACATGCATGTCTTTCTTCCTCTGGAATGTGTTTTAAATAACTATTGTATTAAAGACATCCACTGCTGCTGCAGGTGTTATTGATTTTGTGTTTAAATCTTTTATAATAATATGGAAATGGAATATTGAAATAAAATGTTATCATAATCATTGTGGCTACATTTTATGAAGATTTATTTATTTGAAAGGAAATTATTTGTAAATTTTAAAATAACTTAAATATTTAAATGCTGAAATTTAAAAAGAAAATAACATTATTAATTAGTGCGCGATTCCTAAATTCCTGTGTAAAAAAAAACAAAAACAATAACACTCGCGACATTGCGCAACGGCACTGCAAAGTGAAACTTAAACTAACAGAAATAAAAAGTATGCATTTGCGATCCTCTCGGCGCCCGCCGTCGTCGCCGCTTGCAGCCGGCGTAATACTGTTTAGCGGTAAAGTTTTATGTAAAAAAACATTCAACTGTCGAAATTTGAATTTTAAAATGGTCGAAATATCGGAACTTTCGTATTATCGATACTGTCGAATTACAGTTTGTTATTTGATAAGCCGGGGGTCGGGACATCAGAATATGGTCGAATTAAGGTAGAGTGTCGAATTTGCGTGTGTCGAATTAACGAGGTTATACTGTATGTCACATCAGGAATGGATTCCAATTTCCAAAATTTTTCCACTATATTTTGGGTTTCCAGGCGTGCATGATGTGACTGAATCATATTCCTAATACTTCTCCTACTACCCTTAGAGGAAACTCTTCCAGAAAGGAGCCATCCTAATTTAGAAGTAGCAGTTAGTTGTTCTTCATCGTCGATAAAGGACTCGCCAGTGAACAGGGTCATAGCTAACTCAGCACCAATTAATATGTCGATGGGAGCAGAAATATTATAATCTGGATCAGCCAGAGGCATGGTTTTGAGATGCGCCAAGTTTGACTTGGACATGTAAAAGTTGGCAAATTATTTGTCAACTTATCCAACACCAAGGCGTTCACCTTGAAAAGTTCATCGGATTTGAAATGTGGCGTAAATTCAAACTCCACAAGTCCATAAGAGTGACTCGCAAAATGTACCGAAATTCCTGATATTTGCGAGTGTAAGGTAACATATTCAAGTCCTAGTCTTTTTCTACATTGTCCTGATATAAAGTTCGCCTGAGACCCCGAGTCTATCAAGGCTCTACATGTCTGAGGCACATCATTGTTATCCTTGATTTTAATCCTAGCATTTTGTAAGCATGACATATGAAAAATATTTCTCATTACTTAAAAGACAAGTTGTATTTTTGATGTCTTTTCCACACTCAAATTTCTCTTCATCAACTTCTTGAACCTTGGTTTCTTGGTGAATCAAAGTGTGGTGTCTTGCAAATTTGACAAATGTTTTTGCAATAACAATTCTTTGCTAAATGGTTTGGTTTTAAACATCTGAAACACAATTTAGCCGAACTAACAAAATTCACTCTCTCTGACTAAGGTAATTTAGAAAATAAATTACAGCTTGAAAGAGCATGTGCACCTTCACATTTAACACATTTTATCACATATGAATTATAAACATTCACCTTTTGTAATTCCTTTTTCATTGAATGTTTCTCCACATTTGAATCTTTATTTGGTAAATTCTGCAAGCTTTTTGCGTGAATTTCCAAATATTCCATTAAATCTTTAATTGAAGGCACAACTCTTGGGTTGTTCTGCAATTCCCATTGTTTTCTTGTGGTTTTATCAAGCTTATCTTGTATGATCTTGATGAAAAATACCTCAGATAAACTATCGATTTGGTAACCCAATACCTTCACTGTTCTTATTATTTCGTTGCAGCTATCTAGAAGTTTAAACATTGAATTATGGTTGTCATCGGCTAATTTTGGTAATCTTAATGCATTATCTATTTGGGTGAAAATTAGATCCTTTGGGTTATCATATCTTGTTAATAAAGTTTGTCAAACCTCAACATAATTATCGGCCGTAATTGGAAATGCGTTGACCAGTCTTAGGGCTTTGCCTCTCAGTTGGCCTTTCAAATATTGTAACTTTTCAATATCAGGTATTTGTGAGTTAGAACCAATTGCAGAAAAAATAGATCTTTAAATGAAAGCCATGATTCTAATCTGCCATTGAAAGTTGGCAACTCAAGTTTAGGCATTTTAACATGTAAATTAACTTCTTTTTTTTTTTTCAGATGGTTCTTGCCTATTATGCTTTAAATCTAATTCACACTTTAATCTTATACACTTATCTATACAAATTTCCACTTCATCATTCAAATCATCATCCTCAAGTTGCTGCAAGAAAACATCACTCATTTTCATCAAATTATTATTTGCATAATCTAGTTTGCATTTCGTTGCATTAATATCTACCATAGACACAATGGATTCGATATTTTCCTCTATGCCTTTTAGTTTTTTTTTATCCTTTTTAATTTTTTAATTAAAGTTTCTACATCCATAATTGCTATTAAATTCTCTTTCCAAATACTTTTAGTTGAAATATATGGTTACAAAATACTTATAAGTTGCCCTTTTTTTTTTTTTTAAATAAATTTTAACTTGACTTTTACTTACGTTCAATCCAGCTCGAGTTGACCATTGTATAATTTTCTTAAAACATAAACCTTAGATTATTAAAACATTGGATCAGTAAACATGAGGGCAACCACTTCGTTCAATTACATTACTTTATTTTTCATATAACATTTTTGTAAACAAAAAAAAGTGATGATGATAAATTCAATGAATATTTACACAAATATAGAAAAATTATATTAAACCTTTATATAAACATAAATATTCTAACTAAATTAAACAGACACCTCTCCCTAAAGGACACTTTGGCTCTGCAATTAGGTGCTGTCCTTTACAGGGAGGTTCTACTTTATTGGGAAGGCTATCAGATGATGACATGTTCTGTGTGCAGTTTGATGAAACCGTCAGAATATGGGATGTCAAGACCGGTAAATGCCTCAAGACACTACCTGCACACTCGGATCCAGTGTCTGCAGTGAGTACTTCCTTGCACTCCTGATTGTACATCATCAACCTGATCCCCCAGTACAATTCCACCTTTTGTACTGGTTTTTCATATAAAGTCATTATCCTGTTTCTTTAACAATGTATTTTAAATAATATACTTTCCCCAACCCTAGAATTTCAGGTAAATTAAGTGTATATTCTGTTGTTGTTTCTTATCCCCTTGTGTAAAGATTACATGTATATTCTGTGGTTTAGGAACTGTGAAAATGATTCCTTCCAGACCTACCTATCCCTATGTGGTCAACTCTATA
>CP092872.1:65870646-65952778 GCA_030710605.1 Cordylochernes scorpioides
GTGTGTCCTCTCATGGTTCTACTGGTTATTTGCACAATTGTAATAGATGGAATCCTCTCACTATAAAATTCAAGGCTACCATTTAACACTACCTAGGAATGAAATAGAAGAAAAATAAGTTGCAAAGCGTCATATTTACTATGGTAGAATCTCTAAAGGACAACCCCTAGTGGCAAAGTGTCCTCTTACTGGAGAGTTGTTAAATAGTAAAGATGGTAATTTTCTGATGAGTCCTCTAGCTGGTGTGTCCTCTCATGGTTCAACTGTATATTTACACAATTGTAATAGATGGAATCCTCTCACTATAAAACCCAGCTAAGTATTCAAGGCTACCATTTAACACCACCTAGGAATGAAATAGAAGAAAAATGAGTTTCAAAGCGTCATATTTACTATGGTAGAATCTCTAAAGGACAACCCCTAGTGGCAAAGTGTCCTCTTACTGGAGAGTTGTTAAATAGTAAAGATGGTAATTTTCTGATGAGTCCTCTAGCTGGTGTGTCCTCTCATGGTTCAACTGTATATTTACACAATTGTAATAGATGGAATCCTCTCACTATAAAACCTAGCTAAGTATTCAAGGCTACCATTTAACACTACCTAGGAATGAAATAGAAGAAAAATGAGTTTCAAAGCATCATATTTACTATGGTAGAATCTCTAAAGGACAACCCCTAGTGGCAAAGTGTCCTCTCTTACTGGAGAACAGTTGTAAAAATGGTAAATTGAAAACTGTCCTTGCTTCAGCTCACAAAATGGAGTCCACTTACAGATCCAGATACAATGAGGTTTGACTGGGGGTTGAAGTTGCAGCAGAAGACATAGTTGGTGTGGCCCCTGAGGGTCTTCAGCACCAGGCCCTGGGGCAGAGAGGTCAGTTAGAAGGAGGAGGGGCAGGCAGGGAGCTGCAACCTACTGAATTCATCTCCCAGATCTTGAGGGTCTTGTCGTCTGAAGCACTGACCAACAGTCTGCTGTCACTGGACCAGGCCACATCTGAAATGCCCTGAACACACAGGCTGGCATTCTAAAATCTCTAAAAACATGAATAATTCATTAGATAAACTTGTTTCTAAGCTGAATGGAACTTGCTGGGAATATATGTCTCCAGCAAAACCTCACTATAGCAAACTCTAATGGGAATGAACTATTGGTTCACACATTATATGGCATCTCACTAAATGTTTGGTTCATGTTATATGGCAAGTCCACCCTCGGTTCATTTTAGTGAGGTTTTGCTCTATCAACATATAGGTACAGTAGAAACCTAGTAGCAGAGTTGCCTTTAGTAAAAATGGTAATTTTGGAGATTAAAACTGTCCTTTGTAGAGAGGTGTCCTTAGGTGTGAGTGTCCTCTCATGGAGAAGTTCTACCGTAATCCATATACAGTAGACTACAGACTGTGTCTGTCAAAATATATGAAAAAAGACCTATACACCATCTCTGACTGTCCCATGTCTGACATCCCAGACTGTCTCTATAAACTCTGCTCATTGACAAAGCCACAACGTCAGTTTTGGCAAACTCAGAACACCTAGCTAGAGACCATAGTTTTGGGCTAATGGCCCTCGTAAGAGCTCCACTTCATTCTAAAAGAGATCAGAGTCAACCCAATGGATGGTAAGAAGTTTTTATTATTACTATGGTAAACCTTTATTAAGTTGCATAAGTCTTATAGTATATATATTTATCAAAAAAGGCATATCTTGCCCTGTTCACATGAACTTTTTAGATAGCAGAGGGTCATCTAGTGGAACAGAAATCATTGATTTAGTCTGTTCCTTGAAAAAAAATGTTCTGGTGAAAGTGGTCAGGATATGCCTTTTTTTTTATTTTAATACCAATTCCTTACCTTTTTTTCACATATATATTTAAATAGGATACAGGTATACCACATACACACATCAAATGCAAAAAATTCTTCAACCAAAAAACATGGGAGTGACTGCAAGGGTTGTTTCCTTTCGAAGCCTCCGAGTTATTTTTAGTACAAAATGGCTCTCAGCAAAATTTCCTCTTTCAAAATGGATGCCACACTTACCAGTCGGTGGCCAGAGATTGATTTTTCAAACTTGCCATCAAGGGCACCCCAGATCTTAATGAGCTTATCGGCAGCTGGACACAAGGTTTTATACAGTGAGTATATGCATCACTATGTGTCTTAAAATAGATTACCTAACCCCACTTTGTTAAATAATCACTGCAATATCTCCATGTGTTCATTAATTATACTTTGTTATTTGTGGCAGCAAAACTTGAGTTACTACTTATGAGACACTTTATAATCTCTCATGGTTAGAAGGTTTTTTCATAGGTAGCTCTTTTTTGAATCTCAACAACAACAAAAAATCTTTATTAAAACCTTTTAGTCTTATAAATATTCTTTGAGTAGAAATGTAGGGTACATACAGTGATAGTACCAGTAATAAAAGCATTGTTATTATTATAATTTTTAGAGCTAATTACATATAATGGTAATATTTAAATAAAAAGGCATATATTGGATCAAAATATCATTTATTTTACCAATATTTCAGTTGGCTGAACACCAACCTTTATCAAGGTATTAAACTTTAATTAAACTTTGCTTAGAATTTAATTATTTCAGCTATAAAGACCAATTCTACAGACAAATTAAAGGCCTACCGATGGGCAACCCTATTTCATCGGCTTTAGCAAATATCTTCATGAATCATATTGATCAAATTGTTACAGAATCAAAACATTTGAAAATAATTTTATGGCAAAGATACATAGATGACATTTTTTGTATAACTGATTCAGAAATTTCAATCTTTCTAAAATTTTTGAACAATCTAAAACCATTTTTGAAGTTCACACACGAAATTGAAAATAACAATTCTCAGGCATTTTTAGATATTTAAATTAGAAACAACAAAATAAAATTCAAACTAGTATTTATAGAAAATCTACCCTCACTGGAAACTACTTAAATTTCAAGTCTTTCGGTCCAATCCATCATAAAATTTCAGTAGTAAACACTCTCTCTAAAAGATTAACAACGTATTGCTCAATGAAAAATTATGAAAAAATGTTTCAGTATTACACCACTGGCCAGGTGAATACATAAATTTCTCTCAAGAACTTTCCTTCATTTACCATACTGTAGGACATCCAACCAAGCAGAATGCCACTTACAAGAGCTTGCCAGCCATTCCCCATCGGGGCTGAACTTGAAACCTAATTGCAGTGCCAAAATGTCTTTTAGGGAGAGATGTCTTACCAGAGAGTTGTTAAATAGTAAAAATAGTCATTTTGACAATGAAAACTGTCCTTTATAGAGAGGTCTCCTCTAGCATGAGTGTCCTCTCATGGAGGTTCTACTGTGAGCTAAGCATCATTTACACCTGAACTAAACCATTTCTAGACATACCTAATCATTTCTAGGGTAAAACAGGACACACAATACTGAACAGTATCACACCACTGACCAGGTGAATACACATGTTCCTACCATACTGTAGGACCAAGCAGAACGCCACTTACAAGAGCTTGCCAGCCATTCCCCATTGGGGCTGAACTTGACTGATGAGACCGCCCGGGTGTGGCCAGCCAAGGTGTGTCTCACGGTGTAGTTGGGTTTCTGCACACCACCACAATATCTAGCTTACCTCTTTAAAATTAAATGGGATCTGGTGTAGTTAAATTATTTTTTAGAAAAACATCTTCTGAGACTACAGTCAAATGTTACTGATGGCTTGCACCATCTGTCAGAATATCTCTCAATTAATTGTTGATTTTTTTTGATAGATGGCACAAGCTATCAGCAACTTTCAGTAGCACAATCAGATGTCATTTTCTTAAATCAGGTAATGTTATCTCTATATCCCATTGTACATAACTTTAATTCTAAGCTTGAGGAGCATAGACTCATGGAATAGGTATAATCTTTGCACAAGGGGATGGGAAAAAAGTTTTTTTTTTTTTAATTCAACAGACAATAATTCAACACTATTACTTTAATTTTAGTAATTTTTTCAAATCCCAACCATTTCCTCTTCAAATGACCTCAACACTTACCATAATTCAGTAATTTTTCCAGCCCCACCTCTCTACCTATTTACAGCTATAATTTGATATTCTACAACCTCAAGTGTCAACAAAAACAAGAGGTCTACCAGCAGTAAATGTGATGAATTGAAAAACTCAACCAATTATAATTGAACACCCCGCCTTTATTTAAACCAAAATTTCTGATCATTTGAGGTATTAAATTAAAGAATCCTGACTGTATTAGCAGAACATCAGTACACAAGTTGTTCCCCAATATCTCTAAAGTTGAACTCTTTGTTGGCCCACAGGTTGAGGTCATAAATCCATAATGCCTTCAGTTCCAGATTTTAAAAAAATCAGCTTGAGAGAGTTTTGAAGTTATTGTTTAAGGATTCCTGAGTAGACTGAAAAGTATTCAGTTAATATTGTTAAAAAAACAAACAATAACAAAATGAGAGCTTCAGAGTGTCCCCCTCAAAAAGATGAATACAATACAACTTACTGTGGAAGACGACAGTCCAGGAACATGGCTACCTTTGGAGATGGGTTTAGATCAGAACTAGTACTCTTGCTCTCTTCCATTTCAAATGAAAAGAATTTGTGCACAACAAAGAATACTCTGGCTAAGTTTCCTCCAAAGTTGCTCAAAATATTGGAAGATTGTTGCTTAAATTGTGGGCTATGCAAAGTTATGGTCCCAGCTTCAAGGTAGGAATTGGTTGTTTCACATACCCTATTACCATGATAAGTCAAAGATTTACAAGAATTTCACTGGCAGAGCTTTGTCTACTTATACTACCAGCTCCACAGTTCAGCAGAAAAGTTGAGAATATGGTTCGAAAATGAAAAAGATCAACTAGGATGGTGCTTGATATGACTATCCACCAAGAGCTGATTATTGTTTTTTTTTTTTTAGATTCTTCAGGGGGGGGGGGGTCTGTATAAGACAAAATGTCTTAATAAAAAGTTTTTGTTGTTGTATTTAGATAAGAATTAGTCATTTTGTTGTTTTGATAAAAGTAGTATCTAAAAAAATTATAGTTAACTTCACAAAAAAGAATAATTTGAACAAAAGTTGTATATCGTCAAATGATTTTATTCTACTCTCTAAAAATATATTTTATTACTCTATCAAGGATAGATAATATATTTATTAATTTTATATTTTAAAATATTATTTTGATACTTTGGGTCACTCATGAGGTGGGTTGCTAATGTAAGGCTGGATTCTGCCAAGCTGATGAGCTCAATGATAACATAGAACAATATTGAGGGGAGCAATGAATCCCCAGGACAGAGAAGACTTCAAGAAGAGGGTGTGGAAGAGGACACAACAATCAAACTATGATGGATGAATGCTTTTAAGGCCTGTTGTTGTTGTTGTTTCTTATCCCTTTGTGTAAATATCACACAAATTCCACGAGTGATCTCATGGAATGGGGTGTAGGGGTGCAGCTTTCATTTATCATGTCACCATGATCCAGGCACACTTTGGTGAAAGTTTGACTTTGCCTGTAGTTTCAGGCATCTCCTAACATGGAAGCAGACACCTTTGCCGCCGACTCTAACATGAGTACAGACGCAGCTCGTCTGTATCCCTGAAGTGGGACCCTTGCTGAGGTCTATCAACCGGGTCAGTTGAAGTCAGGATTTTTAAAGAGGTCTACTCCTCTTCTAACAATACGGCTATTGGTCAGTGACTGCTTATTCGTCAGAGTTATTCTGCTTGTTTCACAGCTGGCCTTCATATCTGAAGGTCTATCCGCCACCTGGGGACGCGGAGCCTGATTGACAAAAGTGACATCCACAGTCTAGGGAAAACTTGTCCTTTGAAATGATGTGTATATTATCACCCTCAACCCTCCCCCCATAACCCCCAGTAGCTGGTGTATAAACGAGTTTTTTGTGTGTCTCGCCACTAATTGTGCCTTTTACAACGCATCTGTTCCTTGCGAGGATTTTAAACTTAGAACTCTCTATTCCTGGCTCTACAAACTTGCTATCAGTCAATGGATAAAACAAATGTAGCTGTGACTTAATTATATTGTCATTTAAATTTCTAAATAAATGACGATTGAATGGTTTTGAAAATATGTAAAATCACATTCTCTCTGGTTGAAATAATTTTAAGCTAAATCAATGCACATACACACAATAGGAAAATATAGTGACTGAATTGATATAAAATTTACATAGCGTTATAATATATAAATTTTAGTCAATTGACATCACAGTTTATTCATCAAGAAATCTATATTGGACACTTCTTTAATTCAACACGCTATATTCCAACATCTAAAAAAAAAAATCCTAATCAGGCTATTTACTTTAATTCAACCAGCTACTTCAACACCTTGATGTGAACCCAGAACAGCGGCTTTACGCACCCAAGATAGAAAAATTGTGACTGCTGTGATGGAGATGTTTGGAGACATCTCTTCATTGGACAAAAGAACCAGCTACTTCAACACCTTGATATGAACCCAGAACAGTGGCTTTACACACCCAAGATAGAGAACCTCGTGACTGCTGTGATGGAGATGTACGGAGACCTCTCTTCATTGGACACAACAACCAGCTACTTCAACACCAGAACAACGGCTTTACACACCCAAGATAGAGAACCTCGTGACTGCTGTGATGGAGATGTACGGAGACCTCTCTTCATTGGACACAACAACCAGCTACTTCAACACCAGAACAACGGCTTTACACACCCAAGATAGAGAACATTGTGACTGCTGTGATGGAGATGTACGGAGACCTCTCTTCATTGGACACAACAACCAGCTACTTCAACACCAGAACAACGGCTTTACACACCCAAGATAGAGAACATTGTGACTGCTGTGATGGAGATGTACGGAGACCTCTCTTCATTGGACACAACAACCAGCTACTTCAACACCAGAACAGCAGCTTTACACACCCAAGATAGAGAACATTGTGACTGCTGTGATGGAGATGTACAGAGACATCTCTTCATTGGACACAACAACCAGCTACTTCAACACCTTGATATGAACCCAGAACAGCAGCTTTACACACCCAAGATAGAGAACATTGTGACTGCTGTGATGGAGATGTACGGAGACCTCTCTTCATTGGACACAACAACCAGCTACTTCAACACCAGAACAACGGCTTTACACACCCAAGATAGAGAACCTCGTGACTGCTGTGATGGAGATGTACGGAGACCTCTCTTCATTGGACACAACAACCAGCTACTTCAACACCAGAACAACGGCTTTACACACCCAAGATAGAGAACCTCGTGACTGCTGTGATGGAGATGTACAGAGACATCTCTTCATTGGACACAACAACCAGCTACTTCAACACCTTGATATGAACCCAGAACAGCAGCTTTACACACCCAAGATAGAGAACCTCGTGACTGCTGTGATGGAGATGTACGGAGACCTCTCTTCATTGGACACAAGAACCAGCTACTTCAACACACCTTGATATGAACCCAGAACAGCAGCTTTACACACCCAAGATAGAGAACATTGTGACTGCTGTGATGGAGATGTACAGACACATCTCTTCATTGGACACAAGAACCAGCTACTTCAACACACCTTATAAATGCTAATAAAAAAAATTCCACTAACAGTGAAGGTTGCCATGAATCGATATTATTTTACCACTCTATAATTAAACACAAATTCTGATCCCTTGGAGTATTGAATTAAAGAAGTTGGATTATGCCAAAATTTTCTGTCCTTTTACCTTTATTATAGGGAACTTATCACTGTACATTGTTTTTAAATGCTATAATTGTTATTATAAAGGTGAATTATTGTGATCACACTTCCTCTATGTCACCCAGTGGACACTTACATTCTTGGATGAAATTTTCTGTCCCTTACATTTATTATAGGGAATTTATTACTGTACATTGTCTTTAAATGCTATAATTGTTATTATAAAGGTGAATTATTGTGATCACACTTCCTCTATGTCACCCAGTGGACACTTACATTCTTGGATGAAATTTTCTGTCCCTTACATTTATAATAGGGAACTTATCACTGTACATTGTCTTTAAATGCTATAATTGTTATTATAAAGGTGAATTATTGTGGTCACACTTCCTCTATGTCACCCAGTGGACACTTACATTCTTGGATGAAATTTTCTGTCCCTTACATTTATTATAGGGAACTTATCACTGTACATTGTCTTTAAATGCTATAATTGTTATTATAAAGGTGAATTATTGTGGTCACACTTCCTCTATGTCACTTAGTGGACACTTACATTCTTGGATGAAATTTTCTGTCCCTTACATTTATAATAGGGAACTTATCACTGTACATTGTCTTTAAATGCTATAATTGTTATTATAAAGGTGAATTATTGTGGTCACACTTCCTCTAGGTCACCCAGTGGACACTTACATTCTTGGATGAAATTTTCTGTCCCTTACATTTATTATAGGGAACTTATCACTGTACATTGTCTTTAAATGCTATAATTGTTATTATAAAGGTGAATTATTGTGGTCACACTTCCTCTATGTCACCCAGTGGACACTTACATTCTTGGATGAAATTTTCTGTCCCTTACATTTATAATAGGGAACTTATCACTGTACATTGTCTTTAAATGCTATAATTGTTATTATAAAGGTATTGTGGTCACACTTCCTCTATGTCACCCAGTGGACACTTACATTCTTGGATGAAATTTTCTGTCCCTTACCTTTATTATAGGGAACTTATCACTGTACATTGTCTTTAAATGCTATAATTGTTATTATAAAGGTGAATTATTGTGGTCACACTTCCTCTAGGTCACCCAGTGGACACTTACATTCTTGGTTGAGGTGTTGGTCTCTGTGGAAGTCTTTGTGTTGGAGTTCTGGGCCATGGAGATTGACGAGGAGCTTTTGTTCGGATCACTGAAGGGTTTTATATCCTCACCACTCGCCATCCTGTCACACATATGCAAAAATGAATTACCCACACTTTGTAGCGCAGTGTGTCAATTTGAAATATATACTGGTCAGGATATGCCATTTTTAATATATATTTCTATGCCAGCTGATGCAGGTGGTAAGCAGATTTACAAGAGCTCAAATATCTTCTATTG
Organism: Cordylochernes scorpioides; assembly: GCA_030710605.1. Taxonomy (NCBI): domain Eukaryota; kingdom Metazoa; phylum Arthropoda; class Arachnida; order Pseudoscorpiones; family Chernetidae; genus Cordylochernes; species Cordylochernes scorpioides. The sequence continues at coordinate 65,879,765 of CP092872.1, forward strand.
GTTGGAGTATCCTATTATGTGGCTAGTTGAAGAGATAATGGTTTTAAGAAAGGATTTATGAACCAATGACTTATTTTTGGCCATTTACGTGAAGTACTGTTCTCAAGTTTTCCATGACATTTTGGAAGGATAAATAGAAAGAAATGGTTGATGTGTGTGTACAGAAAATGGCACCTCTCCCTTTAAAATACACTAAAATAAAGGGAGAGTTGCCACTTTCAGTACATCATCCTCCTGCAACATCATGTTATATGTGTGTACAGAAAGTGGCACCTCTCCCTTTAAAATATACTAAAATAAAGGGAGAGGTGCCATTTTCAGTACATCATCCTCCTGCAACATCATGTTATATATGTGTGTGTACAGAAAGTGGCACCTCTCCCTTTAAAATACACTAAAATAAAGGGAGAGGTGCCACTTTCAGTACATCATCCTCCTGCAACATCATGTTATATATGTGTGTGTACAGAAAATGGCACCTCTCCCTTTAAAATACATTAAAATAAAGGGAGAGGTGCCACTTTCAGTACATCATCCTCCTGCAACATCATGTTATATATGTGTACAGAAATGGCACCTCTCCCTTTAAAATACATTAAAATAAAGGGAGAGGTGCCACTTTCAGTACATCATCCTCCTGCAACATCATGTTATATATGTGTGTGTACAGAAAGTGGCACCTCTCCCTTTAAAATACATTAAAATAAAGGGAGAGGTGCCACTTTCAGTACATCATCCTCCTGCAACATCATGTTATATATGTGTGTACAGAAAGTGGCACCTCTCCCTTTAAAATACATTAAAATAAAGGGAGAGGTGCCACTTTCAGTACATCATCCTCCTGCAACATCATGTTATATATGTGTGTGTACAGAAAATGGCACCTCTCCCTTTAAAATACACTAAAATAAAGGGAGAGGTGCCACTTTCAGTACATCATCCTCCTACAACATCATGTTATATATGTGTGTGTACAGAAAGTGGCACCTCTCCCTTTAAAATACATTAAAATAAAGGGAGAGGTGCCACTTTCAGTACATCATCCTCCTACAACATCATGTTATATATGTGTGTGTACAGAAAGTGGCACCTCTCCCTTTAAAATATACTAAAATAAAGGGAGAGGTGCCACTTTCAGTACATCATCCTCCTGCAACATCATGTTATATATGTGTGTGTACAGAAAATGGCACCTCTCCCTTTAAAATACATTAAAATAAAGGGAGAGGTGCCACTTTCGGTACATCATCCTCCTGCAACATCATGTTACATATGTGTGTGTACAGAAAATGGCACCTCTCCCTTTAAAATACATTAAAATAAAGGGAGAGGTGCCACTTTCGGTACATCATCCTCCTACAACATCATGTTATATATGTGTGTGTACAGAAAATGGCACCTCTCCCTTTAAAATACATTAAAATAAAGGGAGAGGTGCCACTTTCGGTACATCATCCTCCTGCAACATCATGTTATATATGTGTGTGTACAGAAAGTGGCACCTCTCCCTTTAAAATACATTAAAATAAAGGGAGAGGTGCCACTTTCAGTACATCATCCTCCTGCAACATCATGTTATATATGTGTGTGTACAGAAAGTGGCACCTCTCCCTTTAAAATACATTAAAATAAAGGGAGAGGTGCCACTTTCGGTACATCATCCTCCTGCAACATCATGTTACATATGTGTGTGTACAGAAAATGGCACCTCTCCCTTTAAAATACATTAAAATAAAGGGAGAGGTGCCACTTTCGGTACATCATCCTCCTACAACATCATGTTATATATGTGTGTGTACAGAAAATGGCACCTCTCCCTTTAAAATACATTAAAATAAAGGGAGAGGTGCCACTTTCGGTACATCATCCTCCTGCAACATCATGTTATATATGTGTGTGTACAGAAAGTGGCACCTCTCCCTTTAAAATACATTAAAATAAAGGGAGAGGTGCCACTTTCAGTACATCATCCTCCTGCAACATCATGTTATATATGTGTGTGTACAGAAAGTGGCACCTCTCCCTTTAAAATACATTAAAATAAAGGGAGAGGTGCCACTTTCGGTACATCATCCGCCTGCAACATCATGTTATATATGTGTGTGTACAGAAAATGGCACCTCTCCCTTTAAAATACATTAAAATAAAGGGAGAGGTGCCACTTTCGGTACATCATCCTCCTGCAACATCATATTATATGTGTTTACAGAAAGTGGCACCTCTCCCTTTAAAATACACTAAAATAAAGGGAGAGGTGCCACTTTCAGTACATCATCCTCCTACAACATCATGTTATATATGTGTGTGTACAGAAAGTGGCACCTCTCCCTTTAAAATACATTAAAATAAAGGGAGAGGTGCCACTTTCAGTACATCATCCTCCTGCAACATCATGTTATATATGTGTGTGTACAGAAAATGGCACCTCTCCCTTTAAAATACACTAAAATAAAGGGAGAGGTGCCACTTTCGGTACATCATCCTCCTGCAACATCATGTTATATATATGTGTGTACAGAAAGTGGCACCTCTCCCTTTAAAATACACTAAAATAAAGGGAGAGGTGCCACTTTCAGTACATCAAATTCCTGCAACATCATGTTATATATGTGTACAGAAAATGGCACCTCTCCCTTTAAAATACATTAAAATAAAGGGAGAGGTGCCACTTTCGGTACATCATCCTCCTGCAACATCATGTTATATATGTGTGTACAGAAAGTGGCACCTCTCCCTTTAAAATACATTAAATAAAGGGAGAGGTGCCACTTTCGGTACATCATCCTCCTGCAACATCATGTTATATATGTGTGTGTACAGAAAGTGGCACCTCTCCCTTTAAAATACACTAAAATAAAGGGAGAGGTGCCACTTTCGGTACATCATCCTCCTACAACATCATGTTATATATGTGTGTGTACAGAAAGTGGCACCTCTCCCTTTAAAATACATTAAAATAAAGGGAGAGGTGCCACTTTCAGTACATCATCCTCCTACAACATCATGTTATATATGTGTACAGAAAATGGCACCTCTCCCTTTAAAATACATTAAAATAAAGGGAGAGGTGCCACTTTCTGTACATCATCCTCCTGCAACATCATGTTATATATGTGTGTGTACAGAAAATGGCACCTCTCCCTTTAAAATACACTAAAATAAAGGGAGAGGTGCCACTTTCAGTACATCATCCTCCTGCAACATCATGTTATATATGTGTACAGAAAGTGGCACCTCTCCCTTTAAAATACACTAAAATAAAGGGAGAGGTGCCACTTTCAGTACATCATCCTCCTGCAACATCATGTTATATATGTGTGTACAGAAAGTGGCACCTCTCCCTTTAAAATACATTAAAATAAAGGGAGAGGTGCCACTTTCAGTACATCATCCTCCTGCAACATCATGTTATATATGTGTGTGTACAGAAAGTGGCACCTCTCCCTTTAAAATACATTAAAATAAAGGGAGAGGTGCCACTTTCAGTACATCAAATTCCTGCAACATCATGTTATATATGTGTGTACATAAAATGGCACCTCTCCCTTTAAAATACATTAAAATAAAGGGAGAGGTGCCACTTTCGGTACATCATCCTCCTACAACATCATGTTATATATGTGTGTGTACAGAAAGTGGCACCTCTCCCTTTAAAATACATTAAAATAAAGGGAGAGGTGCCACTTTCAGTACATCAAATTCCTGCAACATCATGTTATATATGTGTACAGAAAATGGCACCTCTCCCTTTAAAATACATTAAAATAAAGGGAGAGGTGCCACTTTCGGTACATCATCCTCCTGCAACATCATGTTATATATGTGTGTAGTATAAATTCATTTCCACACAAACCAAATCTTCCCAACGCTTACAAAGAGAGAGAGTGACACACTATGTTGTGATTATAAAAAGGCACAGTTTGGATTAGAGATTAGAAACACAAGGTAAATGGACCAAATCCAAATAAATAAGTAGCCAGTACTTTTGTCTGAAGATGGTAACAACGCTGTTAACAAAATGTCACACACTATTTATTTGGTCTTATTATCTTGTGTAGGTTTATTATTTCATATGGTTAAATTCCAGGGTAGAGAGTGGGTCAAATGGTAAGTCTCCAGAAGCAGAGAATTAGTAAAGCTGCAGCAAACCAACCATTGCTAGGTCCACGCTGATTTCATTTATTCTTCTTCTAGGAGTTTTCATATTCTTATAATCCATCTTATTGAGGTCTCACAATACCATTTTCCTTGACCAATGATCTATATCCCATTGAAGGGAGTGCCTCTCATGATGCGGATGAAGATATTCCCTGGTCACTGATACAGCACAATTTGGATGATAGATTAGAACTACAAATAGGATTTGGTCTTGTTATTCCCTGCTCACAATACTGGTTGGTAAAATCCCCTCAATAGAAAATTCCGACCATATTCCCTTCTTAGATAAATATATACCTAGGAGGCCATATTCTTTAGAAACTCTGTTCCCTTCAGGACAAACAATAGTGTCTGCATTTTACATTTTTTGCCCCTATATTGCATAAAATCACAGTAGTAAAAACTTCAACCAAAAAGGCATAAACTCGCTCCTCAACAATAAAATGAAGGACCACTGCATTAAAAATAGTGTACAATAGCCTCAATAAAAGTGGGAATCCCACTAAACCCATCTGAAACCTTTTCACAAGATTATCATGCAATAGCAAGTATACCTTTCTCCCCTTCAACCATACCAGAACCTTGTAAAATATGGAATCCTCCCTTTTTTTCAACTGCTCTCCAAACTCAGCAATAGAATGGACAAACAATATTACCATATAACCAACTTCACTGCTGATAATGCCAAGGACCATCACAGAGGTAGGAAATTTTGTGTGCATCACGACAGGTTCCTCTGAGAGGTCTTTGCAGATTCAGCGATCAATCCTGAGATCTACCTTTTGGTCCACATCAAAGTTCTTTTCATCAGAGAAGAACCTCAGCATGCCACAAGAGTCATGTTCCAGGTTGTTGAGGAGGGCAGCAGCTCTTCTTTCGCTGTTATCCTTCATATTCTCAATCAGCAACTGGCTCTCCGAAGGACATAGGACTTGAAACCAAGGTCCTCATGGATAGTTCTGACAATTGTCATAGAGCCAACATCCATTTTTTTCCCATTTTATTCCCAATTTACTTTATGTAGTGTATTTGCATATTAATTATGGATATGCAAATGTCCTGTTTTGCATAATGCTTTTGATATAATTTTGTATATAAATAGCGACAGTTTTTTAGCTACCAGTAGTCAATTTATGTAATAAAAGAGATTACTGAAGTCTGTGTTTGCCTCAGCCTCGACACCTCACTCTTGGCTACCTCCCCCAACCTATAAGGATAGAACACTTTATATACCCTGTATAATGAGACTTTCACTTATATTAATGGGGAAGAGCAGTCCTTGATTTCCAGTCTGGTCATCTACAGTTCTCCCACTATGTACCAAGTGTAACTTGCAACCACATCATTAGCTCATCAATGGGTAATCTCTACTCATCCCCAGACATCAAAAAGCTCCACATACTCAACACTCTAATATGATTTGAGGGGAGATAAAAACTTAGGTTGGTAGCCTTAAATAACCATTCCATTTAAATTATAAACTCATCTATTCATGAAAATTATAAACTATTTTAGACGCGTAAGATTCTTTTTGAAATTAAACAATTTCTACTGCCCTTACTGCAATGGAAAAATTAAAGGGAGGGCCTGGCTCATCAGTGGTGAATCCTCCCAGCGAAACGTCAGTTTAATTTCAAAAAGAATCTTACGCGTTTAAAATAGTTTCTAATTTTCATAACAGATGGCGAGCTAGTGCATCATCTATTCATGCCAATCTTATTTCTAAAGTTATGTTTCTCTCTCTGGTTAAATTCTAGTTAAATATCTGCCCAATTGTAGATCAGTGTGTCAATAATTAAATATTATTTTGGGTGGTACTACCCCTGATTACATGCCATGGTTAATTTTAGTTAGTAAGAGTACAGAACTGAGGCTTTATTGTTTCATATTTCAAATATCTCATATATACAGTGAGACCTCGTGATGGAGGTGCCTCTTTTATAACTTCTAAGGTCCCAAGTCCCAATTATTTTACCAACTTATAATCTTGGTTCTGAGTGATGTTGTTAAGATGAAGTTTGATTGTATAGGATACTAGCCGAATGACCCGGGCAACGCCCGGGTTTTACCCGATTAAATGCTTTTATTCAAATACTATTCGTTACAATTATAAATTGGCGCCGTGGATGTCATTCTTGTATAATATATAATTGGGTTTTAAAAATTGTAAAAAAAAAATGCATCGGCCGGGAATCGAACCCGGGCCGCCCGCGTGGCAGGCGAGCATTCTACCAGTGAACCACCGATGGTTATGAGAAATGGCCATATTTGGGTATTTATTCCATTCACAAAGCAAACGGTGACAGAATTGATTAAGAAAGAATTGATTATGACGCTGATAACTGTATATATTATATGCTGTGAAAGCTCATGGCAATTAGACCTGGGAGGTTCTATATCTACATGCTAATTCGACAGCCTATAATTCAACACTTGCGCTATTTTGACCATGTTTTCATACTCAGATCTCCAGCCTATTAAATAGGAAACATTAATCGACCTAACGATAATTCAACACTAACAATAATTGGACGGATTTTTAAAGTCAAATTTCAACAGTATTAGTTAATTCTTGTTAAAATAAAAAAGTATTGCTAAAAATACCTTACTTTGGTATGGGGGACACAGCCACCATAGTTAGCGTATGGGCATCGTGCTTAACCCAGCAGTGGTCGCGCCATCTTCTATACCTTGAAATGTCACAGTGGGTAAATTTACCCTCCTTTAAAAACCTAAATAAATCAACTATTCTTCAATATTTTATTGTTATTCTGTGATAGCAAAATGTTTTTGGGTTTGAATAAATATATGCATGATCCTCTATGACAAACTCCATGGGGATTTTCTAATTAAAATGCCATTGTTAGTCTAAATTGGTTTAAAAGTTTTAAAGGTAAGGAATTGTGATTGCAAAATCAGCAGCAATACCTAACTCCGACTTTGATTTCAATCATTTTGCATACAAAAAAAAAAGCAACATCCAAGTAAAAATAAAGGAGTCAACATACCATCGTTGGTATTCTGGAATGTGGCATAAACCAACTGCAAACTGTATTTCTAAGCTCAAAACTGGCCATACTAGATCTTCCAGGATGATGTAAAGACCTTCCCACACCATCTACAGGACCAAAGAGGCCTCACCAGAATGCAACTCTTGGAGCCTTAGCCTTGGAGTATGGGACCTTCAAGACAAACCCTATATTTCAACCCTAGATTATCTTCTTCTTCTTTCTTATCTACACTCAATCATATTAGGATATCAAGTTGTGAACCTTGATTGTGTCTGTTTGACAACCATCATAATTGGGTGAAGTAGAATGCGTCTGCCTTTGTCATTAAGACTGGGAGCACTACTCAGTGGCAGGCCGACTTAGCTCCAAAAGAAATGGCCGCCTCTGACATGAGGAACAAATGCCAAGTACAGCCGCTCCTAACATGGAGTACAAATACTGCTCATCCTGTATCCCTGGATCAGGAGGCCTTACAGGGTACTATCAGCCGGGCCAGCTGAACCCAGGTTTTTTTTTTCTACTATACACACTTTTTCACCCTAGATTATGAATTTGATCTATGAATTTAAATCTCCATGATCTTGTATAATTATACAATGGGATTTAAAAAAAAGGTAAGGAATGACTGGTGCCCAAGGGAATTTGAGATATTCACTTTGTGAAGTTAGTCGAGGTGAAAAAGTTCTCATTTTGGACTGTTCGAGGAATCTTGTCCTCTTCAGTAGGAGCTTCTACACAGGGGGGCTGACATAACCCTCTCACATACCCCCTTTTGTATCTAATTTGTATACTTTGTATTTTTGCCTATAAAGAACATATTTTATAAGTTTATTATTTAGTCAAGATCCTTATTATTTATTTTCATTGAAAATTTAAGTTCTATGCAATTTTTTTTTTTTTTTTTTAATATATAAAATTAGAAAAACCCAAACTAAAATTAAAGTTTTATAGATATGGCATTTATTCTTTTTTTTTTTTTTTTTCTTGTTTTGAACACCCAATGCAGCCCCACACAAAATCTAAACTTTCAGTTTTAAAAATGAAAATTTTGGAGCTTCTAGACTTTAATTTTCCTTCCTTTTTTTATTCTTCCTGTATTTTCACATAAGCAGGTTTTAGGCACCATGTTTCAAAGCATTGAAATCTTATACACAACCACCTTACTCTTATTCCAAAAGTGTCATTAGCATAACCATTTTTCATAATATTCCACAATGAATAATTAGATCAAATTTAAGATTCTTCCTAAATTTTGTATTGAATAGGCAATTTCACTGATTTTGTCAAAAAGTTTTTTTTTTACGTTTGAAATTCAAAATTTAAATTGAAACAAAGTAGCAACCACGTGATTATTTTAATAGATTGTTTTTTTTTTTTACTTTTAAATATATAGTGCAATTTGGTAAATTATGGTTTCAAAAAAAAAAAAAAGTTTGAACGGTACAATACCTTTATATTCTACGCGAGTTTAAAATATTTAAAATCAATTTAGTACTATACATCGCCAGATATAATTTGATGCTAATCTTTTGGTTTTAAATAAAAGGTATGATTTCATATAGGTCAAAGAAACGACTCAAATAGGCGACAATTACCTTTGTTTCCAATGTGGATTTTAATATATGTAATAGTATAAAATGTGTGTCAAATTTTGACAAATATTTAATATAAACTTTAATATAGTAACTGTTAGCTAATAATGAAAACAATTAAATCAAACATCTGGTAAATATGAAAAGCACGGTATATTTACAACTTGCAAGCCGCAGAGTAAAGCTATAATTTTACGTTTTAAACGTTTTTAATTGTAACCCTAATTTTATAGAAATATTTATATCTTGTTTGTAGCCGGGTTACTATAATTTTAAGATAATAAGCAAAAAAAAATACATTTTAAAATTTTATTACAGTGAAAAATAATGAAGACTTTAAAATATTTTTCAAAAAATAAAAATAATAAGTTAACGTTTATTTTTGTAACAATACTTGTAAGCTTTGATATTAATAATAATCAGTTTATTTATATTTTTGTCCTTTCTGAAGTTATATAAAAATTCCAGCTTTTATTTGGAAAAAAAAATATGATAAACTTCTTGGCGCCAACTCAAGCAACAGTTCTCTGCTTGCCTTGTTAATAAACCCATAAATCTCCAAGGTGCGTAAAAAGGGCTGCTGTCGTTGGCAGGCTATCTAGGGGCACCATATGGAGTTAATAGTCAGGCTTTGCTCCAGATCTTGATTTCGAATTTCTCAAAAAAAAAATGCCTACAAAAAAAAAAAAATATATCAAAGCAAAAGTATAGGAGTTAACATCCCACCATTGGTAGCTGAGTAAAAATCCTTATGCTATTCTCTGAAATGTGAGGTAAACCGACAGGCAGCTACCTGCATTTCCAGGCTCAAACTTTTTCTCTGGCGAGACAAAATATCTCCTTTTCTAAGAGAGTCCCAAGACCTTCCCACAGTGCATGATCTGCAGAACCAGAGATGCTTCATTGGAACACCTTCTGGAAAGTATGGGAGCCCCCTGAATGCGCAGGATCCATATTACAACCTATTAAGATTGTAAATTTTATTGGCGAATTCAGTCTCCATCACCTTGTATAACAATGGGGACTTTTAAAAATATAATGAGATAATTATTAGCGAAATATTTATTATAATGAATAGTTTATTAATTTTGATATTTATATTTTGCTACTCTGTTTACTTCCCTCATTGCTTCTTATGTATTTTATAAATTTCAGTTTGTGCTTGTGCCTTAAATAGATTGGAGTGTCATCCTGAAGTTTGTCTTTCCTAATTTTCTATGTGAAATTTTGGTGGAGATGCAAGGTAAATTAGGGAAGCCAAACTGAAGATCTCTGATCTCTGATCTGCATTTTCAGCTAATGGATCTGTTGGGCCATTTTTCACCAACGAACCCAACAAAGATGTAAACATATTACATCATATAATTACAGTGCCTCGCCGAAGTGTTTGCTGTCCAGATGGAGGACCTGGATAAGCTCTGGACTTCTTGTATTCCGAGGCCCGCTGCAGTAAGGTGTACATAATGTATATATATGTACTTATATGTACAATAACTCGATCCCTTCATATATATATAGTGAAAGGTTAAATTCAGCAAGATGTTTCTTTTTATTACCACATTGAAATTTAAATAAATAGAGTTAATAAGTTAATATATACTCTTGATAAATTAGGTATTTCAAAGATAACAATAAAATTTTAAAAAGAAATACTAGATTAAAATTTCAGGGAATCGTCTTTATATATTTTATTATTTTTTTATCATTAATTTAAAATTAATTTTATTCCAAAAAATATTTTTTTAAATTTTATGTCTGAATTTATTCTACGAAAAATAAATATTTTTTTTTACTCTGTAAAAGAGATTAAAAAAATTCTCTTTGGTCACGCGGGGATTTTAAAAAAAAAAATTTCAGTTAGAGTAGAGTAGAGTGAGAGAAAGGACGAAGAGGCTGGTGTCAGGACGAGTGACGGGCAAAGAAAAAGATAAATGGTAAGTGAATAATCCTATAATCTTTGTTCATGTGGGCCAAAAGGCCCTCTTATAGAATAGAAAGGGTTTCATATCGTATTTAATAAGTTTTCTTTTTTTAATTTGTTTGGCATAATGTGTTGAGCCATTTTATGTCACAATTCCCGCTATATATATTAGGAGTACAAATAAGTTTTGAGGGATTTTTTTATAAATTCGAAGCTTTATTCAGAGAAATCAGTACAATATATTTCATTCAAAGTATTGTCCATCTTTAGCTACGACTTTTTCCCATCTTTCAGGCAGCATACGGATTCCGTGTCGAAAAAATTCCTCGTCTTTTGAGGCGATCCAAACATTGACCCAATTTTTCGCCTCTTCGTAAGAAGTGAAGTGCTGCTCGGCCAGGCCATGTGTCATCGAACGGAACATGTGGTAGTCTGAAGGAGCAATGTCTGGTGAATACAGCGGGTGGGGTAGGACATCCCATTTAAGCGCCTCCAAAGTCTCCTTGACAACCTTTGCAACATGTGGCCGAGCGTTGTCGTGCTGATAGATCACCTTGTAACGTCTTTTGGCATATAGTGGGCGTTTAATCTTCAATGCTCGGCTTAATCGCATCAATTGTTGTTGATAACGTTCTCCAGTGATGGTTTCGTTAGGCTGAAGTAGCTCATAGTAGATCACTCCGAGCTGATCCCACCAGATGCACAGCATTAGCTTCTTGCCATGAATATTCGGTTTGGCCGTTGAAGTTGGTGCATGACCGGGCTTAACCGACGATTTTCTGCGCTTTGGGTTGTCGTATTGAATCCACTTTTCGTCCCCCGTCACGATTCGATGCAAAAAAAACCTTCCGATTTTGTCTTTTGAGCAGGAGTTCGCACGTGCAAATACGGCGCTCGATGTTTCCTGGCTTGAGTTCATATGGAACCCAATTTCCTTGTTTTTGCACCATATCCATGACCTTGAGACGGTTCGAAATCGCTTGTTGAGTCACTCCCAAGGTTTCAGCGAGCTCCTCTTGAGTTTGGCTTGAATCTTCGTCCAATAAAGCCTCCAACTCAGCGTCTTCGAACTTTATTGGCCTCCCTCCGCGTTCTTTGTCTCTGGTGTCAAAATCGCCACTTTTGAAACGCCGAAACCAGCACTCACATGATTTTATTGATAGAGCATGTTTACCATATGCCTCACACAGCAATCGATGTCCATCAGTTGCACTTTTCTTCAAATTAAAACAAAAATGCAGCGCTTCCCGCAAATTGTGTTTTGTTGACAAAAAGGTTGACATGGTTAGAGCACCAAAAAAAAAAGTTCCTTACACTTGAGTGAAAAGACTTCTTCTGATTTTTTTGGGGAAATGATGAAGCCTTAACATGAAACCTTACAGGGTCCGATGCTATTTATATAATATTTGTTGTGGCTTCTTTTGCAAATCCCTCAAAACTTATTTGTACTCCCAATAGTATATTCCAAATAAAGTTTTGGTTATTTTTTATATACATCAGTAAAATTTGAAGTAGAGATTTCGCTTGCATAGAATAAGACCTTTCACTATTATCCTATTCCCCTTTGTCTCATGGTATAGAATAAATTTTGATATAATAAATCCTTATATATGTTTTACCAGACTATATCCATCGTGTTTTATACCAGACTAGACACACACTTATGAATGGAAATTCTACTCTCACACAGAAAGAAAAAGGATAGCAAGAGATCCTGATAATTTTGTAGGCAGCATTATTTATAATACAATTACACATGTCTCTATATATATATAACACAATGTTAACATATAAGTCAATCTCATTTTTTTATTTTATTATGTATGCATATATATTGCCTAAATTTGTATGTGTGGTAATTTGTATCTCATCCTATTGAGAATTGAACCAATGTTTGTGTTATGGTATACATGCCGTTGAGTGTGCTTTGTCACCCCATCGATAACTTAATATAATTGGTAAAATCTCTTGAAATATATTGAAATGGGATATATCCATTATTCGAAGGTATGGTTCATATAAATGGACCTTCGTTTAACATACAAATTTCCAGACTTAGAAATTTGTCTATACATGGCGTGAACGAAATTCTTCATTCCTCGCCCCCCCTTTTTTTTGTGTGTTTGTTGAGGATGTGGAAGACAAATATATTGTAATTGATTGCAAATAGCTTAGCTGGTGGTCTAAATAAATTTAAATGGAATGAAAGGATGTCTGCTGTAGGGGGAACAATGTTAATAATAATAATAAAAAGAAAAAGTGGAGCTCACCTGTATGTGAGAGTGTTGTGGCAGGGGAGGCATGAGTCCCTGAGGACCAATTCTGACAGCCAAATGACTACTGTAGCATGCAGTCTGGACTACAAGGCAACCCTACTCCAGGTCCAGAACCCCATGGACACCTTCAAGGAGGTGGTATGCTACAGGAGCTCACTGCTAACCAGAAAGTGTGCGTGAGGAACTACACCAAGCCTGGTGTGGGAGCTGGAAAGTGTGGCTGAAGGAAGATTTTAAAAGGCCTATAGACCTCCCTGGCCTTCCTACGGTCTAAACTCCCCATGTGACCTGCTACACCCCGAGGCCAAGAGTCTCTCAGTGAGATGTCAAAAGCCCCTCAGTGAGATGCCAAGAGTCCCTCAGTGATGGAGGCCGACCCGCTCAGCAGCCTGGAGATGACCAGACAATGGATAAGCCTGTGGGCCCCCACCACCACCAACAACCTCGGCCTTCAACTGAGAAGAGGACCCAGATCCCATCACCCATGGAGACAGGCATGAAATTGTCTTTTGCTCTTTGTTTTTTTTTTTATTAAATATTTAGAGTTTAAAAAAATGAACGTAATATATATTCATTGTAAAACCGTAATAATATTAAGCATTTTTTTTTTAATTTTTATTAAAAGGCTCTCAGAGTTCGCTCATAGGGGGCAGCATGGTTTGAACGGTAGATGGCGCCAAAAAATTTAAAAAAAGGAACGAGGCAGCTGACCGTACCGCCGATTTTTTTTTTTGGTCGGTGGCTTTCCCCCTACAGTAAGTCATTTTTTTCTATCCCATTTATATTTAGTTTAACCACCAGCAATAGTCCTTTATAGGTTTTATGTATATATATATTATTATTATTTTTTTATTGAATATTGTGGCGAAGAAATATTTTATTATTTAATTTAATATTATTCAATGAAAATATATTCAACAGATTATAAAAATATATATTAATCTGTATTTGTGAAATCATCTTTAAAATATTTCTTTGCTTGCTTGTTTGCTTAAGATTCTCTGGCTGAAGATAGTTTTGGGGCTGACCTGTTAATAATTGTCGACTCGTCGCTGTGACGTCATCAATAAATACTTTTACATCTTAGGATATTTCAAGGCTTGATTTCTACGCTACAACTGGTGGAGAGACTGGACCGATACCCATTAAGAAATAAAAGAAAAATTGATTCTGTTGAACCAGAAGAAACTTCTATGAATGTAAAGAAGGAAGGTACTCAGGTAAGCAACTACGTTGTTCAAAATTTGCCAAGGAACCCTTCCATTTTCTCCGGGGAGGATGGTGAAGATCTCCAAAAATGGTTAAAGGGGTATGCACGTGTGGCAAGGTACAACCATTGGGACGAAACCCTTTGTCTTACTAAAGTTTATTTTTATCTGTCTGGAACTGCTCTCAAATGGTTTGAGAACAACGAAGAAAGCATCCAGACTTGGAAGGAATTCACATCTCAATTAGAGAATGTGTTCGAAAAAAAAGAAAATTCAAAATTGCAAGCGGAGAAGAAACTTAAAACACGGGCACAATTAAAAGGTGAAAGTACCGAATTTTACATCCAGGATGTCCTGTGCTTGTGCGAAGAGGTTGATCCTCAAATGAGCGTAGAAGATAAAATCTCCCACCTCATGAAGGGGATAGCTGAGGAGCTTTATCAAGCACTCCTACCGAGGGATGTACAGAGCACCGAGCAATTCATTACAGAATGTCGCCGTGTCGAAGCGCTCCGTTGTAGGCGAGTTACCCCAACCAGGTACGAGCGCCTACCAAATGTAGCCTCTCTCTGTGACCAGGATGACGGAGAAGATCTGTCATCGCTGATCCGAAAAATTGTCCGCGAAGAGATACAGCAAGCATTGGACTCTCCTCAAGAGGAACCTAAAATCGCTGCCAATGAAGATTTAGTAAGGGAAGAGATCGTAAAGACCTTGGCGCCTATATCAAAACCTACAATAAGTCCCCCTCAAGCACCCAGGCCGGTATCAAATCCTAAATTTGAGGCTCAACCTAGAAATCCCCATCCTACATCTCAATATCAGAAACAAGGAAGAAGACGCGACACCAATGAATGGCGGACAACTGAGGGAAGGCCAATCTGTTTCTACTGCGGACGCCCAGGTCACGTAGTCCGCTATTGCCGTGACAGGAAGAGACACAATGAGGAAAGGAGAAAAGAATATTTCCAAAGAAAGCAAGACGCAATGGTATTCTACAACTTTCGAGCTGAATCTCAGGACCCCAATGACGAATCATCGAGGAAATATTTCACTCTCTATCGAAGCCCTACCTCATATCCCTGTCGAAACAGACAACATTTCTCACCTGCTAGAAGATCTAGCTGGACGCCCCGCATTTAAAACTAGATGATAGACCATATGGGAGGTAAGGCCGCAAATTTATAAAATCCTCCCTTGCCGACCACAGTGGAAATAAAAAAAACTACATTGACGTAAACATAGACCTACCAAGCCCTCATGAAGAAGATATCTCAACTGAAAGAACACATCCACCGCAGTCACCTGAAAATATTCCTGGCCATAGTACTAGTTCTTAAGACTGACGATGTAAGTCTCCTGCTGAGCATCGGGTCGATGCTCTCTATAGGAGGAGGCTATGTGGCGAAGAAATATTTTATTATTTAATTTAATATTATTCAATGAAAATATATTCAACAGATTATAAAAATATATATTAATCTGTATTTGTGAAATCATCTTTAAAATATTTCTTTGCTTGCTTGCTTGCTTAAGATTCTCTGGCTGAAGATAGTTTTGGGGCTGACCTGTCAATAATTGTCGACTCGTCGCTGTGACGTCATCAATAAATACTTTTACATCTTAGGATATTTCAAGGCTTGATTTCTACGCTACAATATATTTCAATATTATTCCCCCTTTTTTTTCTTTTACATCAATTTTGTTAATAAATTTTGTCAGATAAAAAATGCTAGCCTATTCAATGCACAACCTTAGCACCTAATGGGTACAAAATGTAATAAATATCGTGACAATTAGCTTCAAAGGTTGGCTTTCTGCAATCTAAAAAAAGGGGACAGCCGGGCAATAAAATAGATAAAAAAACGTCCCAACATGTTTATATGCATTTTAATAGTATATTGTTTTGTGTATTTGCTTTGGTGTGTTTTTCACTTTTAGTCAGGTTTTCAATAATCTAGTATTATCGGTAAATCTTTTGAAATATATTGAAATAGAATATATCCATTATTCGAAGGTATGGTTCATATAAATGGACCTTCGTGTATCATAAAAATTTCCAGACTTAGAAACAAGTCTATACATGGTCTTAATGAAATTCTTCATTCTTCGTTCTTTTATTTTAGTGTTTATATGCAATTTAATAGTAAATTGTTTTGTGTATTTGCTTTGGTGTGTTTCTCCTTTTTAGTCAAGTTTCCAATAACCTAGTATAATCGGTAAATTCTTTGAAATATATTGAAATAGAACATACATATTGTTCGAAGGTATAACATATTTCGTCGCCTTAATATCTGAGCTAACATTGGCGCCCAACGTGTAATATATATATATAGTCTAATAGTATAAATAAAAGTTTGAAATATATAAATTAAAATTTTGTATCAAGTTAGATTTTTTATGGAAGTTGAAGAGTTCTTAAAACACAATATATATGTGTATTAAAATAAAAAAGGCATATCCTGATCAAAACCACATGTGCTTTTTTAGATGGCAGAGCGCCATCTAGTGGAACAGAAATCAACTAAACATTGATTAAGCCTGTTCCCTGATATTTGGCCAACCCAATTTCTTGATGATCAAAAAATATATGTATGTATATATCATTTTTCTCTCCTAATTTTTTGTATTCATATTACAGCCTGTTGTGTGAAGAAGATTATTGCCTTAAAGCTCTCTCGTCAAGCTTATATCTCTTTAATAAGGAAAATTGTCGCGATAGCTTTTATTTCTTCTTAGCAATGATAACTTGCGATTCCTTCTATTCTAATAAAAAATACTATATATTGAGAATATATCATAGAAAAATATTTATTATTTTATAAATTTTGATATTTATATTCTCTACTCTGTGTGCAAACATCCCTCATTTTCTCTCTGGTGAAATTTTGAATTGTGCAGGCCTTAAATAGATTTCTGTGTCATCCTGAAGTTTGTCATTCCTAATTTTCTACATGACAATATTATTTGGCGAGGTCTAAGATCTCAATGGGCAACTCCTCTATTCTAGGGGTCTCACTCTCTATATTTTAATTGAAAGGTTCATAGTACAATTAGGATTATTGATAAAATAACAATGTATTCTTTTCTGAGAATAGTAACAAACTTGTTACATAGACACCACATAAATATAACTTATTTTATTTTTAAAAATAACTTTTGTTTTTCTTACCTGCTTTTGGGCCATATGGAGGAGAATATGCATAAGACTAAGGAGTTAATAAATGATTTTTGTTTTTTGTATGTGTATTTGATCCAGTTACCTTAAGATTAGCAAAATGTCACCATGTTCTCCGCCCAGAATTGATATTTTAATAATATATTATATTTTTGTTGCAAAATATTTTAATTATATTATGAACAGATTATTAATTTTGAAATATATCTATTTAACTACTATTTATCAAGAAATTGGGTTGGCCAAATATCAGCGAACAGGCTAAATCAATGTTTAGTTGATTTCTGTTCCACCAGATGGCGCTCTGTCTTCTGAAAAGCACATGTGCTCCTGGTCGGGATATGCCTTTTTTATTTTTAATAAATATATGTCGAATCTTGTCGACTCCATGTCGAATCCTGTCTACTCTCTGTCGAATTGGGGTTGACTTACTGTCGAATGGGGGGGTGGCGTCAACTCACTCTGGGAATGCTGTGGACTCTATGTTGAATCCTGCCGAATTGTGTGATTGGGTGTATATGGGGTGATTTTGTTGATTGGTGCAGTCTTGGTCGAATGGTAAAAGGTTTTCCACAAGGGACGAACGAACACACCTGGATGGGTTAGAAAATAGACCTTTGCGAGAGGGAAGGGTGAGATTGGAGGTATTTGATCTTTCACCTTGGTTGGAGCCTATGTTGAGCACGCCTAGCTCGTAGCACGGTCACCTACCTTCTTTTTACTTCTTGGTCGTCAACAAATCTCTCGACTTCTGATTGGTGGAGATCCTTCCATGTGCTCTCTGATGATTAGCTATCAATTTGTCATGTTTAAAGGCTTGTAATGAATAGTATTTGAATAAAAACATTTAATCGGGTTTTACCCGGGCGTTGCCAGGGTCATTCGGCTAGTATTAGATAAAAATAAAGAAAATATACTTAAATATACTTAAATATGATATCGCATATATAAGATTTTAAAAAAGGATTAAAAAACTATATAAGGTTAAAAGGGAGGAGTTTAATATACATATAAATATAAACACACACAAAAAAAGGCCTATTATGCCATTATCCCCAGATTATCCCCACCTACCTCGACATCCAGCCACCCAAGTCCAGGATTTGAAAAAAGGGCAGCTAAGGCCGCAGCCAGCGGCCTGAGCCCTCAGCAACTCCCAGTCCTCAGCTTCTCAGGAAGAAAAAAAATCTAACTAAAAATGTAAATACCCCGTTTCCTTGCCCCAGTGTTGCTGGACTCATCCCCCAATCTATCATCACTCTTCTCTCTCAGTGAAAATAAAAATAAAAGGTATCTCTCTCTCTCTTAAAAAAAATAATAAAAATAAATTAAATTCAAAAATTATTAAAGAAAATTTACAAAAAATAAATAAAAATACGAAAATATTGAACTAAAAATTATTTAAAAAATATAATTACTATTTTAAAATAAAAATCAACCTTTCGCAATGAGTTTCTTTTATTATGATATGCGCGAGCTTTCGGGTTGGAGCCGCCCTTCTACAGGCATTTTTGAAACATTTGATATACGAGAGACAGTTATATACTTTTGATTTATTACAAAAAATTTTACATAAAATATCAGAAAGAAAAGTATTAAATCTACATAAATTATTACTATTTTACTATGTTTAACAATTGAAAATTAATTAATTAACCTTAAATTTCAATACTTCAATAAAGTTAAGTTTTAAACTATGAATTGGATAAACGAGAAATCTGATTTTTGTGGTATGGAATATGACAAAATTGTTCTGGGATATCTATTCTACGATTAATGCTATTGTGATGTCTGGCCGCCCAAAATCGAAACCCTGGTATAACAGGGAATGCTATTTAGCCAAAAAATCTGCTAAGGCAAGCCTCACAACCTTTAAGGAAACGAACACTGACGTAGACCGCAATATTTATGTCTCAAATAGGAAAAGATACACGACCTTAATAAACTTCAACAAGAAAAAATATCTTCAAGAAAAACAAGAACTTCTTAAAAATGCCCGTGACTCCGCAAACTTTTGGAAAACTATAGCTACCTTGAAAGACAAAATCTATATACAAGGAAATATAACAATTTTAGAGTGGCAGTGCTTTTACAACAAACTGCTCTCTGCTGAAACGACGATAGGAAGCGACCTATCTACTCTCTCACGAATTGATCCTGAACTCTACTGTGAAATCTCCATAACAGAAATAACTAGAGAAATCTCCAGTCTGGCAAATGAAAAAGCTTGTGGCGCTGACGAAATTCCGAATGAAGCATTAAAGACCCTACCTTTCGAACACCTTGTTACTCTAAAAATATATTCAACAGAATCATTAATTCTGGTTCATATCCCTTAATATGGTCTAAATCTATCATCCATCCTATTTTTAAAAGCGGTGACCGGGATAATCCATCAAACTACCGCGGAATTGCCCTTATTAGTAATCTGTCAAAACTTTTCACATCAATACTAAAATCGCGATTACGCAACTGGATTGAAGGTAGATCAATTATTCCAGAAAACCAGGCCGGATTCAGAAAAGGCTACTCCTGTCAAGATCACATATTCACACTGTTGTCCTTGATACAGCTGACTCTCAGACGTAAAAGAAGAAAACTTTATGCTTTTTTTGTGGACCTAAAAAAGGCTTTTGACACTGTTCCCCACTCACTTCTGTGGTCAAAATTGGGTGAATTAGGTCTGGATTTCCGCTTTGTTAACCTTATTAGGAACTACTTCGAACAAATGACAACGACGGTGAGATGGAATGGACTATTTACTGAACCCATCAAAATCCGATCGGGAGTATTACAAGGAGAACCCTTATCACCCTATCTATTTATACTCTTTGTAACTGATTCAATCAACATTTTTAATGACTCTACTCTACCAGGCATATACCTCCCTAATTTTGGAACGGTCCACCTTTTGATGTATGCCGACGACATAATTCTCATAGGAGAATCAAAAATCAATCTACAAATAAAAATCAACATGTTGAAAAAATACTTCGAAACAAATCATCTAACCCTGAACAAATCAAAATCCAAGATAATGGTTTTCCGAAATGGTGGCCGCCCTGCAAAATCGGACAAATGGTTCTGGGGAGACCAACTGTTGACAGTAACATCGAAATATCTCTATCTTGGCTATCCCCTCACAACAACAATCTCGTTTAGTCAAGTAGCTTCATACTTTAAAGGCAAAGCGCTTGCAGCTACCGGCGAAGTATGGAAAATTATGGAGAAATCTAGGTTGAATTCATTTGGTTCATCAATGAAACTATTAGACTCGATTATCCTGTCAACTCTGCTGTATTCTGCTCCAATTTGGGCAAACGAAAAGTACAAAATCTTGGACCAAATTCAGAACGACGACTATTGAACTTGCCGAGTAACACACCAGGCTACATACTACGCATGGAAACCGGACGCTTCTAACTAGGAGTCACAGCAACCAAACTAATTCTAAAGTTCTGGTTAAGAATATTAAAAATGGAAAAATCCAGATTGCCCGCAATCTGTCTAGCCCAATTATGGAAAACGTCCACTCTAACGAATACCTTTATAGGTTTTACAGAAAATTTAATGAATATCCTAAACTCAACTGGATTCATGTGGTTAAAGAATTGTTTAGACCCCAATATTCTACAGAAAGCAATACCTCAAATTATCAGAATCACTATAGAACAGTCTATCCAAACCGATCAATCAAGAATAACCAATTCGAAGCTGCACACACACTACAAATATTTACATAAAACATTCGCAGCAGAGAACTATCTACTAAGTGAACTCCCACTGCCGACTAAACGCCTCATTGCGCAATTGAGAATTATATTTGTTTTATATCGAGAAGACCATATAAAATATCTAAGGACAGAAGACTTGTATTGCCAACTATGCAAAAAAAGAACCTAAAATGAATTTTAGAACATTATATATTTGAATGCATGCCTCTTGACACGGAAAAAAAACTCTTTTCTAAGATAGGCCATACATACCTCTTATTATATTCTTTATTATCCAACTTTATAGACAATAGTTCAGTAGCTTTGAATCTATATAACTTCCATAAAAATGCTGTAAAAAAGAAAGACTTAACCGAACATCCAAACATACCAAAAATTTCTGCTTGATTAGAAGGACAGAGCCAATTTCCAATTATTTGTTCAGGCAGGTACGATAAGTTAACCCCCCACACTGATAAAACGGTGTTTACCTTACAACCCTGAACACTCGGATTTTCCTGGAAAATCTCTTAAAGATTTCTTGAAAAAGACATGGCCCACCTGTGCTGTGTGAGCAGAAGAGCTTAAATTGACTTGTTCCATATGTAAATACCTGTTTTCTTTCCTCTTTTCGCTCTCCACTTCTCCCATCCATATTTCCATTTTTTTTCTTTCTTATATATATATTTTTATTTTTTCAATAATCTGTATATATTTACCATATGTATATAATCTTTCTTCATTTTTATTTCCCACTTTCATAGGTTTCTCCATCTTGTAACCCCAAGGAGAATCCTCTGTAAGACCTGTGTGTCTTAATAAAGGCTTTTGTGTGTGTGTTTGTGTGTGCTATTGTGTTGTTTGGAAATCAGCGATTCAAGGATTAATCTTTCAGATTTGGTGGTTATGTTACTGTAGTGGCAAGTTGGACTGTCTAAATTAAATTTGTGGCCGGTATTTATGGTATGTTGAAAAATGAGGAATCTTGAATCTTTGGTCCTCATATTGCATGTATGTTCCTTCAATCTTGTCTGTATTTTTCCTGCTTGTTTCTCCTACGTATATAGATGGACAATCAATGCATGACACGGAATATATGGCATTTTTCTTCTGAAGGGGGTTCTGGTCTGTGGTCGATTTTGTGATGGGATTTCTAAGGACATTCCCGATGGTTCTTGGGGTGCGGAAAAAGAACTTGATTCCGTATTTCTTTATTTCCAGGGCTATTTTTAAATTGGTTGGTGAGTAATCAATATAACAGGTCGTTTTAAAATATTGAAATTTAAGGTTAATTAATTAATTTCCAATTGTTAAACATAGTAAAATAGTAATATTTTATTAAATAAAAACAAACGATAGCAATGCGTCTCTTTATACATAAAATATTTAATATGCTAGCTTTCGGATCTTATCGATCCTTCAACAGGCCAAGCTGTAAATTGAGAGAAAGAATATATATATAAATGTAAATTATTATTTATATACACCAACGAAGATAGAGAATAAAATATAAAATAAAATAAATATAAACACATTTCACGAGTTCACGTTTTCTCGTGGCCAGGCTGCTGTTGTTTGGACAGAGATGAAACAACAGCAGCCTGGCCACGAGAAAACGTGAACTCGTGAAATGTGTTTATATTTATTTTATTTTATATTCTATTCTCTATCTTCGTTGGTGTATATAAATAATAATTTACATTTATATATATATTCTTTCTCTCAATTTACAGCTTGGCCTGTTGAAGGATCGATAAGATCCGAAAGCTAGCATATTAAATATTTTATGTATAAAGAGACGCATTGCTATCGTTTGTTTTTATTTAATAATTTATAGCAATTCTTTTGTCTATTTACAATGGAAAGTAATATTTTATGTAGATTTAATACTTTTCTTTCTGATATTTTATGTAAAATTTTGTAACAAATCAAAAGTATATAACTGTCTCTCGTGGATCAAATGTCTCATCTTTGCCTGTAGAAGGGCGGCTCCAGCCCGAAAGCTCGCGCATATCATAATAAAAGAAACTCATTGCGAAAGGTTGTATTTTTATTTTAAAATTTGTAGCGCAATTTTTTCGTTTACTTCAAATAATTACTATTGTTGGATCTGGGCATCTTGGGGTCAGCTTGGGTAAGGCTCAGGGCTCGTGGTGGAGCTGGTGTTCTGCATGAAGATGGTGATTATAACACCCACCATGGGCTTGTGGCTTGCCCATAGGCATGCTGGAGTTTGGCTTGATACTGGTGGAGTCAAGTCAAGCACCATAGGTCGGTGGCTTGACTACAGGGAAGGGGCGTCTATCTTGAACTCTGGCTTGGGTTCAAGTCAGCCACCACAGGTCAGGTGGCTTGACCACAGGAAGGGGATCTCAGTCTCTGGCTTGGTGCTGCCAAGGCTAAAGGCGGTTTCAGGCTCCATCTAGACACCTCAAAATTACTGAGGTATGCGGCTTAGATGGACAAAGGTGAAACATGGTTAGGTTAGGTGGGGTTCTGGGTGATTTTGGCATATTATGTGTTATGATTAAACTGACAAGTTGCATTCTGCGTGATCAAAGAGGCACAAAAAAAAAACAACATAAACAACATGGTGGCAGCGGAAAAGTGAGTACTTTTTCAAATAAATATATTGTTACGTGTTAGGCCTCTAAACGGTTGCAATCTCCGCCAATAGATGGCGCTTTCGCCGGATTCCCTTGCTGGCTGATGTGGGAGTCGCCGACTGCTGTGGTCCCGTTTCCTGGGGAGGTTGGCTGTAAATACGCTTTTGTGTTGGCCCCAGGATGTAGGGTCATGTAAATATACATTTTCTGTTATTTTATTTAGATGTAATGTTAGTAATAGATGACAATAAAAAGAAGTGCTTCAAGTCTCCGTGCCGCCTCCTGTCGTTACTCTCGCCACTGCCATCATCGCCAGGCTACTGCTGCTGCTACTACTCTTCTGGTAAGTCTCTCGTGTCCTCCCACCATTGGTAAGGCCGAGAGATACTGCCAGAGGAAGGGAGTTTCCACTGGAGAGGTGGAGCTCAGGACGTCTTTGGGTGGCCTGCGGGGAAAAGCCGCAGGGTAGAGCAACGGGAGTCTAAGTGGGTGAACCACGAGGGAAGAAGCGCATCGTCGCAAAGAACCGGTAGGGTAAACACGCGACAACTGGTATCAGAAGTGGGATTTTTCCTCGTGGAGGTCACCAGGAGGCTTTTTATTTAAAAGTTTTTTTTTTTGGTTGCTGACAAAGGCCCATGGACGTGAGAGGCCAAGGAATGGCTTCTGGGCAGGACTCGCTGGGCGAGATCGTCCGGAGGATACAAGGATATCAGGTGGAGAGGGACAAATTAAAGCGCTGAACGGAGGAGGAAAGACTTCGGATAGAAAAAGAGTTCGAAGAGGG
Source organism: Cordylochernes scorpioides (assembly GCA_030710605.1). Lineage (NCBI taxonomy): Eukaryota > Metazoa > Arthropoda > Arachnida > Pseudoscorpiones > Chernetidae > Cordylochernes > Cordylochernes scorpioides. The sequence continues at coordinate 65,904,215 of CP092872.1, forward strand.
AAGGCGTCTGTTTAGTTTTTATTCTGAACATAGGTGGCAGAAGGCGGCGCGCGGCGGTGAAAGAAAGAAGAGCTACGTCATCGCTGACCAATGGGAGGCCATCTGGCTGCACCGCGAGAGGGAGCTCTCCACCTTCTCGATTCTTAGCACGGTCGCCACTAAAGAACAAGGCCTTTAAGCTGCGGCTTTAAATCTTTTGTAAATTCTTTAAATATTTATTGTAAAGAAAATAAAAATAAATTCATTTGTAAAGCTTGGGATAATTGCCTGACCAAAGATAAGTAAATTTGTTTCTTTAAGCTATTATAAAACATTCTATTCAATTAAGGCCTAACGAGAACAAATTGTTTTGTTAAAATTCATTCTGCTTTTTCTCCTTGCGTATTTGCCAAGTGGGGAAACAAAACATGGTGCCGAAACCCGGGAATAAATCTATTAAATAATTATTTAAATATAAATAATTATAATTCATTTTTGAAATATATTATTAAAATTAATAATAGCAAAAATTAAAGATGGCTGCCAAATTTAAAGCTACTTTAAATATTCTTGAATTTCATTTCAAACAAGTGGATTATTTTGAAAAAATTTCGCTCAAGATAATTGAATCGAAGGATGATGCAAATTCACAGACATTTAAACAAGATATTTTAGATATAAAATCTAACATTGAAAAAACTTATTGTAATCTTTTAACATTTTCTGAATTTGATGATGAAGTTTACTTTTCTAGAGTTATGCAATACAATGATAATCTTAGAAATTAAGTGGCGAATATCAATAAAGTATCTTGTACAGCCATTACAAGCAAAATTGATGAACTAAATCAATCAACCACAAGTAAAATAGAACTTCCTAAATTTAATTTCCCTTCCTTTTCTGGTGATGTTAACGAATGGCTTAGTTTCAAGCAATTGTTTTCTCTGTCTATTGATTCCAATACCGCTCTAACTGATTCACAAAAGCTGCAATATTTACAATCAGCTGTTACTGGAGACGCTGAACGACTTATTAGGGGATTTCCTGTTATTGATGAAAACTATGCCCATGCTTGGGCCACATTGGTCTCCAGATATGATAACAAAAAATAACTTTCCTTTTCACAATGTACAAAATTATTCACTTTAAAACCATTAAAACTAATAAATTCCAAGGCCATTTTCGAACTACTAGATATATGTAATGAAGCCATGAGAAATTTGAAATCACTGGGTTTGGAAAGAAATACACTTGTTGATATCTTTCTAATACATTTCCTACAAAGAAAAATAGGTGATGATTTGAAAGGCAATGGGAATTGACGTTGATAGATGATGGCTTTCCATCCTACGAAAATTTTATTATGTTTCTTGAAAAACAAGCAAAAAGTTTGCAATCGATAAAATGTTATGCTAAAGAGGATAAATATGTAGTGAAACAAACACATGTATATAATTCTATTTCAAAAGGTGATGATAAATGCCTATTATGCAAAAATTCACATCCTTTATTCAAATGTGACAAGTTCCATAAAAGTTCTCTCCTTGAAAAATGGAAGTTCCAGTTCTGAGACTGGAAACAGCTATATCTCATTATGCACAACATCCCAAGGAGATGATAATCTGCGAAAGTTTTTTGAATTGGAATCGGTTCCTGCCGCTCTTCCATTGACTAAAGAGGAGAAGAGTTGCGGGGACATTTATGACAAGAACTTTTGCATATCAACAGATGGAAGATATTCTGTTGGTCTACCGTTTAAATCTGTGCCTAATCTCGGAGACTCACGTCAGAATGCCATGAAACGATTTCTTGCTCTTGAGAGAAAATTGCACAAATCTTCGAATCTTCTTCAGCAATATAAGGATTTCATGATGGAATACCTTTCTCTCAACCACATGGAGCTCATTCCGAAAAACGAACGTGACAAACCATCAGACAAGTGCTATTATATACCTCACCATTGCGTTCTGCGTGAGCAGAGCAGCACTACTAAATTAAGAGTAGTGTTTGATGCATCGTGCAAAACGAGCAACAATTACTCCTTAAATGAATTTCTTCATACTGGACCAAAATTGCAGCATGATATTTTCAATATTCTTGTGAAGTTTCGTACTAATCCTATAGCTTTTACGGGAGATATTGAGAAAATGTACAGACAGATAAAAGTGAACTCTTCTGATCTCGACTTTCAGAGAATCTTCTGGAGAAATAGTCCATTGGAATCTTTATTGGAGTATAGATTGCTCACAGTAACTTATGGAATGTCGTGTGCACCATATTTTGCAATCCGTACCTTGATGCAACTTGCCACCGACAAAGAACTCCTGTTCCCAGAGGTATCTAAAATCATAAAAACTGATTTTTATGTAGACGACCTACTTTCTGGCGCAACAACAATCGAAGAAGCAAAAGTTCTCATTGATGATATCCGGAAAATCCTTTTTTCTGGTGGCTTTTGCATAAGAAAATGGATGTCAAATGTCCCTGAGGTTCTTTCAGAGGTACCAGAAGCGCTGAAAGCACATGATTCATATGAAATCGGAGATAATTCATCTGTTAAGATTCTTGGGATAAATTGGAATCCATCCACGGATAATTTCACAATTACAGTCAATTCACTAAAAGACAATAATAAATATTCGAAAAGACAATTGTTATGGACATTTCTCGAATTTATGACCCTTTGGGATGGTCATCACCGGTGATCATTAGCTTCAAGATTCTGTTCCAAACTTTGTGGAAATAGGATTTGGATTGGGATGATCCCTTGTCTGAATCGTTGTGTTCTCATTGGAGGAGAGTGAAAATGGATTTGGCCATGCTAAATCATATTAAAATTCCTAGATATATTTCCTGCAAGGGACTTATACATTCTTTAGAACTCCATGGATTTTGTGATGCTTCCGAATCTGCATATTCATCAGTTGTTTATATGAAATCTCGTTTTAAATCTGGTCATGTTCAAGTCACATTGATTGCTGCCAAGACAAAAGTCGCTCCCTTGAAGGCAACGTCAATACCTCGTCTGGAGCTTTGTGACAAGCATAGTAGCGAGTGCGCAAAACAGTATTTTATGATCCTGTAGGACGGTATATTCTTATTTGTAAGTCCTCGTGGAGAAAAAAGGCTTAAGATATAGTAGTAAATATTGATGGAAAGGTACGTTTTACGCGAAGCTACGGCCTTTAAGACCATGGTCTGGCTCTATGCCTACCACATATTTCACCCATTTCCTTATTTAACTATTTATTTTAGACTTGATATAATATTCCAATAGTATAATATGCCAAAATATATTTTTAAAACATCTGTTAAGTCATTATGACAAGATACTTTGTTGGATTCTGTTGGGGCACGTTTTTGTAACCATACCCCAACAGAAGGCGTATGTATAATCAAATCAAATGGATACATGGCTTCCCTCCCACATAGACTTACAGACCATTTTTTTTTGCCCAGAAACTTAGACACTTGGTGACACCAGACTTCCATGCCGAAAGCTGATGCCTGGTAAAGAAAAAGACATCCAGAGACATCCGAGCTGGAAACTGTTGTTTCATATGTACATATATTCCCCTCACCAAAAATTTAGGTAAAGGTGACCAGAAAAAAAAAAAAAAAAAAAGGAAAAATGGAGAAGGAAGATCTCTAAAAACTGAACCTTATAAAATATCCTTCCCGAGAAAGGAAAGCGTTATATTACAGTTCAAGTGAAAAGGGGCCTGTGTCGATTTTTAGCTAAGACGGAGGGGGGGGCGATATATATATATCGTCCCGAGAAAAAGGGAGGATGGTATTTCAATCCATGTGGAAGGGGGGGGCCTGGAGTCTGAAATCTTACACTAGTGCCGTGGCTGTTTCTCTCTTTAGATTTTTTTTGTTTTGGTAATACTATATGTTCTATTTTGATGGGAGAGGCCTGGGGCGTCTATGAAATTGATACTGGAGCCGTTGGCCATTTTGATTGGTGTTTCTTTCGGCGAATGAAAATGGAGAATGAGATGAATAAAAGAAGGTTCTTTGCCAAAAGGCAGGATTCGATCTGAGTCGCTCAGTGAAAGGACAGTCTTCAGACGGGAGACCAGACCTTTGCCGGCACTTTCGAGAAAAGGTAAGCCATTTGTCATTATGACTTAGCGCCTTCCCCCCCCCCCTTTTGTGTAGTAGCCAACCTAGATTTCGCATGGGCCCTAAAGGGCTATAAAGTAACTTCAGGTCACCTCTATCTAAATTTTACTATGTAAATAGCATATCTCGTCAGTATAGACATGTTCCCAAATTTTAAGATATTTAAATAAATATCTAGAGAAATTTTCTTGTTTCCTCTGTTACCTATTTCATACATAATTTGCCTTATGGTGCTACTCCCACTGTTTAAATGAAATGTTGTATGTTTCTTACCTATTTGAAGGGAATGTTACTAATAATCAAGTCTCCCATAAATTACCGGCCACATACATTGTCGCGAGTGTCTGTGTTTCAGTGTTTTATAGATTGCCCAATTTAATAACGATTTCATGGGTTGTCTGATGAAATTGTATACTAGTGTCGCGGCTGTTTCCATCTTTAGACCATTGTTCTGACAATATTATATGCTCGATCCTTGCTTTAGCTCAACTCTTAATCAATTACAGAGTTTTTCCCCCCCCTTTTTTTATTTTATTTATCCTGTTTGCACAAATTGCATTACATGTGATGATGTAAAGACATATGCCGATAGTGCAACATTGACAGCTGTGCTGCTATTATACAACATTAAGGTCTTGCTGCGGGTTATATACATGGGGTTGTTGGCCTAAATTGCTATATATATATATACTTAAGTAAGGAAACTTTAATAAGTCACATCGTGTATCCTCCCTTTTCAACTATCCAAACCGGGAACGCAACAATGTCGCCCGCCGCGGGGCTCGAATTTAGTATATGTTTCATCCCCTATACTTTAGAAATATATACCTAATGAAAAGCCATACTATTTTTAAGTATTGGTGAAGTAGTCCACGCATCCTGAGATTAACAGTCTATTATAAAGCGTGAATTTTAATTTATGCTCTATGAATTATCTTATAGGTTAGAAATTCTATTATTTAAGTAGTTTTATAATAGTCATTGGCTATTACATATAAGTTACTTATATTATTGTTGATATTATTAGCTGGTACTAGGATATATTGTGTTATATGTTTCGGGCAAATCTATTTTCTATTAATGCTATTGTGTTTTCTGAATAATAGAGAATCAATTATAAGCCTTTGATATTTGCTGTTTATGTTATTGTAATGTATTCTAGGTTCTCCTAATGCGAAAGTGTGACCTGTTCCTTTGCAGTATTGGAAAATTAGAGACCTATTGTCTTGATTAATAACGTTGCGTCTATGTTCATATATTCTATTGCTGACTCTCCTTCCTATCTCCCCTGCGTATTTTGGCTTGGCAGCTGTATACACTCTGACAAGGGAAGGTTATCTTAAATTGATAAATGTGCAATTTTTTTTTTTGCCTTAAGTAGAGATTTCCAAGATTCTATTTCTGAAACATTTTTTTTGGATGAGGACAAATAAAACCATCTTGATAGTATTAAATCTGCAGTATACATTTGCCAGCAGAAGGCATGATGAGATTACATGAAATTTAAACCAGTTATATGTTTAGTATGTTCCTTCAGTTGTAATTTGACACCGTCTTGAAATAAAGAAATTGGACGGTGCGCTATATCTTGATGCTGGATATTTCTGTGTCAGAAAGGTGTAGTTATTCTGTCTAATGAGAATTCCAATAATTATCGAAATTTAGCAGATTATCATTGGGGATTTGAACAACTGTCTTGAAAATTTTTGAACAGCCCGAGTAGATAGAAGAGTCCTAGAGTTAGAGTGGAGAATTAGTAGTACAGACTGACCACTCGACGCAGATAACTCTAGGGAACAATTATTGTGTTAATTCGCCGTAGACAAGAAGAACTTTGGTTCTCAGGATATTCGATAGGCAGAATTTCGAGAATTAATAAGGTCATGGTTAAAGTTTACACAGGCATGTGGGAGGGATAAAGACAGTGATTTAAACAAGATAAGAGGCAGCCTTATGTCTTAAATACTTTCAGTGGAAGTAGATGCCACTGCAAATATTCAGGTCTAATAATTTCTAAATTTGAAGTCATGCATGACAGGTTAGCACGGGATTGACGCCTGGACGGGCTTTCACTGGGATTAATCGAGCTTGCGAAAGAACTAGAAGAAGTGTGACATGTCACGCCACTGTACTAAGATATTAATTGAGAAGATTTATGTTGAGCCAACTGAAATTAGTAAAGAATTAAGAGATTAAGGTCTTATTCTTTGAGTTTTACACTAATTTCAATTACGCGATATGGACGGCGTTATAAGTTGGGTGGAAATGATTCGGCCGCAATGGGATGGTCTCCTGGAGGTGGTACGATCAAATACTACTTATTGAATGCCGGGCGGGATCGCATGAAGCATTAAATGACATCAAGAAATGCTTAAAGAAACACCCTAGAAGATTGGGGATCGACAAAATGACGACATGGAAAATGCTCAACATTGTACATTGGCAGCAAAATGATATCTTGCTATTGTATGGACGACCACTCCTTCCTGAAATGTGCAGCGGATGTTAGTCCCAGAATTAGGTCCTTTGAGGCGACACTTTCCTTTGCAGATGACATAAAGACGCATGACAAAACAGCACATGAGCCTTTAAACTAACTTCAATTTCTGCCACCAATTAATTTAGTTGACCAATAGCTATAGAACCACTGGAGACCTCCATACCTGTGTGAATATTTTAGTGAGAAATGAGCGATTCAATTCTATGAGCCATGAGGTATCCTGTAAGATCGGAGTTGTACCCCATTCAATTTTTTTAATAGTAGCCAGTGCGAGATATTTCCAGAATTTTTTTTTCTAACTGTCATATAATTCGAAAACTAGAAAACTACACCATTTTAATACAGTTTACGTTTAGCACCCATGTGGACTCAATATGACCATTGCATAAAAAAAAAAATCGAAGACTAATGAGCGAGCCAACCTAGAGAGAACGAGTTTAATAGGCTTACAATCAATAGTTGAAGCAAACTATTCGCACAAATTTGTTATGTTCTCCCTCTAGCTGATCTATGACATTATAGATTTTTTTTTTAACAAGGTGACTACCCCGTCGAGTGTATATGGAGTTATAAAGCTTAAAGGTCATAGGCTGTTGGAATAATATTACACTAGTAATAATTAATAGTTCAAAATTAAGAGTGATAATAGATCGGGATCCAGATCCCGATGACGGGTTTCGAAGAGACTTCAGAGGGATGAAAGAGGTGTTGAAAGTGATGGAAGGGCGATGAAATATGATGAAAAAGGCGTTGAACTGTGTTATAAGGTGATGAATAAGAGATGAAATGTGTTGAAGGCGTTGAAGAGAGATGCGATGGAAGTAAGTTGAAAGGCGTTGAGGATGATGAAGGATGATGAAAGAGTGAGAAAGCGTTGAATGTTGATGAGGAAGAGATAGAAAGATGCAGAAAGATGTTGAAAGAGAAAGAATTGAAAAAAGTTGGATAAAGGGTTTTGTAAATAGTAGATAAAGATTGATGGAAGAAAGTACATTTAATGTATAAAGCGTAGCTGTCGACCGCAATATCGCCACGATAGAACTATTTCTTTTAAAATAAGACATATTATGCACTGGGCGTTTGTGTAAGCTGATTTACATAAGTTTCGGCAACAGTATACACTATTTAATATAGATAGGTCTTTATTAATTACAATATTAGGTTATATATTAAATAGCAAATATGTCTTAGTGTTATGGTGAACTTTAAACAGTTTGCAGTTTTTTTTTAAACATGTGTTCTAGTGCTAAGTGTTGAAAGGAGCTTTAACACCATGTTTCAGGGTTTGTGTGTTATTTGTCTCAACCTTGTCTTTGTGCAGAATACCGTCTCACAACCTTACTGTAGTGTTTGTTGCCATCTTTAAAGATCTTCACAATTTGTTTTAATATTAGTGTGTCATTTAGAGAAAATTGTCACAACCTTATCCTTGTATAGAACACCGTTTTTACACCGTTTTATTTAATAAGTTATATGAGAGATTTTAGATATAGTATAAGAGTTACTATTTACATGAGCCAAATCGACCCAACAGTTAGAGCAAGAGGGGGGAACTCAGATATTTCCTCCTTTCACGTGACGCGACTGTTCACCCCGACCGGTCGTGCCAGATAAGAGGGAATACCAGGAAACTCTGTCCTCCTGACATCGCTCCCTCAACACGAGGAACGTCATTCTGCTGCTTACTAGTGGGTCACAAGACCTTAGGGAGTCTGTTCTTGCACTTCGGGTTTGTGATAGGGCTCCATGCTCGCTACAAGGATGACATCTTGGGTTTTCGTGTTCTCCTAGTGTAGAATTGGCTCAGCCTCATTTTTAGTATAGTATATAATTAAGAGTTGTCTCACAACCTTGTTTTAATATGACACACCGTTTTGAAGAGCTTGTACAACCTGTCAGGATATGATTTAGGAAAATTTTAGTTCCTTTTTTTTGTTATGTTACAATATTATCCAACAATACAACCAGAGCGGACTCAGAAGTAATGAGACGAGGGGAAATTGACAGAGTTAGTGTGAACAGTTTAACTTTACGCAGGTCTACAAGGGTGAAAAGGCCCACACAGTGTAAATTCTGCTTAGACTGTCGCCACTAACTAGGATTTTGGAGTGTGTACGGAGAATCAGCTCGATAGAATGAGAAGTTTAGAGATTTCAACCTTTTTTTTTTTTTTTCATTTAAAAACCTTTTTTTTTTAAAGTAGAACTTCATTAGGATTCCTTTTTTTTATTATTATACAAACTATTTCTTGTTAAAACCCGAGTTTCAAAGACCAATGAGAATAATGTATACCATTGTGAATTAACTATTTAGTGTAAATCTGAAATTTTAGTTATTATCAGGAGTAATAGGTGAAGGAAGGTGTAGGAAATCACAACTTAGAGGGGGGCTATGTCTAAAACAACGAACCTAATAGGCATCCTATGGCTTGTGTTGGGTAATTCAGAAACCCTATAATCCCTGGCCTTCAGGTAGTAGCTTTGAAATAGGTTTCTAATGAGGACATGAAAGGTCAATCTCTCAGAGTAAAGTTGTGAAGTATAGGGACCCTAAGCCAGGGGTAGAAGTTAAGTAGGCCCAGACTGTAGTCGATCCTCGGAAAGCACTTGAGAATGTTAGTGTTGGGTAGTGAATCGTAAACCCTATAAATCCATCTTTCAATAGAGTGTTGAGGTCGGACTACTGCAAAGGGGACAGACGCAAGATGAAGTAAGAAGATAGTGACTTCACCCACGGTGGCTAGGGGAGTGACTCAATCCGCTTTTATGAGGTGTCACGCTTAATGGTCCTTTATTCGCCATTATAATTAGTGTATGTCTTTATAGAATTGTCGTGAAAAGTCACTTGGTGTCAAGGCAAGGGCAGTTTTTGAAGTTACACTGATTTTTTTTAGTAGGTTAGCTTCCAGATTACTTAGAATTGTTAACAATCATTTATCGAGTATAAAGTATTAGTATATATAGAGCTTGTACAGAGGCATTTTCTTTTGAGTAACCTAGGGCTTTAGTTCCCAATTTGTTTTAATTTTATTATTTTATTTGATTTCACATTTTGTCCTGGAAGATTTTCATTATTGTTAAGGCCTATTAATAATGATATTATAGTATTTTGGTTTTTATGATAGAGTCGAACTCTAGTTTGAATGCGATCGTGAATGAGAGAGTGAATGTAATGATCAATGAATGCGACCACAAAGTTAAAGTCTAACATACTGTTAATCCAAAAATACATTAGAATAGGGTTAAGGATTTCAATAGGATCGATTTTTATTTTATTTTATTTTTTATTTCGAATTTTGTTAGGACCGAGAAGCCTCAAACAGGACAACTACAACTCTATCTAGTTAGAAAATATTCGCTCCCTTTTGTTAGGTCCCTCGTTAGGGGGTATAATTTCCCTTTGATTTTCTTTTATCTTAGTTTAGCTTGAATTCTAAGGATTGTGGATAAATGATCCCTATCCCGACCCTCAGACTTGGAGATAGTGGGAGGCAGGGATCAAGCCGACAGCCCACTCACCTCCTTCTCGCAAGAGGAAGCGAAGAGGTATAGATTGAATTTTATGCAGGATGGGGGATTTGTTTTAGCCATGCCGTATAGCCTGGGGTATAACGGCGCGACCTTGGGTAACCGATCTGACACCGTAGTTTCGACGCTTTTAGCGTGGCTGGAGCGAGGGTATTCCAGACGGGAGGTCCTGTAAGATTGGCATGTAGGCAGAGATTGCCCAGTTATTCTAGACGAAGTAGTTTCCGTCTATTGAATTTTTTGGTACCAGTTTGATCCCCCATAGCTAGCGGAAGTTTCTTCTAATAAAGGATTCGCCCTGCCATACGTTTTGTTGGAATGAATTCGAGCATAAGACCGATTCGAGAGGCAGAATAAGTAATTATTAGGACCTTCAACGAGTTTAGACTCGTTCCATGTTAGGATAAGATTTTAAAGTATTAGTTAACTATAAGGACCGCGAACGAGACGCCAGAACGAGCCAATGAGTCAAAGTTTTAGAAGTGTTGTATGGAGGACAGTAGAATTAAGAGCAGTTAGACAGGAAGTAGAATCCTGAAGGAATTTGTAAAAGGAACCAGAATTTAAGATTGATAAAATTCAAACTTATAAGATGTAGATTTATAGGATTCAAGTCAATGAATAGAGAGTATATTAGTAGATGAAAGTAATATGAATTTCTTGGAAGGGGGAGGTAGCTGAACTGTACACACCCCAGAGGCAAGGTAAACGGAGCCACAAACAAAATAGTAGAAATTGATTAGTCGCTCTGCCAAAACAGAAAGGAAATTCTCTTCATACGGTTGTCACCCTAGATTTAAATGGACTGTGTAGTTTAATAGAGGTCTGGGCTATGTTCCATTTGACCAAGATTCTAAATGACGTTCCCATCTGGGTTGAGAGAGTATTGTAATTTGAGGAATCTAACACACAATAGAGAACCCACCCTCCAGTAGGATCGGGATAGACGAATATTACCCAGTGACCAACTCGTGATTCCAGACTGGATAAGATTGAAACTTAACTGAGATACTAAACCTTGAACCTTCAGCGCACAAATATATATTATGTTTACATTTCTTTTTTTCAATATGTTATTATTTTTATATCATATATATTATATTATAGTCATATACTATTCATTTCAACAATTTTATTTTGACATTCATGATATTAATATTTATATTAAATATTTAATTATATATATTTTGTCACCATATATAATCTTGTAGTAGTTTTCTTTTGTCATCTATCATGGGATGATTTTTATCACTTATATATTAACATATTTAATCACTATCTACATGATATGTTTTACTTCAATATATATGTTATACTCATCATATAACATGGAAGGATTCATTTTATCATTACATATTTCGTGCCTTATTTAATGATTACTTACATAATTTGTTTTCTGTAATTTTTTATTTAGCAAAAGTCATCATGTCATAGGCTAATCATTATATACCAAGATATTTCTTTCAGCTAACTATAATTATCCTTTCCTTTGATTGTATATATTTCTATATATAACTATACCACACGAATGTCTTGATTGGTACGAAAATAAAGATGCTGGCATGTTTTAGGAGTTGGACTAGTCAGTTATTTCTAAACGACTTCTTGGCGCCCAATTTTTTATATATAATATGTAATAGGGAAATGTCCTAACTGTATTGTTAGCAGAAAGAAGGTAGCAATGAATCCAGCACCCCAAGAGGCAAGGATGGGGTTGAGAGGACTTACCACAAGGAAGGCCTACTCCTCAAGGCCAAAGAAGAAAGTGGAAGGGTGGTATATATACCCATGAATGGTAAGACAGATGACCTTGCTTACTTCCATACATATGATATGACTGTCCCCCATAACCTATTTTTTGATAACAGTGTGCTGACAGAATAATAACACATAAAAAACCCCTTTGCCAGGATGCGCAATGCCCACTAATGTTCGGAATAATAAACATCTAGAATGGCATACCATCGTTTTGACTAGCCTTATCTTCCCTATAGGTTTCGGTACACCTGGCTTCACCTAGTAATGGAAAATGCATTTTGCTAGAAATGGGCCTGCTTTCATAGTAACTGATGAAAGGCAGATGAATAATGAATAGCACAAACGCATTTGTCCATTACTTGGCAGGGGGAGGATTGTTGGGGCACGTTTTTGTAACCATACCCCAACAGAAGGCGTATGTATAATCAAATCAAATGGATACATGGCTTCCCTCCCACATAGACTTACAGACCATTTTTTTTTTGCCCAGAAACTTAGACACTTGGTGACACCAGACTTCCATGCCGAAAGCTGATGCCTGGTAAAGAAGAAGACATCCAGAGACATCCGAGCTGGAAACTGTTGTTTCATATGTACATATATTCCCCTCACCAAAAATTTAGGTAAAGGTGACCAGAAAAAAAAAAAAAAAAAAGGAAAAATGGAGAAGGAAGATCTCTAAAAACTGAACCTTATAAAATATCCTTCCCGAGAAAGGAAAGCGTTATATTACAGTTCAAGTGAAAAGGGGCCTGTGTCGATTTTTAGCTAAGACGGAGGGGGGGGCGATATATATATATCGTCCCGAGAAAAAGGGAGGATGGTATTTCAATCCATGTGGAAGGGGGGGCCCTGGAGTCTGAAATCTTACACTAGTGCCGTGGCTGTTTCTCTCTTTAGATTTTTTTTGTTTTGGTAATACTATATGTTCTATTTTGATGGGAGAGGCCTGGGGCGTCTATGAAATTGATACTGGAGCCGTTGGCCATTTTGATTGGTGTTTCTTTCGGCGAATGAAAATGGAGAATGAGATGAATAAAAGAAGGTTCTTTGCCAAAAGGCAGGATTCGATCTGAGTCGCTCAGTGGACGCACCAAGGTGTGTATCAGCTGCGATTTGACGTATGGGCCAACCTGCCCTTTTCAGTCCGATCACCATGCCCCTCGTAAAAGCGTCTGTCTGCTTGAACTGCCTCCGTTTACGATGACCTGGCATTATCTGTTATTACACGTGTCTTTTGACACAAGAACAAAATTTCTACAATGATTTTCCTTGAAGAAATAACGACACGAATACTGTCCTTTCTGCAAGTTCCTTCCCTTATATCTTACTCCATGTGCGCACGAGAGCTGCGCATTTTACATCATTTGCATAACTCGGTTGGGCGCGTCTACCCTGAAATTTGCATAATTTTCTGGCCACTATTTCTTGGTGTTCCATTTTCAATGTCACGCAGTGTATATTTTAGCATGCAATTGCGCAATTTAGTGAGACTTCGATAAGGAAAGCGTGCTGAATCAAACCAGGTCAAGTCAAAATACACATAATACCATCAAAAGTGTAAGAGAAATTAGCCTGCAATTGATAGTAAAATTTTGAACTACCGCGTAGTAAGCAAACGTAGTCCCTAGCAGAACAAATAGGTCAATCTAATATAATGATGTCTAATCTATTTTATTTAGTTAAAAGGAGGTCCAGGCTGGACTAAAGAAAAGAACAATATAGTAGACCCTGATATAAGTAAAGTAAAATGTGTGTAAAACAAACCCTTCCCATAGATAGGCACTCTAGGTAAATTAAGAAAGCTGTCTAAGAAACAGTCAGTTCATAAAATTTTAGTATGTATTAAATGGGAGAGAACAAAATTGAGCAGAATTTTCTTTTATAGAATTTTTTTTTTTACGTAACTTTAAATTTTGAATTTTTTTAGTGTAGTGTGCATATTGTAAGAGTAGACAATCAGTCTTGTTAATATTTGGCAATTAGGTGTAACCAATTTGGCACAAATATTCAAGTTTAGGGTAAACATTTTTTTATTAAAGATCAGATTTGAGAGACCAAATTAAGCAGAATTTTCTTTTTATAGAATTTTTTTTTTCATGAAACTTTAAATTTTGAATTTTTTAAGTGTAGTGTGCATTTGTAAGTGTAGACTTTGTGATGTGAGCGGTGGCCATAGTCACTGACGTGATGTAGTGCGAAGAGAGTGCATGTATAGAAAGCGTAAATTCGTAAAACTTTAATATGTATCAGCAGAGACCAAATTAAGCAGAACTCTTCTTTTGTAGAATTTTTTTTCATGAAACCTTAAATTTTGAAATTTTATGTTAAAATTTTCAAACTTTCTCATGTCAAAGCATATAGTATAGACAATCAGTCTTGTTAATATTTGGCAATTAGGTGTAACCAATTTGGCACAAATATTCAAGTCTAGGGTAATTTTGTATTAAGATTAGATTTAAATAGAATAAGGTATTATTTGATCAAGGAGCTAATACTTAATACTTCAGTATGGTGCATACTTTACAGTAGGATCGGTGGCGCAAGCAGCTAAATAGATGTACAGGTATAGCTGGGCGACATCAAGTTTACTCCAGAGTCACATAACAACTCCAGAGAAGGATGTACTGCCGAGGTCAGAGTAATGTTTGGCGGCGAGCTGTTTGTGTTCTTAGTGACGTCCAAGGTTGAGTATACGGTAGCCATCGTATGACGCTCAATAATCCCTTGAATTGAGATTAAGTAGACATAGACAATCAGAAGCCAGGTAGTTTAGAGCAGTGGTGCAGCAGAGTGTAGGTTTCCACATTAGTACAGATATCGGTTGGGTATATACAGACGCCCTTTAATTCCATATCCTAGAACTATTGCGTGTTGCCTACAGTCAACAGGTAGAATAAAGTTGTTGCACTAGTGGTGTAGAGTGGTTGCTGTGACTGGAGCGTGTTTGAGGAGGGAAGGTCAATCAATAGGATCTTATCAGTGGAGGAAGCGCCTCCAATTGTTTGTCGCCTTCATGAGTTGAATGTCCTATTCTTTGTCGCTCTAATTAGTAAATTGTCCTATTAAATTATTTTTGCAGTAGTACTAGGTATTGAGGCAAAGACAATTTAGGGACTTTGATATTTACAATTCTTTTAAGGTTAGGTTAGCTTACAGTCGAGACTGATATCAGTCATTGAATATAAATAGTTAGTAAGAGATTGTATGAGGCATTTTTTTAGTAAACTAGGGCTTTAGCCCCCAATTTGTTTTAATTTGTTAATTCTATTTGATTTCACATCTTGTCCTAGAAGATTTTATTATTGTTAGGGTTTATTTGATAGACATAATTGAGTGTTTTGGCGTCTATAGCAGCTTTTAACTTTAGAATGAATGCCCACAATGACTGAATTTTTTTTGTATGAATGTGAAGTGGAATAAATGATTAGAAGGTTAGAAACTATTATATTGTTAGACCAAGATACATTTTTAGAATAGTGTTAGGGAATTTTAATAGGATCGATTTTATTTTGATTTCAAATTTGTTAGGGATATAAGCCTCTTGGGACAATGCAATTCTCAAATTAGAAAATAGTCGCTCCTTTAGTTAGGCTTCCTTCGGGAATATGAGTTTTTTTTTTTTTGTTAACTTTTGATATGTGTGAAACTTTGGTGGACTTAGCGGGTTTTCACCGGCGCACCAGATGGCTACATACAATTCAATTAAATCAATGTAGGGTTTGATAACTAGGTGGTATCTGGTTTCAAACCCCAGTAGGGGAAGTGTGCGCTATAGGTATGCTTCCTTCCATACGGATAACGTTAGTGGTAAAGGACTGAGTTAGGATGGGTCTTGCAAGTCGGGGACTTGATCGGTTCTATGCGCTGACCCATTTGTTGGGTCTGATACCATTAATAGGGACGCGCGAGGTTTCGTAGTGTCTTCAGATGACTGACACGAGGACTCTTCGGCGAGGGTATCAATAAGTGCAGAATAGGCCAGTTAATCACGCCACGGGCTTTGTGCTGGACGTGAGGTCTTTGGCATTTCGGGCTTTGTGCTGAATGTCGTATTTACTCATGATGAGTTGGATGATGTGTTCATCCTGGAGAACCAACCCAGCCCAGTCAGTCTTTATAAAGGACTCCCTACCAGACGTACTATGGTAGTACATTGATAAAATACTATTTATTTTATTTTTATTAGGTATTAAACAAGTTTAGAGCTTGATCATGTTAGTTTAAATTAGTTAGTAGCAAACCCATATAGAATTGGACATGTTTCAACGAAAAAGGCATGGAACTGATAGAGATAAATTTTGACTGACAGGCACCGTGTCAAGTCGATGTGAAGTCACCAGTTTTTTTTTTTCATTATTGGTTCTTTTATTATTATTCTTATTTTTCCAGTTTGAATTCATTATTGGCTTTCTTATTTATTTTTTGTTTAAATTCATTATTGGTTTTCTCATTTATTCAATTTTGTTTGAATTCATTATTGGCCTTTTATTTATCTAATTTTGTTTTAATCCATTATTGGCTTTCTTATCTATCTAATTTTGTTTTAATTCATTATTGGTTTTCTTATTTACTTAATATCTTGTTTGAATAAATTATTGGCCTTTTATTTATCTAATTTTGTTTGAATTCATTATTGGTTTTCTCATTTATTTAATTTTTGTTTGATTTCATTATTGGCCTTTTATTTATTTATTTTAGTTTTGGATTCATTATTGGCTCTTTTACTTCTATTTTAGTCACTAAGCATTATTTTTTTAACTAGTAGGTATGCACCTTCCCACAAATGTGTCAAATCTTATATATAAATAGATGTATATATGTGTTTATAACCCTTGTGTTCCAGGCACCCTAAGACTCCGGATATACCTATCACAATACTATCCGTGTCACAGAGTGGAATTAAAAAAGCCAGTCTTGCATTCAACTGGCGAATAAATAGAATGCATGGCGCCCTTTGTTTTTGATATATTTTTTTATTTTTTAGACAGTGCTATTGCTCCCTCGCAAGCCAGAGCATCCATGACCTCCATTTTTTTTTACCCCGGAGATTTGCCTTGCTCCCTCGCAAGCCAGAGCATCCATGACCTCCATTTTTTTTTACCCCGGAGATTTGCCTTGCTCCCTCGCAAGCCAGAGCATCCATGACCTCCATTTTTTTTTACCCCGGAGATTTGCCTTGCTCCCTCGCAAGCCAGAGCATCCACGACCTCCACTTTTGACCCCGGAGATTTGCCTTGCTCCCTCCCAAGCCAGAGCATCCCTGACCTCCATTTTTGACCCCGGAGATTTGCCTTGCTCCCTCGCAAGCCAGAGCATCCCTGACCTCCATTTTTTTGACCCCGGAGATTTGCCTTGCTCCCTCGCAAGCCAGAGCATCCATGACCTCCACTTTTGACCCCGGAGATTTTCCTGCTCCCTCGCAAGCCCAAATCCCGTGGTCTTGGCGGGGAAGGATTGTAGAGGCCACTTCTGGAGCCTCCACAAAGTCACCCACAGAATCAAGGAAAAGCCGGTGGACAATGAAGTGGACTTCTCTGTAATTCTTCTCTGTAAAAAAAACCAGCCCATCTCTTCACCTCCTTTTTTATTTCTAGTTTTTTTTTAAATAACATTTAGTACTATAATAAATTTTCCTTTTATTTTAAATAAGCAGTTATTTTTGGGTTTTCTTTTTAATTAATATTTAAAAATTAATATTTCGAAAGATAATTTTTATTATAATTTTATATTTTTATTTTTTTAAATTTTTTCTTATCACAGAGGGTGAATAGATAAAGATTTATTTTTAATTTTTTTTTTGGTCACCCTGGGAGAAAAAAAGTTAGTGGCAAGCAAGTTTTAGGGGGGAGCTGGTCAGGAATAGATAAGATAGTCACGAGGAATAAAGCTAAGATAAGAGAGTAGGGAAGCTTGTAAAATGTAGTCCTAAAAGAATTATTTTTTTTATGGAGGGGTTTCCAGCCTTCCAACAAAAGAAGCACTAAAGTTAAGTATTTTCTTTTTATAATAATTTTTTTTAAACAGATATATATATGTAAACTTTCCGCTCAATCGTCATTGCATATTTATTTATTTTTTTCTTATCTTTGTGTTTTTTTTTTTTTTTTGGTCAAAAGAGATAAATAAATATATAATGTAAATTTAACCAGAGTTTATGTCCCTCCTTTTTTTTTTTAACCCCAGTGCGTGCAGGATACACGCAAACTATATATCCTTTTTGTAGCAGGATGTTATTTTTTTGTGAACTCCCTGAGAAAGAAAGAGGCTCATGGATATCAGACAATAACGTCAGATATATCCCCTCTTCACATCCGGTAGAATTCTAGTAAAAAAGCTCATTAATCGTTGCATGACATGTTTCAAGACGAAACGCCAAGTGTCAAAACAAATCATGGGAGATCTGCCTATCCATAGAATCATACCCTCAAGCCCTTTTAGCAAAACAGGAATAGACTTCGCAGGACCATTTATAACTAAACCTAATGTCATAAGAACAAAAGTAACATTAAAATCATATATAGCATTATTCATTTGTTTCTCAACGAAGGCTATTCACCTTGAGATAGTTTCAGATCTGTCAACCCCTGCCTTCCTCGCTGCTTTTAGAAGATTCATCTCTCGTCGAGGAAAACCCTCTGATATTTTCACCGACAACGCTACTAACTTTAAAGGAGCTAAGAATATTTTGAATAATATACATCAACTTGTAAAGGATTCTTCAATTCAAAGTTAAGTCGCTAATGAACACATCACTTGGCATTTCATACCTCCATCTGCTCCAAACTTCGGCGGCATTTGGGAAGCAGGAATTAAATCATTGAAGTATCATCTCCTAAGGTGTTTAAAATCTGCAGTTTTGAATTTTGAAGAACTCAATACTCTGACAAGTCAAATTGAAGCGGGCTTGAATTCTCGCCCATTGTATCCGATGAGTTCGGATCCAAATGATTTCAACCCTCTCACTCCAGGACATTTTTTGATTGGTAGACCATTAACAGCACTCCCAGAGCCCAGTTATCACCCTAATGACAACTACTTAACTAGATGGAAATTAATTCAAAAGGCCAGAGATGTTTTCTGGCAAAGATGGTCCAGGGAATATCAAAACAATCTGCAACAACGGTCCAAGTGGAAAAAACCCTCTTCCAACCTGAAGGTTGGAGATTTGGTGTTGGTAAAAGACTTTCCTATGCCTTCAATGCAGTGGAGCCTTGGCCGCATCACCAAGGTGTCACCTGGAGCGGATGGCAATGTCCGAGTTGTGGAACTTCAAACAGAGAAACAACATCATCTAATAAGACCCATCTCGAAGATTGCACTTCTGCCATTCTAATAATTCTTCTTCTTCAAAAAAAAAAAAACTTTCTACACTATGTGATCCTTTTCTTTTGCCTTGTGTGTGGACTATGTCCACAGGAGGGGAGTATGTTTCGTTTTATTCTAACATAAGTGGCAGAGGCAGCGCGCAGCGATGTAAGTACAGAGAGCTACGTCATCGCTGACCAATGGGAGGCCAGCTGGCGGACTGCCAGAGGGAGCTCGCCACCTTCTTCAAGATTCTTTTTACCAACGCGCGCCACTAAAGAACCATGCCTTTCATAGCTGCTGCTTTAAATCGTATTCTTTAAATATTCATTATAAAGAAAAATAAAATAAATTCATTTGTAAAGCTTGGGATGATTAACCAAAGATAAGTAAATTTGTTTCTTTACACTAGTATAAACATTCTATTCAATTAAGCCTAACGAGAAAAAAAATGTTTTGTAAACAATCATTCTGATTTTCCTACTTGCGTATTTGCCAAGTGGGAAACAAAACAGGGAGGTTGGCTGTAAATACGCTTTTGTGTTGGCCCCAGGATGTAGGGTCATGTAAATACACATTGTCTGTTATTTTATTTAGATGTGATGTTAGTAATAGATGACAATAAAAAGAAGTGCTTCAAGTCTCCGTGCCGCCTCCTGTCGTTACTCTCGCCACTGCCATCATCGCCAGGCTACTGCTGCTGCTGCTACTACTCTTCTGGTAAGTCTCTCGTGTCCCCCCACCAGTGGTAAGGCCGATAGATACTGCCAGAGAAAGGGAGTTTCCACTGGAGAGGTGGAGCTCAGGACGTCTTTGGGTGGCCTGCGGGGAAAAGCCGCAGGGTAGAGCAACGGGAGTCTAAGTGGGTGAACCACGAGGGAAGAAGCGCATCGTCGCAAAGAACCGGTAGGTTAAACACGCGACAATATTATTGACAAATATTAGTGAAAAAAAGAAAACATGGACTTTGTTAGGCCTAGCGAATTCGCCTTGCAGGTAATGTAGCGGAAAATTGGCGAAGGTTCAAACAGCGATTGATGCTTTATCTTGAAGCAACATAAAAAGCCACAAAGCCTGATAAACTGAAAGTTGCCATTTTATTAATTTTATTGGCAAAGAAGCCTTGGAAGTTCTCAACACATTTCATTTAAAAGAAGATGAAGCAGAAAATTTCGATCTTGTAATAAACAAATTTGATGATTTTTGCGAGCCTAAAAAGAACGTCATTTTTGAAAGATTCAATTTTTTTTCATCGACCCAGAAGGATGGTGAATCCATCGATAGTTTTATAACAGAACTAAAAGGATTATCCACATCATGTGAATTTGAATCAAAAAGGATAGTTTAATTAGGGATCGCATTGTGTATGGAATACAAGACAAGGCTTTGCAGGAAGGCCTCTTAAGAGAGCCCAATTTAACTCTTCTCAAAGCCATTGAAATGTGCAAAACAGATGAAATAAGCAAGCAACAGATCAAGATCATGCAGAACAACCAGAACATCTGTCAAATAAGAAAAATATGAAAAGAAACACAGTCCAAAACAAAATCAAGAATCTGAAAAAGAATTCAAATGCCAAAGATGTGGGAAGTCTCACAAAGCAAAAAATTGTCCTGCATGGGGTAAAAGATGCTCCAAATGTAAAAAGATGAATCATTTTGCAGCTTTCTGTAAAATTTCAGCTATCAGAGGTCTGAATGATGAAACAGAAGAAACTGTATGGTCAATACATGAAGCAAAAGTAATCCATACTTTGGAATGGAAAAAATCCATCATAGTGAATGGAAAGGAAATATGTTTCAAGTTGGACTCTGGAGCAGAAGTAAATGTTTTGCCATACACATTCACCAGACAAATGAAAGGTTTGGAAATATTTCAGACTAACCGAAAGCTAACATCATATACAGGACATGAAATCAAGATAAAAGGAATTGCCACACTAATTGCAAAACTAAAAATAAGACGGAAAGTCTAGAATTTTTCATTGCTGATGGATTCTATCAACCAACTTAAGGAATGTAAGCTATTGAAAAGCTTTCACTAATTAAGAAATGTGATGCTGTACAAATACAGCAGAACAATTCAGTAAAATAAATTTTGAACAGGCACAAAAATATATTTGAAGGCATAGGAAGACTGCCGATTGAACACAAGATTAGACTAAATGAAAATACAACTCCAGTTATTGCTCCAAGCAGAAAAATTTCTTTTTCCATTAGATAAAAAGTTAAAGCAGAATGGGAACGGATGGAAAAACTTTTATTGAAAAGTTGAAGAACCAAGCGAATGGACACACCCTATTGTAGTGGTACAAAAACCTTCTGGAGATGTCAGAATTTGCATGGACCCCAGGGAACTGAACAAGTATGTTCAGAGAGAGCGCTATATTCTGCCAACAGCTGAAACAATATTTTCTGAACTGAAAGGTGCTACAGTTTTTCTCTGTATTTGATGCATCATCAGCTTTCTGGCAAGTCCCATTAGACAAAGAAAGCACCAACCCGTGCACCATTGCGACTCCCTTTGGAAGATTCCAGTTCAAGCGACTTCCCTAACTATGGATTGAACAGTGCATCGGAAGTATTCCAGCGATGCATAAACAATATGCTTTCAGGTCTCCAGGGAACTGCTTGCTATATGGATGACATCTTGATCTATGGAAGCACAATGGAAGAGCACAACCGACACCTTGAAACAGTTCTTCGAAGGTTGGAAGAAAATAATGTAAAGCTCAATGCTAAGAAGCAGCAGATAGCTGTCGACAAAGTAAATTTCTTAGGCCATATAATCAGTCGAGATGGAATAGCCATTCAAGCTTCAAGAGCAGAGGCAATACAAAAGTTGAAAAGACCTGAGAACAAGACTGAAGTCCAAAGATTCTTTGGTATGGTAATGTACCTTGGCAAATTCACACAAGACTGCACCTCTGAGGAAATTGATAAGCAACAAGAGTGAATGGAAATTTGGAGGCGAAGAAAATGATTGTTTTGAAAAACTCAAGGTATGGTTTCGAATGCTCCAATATTGACATTTTTTGACCCAACCAAGCCAATCACCATTCATCTGATGCAAGCCAATATGGTATTGGTACAGTGCTCATGCAAGGGGGACATGCAATTGAGTATGCGTCCTTCAGCCTGAATGCAACTCAAAGAAAATACGCACAGATAGAGAAAGAACTTTTGGCTATAGTCTTTGGATGTGAACGCTTCCAGTACTATATTTGGGGAAATGATGTTATTGTGGAAACTGACCACAAACCTCTCCTGAGTATTGTTAAGAAACCTTTAGAAAAGCTTTACCCAAGACTGCAAAGAATGGTCTTACGTCTCATGAGATTTCAAATATCTTTGAAGTTTACACCAAGGAAAAACCTGTTTGTAGCTGACCATCTGTCTAGAGATCCATTAAAAGATGAGGTGGACACAAGCTATTTAGAAGGTCAAACTGAATCAGTGCACATGTTGCTGGTTACCACAGATAAAAAAATAAAGAGACTACAAAAGGAAACTCATGGGGACCACACCTTGATACAACTAATAGAGTATGCGAAGAATGGATGGCCGAAATATAAAACTAAGGTCTGTGATGAAGCAAACCCCTACTGGCAATAAAGATGAAATTCATGTAAGTGACGGAATTGTTTACAAAGGAAATTGTATCATGGTGCCATCGACTCTTCGAAAAGAAATCCTGCAGGTTGTTCATTCATCACACCAGGGCACAGCAGCTTCCAAAGAAAAAGCAAGATCAGCATTTTACTGGCCCTGCATGATAACACAATTAGAAAATGAAGTGGAAAAGTGCAAAACATGTCAGGAATATTCAGGAAAGAATCCTGAGGAGTCAAGAATAGCTCATGAAATCCCTGAATTTCCATAGGAAAAAATTGCTGTAGATTTCATGGAGGTGAGTGGGACCAGTTCCATCTTGGTTGTCGATTATGTTGGGCCAGATTTTCCACCAAATAGACCCAACAATGATGTAAACATTTACATCATATATGCACTGTGTCTTGCCGAAGTGTTTGGTGTCCAGATGGAGATCCCACAACGGTGGCCGACGGTGCTCTAAAGGTCGAAGCTGGGGAGGACGCCCAATCGGAGGTGACACTGGTGGCACCGTGACCAAGATACCGGCCAACCCTCCACAGAAGGACAACAACGAGGCGGATTGGAGAATGAAGAGCTGGAAGCAACCCTGGGCGTGTACTCCAAGACCCGCTGTAGAAAGATGGAGAATTCCCCAACGAGGAATCTCAAAGATGCTTTTAAGAAAAGAGCCGGGGGAGGTGACCAGCTGGAGATGACATCGGCCCTGTCTAAGTATCCAGAAGCCCGATGCAGACAGGCCCAGAGGAGGATATGCAAACCATGTAAATATGTAAATAGATGAATTCGTCAATCACCCTTTTTATATGCAATGAAACGTCCAAAATCATATTACCTTTTAGGGAAATTTTAAGTCCATTCTTTATTCTAAAATGAATAAAACCAATTAAATACATACCCAAATAAATTGGGCATATTTCTCTGCTTTAAATTCCCTTAAGGAAAGGATTACTATATAAAAATTTAAGGGATAGACGTATTATATTTTTATCAATTTTATTATTATCTCAAACTTTTCTTTTAATAATCAGGAGTTTAATTTCGAATTTCTTAAAGAAGAAATTACTTTAAATTTAAAGAAAATTTTTTATATTTTATTATCCTTATTTTATCAATTTTTTTTTATTATCTCAAACTTTTCTTTTAATAAGAAGAAGTTTAATTTCGAATTTCTTAAAGGAGAAATTACTTTAAATAAAAAAAATTATATTTTATTATCCTTATTATTATTTTTAAATATTCTTTCAAAAAAGAATATTTTCTTTATTACTATTATTTTTAAATAAATATTCTAAGAATATTAAAGTAATTATTTTTTTTTTACTCTGTAGGGGGGGGGGGAGGGAGCGCTGGCATCAGGAGAAACGGTATGTTAACATCTTCTCTATTAATTTAGGGCATATTTAATATGTCAAAGAGGCATATTTTAGCTTATTTTAATAGGTAAGAAAAATTCATATTTTGTCCTTTGTATGAAGTCTTAGAGTTTGATTAAAGAAAATAGATTTTATGTTCCTTTAGTATTGCCTACAAACGAAAGTTTGTAAGAAAATCTACCAAGGTAGAACAAGAGGTCATGTTCCATTATGTTTTTATTTGGTATGTTTGCCAATTATGGCATGTTTTATATGTTGAGAAAAGCATATCTATGTTTTTAATAGGTAAAAAATTCATTCTTGCTTGAAATCCTTAAACAAAATTTTTTTTGTCCATGTAGAATTGCCCATAAAATGAAATTTGTAAGGTCCACTGAGATAACAATAAAACTTTTGGAGTTATTATTTTAAATATGTGTTTGTGATACTTTTACCCTGGAAACAAAATGCACATTATGTATTAAACATGGATCTTTTGTGTTCGCTATATCCTATTACATGTGTATCTGAGTTTTAGCCCAAGTTGCTATACAATTACAAATGTTATTATTGCTGAGCTAGGTCAGGTTCGAAGTAGGGATGTCCTTAAATAGGACATAAAAAAATGACTCAACAATTACCACTCAAAGTTTGTTGAAATCCGGAAATTATCAAGCAAAAGAGAAACCGAAACCATCATGCAGTTGAAAATCATTTCAGGACTCGTGGAATTCCAAGAACTCTAGTTTCGGATAATGGACCCCCCTTTTAACTCTACTGGATTCAAAAATTTTGCTCAGAAATATGAATTCAAACACCAAACCTCCAGTCCCAATAATCCAAGATCTAATGGACAAGTTGAGAGGACAATTCAAACCATCAAAGGACTGATAATTAAATCTGTGAAGTCAGGAAGAGATCCCAATCTGGCTTTGATGGAGTTCAACAACACACCTAAGTATGACTTGCCATCTCCGACACAAATGCTTATGGAAAGATCTGTGAGAACTCTTTCGACATACACCTGGCAACAGTTAAAACCACTGTTTGACACAACAAAGAATTACCAAAAATTGAGAGACCATCAACAAAAGTATGCAGGAAGTCCAAAGAGAATTTTGAGACCTTTGGAAGTAGGAGACAACATCATGTTGCAGGAAAGGCATAGAAAATGGGTTCAGGCAACAGTTACCGCAAAGCATGAAACTCCACGCTCATATATGGTGAAAACACCAAGTGGGTCTGAATACCGTAAGAACAGGTCTCACCTTAGACCGAGAAAGTTCAGTGCAGAAGATTCTGCCCCAACAATCCAAAGTCCAAGCACTCCTGGATCTCAAGCAGGGACAGCCATGGATGACAACATACAAGATCATGGAAGACCCACTTCCGAAAACAGAAGCGCATGTAATCCAAGGGAGGACGTTGCCAAAAAAAGGTGAAGAATCATCTACTTCTCCTAGTGTGCGAACCCGCAGTGGTAGAACAGTGAGAAAACCTTTGCGTTATAGAAACTAGGAGAACTGCAATCCTTTTTAAATTTTGTTTAAAGGAAACATGTTATGATTGAACTGACAAGTTGCATTCTGCGTGATCAAAGAGGCACAAAAAAACAACATAACCAACAGGTAATTTTGGCATATTATGGTCACGAGGTGTCTTAACAGTTTTAAGGGCTACTAACCAAAGTGGATGATTTTCGAGCATAAATTAAAAAGGGAATTCATGAGTTGGCGCAAAGAAGGTTTATTATTTCAAACATTTTTAGAGGTTATGATATAGCTTTAGAGAAACGATGAAAAATAAAAATTAACATTTTTCACAAAAGCTTACACAAATTGCAAAAAAAAAAGACATTATTTTCTTATTTATTAAAAAAAAAAAATATTACAAAAGAATACTTCCTTCTTTCGCCTATTTTTCGCTCTAATAATTTTAAAAAACGTAATAACGCAGGTTCGAACAATATCTGAGTATTTCTGTAAAATTAGGGTTACTATTAAAATCGTTTAAAAAGCAAAATTATAGCTACTCTGCGGCATGCAAGTTGTAAATAAATCGTGCCTTTCCTATTTTCCAGATGTTTAGAGTAGTTGTTTTCATTATTAGCTGACAACTACTCTTACAAAATTTATATTAAATATCTCAAAATTTAACGCACATTTTATACTATACATCTATTTACAATCCACATTGAAAACAAAGGTAATAATCTTTTATTAGAGTCGTTTTTTTTGACTGACCTATATCAAACCATGCCTTTTTGTTAAAACCAAAAGATTAGTATCAAATATATTCTGTGATGGATATTACTACATTGAGTGTAAATATTTTGAAAATCGCCGGATATAAATCTATTGTACAATTCAAACTATTTTTTAAGCCATAGTTTTACATAATGAATAGCACTATATGGAGCGTTCCCAGTTAACAACAACTTTGGTAGGCGGCGCTGTATATGTTGCCACCGCCGTACCTTCGAGGCGTTTTACACGAGTTTGATTAAGAGCCATATATTTTGTGTGCCCCCCTTTATATTTAAATAATTTATATAAATATAACTATAGAAATGAAATATTTCGTACTTACTATTTTTGTTTATTAATAATTTTCAAACATAAAAATGAGTTTTTACATCTAAATATTATTTGGGCAAATGTAAACGGTCTTCATATACACTTTTACACTACCTTTTCATTACAAAATTAACCCTTAACTGGACGGGTTGGGTAGATTCTGCCCATGCATAAACTTAATATAGGAAAAATATATATTTTTCGTTTACCTAGAGCTACCAGCTTTCGTCTATTCTAATTTTACAGTGATACAAACATTTTCCATCCATCATTTTTAAATTTCAGTTTTGGGAGGGGGGTTGAATTTGCATGTGGGGGCGGATTCCGCCCAGCCCGTCCAGAAGTGTGAGAATTTTCCGTGTCCGTATTAGCTCGTGGCTCATACTTGAGTCTCTATCTTCCACTATTTTTAGCTTCCTTTCATAAAATAACGCTTCTTTCTTTGGATAAGTATAATTATCAATCAAGTCAACAGAGAGAACTATCCCTGCCAACCCAAAATATATACAGTAAAACCCCGCTAATACGAACCCTGGATATAGTGAACCTTCCCTTATAACGAACCCACGCCGATTCCCAATTCCATTCCATTGAAAATACCATCGTTATAACGAACTTTGCGATTTTTAGAATAACGAACTACCCCTATAACGAACCTATTTTCGGTCCCAAAATAATAAAATATATTTAAAATACTATGCTTATAACGAACTTAGAATTGTAATTAAAAAAAAAAACTAAAACAACCAAATTTTAAGCATGTTTCAGCTCGCGGATCGCGATTTCAAAACAATAAATTTAGCGGCATTGTTTGTTTTGAATTTTGCACTTGCAATTTTTGCTGTATGTTGTATAAATTTTAACACATTATACTTTTTATTAAATAGAATATATTTGCATCCATTAAATTTGAAATATAAAAATACAAATGGCTTCCAAAATGAAGAAAACAAAGGCATTTTAAAAACAAAAGCGTTATTTCTTTTAAAAAAAAAAGGGCCATTTTCAGAACTTTTCAAAGTGAAACAACACAGGCAAAATGTTAAGAACATATTAAAATAAGAGAATATAACTTTTCTATTATAAAAGATAAAATATAAAGCTATTAAAAATTGTTACAAAGAGGAATCAACCTCAACTTTTGCCGCGATCGTACGTTTTAGTGCTAAAAAAAAATCCAAATAAATGGTCCCGTGATGAAACAAAAACTATTTTTATGCCATTAACTATGGTGATTTTAAAGTCAGCAATGTTTTGCATGACAGGTTAAAAAAAAAAAAACGAAATCTAGACCTAGAAGAATATGTGGGAAAATGAAATGGAAGAAAAAACACTAATTTTATTTGAATGGTGCAATGCTTTAAGAATGCTTTGAAGCAACAAGGTATTAGAGCCATTTTTCCAAGTAAACAATGTATTATATAATGCGATAATGTTTTAAAATCATTTTATATCTTTGAATATATATTTAATAAAACTTTGCCTAGGATTTGTCTTGATTTTTAAATTAGACATAGAGGTACATGTATGTTAATGATAAGAAGAACCTATCATCTAATGATTTTTATTATTATTCAGTATTATTGTAAGGAAATTGGTCAATTAAGGGAATTAAAACAAAGTGACCACTATTAAGAGGCAGACTCTTCCAGTGTGTATGGCTGTCCTTTAATTATACGGTCTATAAATTTTGAAAAGTAAAAAAAATAGCCAAACCGTGGCTATAGTGAACAGTGGCTATAGTGAACCAAAAGCTCTGTCCCATTGGGGTTCACTATAGAGGGGTTTTACTGTATATGTTTTAGAGATTAGTCAGCCACACTTTGGAAGAAATATTCCAGCAGACAATTGATTCACTTCAGTAGAATTAGTTGATAAGTTGAAAGAACATGGCCTTACATATTTAGGAACGATGAGAAAGAACAATCCCTTAGATTAACCACAATTTCAAACCGCACCCTAATAGAAAATCAGGAACATCTATTTTTGGTTTCTCTGGAACAACCACTTTAGTCTCCTATGTTCCCGAAAAAAAAAAAAAGAAAGAAAATCGGTAATCAGATTGATAAAAAGGGTAAAAAATAAAGGAGTCATTTTATTGTTGATCTTGGGAGAGCATTGACTAATGAACGTAATCTCAATTCTCTCCCACTGGAATTACAGACGATAATTCAGGAAGAATGATGATTCAAGTAAACCAAGTGAAACTACGATGCCACAATAATCTGATACTCCGAAAAGGTGTTGCAAATTTCCATCAAAAAACACAGTAAAAAATAAAAACCCTATGCTCTGTATGTCATCTAAGCGTTTGCAAAAACATTTCTTAAAAATTTGAAAAAACTGTAAATAGATTATATTCATAATTTTTAAAAGTCAAAATCTGTATATTAACTATATACAGTAATCCCTCGTTAAGACGAACTCAACGGGAGAACGAAATACCCTTTTCGTCTTAAAAGAATATATACCGAATTTGTATAAACCGAATTCGTATTAGACGAATTTAATTCGTGGTATCCGGGGGTTGTACTTATGTACTACTGATGAGTAAGAAAACTACATTTCTGAGGAATAACGAATAAATTTATTTGAAAACAATATTAATGAAAATATTTTATAATTTTAAGGAACAACAATTATGTATATGCATGTACATAAAGTATTTTATTTTAAAACACAAATAAAAAAGAACAACAAAAGAAACAACTTACATAATATACTTGGTACATACAGTGTTTATGTGTATGCAGCATATGCAGTATGCATAGAGTATCCTATATCTGGGTTTTCTCTGCAGGCTTCAGAAAGTCTGTTATAGTTTTTTGGTGGTATTTGATTGGGCACTGTTTCAGACACTCCCTTCTTATTTTATCCAGGTCATCTTCAAAATGAACATCAATATCCGCAGAGGTTTTGGACAGCTTCTGGAGGGTTTCGAGGGCCGCGATTACTTCCCCTCTAGTAGGCATCATTATCTCTTCTTTCACCTCATCGTCTTCTGTTTCTTCTTTTCTTCTAATTCGGGTGAACCGCAAATTTCCAACCCTTCATCCAGGGCAACATACTCCAGGAAAGTCAAAGTCTCAGCTGGGTTTGTAGCTGAAAGGAGTTTGGTCCATTCTTCAGGCTCATCAAGCATTGTTTCTGGAAGTGAAAACGAATCAGCTGTTTTTTCCACACCCAATGAGACACTTATTTCTTTAGCCTTTTCTTTGACAAGTGCGCCGGATACAGGAATATTATTTTGTCTACTTTTTTTAAACCATTTTAAAAGCTCATCTTCCACGTCTTGATGGGATGCTTTTCGAAGTCGTTTTGAAGAGCTCGAAGACCCTGAGGCAACAGCCGCATCTATTTTTTTCTTTGTTTTTTTAGAATGGTTGATAATGTGGATTTCGCAATTTGAAAATTTTCGGCAATTTCGGCGACTAGATAACACTCCACGTGCAACTTCGTCCAAAATTTTCCTTTTTAAGGCAAGATCAATGGCACTTTTTTTTCGCGGTTTAGATGACATGTTTATGTAGGTTTTTTTATGGAAGCTCAAACAATTCACACTTCGATTATTTAGAATTTAATAATTTTTATTTCAAGCGCATTATTTTATAATACAATCAATTAGTCGGTTATAAAAAAGATATAACAAATAGAAATAAGTCCCTTTTTTTCTGAGAGCTCGATTTACACAGATTATTATTCACAGAATATATTTTTATTATTTATATTATATTTAATATTTTTAAATATATGTTTTGTATATAAAAATAAGAATCTACTTATATATTTGCCTTATTCTGTCTGTTTGTTTGTCTGAAGCTCACGGATGGGATTTTTCATAACCATCGGTGGTTCAGTGGTAGAATGCTTGCCTGCCACGCGGGCGGCCCGGGTTCGATTCCCGGCCGATGCATTTTTTTTTTTGTTTACAATTTTTAAAACTCATTTATATATTATACAAGAATGACATCCACGGCGCCAATTTATAATTGTAACGAATAGTATTTGAATAAAAGCATTTAATCGGGTAAAACCCGGGCGTTGCCCGGGTCATTCGTATATAATAATTGTATAAACAAATGCAAGACAAAATCACCGCGAATGTTTCTTTTTTTTAAGGCAATTTCTTTTTAAGGCAATTATCGTTATTTATCGTTAATTTTTGTTTCGATTTTATTGAAAAAAAAACGATATGGTGCCTTTAAAAAATGATCTTTATTACTATGCAGTTTTCTATTTAGTCAATATACTTAAGTTCATGTTGCAAATGTAATTATCTCTATCGATTTAGTAGGTGAAATGCAAAAAAAAATCGACATGATGAAATCTTTATGAAAATTCACATTTTTATATTTTCAAGACACACACAGTTTGGGGCGGGACGTTTCACAAGAGAGACATCCACGGCGCCAATTTATAATTGTAACGAATAGTATTTTAATTAAAACATTTTAAAAACACACAGTTTGGAACGGGACGTTTCACAAGAGTGACATCCATGGCGCCAATTTATAATTGTAACGAATAGTATTTGAATTAAAACGTTTTTAAAATATATACGCACTCGGGTAAAACCCGGGCGTTGCCCGGGCCATTCGTCTAGTAATATAATATTCTGTGAAATTCCGTGAAAGCGTGCGCTCCTTGGCTGCTGGCTGGCAGGGGTCACCATGGCCCCTACATTTATCAGTCGAGAAAAACAGCAATACTGGCACAATAGAGTCGAAATTTTCCACTGAATGAGTACATGGAACGACCCCAAGGGGATGGTTTCATAGAAAATGAGTCATCATAACAAACAAAGGACGAATGTTTACACAAAAGACAAAGAGAGCCAATACTTGAACGACCCCAAGGGGATGGTTTCATAGAAAATGAGTCATCATAACAAACAAAAGACGAATGTTTACACAAAAGACAAAGAGAGCCAATACTTGATATCAACGGCGTTTTTGTTGTTTTAATAGTTTATTGTTTTACTTATAACTCGCCTTTAAAAACATATTAGAATTCGTTTTAACCAATTGATTAGTTCTGCTGGGGGCTAAATTTAATTCGTATTTCGTCATAACCGAATATTTCGTCTTAACTGGCAAAATCTCTTTGGAAAGCATTGAAATTTAACAGGGGAAAAGAAACGGTTCGCGCAAACCGAGAGTTCGTATAATCCGAGTTCGTGATAACGAGGGATTACTGTATTAATTAAATATTTTTTGGAATATTGATTTCAATCATTATTTAGCGCTTATTTCATAAAGTTATATAAGTGGGTTGAATCTACCCAACCCGTCCAGTTACATAAGAAAAATCCACCCGTCCAGTTAAGGGTTAAATTAAAATAGGTTTATATTAAATACAGTCGAACCTCTTTAATTCAACACCCCAAGGGATCAGAGCTTTCGGTTGAATTAAAGGAATTGTTGAATTAAGGTTAGATGATTAGCTAATCATCTAACTCGCTAAAATGATATTTTTTAAAATTGCTTTGTAATATAAATTGATCATATTAATTGAAACCATTGTGTGTGTCCTTTTTTGTATTATTTTTTATTTTCATGATTAACTTTAGTATCAGGGACAAAATGGCAATACTACATATTTTTGAAACAAAAAATAATTACAAATAATATTTTACTCTAATTAAAGAATATAGCAGTTGAAAGAAAATAAATATGGAAAATAAAAGAAAATTTAAAAATAATATTTTAAAATAATCATGAAGATATATATTTTTAAAAATTCCTTTATAGATGTCTGTTTATGCACTGAAATCCTATTCAGGATATATTCCAGATGGTCTATTTAAAAAAAAAACATGTCTTTCTTCCTCTGGAATGTGTTTTAAATAACTATTGTATTAAAGACATCCACTGCTGCTGCAGGTGTTATTGATTTTGTGCTTAAATCTTTTATAATAATGTGGAAATGGAATATTGAAATAAAATGTTATCATAATCATTGTGGCTACATTTTCTGAAGATTTATTTATTTGAAAGGAAATTATTTGTAAATTTTAAAATAACTTAAATATTTCAATGCTGAAATTTAAAAAGAAAATAACATTATTAATTAGGGCGCGTTTCCTAAATTCCTGCGTAAAAAAACAAAATAACACTCGCGACATTGCGCAACGGCACTGCAAAGTGAAACTTAAACTAACAGAAATCAAAAGTGCGCATGTGCGATCCTATCGGCGCCCGCCGTCGTCGCCGCTTGCCGCCGGCGTAATACCGTTTAGTGGTAAAGTTGTATGCAAAATAACATTCAACTGTCGAAATTCGAATTTTAAAATGGTCGAACTATCGGAACTGTCGTAGTATCGATACTGTCGAATTACGGTTTGTTTATTTGATAGGCCGGAGGTCGGGACATCAGAATATGGTCGAATTAAGGTAGAGTGTCGAATTTGCGTGTGTCGAATTAACGAGGTTATACTGTAATAACATTTTTAAAAATCGACTTTCTGGTTCACACTTTTGTATCTAATCAATTATGTATTTTTTATTTCTCTCTATAAAAAAATCTCTGTATAGTTTAGATTAAAATATTTTAAGTGGCATATTTTCAAGTCATATATTTTTACACAAGTTTTATATTTATTTTCCAAATATTGTATGAGATGTGATTAATAAACTTTGTAAAAAAATTCTCAATACATTTTTAATAACATGACGTTATGTTATATTCCAATAGGTAAAAAAGGTTAGTTTCAGATAGGTTATAAATTAGGTTAGTTTCAGATAGGTTATAAATTAGGTTAGTTTCAGATAGGTTATAAATTAGGTTAGTTTCAGATAGGTTATAAATTAGGTTAGTTTCAGATAGGTTATAAATTAGGTTAGTTTCTGATTGGTTATAAATTAGGTTAGTTTCAGATAGGTTATAAATTAGGTTAGTTTCTGATTGGTTATAAATTAGGTTAGTTTCTGATTGGTTATAAATTAGGTTAGTTTCTGATTGGTTATAAATTAGGTTAGTTTCTGATTGGTTATAAATTAGGTTAGTTTCTGATTGGTTATAAATTAGGTTAGATTCAGATAGGTTAAATTAGGTTAGTTTCATTAATTAATATAGGTTAGTTTCAGATAGGTTAAATTAGGTTAGTTTCATCGCTAAATAAGGTTAGTTTAAGATAAGTTGAATTAGGTTAGTTTAAGATAAGGTGAATTAGGTTAGTTTTAGATAAGTTGAATTAGGTTAGTTTTAGATAAGTTGAATTAGGTTAGTTTAAAATAAGTTGAATTAGGTTAGCTTTAGATAAGTTGAATCAGGTTAGTTTTAGATAATAAAAAAAAGTTCGTTTTTAGAATAATTAGTTTAATATTTTATTTTTTAAAATGTTTTTTTTTTTTAACTTTTAAATCATTTTTTAAATTACAATTTAAAAATATATATTTAAATTGGTAAAATTCAAAGTATTTCGCCGAAATTGTATTTTTAACTCGTGTAAAACGCCTCGAAGGTACGGTGGTGGCAACGTACAGCGCCGTCTACCAAAGTTGTTGTTAACTGGGAAGGCTCCGCACTATATATTTAAAACATTTTATTTTTAAATAATATATTTGAACAATCACATATTTACTGCATTGTTTTTACATTAATTTTGGCTTTTTAAAATGAGAAAGGTTTTGTCAAAATAAGTGAAATTTCACACTTCCATACAAAATATAGGTAGAATTTCTCTCTAATTATCTTTTGTGGAATAAAATATGGAAAATGCATAATAATCCCTTTAATGATCACTTTGGGATAAAAGTAAAGGGATTGTTTATAAAATTTCATTGCTTTATAGAAACATGGTGCTCAAAACCCAAATTTACTGTATTATACACAATCAAACCTCATTATAACAACCCACTCGGAACTAATATTTTATGTTGCTATAGCTGTTTGTGTAAATTTGTTATTTTAGTTAAACTAGACGGGTGACCCGGGCTTCGCCCCGGCATTGACCCGTGTGCATATCTACCCGAGTGATATATATTTAGATAAGATTTTTTTATAATTGTTTGTTATTAGCATTATCTATTTGTCTGCATCAGCATAATTTAATTTAATCTTTGATAGAGGGTGCTCTTCGTGAGCTAAGTAGAATAATTTGAATATATAATTTTAATAATTGATTTATATATTTTTTAAAATAGCCTATCGTCTTCCCCATATTTTTTTTACCTTTGTATGGAAATTTTGGTTTGAATTAGTGAACTACTGCGAATTTGTATACCGGACATACAAACAAACAAACAAACATTGATTTTTATATATATAGATATGCAAATTTTAATTGTAAAAAACTGCCAGCTGGACAAATAAAGAAACCAAGCCTTATTGATTTTGTCAAAATGTAAAAGCAGAGAAGAATTATAAGTAAAAGCAGTGTTTACAGTCATAGAATAGTTCTTTGAGTCTGTGCTCCAATCAATTAGGAGATTCACCTAGTCAAAGAAGGTTGATGTTGCTCATGTACTCTGAAGGTTTTATAAAGAATCGAAAGACTCTAATTCAAGGGTAATATTCAGCTGAAAAGGTCTGACCATGCCTGCAGGAATGTAAATCTAATGCTGAACATGACTGGTACAGAGCAGGAGGGACAAGCACCGGTTCCAAAGAGAACAACAGTCTTTGATTTCCAGACTTAAGTCTGGTCATCTACAGACAATGACTTTCCAGAATGGTTGCAAGGTTTTCCCACTATGTACTAAGTGCAATTCTCAGCCTGCAACCCCAAGACATATTATTGACTGTATTGACTCATCCATTGATGAGCTCTACTCTTCCCCGGCAGACACCATCAAAAGTCTCAAGCTTTACAAGCTTGATACCTTAGTGTGATTGAGTGGAGATAAGAAGGAAGAAGAGGTCTGACCTATCTAGATACAGTATCCACCAAACATAAAGTACTAACCAGGCTTATAGACAAAGGAAGTGGATTCCTAGCTATCACTGCTAGGTCCGCTTTCACCCAATAACCATTATTAAAATAATTGGGACTTAAAACTTGGGACCTTAGAAATATGATCTTAAGAGTTATTTATAATACAATATAATGCAGCTTGTCATTGTAAAACGACATTTGAAAATTATACCGCATTGTGTTTGTTTTGAATGAAAAATCAAAATTTATTTTCAAGTAGAAATAACGATTATTTCCTACCTATTTTATTTTTCCGTTTATCATTACTCTTCACAATTCATCCTTTCATACCTCATCCTTAAAGGTAGGAAATAATCGTTATTTCTACTTTAAAATAAAATTTAGATTTTTCATTCAAAACAAACACTTGTGGTATAATTGTTGTTTTATGAGTTATTGTTATAAAAGAGGAGCCTTTATAACCAGTTCTCACTATATATATTAAGGCACACTATGGGTAACCCTAGGGGGTTGGTGGAAGGCTGGTTAAACTGTTTGGTTTTCGACCACTACGACCTGGGTTCGATTCCCGCATTGGACACTTTTTTTCTGATTTAAAAAAAAAATGCTCCAATGGCCCCCGATTCTTGCATAAGTCCAGCCCCACCAGTGAGTGAAAGTAACCAAACGGGGCTCTGGCACATTTGTAAGTGCAAAGTCGAACTGCTTTTCACATGTGTAGACATGTGGTGCACCTACTGTAAAAAGCAGTCATCAACCTCTACCCACCATGATTATCATGGCCTGTACCACGTGTACTAGGAATAAGAAAATAAAAAGGGGGGGGGGGGGGGGGGTAACCCTCTCCAGATGAGATAATAGGCTTACTTATTGGCTAGAAACCAAGGCTTCTATGAAATTGTGATTATGCTGAGAATTATAAAAAACATTTATAAAATAAATGTCACAAGGTAATAAAACTAAATACAAAATAATTATATGTGCCAAACATAAGGTAATAAGATCAGATCCAAATAAATAGTGTGTGATATTTCGGTAACAGCCTTTTTACTAAAATGTCACACTTTATTTATTTATTTGGATTTGGTCTTATTACCTTGTGTTTATAATCTACTAGCCGAATGACCCGGGCAATGCCCGGGTTTTACCCAATTAAATGTTTTTATTCAAATACTATTTATTACAATTATAAATTGGCGCCCTGGATGTCACTCTTTGGAAAAACGTCCCGCTCCAAACTTTGTGTCTGAGAAGCGATATTTTTATAGAGAGATGATCTGGCTTTGTGTCTACTGATCGAATGAATGTTTTTCTGTTATTAGAATATTGTTCCTGCACACATACTAAAAATGAACTGGCTTCACCCGTGGTCTCTGCATTTTGGAATTTTTCCCGATATAATTTTACATCTGATAATCAAACATGATACAGCAATATTGTCGTCATCATTTTCTGACTAAAAAAAACAACTATTTTTGCCCAGAACCTGTCAATTTCAAATTTTCTTGGCTAAAAATCCGTTAAATATCTCTTCCAGATTTTTCTCTATGTCCTGTTAAAACACGTTTTACATGTACATTAGGGCAGCTGATATTACCTCCCATCTTCATCGCTAGAGCGATCATTGTATCAAATCCTCCAAAAAAGACCTCTGAGAAAACCCCAGGACTATAATAGAAAAGCTGAGACAAAGGGACCTAATGGAGATCTTTTAAACGACTTGTTTATAGTATTTTATAAAATGGGTATTTAAATTTATAGTTTTGGTTATCCAA
The DNA here is from genome assembly GCA_030710605.1 of Cordylochernes scorpioides. NCBI lineage: Eukaryota > Metazoa > Arthropoda > Arachnida > Pseudoscorpiones > Chernetidae > Cordylochernes > Cordylochernes scorpioides. The sequence goes on from CP092872.1 coordinate 65,941,607, forward strand.
GAGAGAAAAAGGTTGAATAACACTGGATGTTGTGATGAAATCATCTAACTTACTTCAACCAAAAGCTCTGATCCCTCGGGGTGTTGGAGACTCTTATGTCAGAATTAAGATCAAGGTCACCCCCCCCATAATGTCAACTGAGGCTCCCCCACAGTCACACAACCATTTTGATTACCCAAATACCACTTTTAGACATCTTCCCCAACTTTCTTTTTTTTCTGTGAAAAAAAAAAAAAGTAAATGGTATTCCCTTATGCTCAAAACTGGGCAACTCTGTGCTTCACTTCCATCATTAATTGATAATATGACCCAGAATAAGTATATTGCTACGGCGTTTTATGGTTTCCACAAGTCCATATCTCAGAAGAAGGCCAAGTGACACTCACTCCTCACTTTCTTACTGCTACTCTTTTTGTGTTGTTTTTCTTGCTTCCCTCTTTCTTGTTTTTTTTTTTCTTTTTCTTCTGTATATATCGTATTTCCTTTATCTCACTGCTTTGTTCTTATGCATACCTCTGGTGAATCCTGTATAGGGTCAGTGACCCTAAATAAAGGCTTTTGTTGTTGTTGTTGTTGTAGTAAATGGTATTCGACATTGTGGAAATTACAGTCGAACCTCTTTAATTCAACACCTCAAGGGATCAGAGCTTTCGGTTGAATTAAAGGAAGTGTTGGATTAAAGTTATTCAGATGATTAGCTAATCATCTAATTTGCTAAATTAATATTTTTTAAAAATAGCTTTGTAATATAAATTGATCATATTAATTGAAACCATTGTGTGTGTGTGTACTTTTTTATATTATATTTTATTTTCATGATTAACTTTTAGTATCAGGGACAAAATGGCAATAATACATATTTTTGAAACATAAATATTTACAAATAATATTTTATTCTAATTGAAGAATATAGAAGTTGAAAGGAAATAAATAAGGAAAATAAAAAGAAAATTTAAAAATATAATTTTAAAATAATCATGAAGATCTTTTTAAAAATTCTTTTATAGATGTCTGTTTTTGCACTGAAATCCTATTCAGGATGTATTCCTGATGGTCTATTTTAAAAAAACATGTGTAAAAGGAATCGAGAGCATTTCTATATTTTTTTGGTATAATGGAAGAAGAAAGTCATTGTAAAAAAAACAATGATGATTTTATACTTTTACTATTTCCAGATCTCTACATGTCCATATATTGGGGCGCCAGTGGCTGCAGAAAACCAGACCACAAATTTATTTATCTATGGCACATGTAGAGACCTAAAGCTGTGCCGGCTAGCAATTATGTTGATGGGGAAATTAACCAATCAATTTTTTTTTTGGTTAGACAAATTTTTATTTCGACTAATAAAATCCTTCAATGTACAACATTTTTTTATTATATCAACTAATGAAATCACGCACATATATACGATTAAAAAATATATATATATATAAAAAAACTGTAGATAAGGTTAAAAGGGAGGAGTTTAAAACTTTATACAAAAGAAAAAAAGGTCTATCGTGCCAAAGTCCCATTATCCCCGACCTACCTCTTCATCCCAGCCACCCATGTCCACGATTCGAAAAGGGGCAGCAAAGGCCGCAGCCAGCGGCCTCCGCCCTCCGCAACTCCAAGTCTTTTTTGCTTCTCGGAAAAAAATCTAGTTTTTGTTAATAAAAAGAAATGTAAAAATCCGAATGTCAATATCAAAATTGTCAATCTTCAAGAATGTAAATATCCCGCTTCCTTGTCCCAGTGTTGCTGAACTCACCCCCCAAGGCTATCATCAATCTTCTCTCTATGAAAATAAAAAAATTAAAAAGGCATCTTAAAAAAATGATAAAAATAAATTAAATATAAAATTATTAAAGATATATTCACAAAAAATAATAATTAAAATTATGAAAATATTGAATTAAAGAACGATTTAAAAAATATAATTATTATTGTTGATTCTGGACATCTTGGGGTCAGCTTGGGAAAGGTTCAGGGTTCGTGGTGGAGTCAGGTCAAGCACCATAGGTCGGTGGCTTGACTACAGGGAAGGGGCGTCTGGGTCCATCTTGGACTGGCTTGTGGTCAAGTCGGCCACCATCGGACATGTGGCTCGACCAACAGGAAGGGGTGTCTGAGTCCATCTCAGGCTAGCTTGGTGTTGGTGGGGCCAGGTCATCCACCATAGGTCAGGTGTCTTGACCACCAGGAAGGGGTGTCTGAGTCCATCTTGGACTATCCTGGTGTTGGTGGGGCCAGGTCATCCACCACAGGTCAGGTGACTTGATCACCAGGGAGGGGTGTCTGAGTCCATCTTGGACTATCCTGGTGTTGGTGGGGCCAGGTCATCCACCACAGGTCAGGTGACTTGACCACCAGGAAGGGGATCTCGGTCTCTGGCTCGGTGCTGCCTAGGCTAAAGGTGACTTCAGGCTCCATCTCAACACCTCGCAATCACCAGAGGTTGGTAACTTAAATGGACAAAGGTGGGATATGGTTAGGTTAGGTGGGGTTCTGGGTTACTTTGGCATATTATGGTCACGAGGTGTCCCAACACATGCATGTCTTTCTTCCTCTGGAATGTGTTTTAAATAACAAAGTTTTTATTGTATTAAAGACATCCACTGCTGCTGCAGGTGTTATTGATTTTGTGTTTAAATCTTTTATAATAACACAGAAATGGAATATTGAAATTTGCAACGGCACTGTAAAGTGAAACTTAAACTAACAGAAACCAAAAGTGCGCAGGCGCGATCCTATCAACGCCCGCCATCGTCGTGGCTTGCCGCTGCCGTAATACCGTTTAGCAGTAAAGTTGTATGTTAAAAAACATTCAACTGTCGAAATTCGAATTTTAAAATGGTTGAACTATCGGAACTGTCGTATTATCGATACTGTCGAATTACAGTTTGTTATTTGATAGGCGGAGGTCAGGACATCAGAATATGGTCGAATTAAGGTAGTGTGTAGAATTAACGAGGTTATACTGTATATCGTAATAGATTACAGTAGAACCGTGAGTAGACCATCACTGTGTCTTTCACAGAGCAGGTTACTCTATTCCCTGCATGTTACAGCACCATATCAATACATAGTACCCTGTAAGGGCTCCAGGGTACAGGATGAGCAGTGTTTGTACTCCATGTTAGGAGCAGCTGCACATGGCGTCTGTTCCTCATGTCAGAGGCGGCCATTTCTTTTGGAGCTAAGTCGGCCTGCCACTGAGTAGTGCTCCCAGTCTTGATGACAAAGGCAGACACATTCTACTTCACCCAGTGTGGAGATAAGAAAGAAGATTATATATGCAAAGTAGACGCATAGTATATACTTTGCATATTTTACAGGTGTTAAAGAACTTTTTGCTCAAAACCTTATATTTCGTTCATATATATAGAGATTGGGAATTCCTGGTAATTATATGGAAATGATCTTGCTTTTTATGGCTATTATTATAAATTAAATTATTTTATATATTCTTTAAACTGGTTGGGGGTTTCTATATGTCTTATCAATTGAAGAAGAATTCTTAATGGATTCTGTGGCCTCTATAGTAAATCTGCATTTTTATACCTAAATGTAATATTTCTGCACATTCAAAGTTCTGAAGATGGCCTGTAAATTCACGATGTTGATAAAACTGGGATTTATGGTCCTTCTTGGTTATAATGCATTTCTTGATTCGTGTCTTTAGGTCTATTGAGATTTCACCAATGTAAGAGCACTGGCAGCTCTCTCACAAGGAATCTGGTATATCAGGTTGGCTTTATTTATTTATTATTATTATTTGCCTATCCCTAGTACACGTGGTACAGGCCATGATAATCATGGTGGATAGAAGTTGGCGACTGCTTTTACTGTAAGTGCACCACATGTCTACACATGTGAAAAGCAGTTCGACTTTGCACTTACAAATGCGCCAGAGCCCCGTTTGTTTGGATTTATTATCATTTTTATATATTAATTGTTTGGTAATATTGTTTGTCCATTCTATTGCTGAGTTTGGAGAGCAGTTGAAAAAAAGGGAGGATTCCATATTTTACAAGGTTCTGGTATGGTTGAAGGGGAGAAAGGTATACTTGCTATTGCATGATAAATCTTGTGAAAAGGTTTCAGATGGGTTTAGTGGGATTCCCACTTTTATTGAGGCTATTGTACACTATTTTTAATGCAGTGGTCCTTCATTTTATTGTTGAGGAGCGAGTTTATGCCTTTTTGGTTGAAGTTTTTACTACTGTGATTTTATGCAATATAGGGGCAAAAAATGTAAAATGCAGACACTATTGTTTGTCCTGAAGGGAACAGAGTTTCTAAAGAATATGGCCTCCTAGGTATATATTTATCTAAGAAGGGAATAGGGTCGGAATTTTCTATTGAGGGGATTTTACCAACCAGTTTTGTGAGCAGGGAATTACAAGACCAAATCCTATTTGTAGTTCTAATCTATCATCCAAATTGTGCCGTATCAGTGACCAGGGAATATCTTCATTTGCATCATGAGAGGCACTCCCTTCAATGGGATATAAATTATGGCTACCTTGGTCAAGGAAAATGGTATTGTGAGACCTCAATAAGATGGATTATAAGAATATGAAAACTAGAAGAAGAATAAATGAAAGTGCACAGAATAAATGAAATCAGTGAGGAACTAGCAATGGTTGGTTTGCTGCAGCTTTACTAATTCTCTGCTTCTGGAGACTTACCATTTGACCCACTCTCTACCCTGGAATGTAACCATATGAAATAATAAACCTACACAAGATAATAAGACCAAATAAATAGTGTGTCACATTTCGGTAACAGCGTTGTTACCATCTTCAGACAAAAGTACTGACTACTTTGGTCCATTTACCTTGTGTTTCTAATCTCTAATCCAAACTGTGCCTTTTCATAATCACAACATAGTGTGTAGTTAGTATAGTTAGTATAGTTATATTTATGCCCGTTGAAGGACTTTTGTCCGAAAGCTCTAGTGTTCTTACAATAAAGAAACTCATCTTCTAATCCTTCTTAATTGATTTACCTTACTAGAAGAGTCTTTACCTTTAATAGTGTGTCACTCTCTCTCTCTTTGTAAAATTTGGGAAGATTTGGTTTGTGTGGGAATGAATTTATACTACACACATATAACATGATGTTGCAGGAGGATGATGTACAGAAAGTGACACCTCTCCCTTTATTTTAGTGTATTTTAAAGGGAGAGGTGCCATTTTCTGTACACACATATAACATGATGTTGCAGGAGGATGATGTACAGAAAGTGACACCTCTCCCTTTATTTTAGTGTATTTTAAAGGGAGAGGTGCCATTTTCTGTACACACATATAACATGATGTTGCAGGAGGATGATGTACAGAAAGTGACACCTCTCCCTTTATTTTAGTGTATTTTAAAGGGAGAGGTGCCATTTTCTGTACACACACATCAACCATTTCTTTCTATTTATCCTTCCAAAATGTCATGGAAAACTTGAGAACAGCACTTCATGGAAATGGCTAAAAATAAGTCATTGGTTCATAAATCCTTTCTCAAGACCATTATCTCTTCAACTAGCCACATAATAGAATACTCCAACCAATAGAAGATATTTGAGCTTGTAAATCTGCTTACCACCTGCATCAGCTGGCATAAATATATATATTAAAAATGGCATATCCTGACCAGTATATATTTCAAATTGACACACTGCGCTACAAAGTGTGGGTAATTCATTTTTGTGTGACAGGATGGCGAGTGGTGAGGATATAAAACCCTTCAGTGATCCGAGCAAAAGCTCCTCCTCAATCTCCATGGCCCAGAACTCCAACACAAAGACTTCCACAGAGACCAACACCTCAACCAAGAATGTAAGTGTCCACTGGGTGATATAGAGGAAGTGTGACCACAATAATTCACCTTTATAATAACAATTATAGCATTTAAAGACAATGTACAGTGATAAGTTCCCTATAATAAATGTAAGGGACAGAAAATTTCAACCAAGAATGTAAGTGTCCACTGGGTAACATAGAGGAAATGTGACCACAATAATTCACCTTTATAATAACAATTATAGCATTTAAAGACAATGTACAGTGATAAGTTACCTATAATAAATGTAAGGGACAGAAAATTTCATCCAAGAATGTAAGTGTCCACTGGGTGACATAGAGGAAGTGTGACCACAATAATTCACCTTTATAATAACAATTATAGCATTTAAAGACAATATACAGTGATAAGTTCCCTATAATAAATGTAAGGGACAGAAAATTTCATCCAAGAATGTAAGTGTCCTCACATCTAGATGACATAGAGGAAATGTGACCACAATAATTCACCTTCACAGTAATCTCCATCATAGCAGTTGCAATGCTCTCTATCTTGGGTGCGTAAAGCTGCTGTTCTGGGTTCATATCAAGGTGTTGAAGTAGCTGGTTGTTGTGTCCAATGAAGAGACATCTCCATCACAGCAGTCACAATGTTCTCTATCTTGGGTGTGTAAAGCTGCTGTTCTGGGTTCATATCAAGGTGTTGAAGTAGCTGGTTGTTGTGTCCAATGAAGAGACATCTCCATCACAGCAGTCACAATGTTCTCTATCTTGGGTGTGTAAAGCTGCTGTTCTGGGTTCATATCAAGGTGTTGAAGTAGCTGGTTGTTGTGTCCAATGAAGAGACATCTCCATCACAGCAGTCACAATGTTCTCTATCTTGGGTGTGTAAAGCTGCTGTTCTGGGTTCATATCAAGGTGTTGAAGTAGCTGGTTGTTGTGTCCAATGAAGAGATGTCTCCATCACAGCAGTCACAATGTTCTCTATCTTGGGTTGAAGTAGCTTGTTGAATTAAAGTAAATAGCCTGATTAGGATTTTTTTTTTTTTTAATGTTGGAATATAGCCTGTTGAATTAGAGGTTACAGTACTGTATTATAGAGTTCTTGATGAATAAACTGAGATGTCAAATGTTATTTTCCTATTGTGTATGTGCCTGTGTTTAGGCATTTGCTTAATTTTTTTTTTAAACAAAGAGAACAATTATAGAAAAGAGAGTTTTCTCAAAGATATAAAGCATGTACTCTTCGTTTATTTTGAAATTAATACAATAATTAAAACTATATTTATTTTATTTGCTGGTAAACCTCTTGTTGTTGTAAACACTTGAGGTTGTAGAATATCAAATTATAGCTGTAAATAGGCTAGAGAGCTGGGGCTGGAAAAATTACTGAATTATGGTAAGTGTTGAGAAAATTTAAGATGGTCATTTGAAGAGGAAACTGTTGGGATTTGAAAAAAATTGGTAAAATTAAAGTAAGAGTGTTGAATTATTGTCTGTTGAATTAAAAAAAGTGTAATGATTGTCCAATGATTACACTTATTCCATGAGTCTATGCTCCTCGAGCGTAGACTTAAATTTGTTATGCATAATGGGGTATGGAGATAACATTACTAGATTTTTAAAAAAGACATCTACTCTGATGTGCTACTGAAAGTTGCTGATGGCTTGTGCCATCTATCAGAATAAAAATCGACGATTAGTTGCGAGATATTCTGACAGATAGTGTAAGCCATCAGTAACATTTGACTGTACTCTCAGAAGATGTTTTTCTAAAAATTAATTTAACCACACCAGATCCCATTTAATTTTAAAGAGGTAAGCTAGATATTGTGGTGGTGTGCAGAAACCCAACTACACCGTGAGACACACCTTGGCTGGCCACACCCGGGCGGTCTCATCAGTCAAGTTCAGCCCCAATGGGGAATGGCTGGCAAGCTCTTGTAAGTGGCGTTCTGCTTGGTCCTACAGTATGGTAGGAACATGTGTATTCACCTGGTCAGTGGTGTGATACTGTTCAGTATTGTGTGTCCAGTTTTACCCTAGAAATGATTAGGTATGTCTAGAAATGGTTTAGTTCAGGTGTAAATGATGCTTAGCTCACAGTAGAACCTCCATGAGAGGACACTCATGCTAGAGGAGACCTCTCTATAAAGTACAGTTTTCATTGTCAAAATGACTACTTTTACTATTTAACAACTCTCCGGGGGGGGGTCGGTGGAAGGCTGGTTAAACCGTTTGGTTTACGACCACTACGACCCGGGTTCGATCCCCGCATTGGACACTTTTTTCTGTTTAAAAAAAAAAAAAAATGCTCCAATGGCCCCCCGATTCTTGCAAAAGTCCAACCCCACCACCGAGTGCAAGTAACCAAACGGGGCTCTGGCACATTTGTAAGTGCAAAGTCGAACTGCTTCTACATGTGTAGACATGTGGTGCGCTTACAGTAAAAAGCAGTCGCTAACTACCCACCATGATTATCATGGCCTGTACCACGTGTACTAGGGATAAGCAAAAAAAAAAAAACAACTCTCCGGTAAGAAGACATTTCTCCCTAAAAGACATTTTGGCTCAGCAATTAGGTGTCCTTTACAGATTTATACAGTTAAACCTGTCTATAGCGCCCCCTCTAAATAGCGCCTTTCTCTCTATAGCGCCCAATTTTAAATATGTAGTACAATGCAATTTACATTAAAAGTGACCTGTCCATAGCATCCTATTTTGGTGAGTCCCAAGGGGGGCGCTATAGACATGTTCAACTGTATATATATTTGGCACCACTCTCACAGGCCTATCGTTTGAAATTCCAATTTTGGATTTAAAATAATTATTGAAAACAAGGCCTAAATGTAAGCATAACATTTGAATCTTGTTATATCACTTGGGACCAAGATGTTGTCACAGTAGTGATGACAAGGAGTTGTTTAAGATAAACAAAATGTTCATTTTGATAAGGCACAATTTGGATTATAGAATATAAACGCAAGGTAATAAGACCAAATCCAAATAAATAAATAGTGTGTGACGTTTCGGTAACAGCGTTGTTACCGAAACGTCACACACTATTTATTTATTTGGATTTGGTCTTATTACCTTGCGTTTAAAATGTTCATTTATTAACAAGATAGTACGAGGTATACAGCAGATAATTTGCAATACTAATAATCAACAAGGTACGCATGAGAGTGGGGCTTATTTAACTCACTGGAGATTTAATTTTTTCAATCAGGGATAATTTTTTTAGTTCTGAAGATTATTTGTCTGCTGGAAGTTGATTCAGGAAAAACCTCAGCCACTTCAACTAATGATTGATTTAACTCCTGATGTTTCTGTGACTCACTGTCATTGGAATGTCGGGAGTTAAATACATTATTGGTTGTTATATAATTCAATAAATTATTGGTTGTGATGTGATTATATAATTTAATAAATTATTCTCAGTGACAAAATAGTACAAATGTGATATTGTAATGGGTTAAGGTGCATAAATTATGAAAAAAGGCATCTCCTTATCCTGCAACTGAAAGTTGCCAATGGATTGCACCATCTATCGGAATAAATATCAACTATTTTCGTTGGCCAATTCTGGAATAATTAAAAATCAATGAGAATAGTTGCTATTTATTCCGATAGATGGCGCAAGCCATCAGCAACTTTCAGTTGCACGATATGGAGATGCCTTTTTTTCATAAATTATTCTCTGTCAATTTTACAATATAATCATGGGTTAAAATAATTAGGACTTACAACTCAGAATAAAGATGTTTTAACTACGTTTCTGTTAAAAAAGAGAGTACTCTAATGAGGATCCATCTTTTGGTGTGCGAGAAATTTGGACAATCTTTCATGGGAGACTCTACTGTAGAGAGAGCTACCTATGAAAAACCAAAAACCTTCTAACCATGAGAGATGATAAAGTGTCTTGTAAGTAGTAACTCAGTTTTTTTTTTTTGCTTCCCTGTTGACCACATGGGTTTGAAGTATAATTCATAACCAGTGGATCCTGTATTTAACAAAGTGGTAAGCCATATACTGCTATATATACTCACTGTATAAAACCTTGTGTCCAGCTGCCGACAAGCTCATTAAGATCTGGGTGCCCTCGATGGCAAGTTTGAAAAATCCCTCTCTGGCCACCGACTGGTAAGTATAGCATCCATTTGGAGAGCCATTTAGTACTACACATAACTTGAAGGACTCTGAATTTGGAAGGAAACAACTAAACCTTGATATAAAGTCACAAATCATTCCCTTGTTCTTTGGTTGAAGGATTTTTTTGCATAAGACGAAAGATCTTAATAAAGTGTAGTGTAGTATACCTGTATCCTATATAAATATTTGTGTTTTTTTTTTTCTTTTAATTTAAAATCTATGAGACTAATTGTATTAATTCATCTTTATGTATGTATGTATCTTCTGCATCACTATCATTAAATGTAAATAGCCTTTACTTTTTTAACTCTTAATTTCCTTTGCTGTTTCCATGAGGTGAAACCATGTGTATAGGACTTATGCAACTTAATAAAGGTTTATATACCATAGTAATAATAAAAACTTCTTACCATCCATTGGGTTGACTCTGATCTCTTTTAGAATGAAGTAAGTGGAGCTTACGAGGGCCATTAGCCCAAAACTATGGTCTCTAGCTGGATGTTCTGAGTTTGCCAAAACTGACGTTGTGGCTTTGTCAATGAGCAGAGTTTATAGAGACAGTCTGGGATGTCAGACATGGGACAGTCAGAGATGGTGTATAGTCTTTTTCATCTATTTTGACAGACACAGTCTGTAGTCTACTGTATTTTGATTACGGTAGAACCTCTCCATGAGAGGACACTCCCACCTGAGGACACCTCTCTACAAAGGACAGTTTTAATCTCCAAAATTACCATTTTTACTAAAGGCAACTCTGCTACTAGGTTTCCACTGTACCTATATGTTGATAGAGCAAAACCTCACTAAAATGACTTGCCATATAACATGAACCTAACATTTAGTGAGATACCATATAATGTGTGAACCAATAATTCATTCCCATTAGAGTTTGCTATAGTGAGGTTTTGCTGGGGACATTCCCAGCAAGTTCCAATTAGCTTAGAAACAAGTTTATCTAATGAATTATTCATGTTTTTAGAGATTTTAGAATGTCAGCCTGTGTGTTCAGGGCATTTCAGATGTGGCCTGGTCCAGTGACAGCAGACTGTTGGTCAGTGCTTCAGACGACAAGACCCTCAAGATCTGGGAGATGAATTCAGTAGGTTGCAGCTCCCTGCCTGCCTGCCCCTCCTCCTTCTAACTGACCTCTCTGCCCCAGGGCCTGGTGCTGAAGACCCTCAGGGGCCACACCAACTATGTCTTCTGCTGCAACTTCAACCCCCAGTCAAACCTCATT
>CP092872.1:65952878-65977219 GCA_030710605.1 Cordylochernes scorpioides
ATATGGCCACCTGTCTCTGAACCCTTGTGCCGCTAGATATCGTGGAGGGTCATCCCATATGGCCACTTGTCTCTGGACCCCTTGTGCCATTAGATATCGTGGAGGGGTCATTCCATAAGGCCACTTGTCTCTGAACCCTTGTGCCATTAGATATCGTGGAGGGGTCATCCCATATGGCCACTTGTCTCTGAACACTTGTGCCATTAGATATCGTGGAGGGGTCATCCCATATGGCCACTTGTCTCTGGACCCTTGTGCCATTAGATATCGTGGAGGGGTCAGCCATATGGCCACTTGTCTCTGGACCCTTGTGCCATTAGATATCGTGGAGAGGTATTCCATATGGCCACTTGTCTCTGGACCCTTGTGCCATTAGATATCGTGGAGGGGTCATCCCATATGGCCACTTGTCTCTAAACCCTTGTGCCGCTAGATATCGTGGAGGGGTCAGCCATATGGCCACTTGTCTCTGAACCCTTGTGAAACTAGATATCGTGGAGGGGTCATCCCATATGGCCATTTGTCTCTGAACCCTTGTGAAACTAGATATCGTGGAGGGGTCATCCCATATGGCCACCTGTCTCTGAACCCTTGTGCCGCTAGATATCGTGGAGGGTCATCCCATATGGCCACTTGTCTCTGGACCCTTGTGCCATTAGATATCGTGGAGGAGTCATTCCATAAGGCCACTTGTCTCTGAACCCTTGTGCCATTAGATATCGTGGAGGGGTCATCCCATATGGCCACTTGTCTCTGAACCCTTGTGCCATTAGATATCGTGGAGGGGTCAGCCATATGGCCACTTGTCTCTGGACCCTTGTGCCATTAGATATCGTGGAGAGGTATTCCATATGGCCACTTGTCTATGAACCCTTGTGCCATTAGATATCGTGGAGGAGTCAGCCATATGGCCACCTGTCTCTGAACCCTTGTGCCATTAGATATCGTGGAGGTGTCATCCCATATGGCCACTTGTCTCTGAACCCTTGTGCCATTAGATATCGTGGAGGGATCATCCCATATGGCCACTTGTCTATGAACCCTTGTGCCATTAGATATCGTGGAGGGGTCATCCCATATGGCCACTTGTCTCTGAACCCTTGTGCCGCTAGATATCGTGGAGGGGTCATCCCATATGGCCACTTGTCTATGAACCCTTGTGCCATTAGATATCGTGGAGGGGTCATCCCATATGGCCACTTGTCTCTGAACCCTTGTGCCGCTAGATATCGTGGAGGGGTCATCCCATATGGCCACTTGTCTATGAACCCTTGTGCCATTAGATATCGTGGAGGGGTCATCCCATATGGCCACTTGTCTCTGGACCCTTGTACCATTAGATATCCTGGGGGGTCATCCCATAAGGCCACTTGTCTCTGGACCCTTGTGCCATTAGATATCGTGGAGAGGTATTCCATATGGCCACTTGTCTATGAACCCTTGTGCCATTAGATATCGTGGAGGAGTCAGCCATATGGCCACCTGTCTCTGAACCCTTGTGCCATTAGATATCGTGGAGGTGTCATCCCATATGGCCACTTGTCTCTGAACCCTTGTGCCATTAGATATCGTGGAGGGATCATCCCATATGGCCACTTGTCTCTGAATTCTTGTGCCGCTAGATATCGTGGAGGGGTCATCCCATATGGCCACTTGTCTATGAACCCTTGTGCCATTAGATATCGTGGAGGGGTCATCCCATATGGCCACTTGTCTCTGAACCCTTGTGCCGCTAGATATCGTGGAGGGGTCATCCCATATGGCCACTTGTCTATGAACCCTTGTGCCATTAGATATCGTGGAGGGGTCATCCCATATGGCCACTTGTCTCTGGACCCTTGTACCATTAGATATCCTGGGGGGTCATCCCATAAGGCCACTTGTCTCTGAACCCTTGTGCCATTAGATATCGTGGAGGGGTCATCCCATATGGCCACTTGTCTCTAAACCCTTGTGCCGCTAGATATCGTAGAGGGGTCAGCCATATGTCCACTTGTCTCTAAACCCTTGTGCCGCTAGATATCGTGGAGGGGTCAGCCATATGGCCACTTGTCTTTGAATCCTTGTGCCATTAGATATCGTGGAGGGGTCATCCCATATGGCCACTTGTCTCTGAACCCTTGTGCCGCTAGATATCGTGGAGGTGTCATCACATATGGCCATTTGTCTCTAAACCCTTGTGCCGCTAGATATCGTGGAGGTGTCATCCCATAAGGCCACTTGTCTCTAAACCCTTGTGCCGCTAGATATCGTGGAGGGGTCAGCCATATGGCCACTTGTCTCTGAACCCTTGTGAAACTAGATATCGTGGAGGGGTCATCCCATATGGCCACTTGTCTCTGAACCCTTGTGAAACTAGATATCGTGGAGGGGTCATCCCATATGGCCACCTTTCTCTGAACCCTTGTGCCGCTAGATATCGTGGAGGGTCATCCCATATGGCCACTTGTCTCTGGACCCTTGTGCCATTAGATATCGTGGAGGGGTCATTCCATAAGGCCACTTGTCTCTGAACCCTTGTGCCATTAGATATCGTGGAGGGGTCATCCCATATGGCCACTTGTCTCTGAACCCTTGTGCCATTAGAAATCGTGGAGGGGTAATCCCATATGGCCACTTGTCTCTGGACCCTTGTGCCATTAGATATCGTGGAGGTGTCAGCCATATGGCCACTTGTCTCTGGACCCTTGTGCCATTAGATATCGTGGAGAGGTATTCCATATGGCCACTTGTCTCTGAACCCTTGTTCCATTAGATATCGTGGAGGAGTCAGCCATATGGCCACCTGTCCCTGAACCCTTGTGCCATTAGATATCGTGGAGGGGTCAGCCATATGGCCACTTGTCTCTGAACCCTTGTGAAACTAGATATCGTGGAGGGGTCATCCCATATGGCCACTTGTCTCTGAACCCTTGTGCCATTAGATATCGTGGAGGGGTCATCCCATATGGCCACTTGTCTCTGAACCCTTGTGCCATTAGATATCGTGGAGGGGTCATCCCATATGGCCACTTGTCTCTGGACCCTTGTGCCATTAGATATCGTGGAGGGGTCATCCCATAAGTCCACTTGTCTCTGAACCCTTGTGCCGCTAGATATCGTGGATGGGTCATCCAATATAGCCACTTCTCTGAACCCTTGTGCCGCTAGATATCGTGGATGGGTCATCCCATATGGCCACTTGTCTCTGAACCCTCGTGCCGCTATATATCGTAGAGGGGTCATCCCATATGGAAACCTTTACTTGGCGTCTCACTGCTGTCATGGAACTGATGAGGTATGTTTTAGATATGGCCATCACTATAACCTGTTGCCCACATGGACCTGCAACTTTGTATTTGATGGTCAACGTTGAATTCAGAAAATGATTATTTGCTGCTTAATGGCAAAAACAATCTGGCACATAGTTAATTAAAACTGTCACACAATGGTGCATTTACAATGACTGATGTCCCATTTCACAAATGGCCTTGCTTACCATATGCTTACTCAACAAATAGCTCTGCTGGCCAGATAAAGATTCAACTAATAGTCCCTCTGGTCATTCAACAAATGGCTCTTTCTGATAGTCCTTATTTGATAAAAGATCCTGCCGATTAAATGTATCTTCAGCAAATGAACCTCATGACACCATGAATTTTCTACAAAGTCCTCGTGAGACCATGAACTTTCAAGAAATAATTTTCCCCCATGAACTTCCAATAAATGGTTCTCATAACAGCATGAATTTTCAATAAATTATCCTTGTGTGACGCCATGAACTTTCAACAAATGGTTATTCGACATATGACTTCTGCAGACCAAAGCTTATTCAACAGTGTTCCAAATGCTTATCTATTCTACTAACTAAATGATAATTTAACAGATGGTCCTGCTAACAAATACTATTCAATAAATGATCCTGTTATTGAATTTTGAAACTCTTGGTGTGACATTTTCAATCAAAATAAAATAAGTGTCTACTTTCCTTCCTGCGATGTCAAAAAATTATTGGGCCTGACTCATCAGTGGTGAACACTCCCAACAGTCTCACCAGTGGAAGGATTCACTACTGAAGTGGTGAATTCTTTTACATCACAGGAAGGACAGTAGACAATTATGTAATTCTAATAAAAAGTCGCGTTAATGGTTTCAAAATTCAATAATAGATGATGCGCAATGCCTTAATACATTTAAACCTGTCTATAGTGCCCCCTCTCTATAGCGACCGATTTTTAATACGTAGTACGATGCGATTTACATTAAAAGTGACCTGTCTATAGCACCCAATTTTGGTGAGTCCCAAGAGGGGGCGCTATAGACAGGTTTAACTGTATTTTTAAATGGCCCTGTTAACCAACACACACACAAATAACGACAGTGATAATCTTCTCGGTATTGTTTATGCGATAAACAGAATAAGAGAAGAAAAGTTTCTTTATTAGACAAATTATAACAGTGCGAGCTTTCGGGTAAAAACCCCTTCTACAGGCGTGGTAGACGTGACACTATAACATAGGTAATATGGCTAGAAAGAGAATATATACACATGATTATTTACATATTAGCGGAATATGCTATGCAAATGGGGATTTTTCATTTGTTATGACTATTGTAATTAAAGAGATAGTAGGCAAATAGGGCATTTGTATATTTGGAGTTTTTAGTCTATAGAGGAATATGTTAACGTAAGTTACTGAATATGTGATATTTCAAAGAATTTTAGGAAATGATGCTATTACTGTAGGCCAGGAGAGCACGATAGGCATCAGGAAGATCTATTTTGCGGTTGATGCTATTATGTCTGTGAGATTCTATGGATTCGAGAACTAATCGCTGGTGCTGGTTATGAATGCGTCTGTAATGTATGGTGGGGTGGTTGGTGTTGAATGTATGGCCGGTATTGAGTGTGTGCTGGTAAAGGAGGGACCTGGTGTCTTGGTTGGAGATGTTTCTAGAATGCTCAGACATTCTGATGGCGACAGATCTACCTGTCTCGCCAACGTATGTGGCAGAGCATTGCTCACACGAGACAGAGTAGACCGCGCCAACAGAATGGAGGGGATCAGGGGGGGCATGCGATTTAGTATATGGGTGGCGGAGGGATGTGAGCAGGTTGGGGGAGTTTTTATATAAGGTGCGGATACCGTATGCTTTAAGGCTTCTGGCTATGTCGGCTGAGGAGGGGGAGTAGGGAAGGAAACATAATGATCTGTAAATTTTAGGGTGGTTGGGGGGGCCAGGTGTATATGAATGTCTGGTGATGAATTCAAGCGGAAACGATGCTATGGAGAGGTGCGATATGATGAGATTTTTCTCTATTTCTTTAAATATATCGAGCGAACAGTGGGTATAGATTCTTTTGGTGAGAGTTTTTACTATGTTGATTTTATGGGAAATGGGGCAGTGTGAATTGAAATGGGTATAACTGGGGGGACACTGTTTTTTGTAGTAGACTGTGGTGTGGAATGAGGATGCGGTACGTATTATTAGGATGTCTAGGAATGGGATGACCTGGTTTGATTCTATTTCCAAAGTGAAGGAGATGTTGGGGTTAAAACTATTGAGGGCTGCAAGTATGGTGCTCTCCTGGCCGTGTCTGCATAAGCAAAAGACGTCATCAATATAACGGCGCCATATTTGTATATCTATGGGGAGGGTACGGGTGATCCAGTTGTCTATTTCGGACATAGCGACTTCTGCGACAATAGAGGAAAGAGGGCTACCCATTGGTGAGCCCTTAATTTGTCTGTAATGATTTTCTTGGAATGTGAAACAGTTCATGCTCAAGCAGAGCTTGGTAAGTTGTACTATGGATGAAGCTATATGGGAATCTACACTCTGTGAGTCAAGGAACCGCTCCAGACTATCTATGATGAGATTGTGGGGAAGACTGAGGTAGAGGGAGGTTACATCGAAGGAACACATTGTAAAATGTGGGGCGGGTTTTAAGGCAGTTAACTCATTGATAAAGTGGGGGGTGCTTCGTATGGAGTATATATTCCTGTGGTTTTGTAACAGAGGGGAAAGGTAGTTAGAGAGGAATTTGGCCAATGGATAAGCGGGTGAATGATGGTAGGCGATAATCGGACGGAGTGGTACGTCAGGTTTATGGATTTTTGGCAGGCCGTAGATGTATGCGCTGTTGGACAGGTTGGAAATAAATATCTTATAATCGTCGGGGGTAATATGTTTAGATTTTTTCAACTGTAGTAGGGAGGTTCTGAAGACTTTAACTAGGGAGAGGCTAACCTTGTCTGAGATGGGGGAGAAGGTGGTATCATCTCCGAGTAGATCGTGCATCTTGGCTCGGTAATCCTCTTGGTTCATGATGACGGTGTTTGAGCCCTTGTCGGATCGGGTGATGACTATGGATTTACTCTGCTTAAGTCTTTGAAGTGTTCTTAGGTCTGCACGGTAGTTGGGAGGAGGGGTATAAGGTTTAGTTAGAGTTTTGGCAACCAATGTTCTCACGGAATGTTTGTCTTGCAGGCTGTACTGTTTGATGGTAGATTCGACGGAGCTGATGACCTCAGGGATATTGGGCTTGGAGGGGATGCGGAACTTGAGGCCCTTCTCTAAAAGTGATATTTCTGAGGGAGATAGGGTACGGTGTGACAAGTTGACCACATTTGACGACTGCTGCTTCTGATTGTAGGAGGAAAGGAGAGGGTATGAAAATTTCTTTTGCCAGAAGAGTAGTTTTCTCTGGTGCCTGAGTGATATGATCCTTTCTTGCGCCCTGATGTCATTTGTGATACCGATAATATGGTTTGCAAGTTCTGCATGAGGGACCTTTTGAGCTATTAGGAAGAGTAGCCCTTTGATTCTCTAGGATCCTCTCTCTCTCTCATTAGGAAAACCCAACAACAATTGCTCAACGCCAGAATCAAGGGCTGTTTTTCGAACATAAGGTTCCTGACCAAGTCAATCAAAGGGCTACTCTTCCTAATAGCTCAAAAGGTCCCTCATGCAGAACTTGCAAACCATATTATCGGTATCACAAATGACATCAGGGCGCAAGAAAGGATCATATCACTCAGGCACCAGAGGAAACTACTCTTCTGGCAAAAGAAATTTTCATACCCTCTCCTTTCCTCCTACAATCAGAAGCAGCAGTCGTCAAATGTGATCAACTTGTCACACCGTACCCTATCTCCCTCAGAAATATCACTTTTAGAGAAGGGCCTCAAGTTCCGCATCCCCTCCAAGCCCAATATCCCTGAGGTCATCAGCTCCGTCGAATCTACCATCAAACAGTACAGCCTGCAAGACAAACATTCCGTGAGAACATTGGTTGCCAAAACTCTAACTAAACCTTATACCCCTCCTCCCAACTACCGTGCAGACCTAAGAACACTTCAAAGACTTAAGCAGAGTAAATCCATAGTCATCACCCGATCCGACAAGGGCTCAAACACCGTCATCATGAACCAAGAGGATTACCGAGCCAAGATGCACGATCTACTCGGAGATGATACCACCTTCTCCCCCATCTCAGACAAGGTTAGCCTCTCCCTAGTTAAAGTCTTCAGAACCTCCCTACTACAGTTGAAAAAATCTAAACATATTACCCCCGACGATTATAAGATATTTATTTCCAACCTGTCCAACAGCGCATACATCAACGGCCTGCCAAAAATCCATAAACCTGACGTACCACTCCGTCCGATTATCGCCTACCATCATTCACCCGCTTATCCATTGGCCAAATTCCTCTCTAACTACCTTTCCCCTCTGTTACAAAACCACAGGAATATATACTCCATACGAAGCACCCCCCACTTTATCAATGAGTTAACTGCCTTAAAACCCACCCCACATTTTACAATGTGTTCCTTCGATGTAACCTCCCTCTACCTCAGTCTTCCCCACAATCTCATCATAGATAGTCTGGAGCGGTTCCTTGACTCACAGAGTGTAGATTCCCATATAGCTTCATCCATAGTACAACTTACCAAGCTCTGCTTGAGCATGAACTGTTTCACATTCCAAGAAAATCATTACAGACAAATTAAGGGCTCACCAATGGGTAGCCCTCTTTCCTCTATTGTCGCAGAAGTCGCTATGTCCGAAATAGACAACTGGATCACCCGTACCCTCCCCATAGATATACAAATATGGCGCCGTTATATTGATGACGTCTTTTGCTTATGCAGACACGGCCAGGAGAGCACCATACTTGCAGCCCTCAATAGTTTTAACCCCAACATCTCCTTCACTTTGGAAATAGAATCAAACCAGGTCATCCCATTCCTAGACATCCTAATAATACGTACCGCATCCTCATTCCACACCACAGTCTACTACAAAAAACAGTGTCCCCCCAGTTATACCCATTTCAATTCACACTGCCCCATTTCCCATAAAATCAACATAGTAAAAACTCTCACCAAAAGAATCTATACCCACTGTTCGCTCGATATATTTAAAGAAATAGAGAAAAATCTCATCATATCGCACCTCTCCATAGCATCGTTTCCGCTTGAATTCATCACCAGACATTCATATACACCTGGCCCCCCCAACCACCCTAAAATTTACAGATCATTATGTTTCCTTCCCTACTCCCCCTCCTCAGCCGACATAGCCAGAAGCCTTAAAGCATACGGTATCCGCACCTTATATAAAAACTCCCCCAACCTGCTCACATCCCTCCGCCACCCATATACTAAATCGCATGCCCCCCCTGATCCCCTCCATTCTGTTGGCGCGGTCTACTCTGTCTCGTGTGAGCAATGCTCTGCCACATACGTTGGCGAGACAGGTAGATCCGTCGCCATCAGAATGTCTGAGCATTCTAGAAACATCTCCAACCAAGACACCAGGTCCCTCCTTTACCAGCACACTCTCAATACCGGCCATACATTCAACACCAACCACCCCACCATACATTACAGACGCATTCATAACCAGCACCAGCGATTAGTTCTCGAATCCATAGAATCTCACAGACATAATAGCATCAACCGCAAAATAGATCTTCCTGATGCCTATCGTGCTCTCCTGGCCTTACAGTAATAGCATCATTTCCTAAAATTCTTTGAAATATCACATATTCAGTAACTTACGTTAACATATTCCTCTATAGACTAAAAACTCCAAATATACAAATGCCCTATTTGCCTACTATCTCTTTAATTACAATAGTCATAACAAATGAAAAATCCCCATTTGAATAGCATATTCCGCTAATATGTAAATAATCATGTGTATATATTCTCTTTCTAGCCATATTACCTATGTTATAGTGTCACGTCTACCACGCCTGTAGAAGGGGTTTTTACCCGAAAGCTCGCACTGTTATAATTTGTCTAATAAAGAAACTTCTCTTATTCTGTTTATCGCATAAACACACACAAATAATTATTCAACTTTCTCAACCTGATAGATAGATAATATAGCCTTCAGATATAATTTGTATGTTGATAACCAATTCAAATAATAACACAGAATGCTTAATCAACCTGAAGCTCTAATACAGTTAAACCTGTGTATAGCGCCCCCTCTAAATAGCGCCTTCCTCTCTATAGCATCCGATTTTAAATACGTAGTACGGTGCGATTTACATTAAAAGTGACCTGTCTATAGCACCCCCTCTCTATAGCACCCTATTTTGGTAAGTCCCAAGAGGGGGTGCTATAGACAGGTTTAACTGTATTCAATCGTGCATTCAAATGATTCAATAAGTTAGTACGTTTTTACTATCCACGCCCGTTGAAGAACGTTCTGTTCGAAAGCTTGCGGTAATAAAGAAATTTACACAAGAAGCTCCTCTTATTGTTTATTATTGTTTTAATGATTCAATAAGTATATGTGGCCTAAAGTGTTGTGCCTGAAGACAAGAGATTTGTGAATTGTTATAAAAGAAACTTATATCTAGAAACCTGATGTTTTCACCTTAATATTGACACAAGGGTTTATTTTATTGGAATGATATACACTGTCAATTATTTTGTCAACCATGATCAGGGATTTGAATCCTGAATTGGGATTTTTTTCTTAAAGATAAAAAATGACTACAATTATATTTTGGTTTCTTGATTGCTTCTTTCAAGTCTTCTTCCTCCTTATCTCCACTCAATCATATTAGGGTATCAAGCTTGTAAAGCTTGAGATCATGTCTGGGTGAAGTAGAATGCATCTGCCTTTGTCATTAAGACTAGGAGCACTACTCAGTGGCAGGCCAACTTAGCTCCAAAAGAAATGGCCGCCTCTGACATGAGGAACAGACGCCATGTGCAGCGGCTCCTAACATGGAGTACAAACGCTGCTCATCCCTGGATTAGGTGCACTTACAGGGTACTATCCGCCGGGCCAGCTGAGCCCAGGTTTTTTAGTGAGCTTGTTACTGCTCCCCCTCCTCCTTTTTCATCCGGGCTTGAGACCAGCAAAGGCGGAGTTTCAAGTAATTATCCCTTACAGCTAAATGACGGATGGTATTCATTCCTGTGATAGGTAATAGGAACACTGGTCCTGGATTCAATCTGTGGTTTCTTATTGGCACCACAGATCCTGCTGTGGCAGCATACATACCTTTACCAGAGGTTCTCCTCCTCATTGTGGTCTCATCAGTGTAAAATATTAACACTATTATTTTTATAATTAAAAATTATTCTATAGATGTTGTTTCTTGTCCAATTGTGCAAAGATTATATGAATTCCATCAGTCCTTGCTCCTCGAGCTGTTTGATGATAAGCAGCGGCCTCTCCCAAAGGTCCTGTTTAGTACATCTAATGCAAGCTAAAATGTGTTCTGGAGCTGCAGGTGCCAAGCTACATTTTGGGCAAGTGGGGGGTAGATTTTGTTGTTATTTTCCATCTTCAATGGCTTGAGATGGCCTGTTTTAAATTTTGTTAGTGTTTTTTGGTGCTATCTGAGGTTCATAGCTCCTGCTGGGTCCACTCCACTGTACCAACTGTGCTTAGGTGGGATCCCCCAGTTCTTGTTTATGATCCATGAGATCAGATTATAGAAACATTGCTGCAATAAGAAAAAGCAGTGCTTTACATTTCACAACAGTATCCGACCCAAAACAAGGGAGGGGATCTCCATTGGACCCTATCTCTATTCAGTCACTTCTATTTACGTAGTATGTTTGAAAATATGAAATATGTTACATACTCTTGCTCTGCATCAGCTGGATTTGTTGTCCACTTCTTCTCTAGTTCTTAGCTAGTTGATGGCTTCCTATATACTTCTAGTCAGAACATTTGCTAAGCACATATATATTAATACAACCCAACAATGCGTATTTGTGAAAAGAAACATTTGCGTCTTAATGTTTTCATTTGTTATATGGATTGTTATTGGTTTGTATTAATTTATGCCTAACTGGTCTTGTCTTTATTGTTTGCGGAAGAGCATTGCTCGATGCAAATATTTAAATATAATTCTACTGTCCTAAAAGCTTATGTCTATAGTTTGTTTAAATTCAATTTCTAAGCTTCCACCCTTCAGTGTAGCATATATAAGCCGAATGATTCAATACAGTATTAGAGCTCTAAAGAAACGGTCTGGTAGATTAAATTGGCAAAACCGCTGGGAGGGTTCACCACTGATGAGCCAAGCCCTCCTGTGTGAACAAGCCTAAAGCAATATAAAAAGTGGTAGATTAAAGTGGGGAACTACTGAGAAAGTTTACTACTGATGAACCTAATGGTCTCATTAACGTTTTCCTTATTGCACTGAGTCTCTCTGCAGAGAGAAATGTCTTTCTAATTAGAGGAGAAAGTGCGGGGAAGGATATGTAGCAGCAAAAAAGGCAATCAGGGTTGTTACCATCTTCAATCTTACTACCACCATTGATACTGAGAATGGTAACAATGCTGTTACCACAATTTGGTCTTCTTACCTTATATGCACATTTTCATTCTCTTTGAGCAGAACACTCATACTCAGGTCAGCCAATATATAAGCCCCTGTATACTATACTATGTATACCATGGCACTCATTGTGGTATGCTATGATTTCATATATAGCATCCTAAAAGACAATTATGAAATCAATCAAATCTACCAAAAAGGTGTTTTAGCTGGTGTTGTGGCTAACTCATTGATCTCTGAATATTCAGCAGAGAAAAGGTAAAAGGATGACTTATTTTATTGAGAATGGGAGATGTTTTTTTTTTTTTTGCAAATACAGTAAAACCCCTCTATAGTGAATACCAACCGGAATGAGCCTATGGTTCACTATAGCCATAATTCACTGTATTATAAAATTAAAATGGGGATCATTTCAGATTCGTTATAAAGGAAGGTTCGCTATATCCCAGGTTTGTTTTAGCAAAGTTTTACTGTATAGTAGTGTTTGTAATATTTTACAATTTTCATGGTTTACATGTTTGACACTTTAGTTCTGACCAGCAATGTAAATCTACCAATGGTAGTAATACTGCTACAGTGTCCAATCATAATTTACTCATTTGTTTTTGGTGGGACAAAAACCAACCTCACCTCCTCATGGTGTCCCCTGAGAAACACTGGGCCAATTCCCAGCAGGCTAACTCTGGTAGGATCAACAGACAGATGGGGGGATGAGAAAAACTACGACCATATGTGTGGAAGAATCTCTGAGGAGGAAACCTCTAAAAAAAACAGGGCTTAGCTGGCTGACAGTACCCAGTAAGGGCCCCTACCTAGGGTAACATGCCACATGCAGCATTTGTCCAAAATAGGAGGCTGCAAAGATATCTGTCTCCATATGAGGAGCGACCTCAAATTAGAGACAAAGTCATACTGCTACTGGAAGTGCCCCAAGTCTTTGAAAACAACAGCATATGCACACTCCATCACTAATTTGTTTTTGGTCTTGTTATTTTTTATTTGGGGGTCGGTGGAAGGATGGTCTAAACCGTTAGCTTTTGACCGCTACGACCAGGGTTCGATTCCCGCATTGGGTACTTTTTTCTAAATAAAAAAATGCTCCAATGGCCCCCGATTCTTGCAAAAGTCCAACCCCAGCAGCGAATGAAAGTAATTAAATGGGGCTCTCGCATATTTGTAAGTGCAAAGTCGAACTGCTTTTCACATGTGTAGACATGTGGTACACTTACAGTAAAAGCAGTCGCCTACTACTACCCACCATGATTATCATGGCCTGTACCACGTGTACTAGGGATAAGTAAAAAAAAAACTCTTTATTTCAACCACAACTTGGATTGTTTTGCCATTTTTTGCTACTAATTTGTTCAAACCATTTAGAGTTAAAAGTTCTTTGCAAGTGAGTTTCTCTATCAAAAAGGGGATGAGCTTTAGTCAGGCTTTTCAACTGACCTCATTATGAGGCAATAAGATTTATATATGCCCTCAATTTAGAATGCATTTACAAATTAGAAAAATATATACAGTAGAACCTTCCTGTAAAGGACACCTAATTTCAGAGCCAAAGTGTCCTTTAGAGAGAGATATCCTCTTACTAAATAGTAAAAATGGCCATTTTGGCGATGGAAACTGTCCTTTATAGAGAGGTATCCTCTAGAGCAAGTGTCCTCTCATGGAGGTTCTACTATATGTAATTGTATGAAAAATAGTAAAAAGTATGTGAAATTGCGCTGGGATAAGGTGGATAAATTAATAAAAAAGCATCTCCAGATCATTTTGGGCTGTTGACCCTCATCAGAATTTTTTTGGTCATTGATGTCCACGCTAATGATCCACCATGCTAATGAGGGCCAACAGTCCAAAACGTGTACCTGGTTAGCATTCCTTGATTAATAAAGAAAGGGAATAATTATAAATCAACAATTAGTTGATATTTATTCTGACAGATGGCGCAAGCCATCAGCAAACTTTAGTTGCACGATCAGGAGATGCCTTCATCTTAATATATATATAATTATATTTACATATACATTATAATAGCCATAAGGTCAATGACCCCTAATGAAAGAAGAAACAAAAACATATATAGATGCTACGGTCCTTGGGAAGACTCTTTCACTAGAGAATATCTCTCTACAAAGGACAGTTTCCATCGCCAAAATGACTATTTTACTATTTAGCAACTCCCCAGTAAGAGGACTCCTCTCCCTGAAGGACATTTTGACTCTGCAATTAGGTGTCCATTACAGAGAGGTGTTCTACTGTATTATAAAAACGAACAAGAATATCAACATGGGATGTAAACAATATGAAATTACACAGGGAACATTTATAAAAATAGAAACTCTTGCAAATAACTTTTTAACTCATTTATACAGTAGAACCTCCATGAGAGGACACTCACGCTAGAAGACACCTCTTTACAAAGACAGTTTTCATTTGCAAAATGACCATTTTTACTATTTTGACACTCTTCGGTAAGAGGACACCTCTCCCTAAAGGACACTTTGGCTCTGTAATTAGGTGTCCTTTACAGGGAGGTTCAACTGTATTACAATGGCAAGTTCTTCCATACATTTCATTATTGAAACAGATAAAAGGTCCTTGAATAAGATAGTATAATAAATTATAACTTTTATTGATCCTGCCAACATTACAGCAGTCATTTCCTCTCTAAGGTTGCAGCTTTAACAAGAGCTTCGGCAAATATGAGAGAAATAGTATGGAAGGAGCGAGCATAAATACCCAAAATTTAACAATAATAAATGTGCTTTTTTTATTATTATTTTGATAGAAGGGAAGGCAATGTAATGGCTCAAAATGAAGGAAGAAGAAGAAGAAATGTAAAAAAAAAAAAGAGATTTGGGGGAAAAATAAGTTAAAACAATCCTAAACAGTTCTCAAGATGAGATGGATGCCAGAGTCAGTGAAGACTGGATCGGACAGTTCTCCAACTTTGAGTGAGAAGGAAGCATCCTCGAAGGGCTTCTGCATCGCCCCTCTTCCAAAGAGTCCCAGGTCTCCCTTATTCTTGGCGGAGCTGCAGTCGCTGTACTTAGATGCGAGGTTCTCGAAGCTCTCCTTGCCCAGCACTATGTCTTCCCTGTAACCTGCAGCAACCACAGGTTTAGAGTTGAAAACACCACTATACCTATGTTTCTGAAATAGAATATCAATGATGTGTTCTATAACAATTTCTAGCTGATCATGTTGTAAGCACATACAATTATAAACACAAGGTAATAAGACCAAACGCTGTTACCAAAACGTCACATACTATTTATTTATTTGGATTTGGTCTTATTACCTTGTGTTTATAATCTATAATTCAAATTGTGCCTATTGCACATACAATTAATATGTTATAACCCTGATCATCATGTATAAACCCTGGGCTTTGACTGAAAATTTGATTAAATGAGCATATATACTCATGGACAAAACTTAAAGAAGTGGAAAGTCTTTGATTTTGCCCCATGTCTATTTTCATAATATTCAAATTCAGTCAAGTTAAATAGTACTGTTTCATCCAATATTTAGCACCCATATAGATAAATAAAGTTTGTATAGAGAGAGAGAGAGGTGTCCAGATGATGCAACAAGGTGAGAAGTTACATCAGCTGCCAGAGAGATAGATCAATCAATTCAGCCTCTATTATTCCCCAGTCAAATCTCAAGGCCAAACTTGGAGCTCAGATCAAAGAAATCTTCTTTTTTCTCTCTTCAGCTTTGCTCATCACTAAATCAAGGTCAGCAATGTGAATCAGAGCTAGGCGAGATGTTATGTAAGACGGGTGGATGCAAATGAGGGAAAAATCCTTGAGGCAGATGGGAGTTCCAAATTTCACACCAGTTGACTTGGTGTTGATCTGTCTTGTCTCCAGCACAGCTGGAATGCGGCCAAAGTGGTGCAAAGATCACATGGTCATATATTGAGAGGACTCCTAAATACAGTAGAACCTCCATGAGAGGACACTCACGCTAGAGGACACCTCTCTACAAAGGACAGTTTTCATTTGCAAAATAACCATTTTTACTATTTAGCAACTCTACGGTAAGAGGGCCCCTCTCCCTAAAGGACACTTTGGCTCTGCAATTAGGTGTCCTTTACAGGGAGGTTCTACTGTATCACCTGACAGCCAGTTCCATCTGTGTTCAGGTTACAATGAATTTTACAATACAACAAATGCCTTACAGTACAACTATCTCTTTGTAAAGGGTAACACCTAGTTGCAGAGCCAAAGAGTCCTTTAGAGAGAGGTACCCTCATACCTGAGGAAAGCTAAATAGTGAAAAATGGTAATTTTGGCAATGAAAACTGTCCTTCTCAAAGTGTCCTTTCATGGAGGTTCTACTGTACAGGGTAGTCTGAAGCTGGGAGCAATTCTGCTACTGAAATGTTACATAGAGAGGTCTGGTTATCTAATATTATTGGGTTGTAAAAACAATTTCAATGATATATAATAACAATATAGAATCATTGTAAAATTTATGTTTCTTTTATCCATAATTTTATATGCATATTTTTAACATCACATTATTAACTATTCAAATTATATCACTATAGATAACTATTAAAAAAAACTTTCCTATTTTATAAAGAAGAAGCTTGTGCCATATTTTGACGTGACAACGTCTTAAATTAGGTTGCGGCTGGGAGTCACTTATGAAAAAGTGTAACGCCCGGTAACGTTACGATGAGTCACCGAACGAGAGTGCTGCGCGCGCAGCTGCGCGCGCAGCGCTAGAGAATTAGGCGCATTGAATCGGCGCATGCTTGTCTCTGTCTTTGTCTTTCTCGAACATTCTTGGCGTTGGAAAAACAAGAAAGCGTCATAATACAAGTTCACACGTGTGGTTAAAGTATCGTCAGCTGTGTCTGTAGTGAAAATGTGGAGTGCTTAGATTCGTCATTTACAACAACTACAACAATAAAGGTAAATAATTGTACACTGATATTTCATTATCGTAAACTATGATTGATTGATTAATTGTTAGATTGACACAAAAGGTGAGAAACTGAGTTTATAGGGTATGTCATACTATTGATAAATGTTGATAGTGTTAAGTAAATTATTAGTTTAAAATTAAATAATTAATTAATTATTATTTTACAAATTTTAAATAGTTTCAAATTTATTTAGCAAAAATTTGAACCTTCGATCTGAATAAATGTTTTGATTTTCGAATTGATTCTTTAAAATTACAAATATTAAGAAAAAGTGGCAGATATAAGAAAACTTTATTTAAACTGTGTTGAGCAAGAATTTTAACATCTAATTTAAGTAAATGTTTTAATTTTCAACTTCATCATTTACAATTACAAATTTAATTTAATTTCAAATTTATTTAGCAAAAATTTGAACCTTCGATCTGAATAAGTGTTTTGAATTTCAAATACCAACGCGGCTGGTGGAGTGGCGATCTATCGTAAATTATCATCGACATCTACGGCGGAAGTGTTCCAAGTTGCGATTACAGACGTAACTCGTGTCATTAAAACCAAGGGTGACATGTGCATGACTGAAGTTACTTGCTTCGCCGCTAATACTAGCTTCAAGTTTATACTCGGTGCTGTATATATTCATCCAGGAGCTAGTATGCAGGATATTGGAATGTTACTATGGCAAGGACTCGGTCCGTACATTCACAACAGCCAGTACGTGCCACCGTTCGTGCAAGTTGATTCTAGTATACCGATTCTTCTGTGTGGTGATTTTAACAAAAACGTAAAGCCTGACAACTCGTTTCTTAATTTCATGAAAAATACGTATAATCTTGATTGCGTATCAAACGTTTCTAAGTCAACTACGTTAAAAGGAACAACTATCGACTTGACTTTCGCAAGACACATTACAGCAGAAACACTTCCTTTCATTTCATATTTCTCCTATCATCGTCCTATCCTCAACAAAATCACTCAAATAGGAATTAGTTAAGTTTAAGTTTACATGTACAATGTTTTAGTAAACAAAATATATTTCTATAGTTAAAATTTGTGCAATTCTTATTTTCATTCAATTCCTTGTTCCTATTGTGCAATTTAAATATATTCATATCAATAAATATTCTACCGTTGTCACGTAAAATCTTCGCCCGTAAAACCGACTTTACAGGCAACCATTGTTTTTTTTTCCTTTAAGGATTTACAATAAAAGAACATTATCTAGAGAAAATAAGGCATTCATTCATATGGCATTGACCCTAATAATAGGTTCATCCACCTTGAGTGCCCTCCTCCATCCATATCAGGATAGTGTTGGAACTCTGCTCCCTACTGGCTTGATGTAATGTTCACCTTCTGTCATGTGGACGCTGGCACAAGGTCGGGATTGTCCCTTCCTAGGAAATGGGAACTTATAGTCCACACTCCTCCGGTACCTTGACATATAGACCAACTGACCCAAGAATAGAATACAGCTATGGGGTGACCACCTTAGACCAGTCTTAGGAGTGATTCACGTGAAAATAAACAAAAGTAAATATTCAATAAAAATAATCCCTTGTTAATATCAATCAATATAAAGGTATCAGGCTTCCATGGATAAGTTTCTTTTGATTGTTTATACCCGGAGAAGCCTGAAGTTTTCGCTTTAATAAAAGTAAATATCCCTGAGAGAGTGGTACAATGATGGCAACATCAAGGATTTCAAACATGGACATGCACACACAAAAATGGAAAGTGATGAAGATGCTGATGTACTAGAAGAAAAAAGGCACAAAAGAACCCTTGCCACAGAATAATGAACTCACTTTTAAAGAAATAGAAACAGTAGACAAAACAAAAATAAACAAGAACTGGAGGATCCCACCTAAGCACAGTTGGTACAGTGGAGTGGACCCAGGAGGTGCTCTGAACATCAGAAATAGACAGCATCAAACAACACTAACAAGATTTAGAACAGGCCATCTCAAGCCATTGAAGATAAAAAATAATAAAAAAATCTACCCCACTTGCCCAAAATGTAGCTTGGCACCTGCAGCTCCAGAACACATTTTGGCTTGCATTAAATGCACTAAACAGGACCTTTGGGAGAGGCTGCTGCTTATCATAAAACAGCTCAAGGTGCATGAACTCATGGAATTCATGTAATCTTTACACAAGGGGATAAAAAAATGAGAACAACAGAATGAAGAGTCACACCAGTATCATTTCCTCAAAGGCCACACTATAAATAGAGTACAGCTCAGTATCTGAGCACGCAGTATCTCTCAACAATAGCACTATCTCCAAATTATTTCAAAGTTCAAACCCAACCTTATTTTCTAGAAATTCTACACACCCACCAAGATAACTAAGGTGACATGGGGAGAAGTGTTAAGAGTTTTTATTTAAAAAATACCTATGAAAAAAATATAGTACAAAATGAAATTGTGCAGGGATCAGGTTGATAAATTAAGGGGGAAAAAGAGCATCTCCTGATCATGTAAATCATCGTCAAATTTTAATTGCATGACCCGGAGAAGCTCTTTAAAACATTAGTCTTAGTATTTGGGGAATTTTGTCTGGAAAGCTAAGATTATATATATATATATATTTATATATATATATAGATTATCAGTGATATTGATTAACAAAACATTTCATAAAATCAAAGGATTTAAAAGCACAAATGTTTCTTTTATACACAATACAAACTTCTACTGTCCTTACTGTGATGAAAAAATATATTGGGAGGACTTGGCTCATCAGTAGTGAACCTTCCCAGAGGTTTCGCCAATTTAATCCACCAGACCGCTTTCATGTATATAAATATGCTAGATTATTTTGAATATTAGATAATTGGGACAACTGATATTAATGAATTGTCTTCCAAGTCAAAATTAATAGAAAAATACATATCTCATCGAGCTGAAACCTTTTTTTATTATTATCCCTAGTACACGTGGTACAGGCCATGATTAACATGGAGGGTAGAATTTGGCGACTGCTTTTACTAAGTGTACCACATGTCTACACATGTGAAAAGCAGTTCGACTTTTGCACTTACAAATGTGCCAGAGCCCTGTTTGGTTACTTGCACTTGCTGGTGGGGTTGGACTTTTGCAAGAATTGGGAGCCATTGGAACATTTTTTTTTTTTTAATCAGAAAAAAAGTGCTTAATGCGGGAATTGCAGGGAAACCCAGGTCGTAGTGGTTGAAAACCAACAGTTTAGACCATCCTTCCACCAACACCCTTATACCTAGGTACTGACAGTCAACTAGACTGAGAGAAAGCCTTCCTACCATTTATTCTGAGGGAGAGACCTGAGGTCACAGCTCTGAACATTGTGTGTGTGTGGAGGGGGGATGAGTTTATATCTATTGAAGAAAAAGATCTCCTTGGAAACCTCAGTAGAGAGAGCCCTTATTGTTTCAGATAAAATATCCTCAAAAAAATTTTTTTTTCCAATATCTCACAACTAATTTTAAAAAAAGTAATTTCATCAATTGATTCAAATTAAAATAACTTTTTCCCAATATTTTTTAATTTTCCACAAGCTAAGTTCATCAGACTTGGATATTTTAGATTTGTAATCAAAATGTAGAATTTGAAAAGATATAGATATGAAGAAGTGAAGAGAACAAGGTGAAATGGCTAGCCTCCTCAGGATCAAAGAGGAATGACACTACATAGCCAAGTTGTGTGGAAATCAGAATTTCTAACCACATATACAATACTCTCTTATTATTTTTTTATTATCATTCCATATAAAGAATAAACAGTCATTTTATATAACAGGTTGACCCAGGTTCAAAACCTGCAATGGAGCAGATTTTTCAATTACAAAAATGTAATGGCCCCACAAATTCAAATCCCACCATCGAGTGCAAGTAACCCATTTTGGGGGTCTAAACTGAAGGCAACTAGTTGATCCAGGTTAAAAACTTGAATGGGAGCACTTTTTAAATTGAATAATGGTAGTGTTTGTTGCATTTTTGGCACCAGTTCTTGGAGGATGGGCATATCTAGCTTTCTTGAAACCTTGTTAGAGAAAGGAAGAGCTCCTGTCAGTTTTATCCAAGCAAACTAGAAATTGCTGTGGTGAGGCAATTGATGCAGAGTTTCCTCAAATGTCAAGGGTTTCAGGTGGCCGACCTGCTGTTCTATAAACATCCTGTTGTAATCTCTGCATGAGAACTTTCCTGGTTTATTGCTGCTATACCAGTGGTGTCTTTTTGCTTCTCTAGGTAGTTAGTAGGTTGGTTCTGAAGTGATGTAGGTAGTCACTGTGAACTAAGTTGGGTGGTAATATTTATTGTTGCATCTTGATAAGGTACAATTTGGATTATAGATTATAAACACAAGGTAATAAGACCAAATCCAAACATTGTTGCAATTGTTGCATCTTCTTTTGGGGCATTTGATTTGGCTAAAGAATCTGCCTTTTCCCAGGATGCCTATGTGAGATTTGGAAGGTGATGGTACTTTCTTTATTGAAGGTCATGTTAAGGTTTTGACTATCTTTGAAAAGAGGATTCTGGCTTGTGAAGCAGCTCTCTATGCTATAGCTTGAAGTGCCATGTTAACTCAGTTCTAGAGAGGCCAGTAGTGTTTGATCATTCTTTTTGTCTCATTAATATTTGAGGTGTAGATATTACTGCCAGATATATCTAACTTCTAGTAAATTGCCATTTGTAAAATTTTGACAGTATCTGGTTGGGTATTTTCAATTATTTGAAGGCTCATTGATCTAAGAAATTCTGGAGGGGTGTTATTTTTGTAATGATTGTGGGGTTGAATGGGTTGAATATAAGGTGTGGCCAAGTGTGCATTGGAGAGTGATGTAGGTGTTGCCATTTTGATATTTTTGTAAATAATAAATGGTTTCAATGTTCCCTCTCCTTCTTCAAATCTACTGTGAATTCTCCATCACCAAGTGCAAGTAACCAAACAGGGCTCTAGCACTTTGAAAGTGCAAAGGTCAAACTGCTTCTACATGTGTGGTTACATAATTGCAACCCCTACTCACCCATTTTTAATATAGAGAGAGATTGTGAGAGCTACGGCATAGATTTGAACCATGAGGAGATTATCTATCTTAAAGTGTTTCACAAATAAACATTCTCAGTAATTGCAAGTACTGTTGTTGTAGCTTCAATGTTCTATGAATTATATAATGAAGCCGTTGAATTGGATTTATAGAACTTTATTTCAAGGTTCTTGATTCAGAGTTATAAACATTGAATTATGATAAAGTACAATTTGGATTATAGATCATAATACAAGAAAATAAGACCTAATCCAAATAATTTAATAGTGTGTGACGTTTCGGCAACAGCATTGTCACCATCATCAGACAAAAGAATAAATGGTTATTAATAAATGGCATTTATTATTTTGCCTGATGATGGTGACAATGCTATTACCGAAACGTCACACACTATTAAATTATTTGGATTAGGTCTTATTTTCTTGTATTATAAACATTGAATTATATAGTCCGGTCTGATTGAATTTCTTAAAAATAAACTAAAATTGAATTTTAAAGGATTTAGAATTATTTGCTTAGACAGTAGAACCTCCTTTTAGCAGACACCTCTCTACAAAGGACAGTTTTTATTTACAAAATTACCATTTTTACAATTTTGCAACTATCCGTAAGAGGACACCTCTCCCTAAAGGACAGTTTGGCTCTGAAATTAGGTGTTGTCCTTTACAGGGAGGTTCTATTGTATATTGAAATTGAATTGAGAAAATTTTGTAACATTTCTTCATAATTAAATATAGAGAGATAGAAGGTAATAAGATTATACAATTATTTTATTTCCAAAGCGCTATATCCCGCAAGGGATACTTGCGCCAAACAAGGAGAAAAGTTTATTTACATACGTTATTTACATCATTCAACGCATGAAAACATTAGAGATCCATATTATGTAGAAATTTTAGAATGTATTTACAAAATGAATTGAACTTTAAATATGATTTTTTATCGGAAATCAAATCGTTAAGTTCATAAACAACTAGTTCATTCTTCATTCTATAATCTTGAAATGCTGGGCAATCGATCAGTAGATGTCTTGAGGTTTGTTCCTCCATACCACAAAAGCAACTTGAATCCTCCACTGCCTTTATTCTATTTAAAAAACTTTTGAAATTTCCGTGGTTTGTAACAAATTGAGTATTATAAAAATTTGGACGAAAGTATTTAGGGATTTCTTGGGGAAAAAAGCTTAAGAAAGTATTATTTGCTTCGTTTTTCAGAACATTCATTCTTGATTTGAGAAAGGTATCTATAATTCCTGGAATAAAGGGGTCATACATTTGTTGATCATCTGTGGATAAGTTTCTCAGATCAGATATCATGATTCTGGATTCGATAAAGTCTGAGATCAGAGGAATGTTGGCCAAACTATGAACACAGCTATATGATGTGGATTTATAGGCTTGTATACACCATGTCAGTATTTGATATTTATATAAGATAAAATCCAAATAAATAAATAATGTGTGACAATTTCGGT
The DNA here is from genome assembly GCA_030710605.1 of Cordylochernes scorpioides. Classification (NCBI taxonomy): domain Eukaryota; kingdom Metazoa; phylum Arthropoda; class Arachnida; order Pseudoscorpiones; family Chernetidae; genus Cordylochernes; species Cordylochernes scorpioides. Next base: position 65,976,132 of record CP092872.1, read on the forward strand.
AACATCGCTGTTACTGAAACATCACACACTAGATTTGATCTTATACCTTTTAATTTTTAATCTATAATCCAAATTGTACCTTATCATATAGAGAGAGGTTTGACACTTTGCAAATGAAGAAAATGGAATTGAAATGATACAACTATACAGAGATCCAACAGCTGTAGTAATAAGTAGGACTGAATAATTTAGCACTCCCAGTGGGATGGATGGAACCAATTGATGACTATGTTCTCTTCCTTTTTCTTATCTCCACTCAATCATATTAGGGTATCAAACTTGTAGAGGACCTTTGGGAGAGGCTGCTGCTTATCATAAAACAGCTGGAGGAGCATGAACTCATGGAATTTGTGTAATCTTTACACAAGGGATTAAGAAACAACAACAAGCTTGTAGAGCTTGTTGTTGGTGTCTGATGAGTACCAATGAGTACTTCACCCAATGACAATGTTTATAGAAGAGAGTTCTCTGCTATAATGAGAAGAAAGCTAACACTGGATGGGAGAGAAGCAAACATGAGATAAGCTGCACGCTGGCGACACATGGAGATAAGATGTCCCGAGAAACCAAAACAATAGAAACTGGGTGAGGACCTGTTATATCTAGGTCAGTACTGGGAAATATGCAAATTTGTGAATATGCAAATAGATTTATGAGGGCATTTGCATATATATATTTTTTTTTTACAAATTCATTTATTATTAAATTAAGTACTCATGATACGGGCCATTATATTGATAGAGGGTGATTAGTGATTGCTTTTTACAGGAATTACACTACAATATAGCTACACACATAGAAGGCAGTTCAACTTCACACAGTTTGTGCATTCACTAGGGCATCATTGAAGCAATTTATCATTAAGAAAAAAAAAAGTGCTCAATGTGCAGGAACAATGTCCTTGTTTTGTTGAAAATTGGCAGAGTATACCACTATGCCAAGACACCAGTCTCCCAAAATAATAGTGAGACCAGTTAATATGGAGACCTAGAAAGACCAAACAAATATGAAGAGTTTGTCAGATATACATAAAACTTCATCATTGCTGGTCCCAAGCCTGGAGGAGGAGGGGGAACAAGTTTGCTAAA
>CP092872.1:65977319-66003009 GCA_030710605.1 Cordylochernes scorpioides
TAATTCACTGTATTATAAATAAAAATGGGAATTATTTCAGATTCGTTATAAAGGAAGGTTCACTATATCCCTGGTTTGTTTTAGGGGGATTTTTACTGTATAGTAGTGTTTGTAATATTTTTACAATTTTCATGGTTTACATGTTTGACACTTTAGTTATGACCATCAATGTAAATCTACCAATGGTGGTAATACTGCTACAATGTCCAATTATAATTTACTCATTTGTTTTGGGTGGCAAAAACCAACCTCACCTCCTCGTGGTGTCCCCTGAGAAACACTGAGCCAATTCCCAGCAGGCTAACTCTGGTAGGATCAACAGACAGATGAGAAAAACTACGATCATATGTGTGGAAGAATCTTGGAGGAGGAAACCTTCTATAAAAAACCTGAGCTCAGCTGGCTGACAGTACCCAGTAAAGGGCCCCTACCTAGGGTTACAGGTCACATGCAGCATTTGCCCTAAAATAGGCAGCTGCAAAGACATCTGTCTCCATGTGAGGAGCGGCCTCAAATTAGGGACAAAGTCGATAAGGTACAATTTGGAATATATATTATAAACACAAGGTAATAAGACCAAATCCAAATAGATAAATAGTGTGTGATGTTTCAGTAATAGCGTTGTTACCATCATCAGACAAAAGTAGTTACTTACTGCTACTGCAGTCATACTGCCCCAACTCTTTGAAAGCAACAGCAGATGCACCTCATCACTTATTTGTTTTTAGTCTTGTTACTTTCAACCTAACTTGGATTGTTTTGCCATTTTTGCTACTAATTTGTTCAAACCATTTAGAGTTAAAAGTTCTTTGCAAGTGAGTTTCTCTATCAAAAAGGGGATGAGCTTTAGTCAGGCTTTTCAACTGACCTCATTATGAGGCAATAAGATTCATATATGCCCTCAATTTTTAGAGTGCATTTACAAATTAGAAAAATATATACAGTTAAACCTCTCTATAGCACCCCCTCTAAATAGCGCCTCCCTCTCTATAGCGCTCGATTTCAAATACGTAGTACGATGCGATTTACATTAAAAGTGACCTGTCTATAGCACCTCCTCTCTATAGCATCCTATTTTGGTGAGTCCCAAGAGGGGGCGCTATAGACAGATTCAACTGTATATAATTGTGTGAAAAATAGTAAAAAAGTGTGTGAAATTGCACTGGGATCAGGTGGATAAATTAAGAAAAAAAACATCTCCAGATCATTTCAGGCTGTTGGCCCTCATCAGCATTTTTTTGATCATTGATGTCACTTGCACCACGCTAATGAGGGCCAACAGACCAAAACACGTACATGGTTAACGTTTTTTAATTAATAAAGAAAGGGTATTTGGTCAATTCTGGAATAATTATAAATCAACAATTAGTTTATATTTATTCCGACAGATTGAGCACAAGCCATCAGCAAGTTTTAGTTGCACAATCAGGAGATGCCTTTTTCTTAATATATGTAATTATATTTACATATACATTATAATAGCCATAAGGCAAAAGGTCAATGATCCCTAATGAAAAAAGAAACAAAAACTTATATAGATGCCACAGTCCATGAGAAGACTTCGCTAGAGAATATCTCTATACAAAAGGACTGTTTCCATCGCCAAAATTACCATTTTTACTAATTAGCTGCCTGCTGGTAAGAGGACATCTCTCCCTAAAGGACACTCTGACTCTGCAATTAGGTGTCCAGTACAGAGAGGTGTTCTACTGTATTATAAAAACGAACAAGAATATCAACATGGGGTGTAAACAATATGAAATTACACAGGGAACATTTCTAAAAATAGAAACTCTATTGCAAATAACTTTTAACTCATTTAAACAGTAGAACCTCCATGAGAGGACACACACGCTAGAGGACACCTCTTGACAAAGGGCAGTTTTCATTTGCAAAATTACCATTTTTACTATTTTGACACTCTCCAGTAAGAGGACACCTCTCCCTAAAGGACACTTTGGCTCTATAATTAGGTGTCCTTTACAGGGAGGTTCTACTGTATTACAATGGCAAGTTCTTCCATACATTTCATTCTTGAAACAGATAAAAGGTCCTTGAGTAAGATAGTATAATAAATTATAACTTTTATTGATCCTGCCAACATTACAGCAGTCATTTCCTCTCTAAGGTTGCAGCTTTAACAAGAGCTTCGGCAAATATGAGAGAGATAGTATGGAAGGAGCGAGCATAAATACCCAAAATTTAACAATAATAAATGTGCTTTTTTTTATTATTATTTTGATAGAAGGGAAGGCAATGTAATGGCTCAAAATGAAGGAGGAAGAAGAAATGTAAAAAAAAAGGAGATTTGGGGGAAAAAATAAGTTAAAACAATCCTAAACAGTTCTCAAGATGAGATGGATGCCAGAGTCAGTGAAGACTGGATCGGATAGTTCTCCAACTTTGAGTGAGAAGGAAGCATCCTCGAAGGGCTTCTGCATCGCCCCTCTTCCAAAGAGTCCCAGGTCTCCCTTATTCTTGGCGGAGCTGCAGTCGCTGTACTTAGATGCGAGGTTCTCGAAGCTCTCCTTGCCCAGCACTATGTCTTCCCTGTAACCTGCAGCAACCACAGGTTTAGAGTTGAAAACACCACTATACCTATGTTTCTGAAATAGAATATCAATGATGTGTTCTATAACAATTTCTAGCTGATCATGTTGTAAGCACATACAATTATAAACACAAGGTAATAAGACCAAACGCTGTTACCAAAACGTCACACACTATTTATTTATTTGGTCTTATTACCTTGTGTTTATAATCTATAATCCAAATTGTGCCTATTGCACATACAATTAATATGTTATAACCCTGATCATCATGTATAAACCCTGGGCTTTGACTGAAAATTGATTAAATGAGCATATACACTCATGGACAAAACTTAAAGAAGTGGAAAGTCTTTGATTTTGCCCCATGTCTATTTTTTTTTAAGGAGACAGAGGAAATTTTGCTGACACTTGGTTAAGTAGAACAATAATATTTTCATAATATTCACAAATTCAGTCAAGTTAAAAAGTACTGTTTCATCCAATATTTAGTACCCATATAGATAAATAAAGTTTGTATAGAGAGAGAGAGAGGTGTCCAGACGATGCAACAAGGTGAGAAGTTACATCAGCTGCCAGAGAGATAGATCAATCAATTCAGCCTCTATTATTCCCCAGTCAAATCTCAAGGCCAAACTTGGAGCTCAGATCAAAGAAATCTTCTTTTTTCTCTCTTCAGCTTTGCTCATCACTAAATCAAGGTCAGCAATGTGAATCAGAGCTAGGCGAGATGTTATGTAAGACGGGTGGATGCAAATGAGGGAAAAATCCTTGAGGCAGATGGGAGTTCCAAATTTCACACCAGTTGACTTGGTGTTGATCTGTCTTGTCTCCAGCACAGCTGGAATGCGGCCAAAGTGGTGCAAAGATCACATGGTCATATATTGAGAGGACTCCTAAATACAGTAGAACCTCCATGAGAGGACACTCACGCTAGAGGACACCTCTCTACAAAGGACAGTTTTCATTTGCAAAATAACCATTTTTACTATTTAGCAACTCTACGGTAAGAGGGCCCCTCTCCCTAAAGGACACTTTGGCTCTGCAATTAGGTGTCCTTTACAGGGAGGTTCTACTGTATCACCTGACAGCCAGTTCCATCTGTGTTCAGGTTACAATGAATTTTACAATACAACAAATGCCTTACAGTACAACTATCTCTTTGTAAAGGGTAACACCTAGTTGCAGAGCCAAAGAGTCCTTTAGAGAGAGGTACCCTCATACCTGAGGAAAGCTAAATAGTAAAAAATGGTAATTTTGGCAATGAAAACTGTCCTTCTCAAAGTGTCCTTTCATGGAGGTTCTACTGTACAGGGTAGTCTGAAGCTGGGAGCAATTCTGCTACTGAAATGTTACATAGAGAGGTCTGGTTATCTAATATTATTGGGTTGTAAAAACAATTTCAATGATATATAATAACAATATAGAATCATTGTAAAATTTATGTTTCTTTTATCCATAATTTTATATGCATATTTTTAACATCACATTATTAACTATTCAAATTATATCACTATAGATAACTATTAAAAAAACTTTCCTATTTTATAAAGAAGAAGCTTGTGCCATATTTTGACGTGACAACGTCTTAAATTAGGTTGCGGCTGGGAGTCACTTATGAAAAAGTGTAACGCCCGGTAACGTTACGATGAGTCACCGAACGAGAGTGCTGCGCGCGCAGCGCTAGAGAATTAGGCGCATTGAATCGGCGCATGCTTGTCTCTGTCTTTGTCTTTCTCGAACGTTCTTGGCGTTGGAAAAACAAGAAAGCGTCATAATACAAGTTCACACGTGTGGTTAAAGTATCGTCAGCTGTGTCTGTAGTGAAAATGTGGAGTGCTTAGATTCGTCATTTACAACAACTACAACAATAAAGGTAAATAATTGTACACTGATATTTCATTATCGTAAACTATGATTGATTGATTAATTGTTAGATTGACACAAAAGTTGAGAAACTGAGTTTATAGGTTATGTCATACTATTGATAAATGTTGATAGTGTTAAGTAAATTATTAGTTTAAAATTAATTAATTATTATTTTACAAATTTTAAATAGTTTCAAATTTATTTAGCAAAAATTTGAACCTTCGATCTGAATAAATGTTTTGATTTTCGAATTGATTCTTTAAAATTACAAATATTAAGAAAAAGTGGCAGATATAAGAAAACTTTATTTAAACTGTGTTGAGCAAGAATTTTAACATCTAATTTAAGTAAATGTTTTAATTTTCAACTTCATCATTTACAATTACAAATTTAATTTAATTTCAAATTTATTTAGCAAAAATTTGAACCTTCGATCTGAATAAGTGTTTTGAATTTCAAATACCAACGCGGCTGGTGGAGTGGCGATCTATCGTAAATTATCATCGACATCTACGGCGGAAGTGTTCCAAGTTGCGATTACAGACGTAACTCGTGTCATTAAAACCAAGGGTGACATGTGCATGACTGAAGTTACTTGCTTCGCCGCTAATACTAGCTTCAAGTTTATACTCGGTGCTGTATATATTCATCCAGGAGCTAGTATGCAGGATATTGGAATGTTACTATGGCAAGGACTCGGTCCGTACATTCACAACAGCCAGTACGTGCCACCGTTCGTGCAAGTTGATTCTAGTATACCGATTCTTCTGTGTGGTGATTTTAACAAAAACGTAAAGCCTGACAACTCGTTTCTTAATTTCATGAAAAATACGTATAATCTTGATTGCGTATCAAACGTTTCTAAGTCAACTACGTTAAAAGGAACAACTATCGACTTGACTTTCGCAAGACACATTACAGCAGAAACACTTCCTTTCATTTCATATTTCTCCTATCATCGTCCTATCCTCAACAAAATCACTCAAATAGGAATTAGTTAAGTTTAAGTTTACATGTACAATGTTTTAGTAAACAAAATATATTTCTATAGTTAAAATTTGTGCAATTCTTATTTTCATTCAATTCCTTGTTCCTATTGTGCAATTTAAATATATTCATATCAATAAATATTCTACCGTTGTCACGTAAAATCTTCGCCCGTAAAACCGACTTTACAGGCAACCATTGTTTTTTTTCCTTTAAGGATTTACAATAAAAGAACATTATCTAGAGAAAATAAGGCATTCATCCATATGGCATTGACCCTAATAATAGGTTCATCCACCTTGAGTGCCCTCCTCCATCCATATCAGGATAGTGTTGGAACTCTGCTCCCTACTGGCTTGATGTAATGTTCACCTTCTGTCATGTGGAGGCTGGCACAAGGTCGGGATTGTCCCTTCCTAGGAAATGGGAACTTATAGTCCACACTCCTCCGGTACCTTGACATATAGACCAACTGACCCAAGAATAGAATACAGCTATGGGGTGACCACCTTAGACCAGTCTTAGGAGTGATTCACGTGAAAATAAACAAAAGTAAATATTCAATAAAAATAATCCCTTGTTAATATCAATCAATATAAAGGTATCAGGCTTCCATGGATAAGTTTCTTTTGATTGTTTATACCCGGAGAAGCCTGAAGTTTTCGCTTTAATAAAAGTAAATATCCCTGAGAGAGTGGTACAATGATGGCAACATCAAGGATTTCAAACATGGACATGCACACACAAAAATGGAAAGTGATGAAGATGCTGATGTACTAGAAGAAAAAAAGGCACAAAAGAACCCTTGCCACAGAATAATGAACTCACTTTTAAAGAAATAGAAACAGTAGACAAAACAAAAATAAACAAGAACTGGAGGATCCCACCTAAGCACAGTTGGTACAGTGGAGTGGACCCAGGAGGTGCTCTGAACATCAGAAATAGACAGCATCAAACAACACTAACAAGATTTAGAACAGGCCATCTCAAGCCATTGAAGATAAAAAATAATAAAAAAATCTACCCCACTTGCCCAAAATGTAGCTTGGCACCTGCAGCTCCAGAACACATTTTGGCTTGCATTAAATGCACTAAACAGGACCTTTGGGAGAGGCTGCTGCTTATCATAAAACAGCTCAAGGTGCATGAACTCATGGAATTCATGTAATCTTTACACAAGGGGATAAAAAAATGAGAACAACAGAATGAAGAGTCACACCAGTATCATTTCCTCAAAGGCCACACTATAAATAGAGTACAGCTCAGTATCTGAGCACGCAGTATCTCTCAACAATAGCACTATCTCCAAATTATTTCAAAGTTCAAACCCAACCTTCTTTTTCTAGAAATTCTACACACCCACCAAGATAACTAAGGTGACATGGGGAGAAGTGTTAAGAGTTTTTATTTAAAAAATACCTATGAAAAAAATATAGTACAAAATGAAATTGTGCAGGGATCAGGTTGATAAATTAAGGGGGAAAAAGAGCATCTCCTGATCATGTAAATCATCGTCAAATTTTAATTGCATGACCCGGAGAAGCTCTTTAAAACATTAGTCTTAGTATTTGGGGAATTTTGTCTGGAAAGCTAAGATTATATATATATATATATATTTATATATATACACTGCGTGACATTGAAAATGGAACACCAAGAAATAGTGGCCAGAAAGTGATGAAACTCGGCAGACAGAGAGAGACAGGGACGAACAATAAGTGATCTTTATTTCAAAATGATAGTCATAATATAAAGCGAGAACGGCGTCGGCTTAGTAGCAAGTAGGACCACCGCGGACGGCGATGCACGCAGCAACACGTCTAGGTAGAGAGTCAATCAGAGTACGGATGGCGTCCTGAGGGATGGCTCTCCATTCCCTCTCAACCATTTGCCACAGTTCGTCTTCTGAATGCGGCTGTGGCAAGGCATGCAAACGGCGTCCAATGATGTCCCAGACGTGCTTGATTGGTGAGAGATCAGGAGAGTACGGTGGCCAGGGAAGCATCTGTACATCTTGCAGAGCTTGTTGGCTTATGCGAGCAGTGTGCGGTCGGGCGTTATCCTGCTGATAAAGGGCATTGGGTACCCCCTGAAGGTAGGGGAGTGTCACCTGTCGCAGCACATCATCAACATATCGTTGGGCCGTCATAGTGCCCTGAATACGAAGTAAAGGTGACCTGGAATCATACGCGATTGCGCCCCAAACCATGATTCCACGTTGTCGCACGGTGGGGCGTTCCACAATTGCTGCCGGATTGGACCTTTCTCCACGTCGACGCCACACGCGTACACGGCGACTATCACTGGACAAGCAGAAACGCGACTCATCTGAGAACACGACCCTGTGCGATTCCGTCATCCAAGTCGATCTAGCCCGGCACCATTCCAAACGTTGGCGCCTATTCGGTGGGGTCAATGGCAGTCTTCTTAGCGGACGGCATGAGTGCAAGCCATTAGCAACCAATCGACGGGAAATGGTTCTGGTCGAGGAGGAATGATCTAGGGTGTCTTGCACATGTTGCAGGATGGCGGTACAAGTGGCTTGTGGGGCCGCCACTGCTTGTCGAAGGATACGCCGATCCACACGTGCTGACGTCACTCTGGTTGCACCGACATTCCTATAAATTGCCACATTTCCTTGTTCCAACCATCTTCTCCACAGTCGGTGCACCGTGGACGCACCAAGGTGTGTATCAGCTGCGATTTGACGTATGGACCAACCTGCCCTTTTCAGTCCGATCACCATGCCCCTCGTAAAAGCGTCTGTCTGCTTGAACTGCCTCCGTTTACGATGACCTGGCATTCTCTGTTATTACACGTGTCTTTTGACACAAGAACAAAATTTCTACAATGATTTTCCTTGAAGAAATAACGACACGAATACTGTCCTTTCTGCAAGTTCCTTCCCTTATATCTTACTCCATGTGCGCACGAGAGCTGCGCATTTTACATCATTTGCATAACTCGGTTAGGCGCGTCTACCCTGAAATTTGCATAATTTTCTGGCCACTATTTCTTGGTGTTCCATTTTCAATGTCACGCAGTGTATATATATATAGATTATCAGTGATATTGATTAACAAAACATTTCATAAAATCAAAGGATTTAAAAGCACTAATGTTTCTTTTATACACAATACAAACTTCTACTGTCCTTACTGTGATGAAAAAATATATTGGGAGGACTTGGCTCATCAGTAGTGAACCTTCCCAGAGGTTTCGCCAATTTGATCCACCAGACCGCTTTCATGTATATAAATATGCTAGATTATTTTGAATATTAGATAATTGGGACAACTGATATTAATGAATTGTCTTCCAAGTCAAAATTAATAGAAAAATACATATCTCATCGAGCTGAAACCTTTTTTTTATTATTATCCCTAGTACACGTGGTACAGGCCATGATTAACATGGTGGGTAGAATTTGGCGACTGCTTTTACTAAGTGTACCACATGTCTACACATGTGAAAAGCAGTTTGACTTTTGCACTTACAAATGTGCCAGAGCCCTGTTTGGTTACTTGCACTTGCTGGTGGGGTTGGACTTTTGCAAGAATTGGGAGCCATTGGAACATTTTTTTTTTTTAATCAGAAAAAAAGTGCTTAATGCGGGAATCGCAGGGAAACCCAGGTCGTAGTGGTTGAAAACCAACAGTTTAGACCATCCTTCCACCAACACCCTTATACCTAGGTACTGACAGTCAACTAGACTGAGAGAAAGCCTTCCTACCATTTATTCTGAAGGAGAGACCTGAGGTCACAGCTCTGACCATTGTTTGTGTGTGGAGGGGGGATGAGTTTATATCTATTGAAGAAAAAGATCTCCTTGGAAACGTCAGTAGAGAGAGCCCTTATTGTTTCAGATAAAATATCCTCAAAAAAATTTTTTTTTTCCAATATCTCACAACTAATTTTAAAAAAAGTAATTTCATCAATTGATTCAAATTAAAATAACTTTTTCCCAATATTTTTTAATTTTCCACAAGCTAAGTTCATCAGACTTGGATATTTTAGATTTGTAATCAAAATGTAGAATTTGAAAAGATATAGATATGAAGAAGTGAAGAGAACAAGGTGAAATGGCTAGCCTCCTCAGGATCAAAGAGGAATGACACTACATAGCCAAGTTGTGTGGAAATCAGAATTTCTAACCACATATACAATACTCTCTTATTATTTTTTTATTATCATTCCATATAAAGAATAAACAGTCATTTTATATAACAGGTTGACCCAGGTTCAAAACCTGCAATGGAGCAGATTTTTCAATTACAAAAATGTAATGGCCCCACAAATTCAAATCCCACCATCGAGTGCAAGTAACCCATTTTGGGGGTCTAAACTGAAGGCAACTAGTTGATCCAGGTTAAAAACTTGAATGGGAGCACTTTTTAAATTGAATAATGGTAGTGTTTGTTGCATTTTTGGCACCAGTTCTTGGAGGATGGGCATATCTAGCTTTCTTGAAACCTTGTTAGAGAAAGGAAGAGCTCCTGTCAGTTTTATCCAAGCAGACTAGAAATTGCTGTGGTGAGGCAATTGATGCAGAGTTTCCTCAAATGTCAAGGGTTTCAGGTGGCCGACCTGCTGTTCTATAAACATCCTGTTGTAATCTCTGCATGAGAACTTTCCTGGTTTATTGCTGCTATACCAGTGGTGTCTTTTTGCTTCTCTAGGTAGTTAGTAGGTTGGTTCTGAAGTGATGTAGGTAGTCACTGTGAACTAAGTTGGGTGGTAATATTTATTGTTGCATCTTGATAAGGTACAATTTGGATTATAGATTATAAACACAAGGTAATAAGACCAAATCCAAACATTGTTGCAATTGTTGCATCTTCTTTTGGGGCATTTGATTTGGCTAAAGAATCTGCCTTTTCCCAGGATGCCTATGTGAGATTTGGAAGGTGATGGTACTTTCTTTATTGAAGGTCATGTTAAGGTTTTGACTATCTTTGAAAAGAGGATTCTGGCTTGTGAAGCAGCTCTCTATGCTATAGCTTGAAGTGCCATGTTAACTCAGTTCTAGAGAGGCCAGTAGTGTTTGATCATTCTTTTTGTCTCATTAATATTTGAGGTGTAGATATTACTGCCAGATATATCTAACTTCTAGTAAATTGCCATTTGTGAACATTATGACAGTATCTGGTTGGGTATTTTCAATTATTTGAAGGCTCATTGATCTAAGAAATTCTGGAGGGGTGTTATTTTTGTAATGATTGTGGGGTTGAATGGGGTTGAATATAAGGTGTGGCCAAGTGTGCATTGGAGAGTGATGTAGGTGTTGCCATTTTGATATTTTTGTAAATAATAAATGGTTTCAATGTTCCCTCTCCTTCTTCAAATCTACTGTGAATTCTCCATCACCAAGTGCAAGTAACCAAACAGGGCTCTAGCACTTTGAAAGTGCAAAGGTTAAACTACTTCTACATGTGTGGTTACATAATTGCAACCCCTACTCACCCATATTTAATATAGAGAGAGATTGTGAGAGCTAAGCCATAGATTTGAACCATGAGGAGATTATCTATCCTAAAGTGTTTCACAAATAAACATTCTCAGTAGTTGCAAGTACTGTTGTTGTAGCTTCAATGTTCTATGAATTATATAATGAAGCCGTTGAATTGGATTTATAGAACTTTATTTCAAGGTTCTTGATTCAGAGTTATAAACATTGAATTATGATCAGCACAATTTGGATTATAATACAAGAAAATAAGACCTAATCCAAATAATTTAGTAGTGTGTGATGTTTCGGCACCAGCATTGTTACCATCATCAGACAAAAGAATAAATAGTTATTAATAAATGGCATTTATTCTTTTGTCTGATGATGGTGACAATGCTATTACCGAAACGTCACACACTATTAAATTATTTGGATTAGGTCTTATTTTCTTGTATTATAAACATTGAATTATATAGTCAGGTCTGATTGAATTTCTTAAAAATAAACTAAGATTGAATTTTAAAGGATTTAGAATTATTTGCTTAGACAGTAGAACCTCCTTTTAGCAGACACCTCTCTACAAAGGACAGTTTGTATTTACAAAATTACCATTTTTACAATTTAGCAACTATCCGTAAGAGGACACCTCTCCCTAAAGGACAGTTTGGCTCTGAAATTAGGTGTTGTCCTTTACAGGGAGGTTCTACTGTATATTGAAATTGAACATTTCTTCATAATTAAATCTAGAGAGATAAAAGGTAATAAAATAAAATCCAAATAAATAAATAATGTGTGACAATATCGGTAACATCGGTGTTACTGAAACATCACACACTAGATTTGGTCTTATACCTTTTAATTTCTAATCTATAATCCAAATTGTACCTTATCATATAGAGAGAGAGGTTTAAAACTTTGCAAATGAAGAAAATGGAATTGAAATGATACAACTATACAGAGATCCAACAGCTGTAGTAATAAGTAGGACTGAATAATTTAGCACTCCCAGTGGGATGGATGGAACCAATTGATGACTATGTTCTCTTCCTTTTTCTTATCTCCACTCAATCATATTAGGGTATCAAACTTGTAGAGGACCTTTGGGAGAGGCTGCTGCTTATCATAAAACAGCTTGATGGTCCTCAGCAAGGGCCCCACTCCAAGAATACAAAGGAGCTGTGTCTGTACTCATATTAGAGTCGGCAGCAAAGGATTCCATGTTAGGAACAGTCTCAAACTATAGGCAAAGTCAGACTTTCACCAAAGTGTGCCTGGATTATGGTGCCATCATCAACGAAACCCCTATACCCCATCCCATGAGATCATGAACTCATGGAATTCGTGTAATCTTTACACAAGGGATTAAGAAACAACAACAAGCTCTACAAGCTTGTTGTTGGTGTCTGCTGGGGATGAGTACCAACGAGTACTTCACCCAATGACAATGTTTATAGAAGAGAGTTCCGCTATAATGAGAAGAAAGCTAACACTGGATGGGAGAGAAGCAAACATGAGATAAGCTGCACGCTGGCGACACATGGAGATAAGATGTCCTGAGAAACCAAAACAATGGAAACTGGGTGAGGACCTGTTATATCTAGGTCAGTACTGGGAAATATGCAAATTTGTGAATATGCAATTAGATTTGAGAGGGCATTTGCATATTTTTTTTTTTTTACAAATTCATTTATTATTATATTAAGTACTCATGATACGGGCCATTATATTCATAGCGGGTGATTAGTGATTGCTTTTTACAGGAATTACACTACAATATAGCTACACACATAGAAGGCAGTTCAACATCACACAGTTTGTGCCTTCACTAGGACATCATTGAAGCAATTTATCATTAAGAAAAAAAAAAAGTGCTCAATGTGCAGGATTGAGAAGGTCCTTGTTTTGTTGAAAATTGGCAAAGTATACCACTATGCCATGCCCCCAGTCTCCCAAAATAATAGTGAAACCAGTTAATAGGGAAGAACAAGACCAAAAAAAGAGATCAAACAAATAGAACATTTTAAAAGTTTGTCAGAGAGGTATAAAACTTCACCATTGCTGGTCCCAAGCCTGGAGGAGGAGGGGGACAAGCTTGCTAAAAAAAGCAGTCTCACAAAATGGAATGATTCTGGTCTAAGTTAGGAGCAGATGCACATAACAACTGTTCCTCAGTCAGAGGTGGCCATTCAACATTGGAGCTAAGTCAGTTTGAGGAGTGCTCCCAGTCTTAAGGAATAAAGAAGACACAATACTCTTTATCATTAAGTTCAAGATCCAAAGTTTTTCTTCTTTTTTTTTTTACATTTTTAAATCAATTAATTTTTTTTTTTTTTTTAATAAAAAAGAGGAGTTATGCAATAAAAGGGAATAATCAATATGATTAATAAGGAGTTAATTAATGGTGTCCCCCCCCCTTTGTAGGATATGATAAAATAAATACTCTTCATCTCCTCATATAAATATCTTATCCTCTCAGGTAACAAAGTTGGTGGCTTCCTAAAGGCCACTTATATAGTAGCTATATTCTTCCCTGGGATTAAAGAAAGCCTTCAAGGAAACCTGAAATTTGGAATAATAAAGGGGACGAAGAAACCTTATAAACTTCTTTTAGAGAGAATTTTAAAAAAAAGGCATAATACTTTCAAAATGAAGTCCTGACTATTCCTGGCCAGAGTTAAGAAAAAAAGTATATCTTCAAGGAACAGGAAACCAAGATCAAAAGATAAATATAATCTTACAAATATGTATAAATAACTAGCCGAATGGCCCGGGCAACGCCCGGGTTTTACCCGATTAAATGTTTTTATTCAAATAATATTCGTTACAATTATAAATTGGCACCGTGGATGTCACTTTTGTGAAACGTCCCGCTCCAAACTTTGTGTCTGAGAAGCGATATTTTTATAGAAAGATGATCTGGCTTTTGTTTTCTGCTCGAATGAATGTTTTTTGTGTTAGAATTTTGTTCCTGCGTACAAAATAATGAACTGGTTTCACCCGTGGTCTCTGCTTTTTGGAATTTTTCCCGATATAATTATGTATCTAATAATCAAACATGATACAGCAATATCGTCATCATCATTTTCTGACTAAAAATATATAGTTTTAATAATTGATTTGATTAATATAGTTGATATAATAATATATATTTATATTATATATAATATAAATGAGTTTTAAAAATTGTAAAAAAAAAATGCATCGGCCGGGAATCGAACCCGGGCCGCCCGCGTGGCAGGCGAGCCTTCTACCACTGAACCACCGATGCTTAAAAAAAATGGCCATCGTCGCGACCAGTGCGGCGCCAAGCGGCAAAAAGCGGGAACTAATCCATTTCAGTTAAATAATTTTAAAAAAAAGTACATTAACCTTTGTAGATTTTTGAATAGCCTATATGTTAAACGAAATCTTCAGCTACCTACATGCGAAATTCCATAATGATTGAGTCAGTAGATTTTGCGTGATGCGATAACAAACATCGATTTCGCATTTCATTTTTATATATATAAGGATTATTACAAATTTTATCGATAGATGACAATTGAATTTCTGAATATGTATAAGTTATATGTAATGCTGTATGCAAATAGGTATATGTTATACAGGGTGCGGTAGATAAGTAATGAGACTCAGTCTAGAAAAACAAATTTATTGATCCGATTTGTACAAAATGTTAATATTCTTCAAAGAACTCGCCTTGGGTGTCGACACAACGTTGCCAGCGTGTATTCCAAGCTTCATAGGCCCCACTGTAGTCCGTTGGAGTTATCCCAGTTAGTGCCTTTGTGACAGCACGTTGGATGTTCGGGATATCGTTGAAACGATGACCCTTCAGGCATCTTTTTACCTTTGGAAATGGGAAGAAATCAGGAGGACTCATGTCAGGGCTGTATGGTGGCTGTGGCAGAACTTCAACTCCAATTCGGGTCAAATAGGAGGTCACGAGGAACGCTGTGTGCGCCGGAGCGTTGTCGTGGTGGAGACGCCAGCGTTGTGCAAGGTCCTGTCGCTTCCGTTTGACGGCTTTGTGCAATCGCCGAAGGACTTCTTTGTAGAATTCAACATTAACAGTTTTCCCCTGAGGGACAAACTCTTTGTGAATTAATCCCCGCTTGTCGAAAAACACAATTAGCATTGTCTCGACTCGGGACTTTGACATTCTTGCTTTCTTCGGCCGCGGGGATGCCGGTGTGTGCCACTCCGAGCTTTCGTCTCCGGGTCGTATTGGAATGTCCACGATTCATCACCTGTTACTACGTTGTCTAAAAAGTCTGGATTATTTTCCAATTCATTCAACATCTCACGGCAAACGTCCACTCGTTGTTGCTTTTGTTTGGCGGTGAGCACTCGCAAGTGTCACGGGCACACAAACAACGTAATACGCGAAGCTCGATCCTCACTGCGTCAGAGCTACGACGCGACTGCGAACCAGTTCTATTGTTAGCTCAGATTCCCCACTACGTGATCTGCAGGTGGAGAACGCACTGCGAGCAACTGGGGCGCCGCGCGGCGGCCAATCTCATTACTTATCTACTGCACCCTGTATGCATGCTATATGTAAATAGGTATGTTACATAAAGTTGTGAATAATACGAATCCTTATAAATATTTGATTGAGTTTGAGTTAGAATTTGAGTTTCTCTCTTTTTATGCAGTGTGAAATAAAACCCATGAACAACCTTCACTGTAATCCTCTTCTCAGAGATAGTCTTTGTCACTTACAGATAAAGGACAAAAGGGTTTTATCAAAGATGAACAACAAGGTTATTTAGGTGTTAGTGTGGATACTAATGTCTCACATTTATTGGATACTTCTTAATTTCCTTGTTTACTGGAAGATCAATAGCCAAAAATGGAAATCATATAGTGATCATCAGACTATTACCAAAAAATTTCTAACACAAAAATAGTGAGAATAAAAAGATATAAATTATCTTTAGGCAAAAAAAAATGCATTTAAAAAATATATATACATATATTATGATAAAACACAATTTGGATTATAGATAAAAGAAAATAAGACCTAATCCAAATAAATTAATAGTGTGACATTTCGGTAACATTGTTATTACCGAAACGTCACACACTATTAATTTATTTGGATTAGGTCTTATTTTCTTGTATATGTGGCGACCACACTTTGTTCCAGCGAGCGTGGACAAAACTTCACCTTGGCAAGAGCAAGTTGGGAGAACACGTCACTATGCATGAGTGGGCGGCAACCGGGACTTTTTCTGGTTCCGCGCGTCGTCAACAACAAGGCTAGCTCACAACAGCCATTACTTCTTTTCTCTTTATATTTCTATCTTTAAATAAATTAATTTAAATTCTAATTTTATCAGCGGCCTTTCCACAAGCCACACCAACCCATCACGCAACCATCCCACATATATATATACAAATATTAAAACAACAAAGGCATATCCTGACTGCTCACATGAGCCTCTTTAAATGGCAGATCGCCATGTAACAGAACCAACTAACCCAGTTCTCTCATCCAGAGGAATTCTTATTTCAAAGCAAGGGTAAAACGGAGCCTTGGACTGCAACTTATCTATGAGAGACAACTTGGGTATCAAACCTGAATTTAACTCTAAGGGCCTTTATACAGTATCAGCAATTTAAGTTATACCATAGAGAGCTGCTATACTGTCATTTTGAATGTGGAGGGTTAAAAAAATGGAAAATGTATTCGATAATCTAATAGAGTGGAGTTATAAGATATATGATTGGGGGATGGTTTAAAAGAATTGCAAAGAACAAGGTGAGATGCCATTGTATGATGGTTGAGCCCTGTGTTAGCACTATATGGTGATCAGTACTAAGACATAAATGGTTACCTCAGCTAGTCACACATGTTATAAATCTAAAATATTCTATACAGTGGGCAGAGAGTCAACAGATTGTAAGAAATCTAGTTACTGTGAGGTATCTTTGTCAATCAACAACTCTTACTCACTTGATTTTCCTGCTTTGTCTTTAAATAAGACCAAAATAAATTGAAAGAGAGACTGATGCCATGAAACCTATTGAACTAACACCACCCATTTATGCATCAATTTCTCTAAATGTTATTTTCAGACATTTTAATTAGCAAATTACCCTCTGCATGGAGAGCCAGACTTTTATAGTTTACAAAATGCTGTCAGAACTAGCATGGCTACCTCTCCAACAGCATAGGGCTGGCAGGCTCGAGCACCTTATAGCACAAAGGCAAACTGCTTTCTGTGTGAATAGTTTTGTGGTGCATATTGTAGTAAAGTGTCTATTACTTTGTTAACATAGTATCAATTTTGCTATTTATATACTCTGCAAACTTCCCTCATTGCTTATCTTATTTTTATCAATTATAGTTTGTTCTTGTGTCTTAAATAAATTGCTGTATCATCCTGAAGTTTGTCTTTCCTAATTTTCCACGTGGCAATATGTAGTAAAGCCATCTATGAAAATGAAGTCAGTCATCATAGAATGCCATTTTCACCTCTTCTAAATCCAGGCCATTCTATTAAATGATCAGACCTATTATCCAAAGTGCATTTCTCCAGTATGGTCCATAGATCCTAGGAGTACAGCAAACTTGATCATTCATTTAGCATACTCTCCATTAAATCTTCTCCATACTTTGTCACCCTAAATGGCCATAGTCTTCAATAATTTTGTGAAAAGGGGAAATTTTCCAAAAGCTTAAAAGGTTTTTAAAAAGAATTGATGATTAAAAGAACTAGGAATTAATGGGTTTTATCAACTTATCACTGAGGTTTATTAGATCTATTGTTTATTGAGATCATATTATTTGCATAAGTTAATGTTTTTTTTTTAATTGGGGACCACTCAGCCTGTGATGGCTCTTTAACCAATGCAATATCTCTGTTGTTTAGATATGCAAGTGTATTGGTTCTGACAGAATGGCACATGTACAAAATAAGAACAGTACAAAGAATGAAAAGAGAAATGTTAGGCATAAAATCACTGGTATACATGCATATACCTTAAAAATTCCTCACCAATTCTCCTTCAAAACACAGGAACCTAAAATCAAGGCTAAACCAGATCTCATGGAGGCTGTCTCCTATCAGATTGTTGTGGTTGAAGACTTGTTCTGACATGATAAGAGTCCCTGACAAGATACCAGGAGAGACCTAATTTAGCCATGTCTCTCTATAGGCTATGATCTCTCATGTTGGAGACTACTGTATACCAACTTTAATTCAACCAAAGAGAATGGTGTAGGGATTTTTTTTAAATGGTTAAATTATTCCTGTGTATAGGAAGTATTGAATGGCTGAAATAGAAAGTATATGGAGTCCATGTTTGCCATTAATACGAGTCTGCCTTCCTGCATCCAGTTCATTTCAATTATCTACATGTAACACAAGCATGGTCCCACAGCCATGGGGCTGTTGTATATAGTTGTTTGGTTGACCTCTCGTAAGTTGGACATTTCAGTTTCAGGTATTGTAGAGTTTCTCAGCAACTTGTGGGGCTATGGAAGATTGTCCCTGTTAAAAAGGAAGAAATTTGAAAGTAAAAGTAGAGGCCCCTATAATTTTAATTTTTAAAAACGGAGATCAGCATATTTGGCTATAAGGTAATGTGGGCAACACAATATGTAAAACAGAAACTGGAGTTTCATAAGAAGGGGAAGCTGCTCAGTTTGACCCAGGGTGGAATGTACAGTGGGAGTTGTGTACTCCTGATAGTTCTCCCCACCAAATCCTGCTAACTGCCCAGTTTGACCCAAGGTGGGATGTACAGTAGAAGTCCAGGTAAGACTAGCCACCCAAGGTGTCATCCCACTAGGTCCAGTTTAATGCTAGCAGCCACAGTTGTATTCCTACCTAGACAAAATCAGTTGACATAGGCAGGAATAATAGTCATTAGCAATTGCAAAGAGTTTTGTGTAAATTATAAAGTAAACTTCAATTCCATATTATATAGAATAAATAAAAAGAAACAATTGCTTTAAAAATTGCACAAACACTATAAATTTACAAACCACTTTGTAATTGCAGTAATTCCTAGATATGTCAGATGTTATCATCAACAAGAAACACATCCATCATTCCAACAATGAATTCTACTCTCACACAAGGTTACAAGATCAAATCCAAATTAATAAATTGTGCATGACATTTCAGTAACAGCCTTGTGACTGAAATGTCACCCACAATTTAGTCTTGTTACCTTAAGTTTCTATTCAATATTCCAAATTGTACCTTATTCTTCTCTACACAGCCTAGGGGTCTAACAACAACAATAACCAAGGAGATACCACCACTACAACCAACCAAGACAATGGTGTGTGGAAGCACAAGTCAGCAGTGAACTGAACACCAGATTCCAAGAAAGTTACTATGGGCAGAGAGGCCAGCTTACCCTTGATGATATCTAAGGCCTCTTCCTTAGAGCGGGAGATATGGTCCTGCCGCCATGATGATGGCCTCCTTGACTCCCGGTGCTTCACCAGGATGTGGCTGCAGCGAACTTGGTCCATGGCCCCTTGTCTGGAGGCTGGGGGCTCCGCAGGCTTGGTGGGCCTCTCCCACTGGCTCTCCTTGGTGTAGGCATTCAGGTAGTAGGACTGACCTGAGACAGCACAACATCACTCATACACATGGTAGGATTCTCATATCTTGGACTGAGGTAAAACACAATATGAAGCTATATTTAGTGTGAGTTTTTCTTACTGCAATGGGAAACTATAGGGAGAACACACCTGGTGGTGAACCCTCCAAGCAGTTCTCAGTTTTATCAAACAAACCACACACACTAATATTGCATGTATCTAATTGTATTAAACAACTCTACATCAATCACACAGACAAAAACCTTTATAAATAAGATATACTAAGTGATAAGGCACAATTTGTATTATAGATTATAAGCACAAGGTAATAAGACCAAATCCAAATAAATAAATAGTGTGTGATGTGTCGGTAATAGCGTTGTTAACATCTTCAGACAAAAGTGTTGAATGAGAAATGAAAACTATCTTATTTTTAACTGCTATCTTGTTTATACACTTGATAATAGCAACTATTTAAAACATGCTGTGGTATAATTTCTCATTCAGCACTTTTGTCTGATGATGGTAACAACAGTGTTACCGAAATGTCACACACTATTTATTTATTTGGTCTTATTACCTTGTGTTTAAGATGTATACTAGTCTTATATAGAATATTATACTTGGAGATTACACAGATATATCAAGCTATAGAAGCAGAGAATAGTCCATTACAATATTAGACAATTAACACAATTTTATTGACATCTTGTCAATACATGCAAAAGTGCACAATCTGCATTATAAAATATTAGAGCAATCTGGTAGATCAAACTAGAGAAACCACTGGGAGGATTTACCACTGCACTGAGCCAGTCTTCTCCCAATATTTTTCTTTTGCAGTTAAGGACAGTAGGAAACATTTTTACTTGAAGAACTAGCACTAGTTTCATTTCTTCTTTCTTATCTCCACTCAATCATATTAGGGTATCAAGCTTGTAAAGCTTGAGATGTTTCTTATATAAAGATGCACTAAGACCAGCACTAAAATGCAATAGGAATATACTGAAGGTATATGGAGCTCCATCAATACTAATGATTACAATAGATGTGAATCTCCTGGATTTTAATTAAATAATAACAGGTTTCTGGAATTTCTTTTCATTCTATTAGTGTATTCTCGGGCTGAAATGGCCAAAATCTTGAGAAAGCACTAATAAAACTAAAAGAAACACAAGGTAATAAGACCAAATCCAAATAAATAAATAGTGTGTGACGTTTCGGTAACAGCGTTGTTACCATCTTCAGACAAAAGTACTAGATGAGAGAATTTTACCACAGCATCTAGTACTTTTGTCTGAAGATGGTAACAACGCTGTTACCGAAACGTCACACACTATTTATTTATTTGGATTTGGTCTTATTACCTTGTGTTTATAATCTATAATCCAAATTGTGCCTTATCAAAACTAAAAGAAACTTCTTTCTTGTCTCCACTCAATCATATTAAGGTATCAAAATTGTAAAGCTTGAGACTTTTGATGGTGTCTGCTGGGTGTGAGTAGAGCTTATCAATGGATAAGTCAATACAGTCAATGATGTGTTTTGGGGTTGCAGGTTGAGAATTGCAAGAATGTCACGATGAAAAGAAACTTATCTCCGGCAACCTGTTGTATTCTTTCACACAATTAATACTGATAATTGTGTTCTTCAGTGATCAAGAACTCCTGTCTACAAACTACTTGGGGGATGGAATCATCCATGTCTTCCACAATCCTATAGGACAAATTACTACAATTAGTGAAGTGATGGTGAAGATTTGGGAAATCTTGGCTCTCATCTCTTAGTGGTAAACCTTCCCGGCAATTTGGCCAACATAATCTACCACACTACACTCTAAAAATAAAAAACATAAAAATGATATTTCTACATATAAAAAATAATATAATTAATGGTGCCCTAGTATCTACATTGCAATATCGATGTCACTTTTATTTACATGGCAATGAGAGTGATACTAAGTGGGCTAAAAAATTGGGTATTTGGCCAATTCTATAATAACTAAAAATAAACAAGAATAGTTTATGTTTATTCCAATAGATGGCGCAAGCTATCAGCAACCTTCAGTTGCACCTTAAGGAGACGCTTTTTCTTTTTAATAAAAATGATAGTTCCTAAAAATGATTCTTTGAAAAATCTTGACATTTCTTCAGGGTGAAAAAAAAAAAAGGGTGGGCAAGTGAAATACGAGAGCTTGTGAGGTTCAAATTAATCAAATAGGTTTCTCTAGAATGTCTCACGTATCACATGTAAGGCAATAGTACAATGTTCAACTTCTTGGTAGAGAGGTAAATAAAAGGATTTCTAGGAAGTGTCAACAACAAAGGGATAGCAGAGAGAGTTGTCGGAACATTTGGTCTCTTCTTCTTTCTCATCTCCACTCAATCCTATTAAGATATTAAGCAAAGGGGGGTCGGTGGAAGGGTGGTCTAAACCATTGGTTTTTAACCGCTACGACCTGGGATCGAATACCACAATGGGCACTTTTTTCTTATTAAAAAAATGCTCCAATGGGCCTAATTCTTGCAATGTCCAACCCCACCAGCGAGTGAAAGTAACCAAAAGGGACTCTGGCACATTTGTAAGTGCAAAGTCGAACTGCTTTTCACATGTGTAGACATGTGGTGCACTTACAGTAAAAGCAGTCACTATCTACCCACCATGATTATCATGGCCTGTACCATGTGTAATAGGGATAATAAAAAAAAAAAATTTTTTTAAGATATTAAGCTTGTAGAGATTGAGATGGTGTCTGCTGGGGATGAGTAGAGCTCATCAATGGATGCGCCAAGACAGTCAATGATGTGGTTTGGGGTTGCAGGTTGAGAATTGCACTAAGTACATGAGGTGACTTCATTGAATTATAAAACAGAAAGTAATAAGACCATATAAATAAATATGAGGTTCCGGAATTATACTATCATATATGTCGGGCAAATCTATGGATCTATTAATGCCTTTGAGCTTTTACAGAGTAAAGTTTCCAGTACTAGGTGCTGGTGCTTGCTCTTTATATCCTGATAATGGGTTGAGGGTTTACTAATATTAAATGAATGGCCTGTGTTGTGCTGGTATACAAGAGAACCGGGATCCTTTCTTTTAAGAGATCTTTCATGCTCGGCCATTCTGTTTCTCACCGTTCTCCCTGTCTCTCCCACATACGTAGCTTCGCACTGCAGGCATGATATTGAATATATTACATTATTCTTGCTGAGGGAATCTGTAGGGGTGTTGCTTCTGGTTATCTCATGTCTTAATTTTATTTATATAAAAATTATCAAATGCTGTTATTGAAATTTGATTTTAAAAATAGTTGGATTATCTTTGGTTGAGTTAACATTGGTTATTTGATAGGCTGGAGGTCGGGGCAAGAAAAAAAAAGGTAAAATGATCTTTAATGTTGAATTATCATTGGTCAAATTAATGAGGTTACACAACCATCATGACACACTCAAAAATCTCAAGTTCTACAAGCTTGATACCCTAATATGATTGAGTGGAGATAAGAAAGAAGATGAGGTTACCTTGTATTTAGCAACATTCACATTTCTTTACCTTTATAATCTATAATCCAAATTGTGCCCTATCATGATTAAAAGCAGTGCATGTAAACCTAGGTTCCTAGAGTGTTTGTAAATCATGGTGAGTGAAAAACTAATTT
The DNA here is from genome assembly GCA_030710605.1 of Cordylochernes scorpioides. Classification (NCBI taxonomy): domain Eukaryota; kingdom Metazoa; phylum Arthropoda; class Arachnida; order Pseudoscorpiones; family Chernetidae; genus Cordylochernes; species Cordylochernes scorpioides. Next base: position 66,000,401 of record CP092872.1, read on the forward strand.
CTAAAAGTAGGAAAGCACTCTCTAACGTATGGGTCAACATTAGTAATTCAATGAACCCCAAAGGACCCTTAAAATATATAATAAGGCACAGAGATGTCCTATTGTGCAGCTAGTTTTACTTCCAATCAAAAAGAAACTAAAGAGAAAGTAGACGCTATCAGCAAATGAATCACACACTGAACAAAAACTCTCTCTTATATCCATTACTGCATATTGTAACAACATCATTATCTACCTCTGGTTGGTGTGACAAATGTTTCATTAGGATTGGTTTGTTACCCTATATGACACTATTGTGGATACACCACTACACTTCTGTTTGTAACTACAGTAAAACACTTCAATGATGAGCAAGTTCCTCCACTATGTGTGATCCCATAAGATTTTAAAAAATGACTCAAACTTACATCAGCCAATGAGAGTTTTCCAATATTTTTTTCGACATTAGTCCACCAGAGATCCTATTGCATTATCAATACAAAGACCTCCTCTTATTATAGCCCTCTTTGATAACTCACATATATTCACCTTTAATTTGTAAGTGGGAATTTGTGGCGGCTACACACTAGGTTGAAGAAAATGTTTATTTTATTTTATTTTGAGACCCTTGTGGGTTTCACCCTTCACCCTAGGGGGTCGGTGGAAGGCTGGTCAAACAGTTTGGTTTTCGACCACTAGGACCCGGGTTCGATTCCCGCATTGGACACTTTTTTCTGTTTTAAAAAAAAAAAATGCTCCAATGGCCCCCGATTCTTGCAAAAGTCCAACCCCACCAGCGAGTGCAAGTAACCAAACGGGGCTCTGGCATTTGTAAGTGCAAAGTCGAACTGCTTTTCACATGTGTAGACATGTGGTGCGCTTACAGTAAAAGCAGTTGCTAACTACCCACCATGATTACCATGGCCTGTACCACGTGTACTAGGGATAAGCAAAAAAAAAAACCCTTCATTAACCTTTAGTTCCAATGAAATGGATCGCAACTATCTACTATGAATCAGCACCTAATGTGTTTTTCAAATTCCAACCAACTAGGACTTCAAGCTACTCAAACCCAATACTGTATAGACTTACTCAAATCCAATTGTTCCTTAAACTCCATCAGCGAGGCATCTTCTTCTTTCTTATCTCCGCTCAATCATATTAGGGTATCAAGCTTGTAGAACTTGAGACTTGACAACCATCATGATTGAGTGAAGGTGAGGCGAGGTATTATAGCAATCAACAGATAGTAACCATACCATACCACAGCCCAACCTATTTTTAGTTTTTAAAAAAAAAAACTTCTCAGGATGAATTTTTGTGACAAGCTAGACAAGAACTATCATGTAATTACTTATTTCTACAAATGAATAAAGGTCATTAACTGCCCTTGTAGCTAAACATAAACACTCAAATTATCTAAAGAAAAGGTAACTATACCATAGTAATATATTGTTGTGTGTCAACAAGTAGCCGACCAATGGTACACAGGAGCAGTAAAAATAATTTAATTTTTGTTTATTTTAATTAATTATTTAATCAGAGGAGCAGCACCACAGAGATGACGGGTATAAATTGTATTTGACCATTGACCACCATTTTGCGGCATTAAATACAACGTGCCAGTTATCATTTTTACCCTTCATCTATTTTTAGATTTTTAACCCGGTGATTAGAATGTACAGTTATAGCTCCAGCCCCTCCTACAACCGGCCCGGCGAGACCCTGAACATCATGACCTTCCTGGACTGGACCACGAGTCCAGAACGGCACCAAATAAACCATCTGAGCCTCACATCCCTGTCTTTGTCTCATCAATATAATACCAAGGAACAATTCTCATTCATGCTTAAACCCCAACTAACTACAATCCAATACTAAGTTTGACTCAGTGGATGTTGAGAAAGTGTTTACCCTTGAAAGAGCTCCCAATAAATTAATTTTTAAATGTTGCAGCAATTTATCAATACAATACTTAATCTCTGATAATTTGGATTATAGATTATAAACTCAAGATATATAAGACCAAATCCAAATAAAGAGTGTGTGATGTTTTGGTAAAAACGGTGTTACCGAAGTGTCACACACTATTTATTTGGATTCGGTCTTATTACCTTGTGTTTCTTCTCATTTAACATGGGATTAACTATTATTTCTGGTGGTGATTGAATACAAAGCAATAACGCACCATCTATATACAGCAAATGAAAACATTAATGTTTCTTCCACATACCAATCAAACTTTAGTAATTAATGTCCACCCAACACATGTACAAAATTTCAAAATATACACTGATAAATCTAGAGACTGAAATATACATACAGTATTAGGGAGAAAATGAAACCAACCACCAAAAATGCAATATATATATATATATATGATTGCCATATTATTTGGATTAGGTCTTATTTTCTTGTATCTATAATCCAAATTGTGCTTTATCAAAATGATATTTATAATTGCTTAAATCTCTCCATATTTCAATTTGGATAATTTTGGATTCCACAACTAGATGATGGTATCATATGGGACATTGATGTAGTAGATTTTCTGTAGCTATGTAACACCAGTGTTGGGCATTAAAAAATTATTTTTCAATTAAATTGAAGTGCAATTAACAATTAATTAA
>CP092872.1:66003109-66021049 GCA_030710605.1 Cordylochernes scorpioides
AAAAAAAGCAGTCTCACAAAACAGAATGAGTCTGGTCTAAGTTAGGAGCAGATGCACATAACAACTGTTCCTCAAGTCAGAGGTGGCCATTCAACATTGGAGCTAAGTCAGTTTGAGGAGTGCTCCCAGTCTTAAGGAATAAAGCAGACACAATTCTCTTTATCATTAAGTTCAAGATCCAAAGTTTTTTTTTTTTTTTTTACATTTTTAAATCAATTATTTTTTTTTTTAAAGAGGAGTTATGCAATAAAAGGGAATAATCAATATGATTAATAAGGAGCTAATTAATGGTGTCCCCCCCCTTTGTAGGATGTGATGAAATAAATACTCTTCATCTCCTCATATAAATATCCTCTCAGGTAACAAAGTTGGTGGCTTCCTAAAGGTCACTTATATAGTAGCTGTATTCTTCCCTGGGATTAAAGAAAGCCTTCAAGGAAACCTGAATTTGATTGAAATTGAATTTTGAATAATAAAGGGGACTAAGAAACCTTATAAACTTCTTTTAGAGAGAATTAAAAAAAAAGGCATAATACTTTCAAAATGAAGTCCTGACTATTCCTGGCCAGAGTTAAGAAAAAAAGTATATCTTCAAGGAACAGGAAACCAAGATCAAAAGATAAATAATAATCTTACAAATATGTATAAACAGTAAAACCCCGCTAAGACAAACCATGGATATAACGAACCTTCCCTTATAACGAACCCATCGAAAATCCCAATTCCATTCCATTAAAATTACCATCGTTATAACGAACTTTTCACTTTTCAAACTAGCGAACTATCGCTATAACGAACCCAATTTTGGTCCCAAAATATTAAATACTATCAAAAATACCATGCTTATAACGAACTTCTAATTTTAATTCCAAAATTATAATTTTCAAAACTAATTAAAATTTTGTGTGAGCTCTAGCTCACAGATCGCAATTCAAAACAAAGAATTTAGCAACATTGGGTGTTTTTATTTACGTTCTATTTTTATACTGCGCCCTTTTATAAATTTTTCATGCCTTATTGAAAACTAAATTTCTTAACTCTACATTAGGAAAATTCCTTAAAACATGATTTAAATTATTAAAACCAGTTTTAAAAGATAATGGAAGTGCCAAAGAAAAAGTCGCTCGTACCAAGATATCACTTGAAAAGAAATTAACCATCATAAAAGCTATTGAGAGTGGTACATCGCAAGCAGAACTTCGGAAGAAAATGAAAATGAGCAAAAGTAGCATTTCTACGATATGGGGCAAAAGGGAAGACTATAAAAAAAAATGCTACAAAGAGGAATCAATCCCAACTATTGCCGCTATCGCCAGTGTCATTATCCACTTTTAGAAGCCTTGTATACGTGGTTAGTACAAGCTAGGCTTCATTTAAAAAAATGAAGATTTCTTTGCTAGATATGAAACCAAATTTTTGAGGAATATGTTAAAGCAGAAAAAAATAACAGACTTCTTCAAGTTAGCCTTTGTATCCTATATTGTAATATAATATTTATTTATCTAAAATATATTGTTATACCTTTTAAAATATTATTAATAAAGTTTTTTATTTAATTTTTATATATAAGGTATACTTTTCTTGGATTTTTTTTACATATGGGGGGCAGGTTGCATTTATACGAATTAAATTATCAGAGGAACTGATCAAAAAGGCAATATTTTCACATGATTTTGTGTTTATTTTAATATACAGCTTTAATATATAGAAATAGGTTAATTTAGGGGGAAAAAAGCAGCCAATATTAAGAGGTAGCCTTTTTTTTTTTTTTTTTGCGCATGCCCTTTAATTATATCCTCAAAAAAAATTTAAATACCCAAACCGTGGCTATAGTGAACCGTGGCTATAGTGAACCAAAAGTCCCGTCCCAATGGGGTTCACTATAGAGGGGTTTTACTGTATAATTATTACAAATTGTATCGATAGATGGCAATTGAATTTATGAATATGTATAAGTCATATGTAAATAGGTATATGTTATATGCATGCTATATGTAGATATGTATGTCACATAAAGTTGTGAATAATATGAACCCTTGTAAATATTAGAAATTTGAGTTTCTCTCTGTTTACTCAGTGTGAAATATGAAACCCATAAACAACCTTCACTGTAACCCTCTCCTCAGTCTTTGTCACTTACAGATAGAGAAAGGACAAAAGGCTTTTATCAAAGATGAACAACAAGGTTATTTAGGTGTTAGTGTGGATACTAATATCTAACATTTATTGGATACTTCTTAATTTCCTTGTTTACTATCTTCCAATAGCAAAAAAAATGGAAATCATATACAGCAATCATCAGACTATTAACAAAAAAAATCTAACTCAAAAATAGTGAGAATAAAAAGATATAAATTATTTTTAGGCAAAAAAAAAGCATTTAAAAATATATACAGTTAAACCTGTCTATAGCGCCCCCTCTTGGGACTCACCAAAATAGGGTGCTATAGACAGGTCACTTTTAATGTAAATTGCATCATACTACGGGCGCTATTCAGAGGGGGCACTATAGACAGGTTTAACTGTATATACATACATGATCAGCACTCTGGACTATGAATCTCTAGAGATACAAATTTAAAAGATTTTTTGAAGAAACTTATCCCTGGAAACCAGATATTTTCACCTTGATAAGCTTCTTTATTTGAAGAATAAAAGTAGAAAATGATATCTCTTCAAAAGGCATTGAATGTTTTGATCTTCAACTGTTTGATAAACTTAAATATTAAAGACATGATATTTTACTCTATATACACACATATATACATATACATATATACACACATATATACATATACATATATACATATATACACACATATATACATATATACATATACACATATACATATATATACACACATATATACATATACATATACACATATACATATATACATGTATTAAAACAACAAAGACATATCCTGACTGCCCACATGAGCATTTTTAGATGGCAGAGCACTATGTAATGTAACCCAAATCAACTAACAGTTTTCTCATCCAAAGGAATTCTTATTTCAAAGCAAAGTTAAAAAGGAGCCTTGGACTGCAACTCATCTAGTAGAGACAACTTGGATCACAAACCTGAATTTAATTCCAAGGGCCTTTATACATTATCAGCAATTTAAGTTATACCATGGAGAGCTGCTATACTGCCATTTGGAAAACTGGCGAGGTAGACCAAGGAAAAATTGGTTCAATAATCTAAGAGTGAGTGGAGCAATAAGATATATGATTGGGGGTGGTTTAAAAGAATTAAAAAGAACAAGGTGAGATGCCATTCTGTGATGGTTGAAAACTGTGTAAGAACTATATCTTCTTTGTCATTGTCACTCAATCATATTATGCAGCCGTTCCTAACATGGAGTAAAAACGCGGCTCATCCTGTATCCCTGGATTAGGAGCCCTTACAGGGTACTATCAGCCGGGCCAGCTGAACCCAGGTTTTTTAGCGAGCTTGTTGCTGCTCCCCCTCCTCCTTTTCCAGAAAATATATGATATCAGTACTAAGACAGACACTGGAATAATGGTTACCTCATCTAGACACACATGTTAGAAATCAATTCTATACAGCGAGCAGTCAACAGATTGTAAGAGATCTAGTTACTGTGTGGTATCTTTGTCAATCAACAATTCTCACTCACTTCACTGCCTGCTTTCTCTTTAAATAAAACCAAAATAAATTGAAATGATGCCATGAAAACTATTGAACTAACACACCATCTATTTATGCATCATTTTCTATAAAGGTTATTTTCAGACATTTTAATTAGCAAATTACCCTCTGCATGGAGAGCCAGACTTTTATAGTTTACAAAATGGTTATCAGAACCAGCATGGCTACCTCTCCAACAGCATAGGGTTGGCAGGCTCGAGCACCTTATAGCACAAAGGCAAACTGCTTTCTATGTAAATAGTTTTGTGGTGCATATTGTAGTAAAGTATTTATTACTTTGTTAACAGAGTATCAATTTTGCTATTTATATACTCTGTAAACTTCCCTCATTGCTTATCTTATTTTTATCAATTATAGTTTGTTCTTGTCTTAAATAAATTGCTGTATCATCCTGAAGTTTGTCTTTCCTAATTTTCCATGTGGCAATATGTAGTAAAGACATCTACGAAAATGGAGTCAGTCATCATAGATTGCCATTTTCACCTCTTCTAAATCCAGGCCATTCTATTAAATGATCAGACCTATTATCCAAGGTGCATTTCTCCAGTATGGTCCATAGATCCCAGGAGAACAGCAAACTAGTTCACTCCATTTAGCATGCTCTCCATTAAATCTTCTCCATACTTTGTCACCCTAAATTGCCATAGTCTCCAATATATTTGTGAAAAGGGGAAATTTTCCAAAAGCTGAAAAAAGTTTTTAAAAATAATTGATGATTAAAAGAACTAGGAATTAATGGGTTTTATCAACTTATCACTGAGGTTTATTAGATCTATTGTTTATTGAGATCATATTATTTGCATAAGTTAATGTTTTTTTTTTTTTAATTGGGGACCACTCAGCCTGTGATGGCTCTTTAACCAATGTAATATCTCTGCTGTTTAGATATGCAAGTGTATTGGTTCTGACAGAATGGCACATGTACAAAATAAGAACAGTACAAAGAATGAAAAGAGAAATGTTAGGCATAAAATCACTAGTATACAAGCATATACCTTAAAAATTCCTCACCAATTCTCCTTCAAAACACAGGAACCTAAAATCAAGGCTAAACCTCTCATGGAGGCTGCCTCTTATCAGAGACTGTTGTGGTTGAAGACTTGTTCTGACATGATAAGACAAGATACCAGGAGAGACCTAATTTAGCCATGTCTCTCTATAGGCTATGATCTCTCATGTTGGGAGACTATTGTATACCAACTTAAATCAACCAAAGAGAATGGTGTAGGAATTTGAAAAAAAGGTTAAATTATTCCTGTATATAGGAAGTATTGGATGGTTGAAATAGAAAGTATATGGAGTCAGTGTTTGCCATTAATACAAGTCTGCCTTCCTGCATCCAGTTCATTTCAATTATCTCCATGTAACACAAGCATGGTCCCACAGCCATCTTCTTGGGGTCTGTTGTATATAGTTGTTTGGTTGACCCCTCATAAGTTGGACATTTCAGTTTCAGGTATTGTAGAGTTTCTTAGCAATTTGTGGGGCTATGGAAGGATGTCCCTGTTTAAAAGTAAGAAACTCTGAAGCTGAGGGTAAAAAAAAGTTGAGGGCCCTGTGATCTCTTTTTTAAAAATGGATATCAGGTAGGCATATTTGGCTAGAAAGTAATATGGGCAACACAATATATAAAACAGAAACTGAAGTTTCAGAAGAAAGAGAATATTGGCTTAGCTCAGAGCCTAGTTTGACCCAGGGTATAATGTACAGTGGGAGTTGTGTACTCCTGATAGTTCTCCCCACCAAATCCTGCTAGCTGCCCAGTTTGACTCAAGGTGAGATGTACAGTAGAAGTCCAGATAAGACTAGCCACCCAAGGTGTCATCCCACTAGGTCCAGTTTAATGCTAGCAGCCACAGTTGTATTCCTACCTAGACAAAATCAGTTGACATAGGCAGGAATAACAGTCATTAGCAATTGCAAAGAGGTTTGTGTACATTATAAAGTAAACTTCAATTCCATATTATGTAGAATAAATAAAAAGAAACAATTGCTTTAAAAATTGCACAAACACTATAAATTTACAAACCTCTTTGTAATTTCTGCAATTCCTACCAATGTCAGATGTTATCATCAACAGGAAACATCATTCCAACAATGAATTCTACTCTCACACAAGGTTACAAGACCAAATCCAAATTAATAAATTGTGCATGACATTTCAGTAACAGCCTTGTGACTGAAATGTCACCCACAATTTAGTCTTGTTACCTTAAGTTTCTATTAAATATTCCAAATTGTACCTTATTCTTCTCTACACAGCCTAGGGGTCTAACAACAACAACAACCAAGTAGATAACACCACTACAACCAACCAAGACAATGGTGTGGAAGCACAAGTCAGCAGTGAACTGAACACCAGATTCCAAGAAAGTTACTATGAGCAGAGAGGCCAGCTTACCCTTGATGATATCTAAGGCCTCTTCCTTAGAGCGGGAGATATGGTCCTGTCTCCATGATGATGGCCTCCTTGACTCCCGGTGCTTCACCAGGATGTGGCTGCAGCGAACTTGGTCCATGGCCCCTTGTCTGGAGGCTGGGGGCTCCGCAGGCTTGGTGGGCCTCTCCCACTGGCTCTCCTTGGTGTAGGCATTCAGGTAGTAGGACTGACCTGAGACAGCACAACATCACTCATACACATGGTAGGATTCTCATATCTTGGACAGAGGTAAAACACAATATGAAGCTATATTTAGTGTGAGTTTTTCTTACTGTAATGTGAAACTATAGGGAGAACACACCTGGTGGTGAACCCTCCAAGCAGTTCTCAGTTTTATCAAACAAACCACACACACTAATATTGCATGTATGTATCTAATATTGTATTAAACAACTCTACATCAATCACACAGACAAAAACCTTTATAAATAAGATATACTAAGTGATAAGGCATAATTTGTATTATAGATTATAAACACAAGGTAATAAGACCAAATCCAAATAAATAAATAGTGTGTGATGTTTCAGTAACAACGTTGTTACCATCTTCAGACAAAAGTGCTGAATGAGAAATGAGAACTATCTTCTTTTAACTGCTATCTTGTTTATACACTTAATAACGTAACTATTTAAAACATGCTGCAGTATAATTTCTCATTCAGCACTTTTGTCTGATGATGGTAACAACAGTGTTACCGAAATGTCACACACTATTTATTTATTTGGTCTTATTACCTTGTGTTTAAGATGTACTAGTCTTATATAGAAGATTATACTTGGAGATTACACAGATATATCAAGCTATAGAAGCAGAGAATAGTCCATTACAATATTAGACAATTAACATAATTTTATTGACATCTTGTCAATACATGCAAAAGTGCACAGTCTGCATTATAAAATATTAGGGCAATCTGGTAGATCAAACTGGAGAAACCACTGGGAGGATTCACCACTGCACTGAGCCAGTCTTCTCCCAATATTTTTCTATTGCAGTTATGGACAGTAGGAAACATTTTTATTTGAAAAACTAGCACTAGTTTTATTTCTTCTTTCTTATCTCCACTCAATCATATTAGGGTATCAAGCTTGAGAAGTTTCTTAAATATAGATGGCATGCACTAAGACTGACCTTATGTTGAAATGCAATAGGAATCTACTGAAGGTATATGGAGCTCCATCAATACTAATGATTACAATAGATGTAAATCTCCTGGATTTTAATTAAATAATAACAGGTTTCTGGAATTTCTTTTCATTTTATTAGTGCATTCTCAGGCTGAAATGGCCAAAAGCTTGAGAAAGCACTAATGAAAAGAAACTTCTTTCTTATCTTCACTCAATCATATTTGGGTATCAAGCTCGTAAAGTTTGAGACTTTTGATGGTGTCTGCCGGGGATGAGTAGAGCTCATCAATGGATAAGTCAATAGAGTCAATAATGTGTTTTGGGGTTGCAGGTTGAGAATTGCAAGAATGTCATGATGAAAAGATCTCCGGCAACCTGCTGTATCATTTCACACAATTAATACTGATGATTGTTCTTCAGTGATCAACAACTCCTGTCTACAAACTACTTGGAGGATGGAATCATCCATTTCTTCCACAATCCTATAGGACAAATTACTACACTTAGTGAAGTGATGGTGAAGATTTGGGAAATCTTGGCTCATCTCTTAGTGGTAAACCTTCCCAGCAATTTGGCCAACATAATCTACCACACTTCACTCTATAAAAAGAAAAACATAAAAATTATATTTTTATATATAAAAAATAACATAATTAATGGTGGCCTAGTATCTACATTGCAATATCGATGTCACTTTTATTTACATGGCAATAAAAGTGATACTAAGTGGGCTAAAAAATTGGGTATTTGGCCAATTCTGGAATAATTAAAAATAAATGAGAATAGTTTGTTTATTCTGATAGATGGTGCAAGCTATCAGCAACCTTCAGTTGCACGATAAGGAGATGTTTTTTTCTTTTTCATAAAAATGATAGTTCCTAAAAATGATTCTTTGAAAAATCTTGGCATTTCTTTGGGGTAAAAAAAAAAGGGGGGGGGGGGGGCAAGTGAAATAAGAGAGTTTGTGAGGTTCAAATTAATCAAATAGGTTTCTCTAGAATGTCTCACGTATCACATGTAAGGCAATAGTTCAATGTTCAACTTCTTGGTAGAGAGGTAAATAAAAGGATTTCTAGGAAGTGTCAACAACAAAGGGATAACAGAGAGAGTTGTGGGAAGACTTGGTCTCTTCTTCTTTCTTATCTCCACTCAATCCTATTAAGATATTAAGCAAGGAGGGTCGGTGGAAGGGTGGTCTAAACCATTGGTTTTTAACCACTATGACCCAGGATCGAATCCCGCATTGGGCACTTTTTTTAATTGAAAAAAAAAATGCTCCAATGGGCCCTTATTCTTGCAAAGTCCAACCCCACCAGCGAGTGCAAGTAACCAAAAGGGGCTTTGGCACATTTGTAAGTGCAAAGTCGAACTGCTTTTCACATCTGTAGACATGTGTGGTGCACTTACTGTAAAAGCAGTCACTATCTACCCACCATTATTATCATGGCCTGTACCATGTGTAATAGGGATAATACAAAATAACAAAAAAAAAAAGAGAGATTACGCTTATAGAGCTTGAGATGGTGTCTGCTGGGCAGTGTTGGGCATTAAAAAATTATTTTTCAATTAAATTGAAGTGCAATTAACAATTAATTAATTGTTAATTAGAAAAGTTCAATTAACAATTAATTAATTGTTAATTGTATGAATACAATTAACAATTAATTAATTGTTAATTGTAAAAATACAATTAACAATTGATTAATTGTTAATTGTGAAAATTACAATTAACAATTAATCAATTGTTAATCTTTAATAAATAATTTTAATTAATATTTGCCCAACACTGCCTGAGATAAAAAGTGTTTTATTAAATACAACACACCTTTACCATCGTCAGCTGCAGTTGAACGCCTTTTTTCTTTTGCGACAATGACAAATCTGCCAAAGAGTCACAAATTGTCGGACAGCATGTTCGAGAAGAGAGTGGTACTGAAATGCAGTGTTGGGCATTAAAAAATTATTTTTCAATTAAATTGAAGTGCAATTAACAATTAATTAATTGTTAATTAGAAAAGTGCAATTAACAATTAATTAATTGTTAATTGTATGAATACAATTGACAATTAATTAATTGTTAATTGTAAAAATACAATTAACAATTGATTAATTGTTAATTGTGAAAATTACAATTAACAATTAATCAATTGTTAATCTTTAATAAATCATTTTAATTAATATTTGCCCAACACTGCTGCTGGGGATGAGTAGAGCTCATCAATGGATGCGCCAATACAGTCAATGATGTGGTTTGGGGTTGCAGGTTGAGAATTGCACTAAGTACATGAGGTGACTTCATGAATTATAAAACAGAAGGTAATAAGACCATATAAATAAATAGGAGGTTCCGGAATTATACTATCATATATGTCGGGCAAATCTATGGATCTATTAATGCCTTTGAGTTTTTAGTGAGTAAAGTTTCCAGTACTAGGTGCTGGTGCTTGTTATTTATATCCTGATAATGGGTTGAGGGTTCAATAATATTAAATGAATGGCCTGTGTTGTGATGGTATACAAGAGAACCGGGATCCTTTCTTTTAACTGGTCTTTCGTGCTCGTCCATTCTGATTCTCACCGTTCTCCCCATCTCTCCCACATACGTAGATTTACACTGCAGGCATGATATTGAATATATTACATTATTCTTGCTGAGGGTATCTGTATGGGTGTTGCTTCTGGTTATTCCATGTCTTAATTTTATTTATATAAGAATTATAAAATGTTGTTATTGGAATTTGATTTAAAAAACAGTCGGATTATCTTTGGTTAAATTAGCATTGTTTATTTGATAGGCTGGAGGTCGGGGCAAGAAAAAAAATGGTTAAATGATCTTTAATGTTGAATTATCATTGGTCAAATTAATGAGGTTACACAACCATCATGACACACTCAAAAATCTCAAGTTCTACTAGCTTGATACCCTAATATGATGAGTAGAGATAAGAAAGAAGAAGATGAGGTTACCTTGTATTCAGCAACATTCACATTTCTTTACCTTTATAATCTATAATCCAAATTGTGCCCTATCATGATTAAAAGCAGTGCATGTAAACCTTGGTTCCTAGAGTGTTTGTAAATCATGGTGAGTGAAAAACTAATTTCTAAAAGTAGAAAAGCACTCTCTAACGTACGAGTCAACATTAGTAATTCAATGAACCAAAGGACCCTAAAAATATATATTAAGGTACAGAGATGTCCTATTGTGCAGCTAGTTCTACTTCCAATCAAAAAGAAACTAAAGAGAAAGTAGACACTATCAGCAAATGAATCACTGAACTAAAACTCTTTCTTATATACATTACTGCATATTGTAACATCATCATTATCTACCTCTGGTTGGTGTGACAAATGCTTCAATAGGATTGGTTTGTTACCCTGTTGTCAATGTGACACTATTGAGTGTCACCACTACACTGTGTTTGTAACTACAGTAAAACACTTCAATGAACCTATTTGATGAGCAACTGCCTCCAGTGTGTGATCCCATAAGATTTTAAAAATGACTCAAACTGACATCAGCCAATGAGAGTTCTCCAATATTTTTTTCGACATTAGTCCACCAGAGATCCTATTGCATTATCAATACAAAGGCCTCCTCTTATTATAGCCTTCTTTGATAACTCACACATATTCACCTTTAATTTGGATGTGGGAATTTGTGGCGGCTACACACTAGGTTGAAGAAAATGTTTATTTTATTTTATTTTGAGACCCTTGTGGGTTTCACCCTTCACCCTAGGGGGTCGGTGGAAGGCTGGTCAAACCGTTTGGTTTTCGACCACTAGGACCCGGGTTCGATTCCCGCATTGGACACTTTTTTCTGTTTAAAAAAAAAAAAAAATGCTCCAATGGCCCCCGATTCTTGCAAAAGTCCAACCCCACCAGCGAGTGCAAGTAACCAAACGGGGCTCTGGCATTTGTAAGTGCAAAGTCGAACTGCTTTTCACATGTGTAACCCTTCATTAACCTTTAGTTCCAATGAAATGGATCGCAACTATCTACTATGAATCAGCACCTAATGTGTTTTTCAAATTCCAACCAACTAGGACTTCAAGCTACTCAAACCCAATACTGTATAGACTTACTCAAATCCAATTGTTCCTTAAACTCCATCGGCGAGGCATCTTCTTCTTTCTTATCTCCACTCAATCATATTAGGGTATCAAGCTTGTAGAGCTTTAGACTTGACAACCATCATGATTGAGTGAAGGTGAGGCGAGGTATTATAGCAATCAACAGATAGTAACCATACCATACCACAGCCCAACCTATTTTTAGTTAAAAAAAAAACTTCTCAGGATGAATTTTTGTGACAAGCTAGACAAGAACTATCATGTAATTACTTATTTCTACAAATGAATAAAGGTCATTAACTGCCCTTGTAGCTAAACATAAACACTCAAATTATCTAAAGAAAAGGTAACTATACCATAGTAATATATTGTTGTGTGTCAACAAGTAGCCGACCAATGGTACACAGGAGCAGTAAAAATAATTTAATTTTTGTTTATTTTAATTAATTATTTAATCAGAGGAGCACAGCACCACAGAGATGACGGGTATAAATTGTATTTGACCATTGACCACCGTTTTGCGGCATTAAATACAACGTGCCAGTTATCATTTTTACCCTTCATCTATTTTTAGATTTTTAACCCGGCGATTAGAATGTACAGTTATAGCTCCATCCCCTCCTACAACCGGCCCGGCGAGACCCTGAACATCATGACCTTCCTGGACTGGACCACGAGTTCAGCACTGCACCAAATAAACCATCTGAGCAGTACATCCCCACCTTTGTTTCATCAATATAATACCAAGGAACAATTCTCATTCACGCTTAAACCCCAACTAACTACAATCCAATACTAAGTTTGACTCTGTGGATGTTGAGAAAGTGTTTACCCTTAAAAGAGCTCCCAATAAATTAATTTTTAAATGTTGCAGCAACTATACAATACTTAATCTCTGATAATTTGGATTATAGATTATAAACCCAAGGGATATAAGACCAAATCCAAATAAATTGTGTGTGATGTTTTGGTAACAATGGTGTTACCGAAGTGTCACACACTATTTATTTGGATTCGGTCATATTACCTTGTGTTTCTAATGTTTCTTCTCATTTAACATGGGATTCACTATTATTTCTTGTGGTGATTGAATATATAGCAATAACGCACCATCTATATACAGCAAATGACACAAATGTTTCTTCCACACACCAATCAAACTTTAGTAATTAAATATAATAATATAAATATTTTTTTTGCTTATCCCTATACACGTGGTACAGGCCATGATAATCATGGTGGGTAGTTAGCGACTGCTTTTTACTGTAAGCGCACCACATGTCTATACACATGTGAAAAGCAGTTCGACTTTGCACTTACAAATGTCAGAGCCCCGTTTGGTTACTTGCACTCGCTGGTGGGGTTGGACCTTTGCAAGAATCGGGGGCCATTGGAGCATTTTTTTTTTTTAACAGAAAAAAGTGTCCAATGCGGGAATCGAACCCGGGTCCTAGTGGTCGAAAACCAAACGGTTTAACCAGCCTTCCACCGACCCCCCCAACACATGTACAAAATTTCAATATACACTGATAAATCTAGAGACTGAAATACAAGGGGGGATCAATAAATAAGGTGAATTATCTTATTTCTTAAAAATTAAAAAAGCAAAAATAATTTAAACCACAGAATATTAAAATATAACATCGAGAGACTAAGGTGTTCTGTTCTTTTTTCCCACGCGCGGCGCGAGACTTATAAATAAACTAAAATGAAAGCTCCCTTGAAGGATTGCACCACGCTTGAAAAACGTGCAGTTATTCGTTTCTTGAATGCAGAAGGTATTCAAACATCTCAAATATGCCAAAGAATGAAAAGTATCTATGGTGAGTCTTGTTTGTCTCAAAAAAAAAAAACATTTATAAATGGGTTAACGAGTTCAAAAATGGACGAATTACATGGACCAAAAAAAATCAGGTCTCAACGTTAGGCCGGTAAAGTTTTGTTAACAATTTTTTTGGGAAGTTGATGGACCAATCTGTCTTGATTTTTTTATCCTCAAGGCAACGTATGAACAGCGACCTTTATTGTGCCATTCTTGTAAATAAGCTAAAGCCCGGTATAAGAAACAAAAGAAGAGGGAAGCTTAGTAAAGGTGTTCTCTTCCTTCATGATAATGCAAGGCCGCATACATCATGTAAAACTGTATATACAATCATTAAATTAGGTTTTGAAGTTATAGAACACATCCTGCATATAGTCCAGACCTAGCCCCCTCTGACTATTTCCTTTTTGGACTACTAAAGAAGGAGTTAAAGGGAAAGCGATTTGACTCGGATGAAGATGTCCAGAAAGTGGTGCAAGATTTTTTTCACACGCTTCCTAAGAGTGCCTATAAAGAGGGTATTTACAAGTTTCCAGAATGATGGAGACGATGTATAGAAAGCCAAGGTGATTATTTTGAATAAATCAAGTCCTAATTTTTAATATCGTTCTTTTTTTTTTTAATAAATTATTTTTTTATAAATCCCACCTTGTATATATATTAGGGAGAAAATTGGTCCTCCCACCAAAAATGAAAAAAATATTATATGTGATCAATGTTTCCATAGTCATATATTTTATTAGGCTTTGTGTAGAATCCAATGTTCAATGACTACATGAAGACTCTGTATGATGGTAACAACGCTGTTTCTGAAATGTCACACATTATTTATTGATTTGGCCTTATTACCTTATGTTTCTAATATTGATCTAAAAAAAGACCACTGTCATTAGAGACACAAAAAAACTATATGCCATCATCTTTTTTTTTATTGTTAACCTCCCAGGTAAAATTTCCAGCTATAGAATTGGCCCAGTCACTTCACCAGCCACCCTTGTGGCTCTCACAGGCTAGCAGAAACAATAGATTTATAATGCAATACAATGCGGCTTATGATTGTAGAATGACATTTGAAAATATCCCGCATCTTTTGAATGAAAAATCAAAATTTATTTTAAGGAGAAATGACGATTATTTCTAACCTTAGGGATGTAGTATAATAGGATGAATCGTGAAGAGTAATTATAAACGGAAAAATAAAAGTGTATTTTTTAATGTCGCTCTACAATCATAATCCGCATTGTATTGCATTATAAATTACTTTATATAATATTTACAAACGGAAAAATATGTCCAGGGTAGCCTAGTGGACATGGAATCTGCCCAGTAAGCAGAACACTGTGGGTTTGTTTCCCATTCCTGGACACTTTTATTTTTCCGTTTATCATTACTCTTCACAATTCATTCTTTCATACTTCATCCTTAAGTTTAGAAATAATCGATAAGGCACAATTTGGATTATAGATTATAAACACAAGGTAATAAGACCAAATCCAAATAAAAAAATAGTGTGTATTTTTTTATTTGGATTTGGTCTTATTACCTTGTGTTTAGAAATAATCGTTATTTCTCCTTAAAATAAATTTTGATTTTTCGTTCAAAAGAAACACATGGGGGATAATTTTCAAATGTTGTTTTACAGAAACAATAGATCTTCTGAGCTTGCCACAGCTGGTGTCAGTCAGCAAGCTACCAGAGTTTACATTGAGAGTTTTACATTTATTGTCATGAGAGAGAACTTTCTTGAGATCCCAATTCCCTCCTGTACTATTACCGCGATGGTTACAAAAAAAAAATGGAACAAACATAAAAAAATAACTAATCCACTTTTTTTCAATTTAAAACAATAACAATAAATTGTTTCTGTGCTTCCCTTCCTGAATTGCACAAGTCAACCACACGGGTGAGTGAGAGTAACCAAACAGGGCTCTGACACTTTGTGTGGAAGTCAAACTATTTCTTCAGTGAAAGGGGTTGTAAGCCCTACCAACTATGATCATCATAAACTCCACTATGTGTATTTGTTTTTTATTTTTTAATGAAATCACCCACTGAAAAGAGAGCGCCATCTTTACCACATCTCAAAATGATATTTAGATACAAGAAAATAAGACCTAAACCAAATAATTTAATAGTGTGTGACATTTCAGTTACAGCATTGTTACCATCATCAGACAAAAGAATAAATGAGAAAAATATCGCAGCATGTTCTTAAATAGTACTGTGTGTGTGTTATCAAGTCAATATCAATACTATTTAAGAACATGCTGTGGTATTTTTTCTCATTTACTCTTTTGTCTGATGATGGTAACAATACTGCTACCGAAACGTCACACACTATTAAATTATTTGGATTAGGTCTTATTTTCTTGTATCTATAATCCAAACTGTGCTTTATCAAAATGATATTTATAATTGCTTAAATCTCTCCAAGTTTCAATTTGGATCATTTTGGATTCCACAACTAGAAGATGGTATCATATGGGACATTGCTGGAGTAGATTGTCTGTAGCCATGTAACACCTACATGGCAGAAGTTACGGATCCAAATGGTGACAAAACCTCCTCATTCCCACAGGAATATCAACAAAGAAACTAACAGCAATGCTTTCCACAGATTCCACTTCATATCTCTCTTTCAGCCTGCCACTGAGTGATGCTCCCAGTCTTAATGACAAAGGCAGATGTATTCTACTTCACCTTTATCAATTCAAGCTCTACAGGTTTGATAATATGATTGAGTAGAGATAAGAAAGAAGAATATGACTTCAAATCTCTCAAGTTGACAGACATGCAACAGATGCCAAAACAAAAGTGTCCAACTCCTTGATTCTACCAGGCCACCAAACAATCCAGGAAATACCACCAAGTAATTGAGCAAGGCTGGCAGCAAAGTTATCCCAGCACCACCATTGATGGATGTCAAACACCCTATTTGTGACACAAGTTGACAAACATGCAACAGATGTCCATCTCCTTGATTCTACCAGGCCACCAAACAATCCAGGAAATACCATCAAGTAATTGAGCAAGGCTGGCAGCAAAGTTATCCCAACACCACCATTGATGGAAGAAATGTCAAACACCCTAGTTGTGACACTAGTGGCGACTCAAGTTGACAAACATGCAACAGATGTCCAACTCCTTGATTCTACCAGGCCACCAAACAATCCAGGAAATACCATCAAGTAATTGAGCAAGGCTGGCAGCAAAGTTATCCCAACACCACCATTGATGGATGTCAAACACCCTATTTGTGACACAAGTTGACAAACATGCAACAGATGTCCATCTCCTTGATTCTACCAGGCCACCAAACAATCCAGGAAATACCATCAAGTAATTGAGCAAGGCTGGCAGCAAAGTTATCCCAGCACCACCATTAATGGATGTCAAACACCCTAGTTGTGACACTAGTGGTGACTCAAGTTGACAAACATGCAACAGATGTCCATCTCCTTGATTCTACCAGGCCACCAAACAATCCAGGAAATACCATCAAGTAATTGAGCAAGGCTGGCTGCAAAGTTATCCCAGCACCACCATTGATGGATGTCAAACACCCTAGTTGTGACACTAGTGGTGACTCAAGTTGACAAACATGCAATAGATGTCCATCTCCTTGATTCTACCAGGCCACCAAACAATCCAGGAAATACCATCAAGTAATTGAGCAAGGCTGGCAGCAAAGTTATCCCAGCACCACCATTGATGGATGTCAAACACCCTAGTTGTGACACTAGTGGTGACTCAAGTTGACAAACATGCAACAGATGTCCATCTCCTTGATTCTACCAGGCCACCAAACAATCCAGGAAATACCATCAAGTAATTGAGCAAGGCTGGCAGCAAAGTTATCCCAGCACCACCATTGATGGATGTCAAACACCCTAGTTGTGACACTAGTGGTGACTCAAGTTTACAACTGCACACTCATCTAGTCTTGTATCATTGACCTTAAGGATATTCATTTTTTGGTCAATTCTTGGGCAAATATATCCCAAAAGAAACACAAGGTAATAAGACCAAATCCAAATAAATAGTATGTGACATTTCGGTAGCAGCATTGTTACCATCATCAGACTGAATGAGTACTGAAACATCCCACATTGTTTATTTGGATTTGGTATTATTATATCTTGTGTTTCCAATCTATAATCCAATTTGTACCTTATCACTCACTATATCTCAAAAGGTAAAACCAAGATCAAAAATATATGTATACTTCATGCTTTACAGTAATGTAATACTTATCCACTCTCAGACACAAGTACAGTACTCTTGTCTAAAATATTTTGTATTTTAAATGTTTTTCACAATTTTATCATGAACAATACTCTTGGGTATGGAGTTACTCCATATATATATATATCCTGGCCAGAAGTCCTCCTCTACGTGGCGGGTGGGAGAAACACCACAAGTAAGGGACTGCCCTGTAGGACGAAGTACGGTGTCGTGAGCCCTGAGTCGCTACGGTAACTGTGAATAGGGGACTCTGAAATGTGGCTGACTAACGGGGCAATGGTACCTCCCCTTTCCATGGAGCAACAAAATCAGATATATATATTATTGGATCTTGTCATTTATATCTATAATCTGATCATTACCCCCATCACTTAGTCTCATTTAGTTTAAAATACCATTATAATGGTATTATCATGGAAATATTGGAGAGGAGTGGACTTAAGGAATTGGTTTAACCATGGAGATAAGCACCACCACCATCATGGAAATAATTAAGGTATGGAAATTGAAAAGTATCATGTAAATACCCCTTAATAAAAAGGTAATAGAAATC
>CP092872.1:66021149-66040731 GCA_030710605.1 Cordylochernes scorpioides
GAGGATGGTACAACGATAGCAAGATCTGGTTTTGAAGACCGCATGTTGCAATGGCTCAGGGAATTGATCGAGGATGGTACAACGGTAGCAAGATCTGTCCTCTGATTTGAAGACCGCATGTTGCAAAGTTTCAAGGAATTGATCGAGATTGTACAACGGTAGCAAGATCTGTTTTCTGATTTGAAGACCGCATGTTGCAATGGGTCAGGGAATTGATCGAGGATGGTACAACGGTAGCAAGATCTGTCCTCTGATTTGAAGACCGCATGTTGCACAGTTTCAAGGAATTGATCGAGGATGGTACAACGATAGCAAGATCTATCCTCTGATTTGAAGACCGTACGTTGCAAAGTTTCAAGGAATTGATCGAGGATGGTACAACGGTAGCAAGATCTATCCTCTGATTTGAAGACCGTACGTTGCAAAGTTTCAAGGAATTGATCGAGGATGGTACAACGGTAGCAAGATCTGTTCTCTGATTTGAAGACCGCATGTTGCAAAGTTTCAAGGAATTGATCGAGGATGGTACAACGGTAGAAAGATCTGTTCTCTGATTTGAAGACCGCATGTTGCAAAGTTTCAAGGAATTGATCGAGGATGGTACAACTTTAGCAAGATCTATCCTCTGATTTGAAGACCGCATGTTGCAACGTTACAAGGAATTGATCGAGGATGGTACAACGATAGCAAGATCTATCCTCTGATTTGAAGACCGCATTTTGCAAAGTTTCAAGTAATTGATCGAGGATGGTACAACGATAGCAAGATCTATCCTCTGATTTGAAAACCGCATGTTGCAAAGTTTCAAGGAATTGATCGAGGATGGTACAACGATAGCAAGATCTATCCTCTGATTTGAAGACCGCATGTTGCAAAGTTTCAAGGAATTGATCGAGGATGGTACAACGTTAGCAAGATCTGTCCTCTGATTTGAAGACCGCACGTTGCAAAGTATCAAGTAATTGATCGAGGATGGTACAATGATAGCAAGATCTATCCTTTGATTTGAAGACCGCATGTTGCAAAGTTCCAAGAAATTGATCGAGGATGGTACAACGTTAGCAAGATCTGACCTCTGATTTGAAGACCGCATGTTGCAAAGTTCCAAGGAATTGATCGAGGATGGTACAACGTTAGCAAGATCTGACCTCTGATTTGAAGACCGCCTGTTGCAAAGTTTCAAGGAATTGATCGAGGATGGTATAACGTTAGCAAGATCTGTCCTCTGATTTGAAGACCGCATGTTGCAAAGTTTCAAGGAATTGATCGAGGATGATACAACGGTAGCAAGATCTGTTCTCTGATTTGAAGACCGCATGTTGCAAAGTTTCAAGGAATTGATCGTGGATGGTACAACGATAGCAAGATCTGTCTTCTGATTTGAAGACCGCATGTTGCGAAGTTTCAAGGAATTGATCGAGGATGGTACAACGTTAGAAAGATCTGTCCTCTGATTTGAAGACCGCATGTTTCAAAGTTTCAAGGAATTGATCGAGGATGGTACAACGTTAGCAAGATCTGTCCTCTGATTTGAAGACCGCATGTTGCAAAGTTCCAAGGAATTGATCGAGGATGGCACTACGGTATCAAGATCTGGTTTTGAAGACCGCATGTTGCAAAGTTTCAAGGAATTAATCGAGGATGGTACAACGATAGCAAGATCTGTCCTCTGATTTGAAGACCGCACGTTTCAGAGCTCGGGAAATTGACCAGGGCGGCGCCACTACTGCACTACTTGTAGAGCACATCAACAATTAGTTTTGTTGATAGAAATATTGTAGAGTCTATATACAGTAGCTCCTTTTTGGTGTCCAAGGCGCAATTCTCTCGAAGACGATTTCGTTGGTTCAATTTTATATAGGTAAGTAGAAGTTACTTGATAGCCAATAAGATATTAAATAAATGTGCAGAGGTTATATTGACAAAATCACATTTTAACGTAATCACGGTATCCCATCTATATACATAAAATATTTCATATACATATTTACTCTTTTTATCAGGGTAAAAACTTTTAGACCTTTCATAATAAAAGTAGAACAAATGGGGGAATGTACGAGATCATATGATAAAGTTAAGAAAATAGCATCACCTGATTATGCAACTGAGCCGTGGCTTGCTCCCATCTAATGGAATGAATACCAACTAACCACTGATTCTTATTCGAAAATATTAATAAAATGCTCTTTATTGATAAAAAAAAAAACACATACGCCTTTCAGGGTGTTGGACCTCTCAGTGTATTGAAGGCTGTACCTAAATTGTCAAAAATGCTGGTTCTAAAAGCTTCCTAAAAAAAGCTATGAGCATTTGAGGCCAAACCAAAATGGCGCAACCTACCAGCAAGACTTATTTGTACAAGCAGGAGAAACCTTTCCCCCTATTTCGACCATCTTATCTCGTTACTTTTTACTTTTGTTGTTTTTTTTTTATATAGTTAGCATTCCCGCGCATTTTTGGCTTTAAAATACGTAGCCTTGATTTTGTGGTTGTTGAGAGGTAGATATGTCTAGCGCAAAATTAAAGATATGGTTAAATCATCTAGGTGATCTGAGGTGACAAAGATCAACCTCGGAGTCATGGTGTATGCTCTCATCTCTTTGAATTGCTTTGCTGCATTGGACCGTCCGAACTAAAGGACTCCATGACAAGATCCTGGATCATCACCGCGCGTCAATCAAACACCTTGGCAAATATATCGAAAAGTTCTTCTAGAAGTACGACGAGCTGCTGGACCTCAGGGAAGTTGTTGATACAATTGTGGTGTGTCGATTTAATAGTCCAGCGATGGCTCAGATAAGTATTTCAAAGTCTGTGTTTTATTGGTATTACTTATTAGCTACATTTTTAGAGGAAGATCTATTAAGACAACCCCCTAGAATATCTATTGGGATCTCATTGGCTTCCCCGCCGCGCCGCGCCGCGCAGCAGTGGTCATCTTCAATTTCATGGCCCCGCTTGTATGTTTGCTGTCGGCGTGGTCTGTCATCCCAGCAAGCTGGAAGGAAGTCTCTCGGTCCCCACACAATCAACAAGCCTTCTAAAGTGAACAAGACCGTCCAGATGTCTCTCGTACAGATGATCCAAACATAGTGAAACTTTCAGATCTAATCTTCTTAGAAAAACCTGCCGCAATCCAGTCAAGCATAATGAAACCACGAATCCTCTTCCGGCCAAACGTCCTATAACCCCGCTGTTTCCCACTCCAGAATTTCTCCTGCGCGACTCTGTTTTCTGGATCTACGTAGGAAAAAAAAATCGAAGAAACACGTGCATACCTTAGTGGCCCACATTGTGGTGGAAGTTGCCGATCTTAATGCTGATTCCTGCGACATCCTAGAGCCTCTCCCTTCCAGAGATCGTCTGGGGTTCCTTGAAGACTAAGAGGAAGCTCGCACTGCACGCTTCCAATGTCGACGTCACCCCTGTTACGAACTCTGCTCCCCCCCCCCCCCCCCTCTCCAGCCAGCAAGCTGGTGGAATGAAGGTCCGAGAGCAGAAAGAGTTCCTTCCACACATTAGCCTCTTCCACATCGAAAACGACACTGAGGTTTCAACGGTAATCAAAGTCATAAAGACTTTCGCGTTGTTGCTGTTCTTTCTGGCACCCGCCCTGTGAGGGTGGTCCATTGCCTCAATTGTCAGAATGGCACTTATATGTCGTTCTTCGAACTTGGCCTAGCCACTGTCAAATTCCTAGGATCGCAAGGAAGAATATTCTATTTCAAGGAATTCATTGTATCCTCGTCTAGTTCTGTGTTTACGGCCACAGTTCAACGAGGTGCACTAGCCCTGAATCCATCTGCTTTCACGGCGGCACTAACAGACAAGACGTAATTCTATTGAAAATACCGTGGAGTGCCAGAAAAATGACAAGGTGTTAGCTTTAGTGGGACAGGTGCCTCATTGGAATATTATTGGATGGGTCATGTGATCAGACAAGATAGTCCAAGATAGTTCAAGACTGATTGAAGACACGGGGACACCTACTTGCAAAACATTTAGGGAGAAGTGTTTTCTTACTGGATAGTTGATTACAAACTGTTCTTTGTAGAGGGATTTCCTCTAGTGTCCTCTCACGGAGATTCAATTGTACTATATAGAGAGGATGCCCTCACACTACATTTGTAAGTCACCTAAAGATAAAAACCAAGACAACTTCTTACCGCCAGTTAAAGACTATAATCTTGAAGGAGACTGTTATAGGAGGCACATCGGTTCTATAACACGTGTGTGAAGTTTCCATTGATCTTACCAACAATGTGGGTTATTGGAACATCAGGTGGATATTACTTCATTTGGACTCGTCATTAGCTATCTACACCTTGCTATGACATCACTTGGGGTAAAATATTTTATGTTAGGTGTCAACATTTCACCATTATTATCTAAACTAAAAGCCTGGAGCTATTCTGGAATGTGGGATGACCCGATAAGCAGCAACCTGTATTTCCAGGCTGAAAACTGGCCATCAAAGACCGCTACTTTTTCAGGATGGTATTAAGACCTTCCCACAATGCACCATCTGAAGGACCAAAGAGGCCTCACCAGACCACCTCTTGGAATGAATGGGAGCCTCAAGACAGGACCTGTATTATAACCCTACAAAGATTATAAATTTGATTCCTGAATTCAGTCTCCATTACCTTGTATAACTATACAATGTATGGGGGGGGGGGGGGGGGGGGGGGGGTTAAACCAATATATATAAAAAAAAAACTTTAGGAACATTTACACCGATGGATCTAGACTGTTAGATGGAGGTGCAGGGAGTGGTGTGCTCATACAAGACAGAAACCAAAATCAGGAACTCAAGGTCATCAAAAAATTCGGGAGCTCTGTGTTCAATACTCAAGCTCTATCAACCTAGCCCTAGAACACATTGATAAGGAAACCCACATAAACTTATTTTCTTTACAGACTCGCTGTCAGCTATACAAGCCATTGTCATACCAGCTCTCAAATGTCCCTGAGAAAGGTTGCTCTGAATTTAGACAAGCTTCACAGGAACACACAAGTCACCTTCCAGTGGACCCATCCCACATAGGACTGAAAGGCAATGACACAGCGGATGGAATTACAAAATCAGCAGCAAAACCCAACTTAAACCTTGATTTCTACTTCAAAGGCTTCATACAAGAAACATCCAAGGAAAAATCCAGGAGTCAACATTCCATCATTGGTATCTGAACCAAAAGCCTGGAGCTATTCTGGAATGTGGGTTGAACCGACAGGCAGAAACCTGTATTTCCAGGCTCAAAACTGGCCATACAAGACCGCTCCTTTTCAAGGATGGTGTCAAGACCTTCCCACAATGCACCATCTGCAAGATCAAAGAGGCCTCACTGGACCACTTCTTGGAATGTATGGGAGCCTCAAGACAGGGCCTATATTCCAACTATCAAAGATTTTAAATTTGATCCATGAATTCAGTCTTTGACCTTGTATAACTATACAATGGGATAATAAAAAGAATCATCAAGCAAAATATTAATCTACTCAGACTCAAGAGCAGCCATTTAAACCTTTCAAACCTCTTCTCCAGCCAAGAACTTCTTCTCAAGAGCATCACTAAATCTATAAACCGACTCCCAGCCAACAGCTCTGCTATAGAGCAATGACTTCCATTTCACGTTGGAATTCCTGGAAATGAGCTAGCAGACTCTCTGGCAAAGTCTGGAACTCTTGACTACCCTGAGGCCAGATAATCTATCACCTAACTAGACGAAAGAGACCTCCTCCATACCATCAAGACCCAATGCCAGCAAGAATGGAAATCTACTGTTGCACATGACTGGTACAGAGCAGGAGGGACAAGCACTAGTTCTGTCCTCCCAAGGGAACAACAGCCTTTGATTTCTAGACTTAAGTCTGATCATCTATGGACAATGACTTTCCAGAATGGTTGTAAGGTTTTCACACACTATGTACTAAGTGTGATTTTCAACTTGCAACCCCAAACCACATTATTGATTGTATAGGCTCATCCATTGATGAGTTATACTCATCCCCAGCAAACACCATCAGAAGTCTCAAGCTCTACAGGCTTGATGCCCTGATATTATTGAGTAGAGATAAGAAATAATATTTTTCAAAAGTGTGATAATCACGGTAAAAATAATTGTGAGTTTTAAAACTTGGGACCTGATGTTATAACCACGTTAGTTACATAAGGTAACAAGACCAAATCCAAATTAATAAAGTAAGGTTGATGCTTCGGTAACAGTATTATTACCATCATTGGATAAAATTGCTGAATGAGAAAAAACATCACAGTATGTTTTTAAATAGTTGGTACTGTTATCAGATGTCCTGGTGTGGAACTAACACCTACCCACATATTCTCATGTCCAGCAATGGCCGCAGCCTTGCAGAAAACTGACATGGACCCAGAGCAGCAGCTTTACACACCCAAGATATTGGACATTGAGACTGCTTTGATAGAGATGCATGGAGACATCTGAAGCTCTTCATTGGACACAACAACAACAACAGAAAATTGACATGGACCCAGAACAGCAGCTTTACCCACCCAAGATATTGGACATTGCGACTGCTGTGATAGAGATGCACGGAGACATCTGAGGCTCTTCATTGGACACGACAACAACAACCGTTATCAGTTGTGTAAACAATTATATGGAAGTATAATGCTGATATAAATTATATATTATTTAAACAATAAATTATAGAAGTATACTGATAAGAAAAATAAACAATTATTTTCTATGAACCCTAAAATTTAGTATGTTGGTCTGATCATGGTAACAGTGCTGTTACCAGAATGTCAAGCACAATCTATTAATTTGGTTGCGTCATCTTATATCCTATGTTACATAGGAAATGGCAGATGACATTATTATGGGTAGAGTTTGTGAAGTACATGTCTACACATGGTAGAAAACAGTTCTTTCTAACATTTATAAGGTTTACAAGCTCTAGTTTATTTTTTAACTCCGCCTTTGCTGGTCCCAAGCCCGGATAAAAAAGAGGAGGGGGAGCAGTAACAAGCTCACTAAAAAACCTGGGCTCAGCTGGCCTGGCTGATAGGATTCCTAATCCAGGGATACAGGATGAGCAGCGTTTGTACTCCATGTTAGGAGCGGCTGCTGCACATGGTGTCTGTTCATGTCAGAGGTGGCCATTTCTTTTGGAGCTAAGTCGGCCTGCCACTGAATAGTGCTCCCAGTCTTAATGACAAAGGCAGACGCATTCTACTTCACCCAGTCATGATGGTTGTCAAACAAGCTTGATACCCTAATATGATTGAGGGGAGATAAGAAAGAAGAAGAAAAAGATACAGTTCTTTTAATAAAATGATATAGATTTTTGTATAAGCCCATTCATTTTTTACCTCCTGTGATATTTAATTATTTTCCAATTGTGTATGACACAGTAGGTTAATATTAGATTATATTTGATAAGGCACAATTTGGATTATAGATTATAAACACAAGGTAATAAGACCAAATCCAAATAAATAAATAGTGTGTGACGTTTCGGTAACAGCGTGGTTACCATCTTCAGACAAAAGTATTGAATGAGAAATTTTACCACAGCATGTTTTAAATAGTTACTGTTATCAAGTGTGTAAACAAGATAACAGATAAGAAGAAGATAGTTTTCTGAGAAACCCAGAATATTAATCTTAGAATTAAAAGTAGAAAAACACACAAAAAATAAAATTGTTTTTTTTTTTTCCACTTTTAATTCTAAGATTAATATTCTGTTTCTCAGAAAACTATCTTCTTCTTATCTGTTATCTTGCTTACACACTTGATAACAGTAACTATTTAAAACATGCTGTGGTAAAATTTCTCATTCAATACTTTTGTCTGAAGATGGTAACCACGCTGTTACCGAAACATCACACACTATTTATTTATTTGGATTTGGTCTTATTACCTTAAAATTATATTTGATTTCTATTTTTTTTGAGGAATTTCTGTTTTGAGTTCTTTTATTTTTTTGGGAAGAAGGAAAAAAAAAAAAACTGTCTAATTTAGGATTCAATCCAGTCTGAAGAATTTGAAATAGTTGACATTTCTGTGTATGTAGATCAGTTTTAGTAAATCAGTAAAAATATAAATACAAAATATTATTGATCCTTGCAATATGATGATAATTTCGTGATACAGTAGAACCTCCCTTTAGGCGGACACCTCTCTACAAAGGACAGGTTTCATTTTCCAAATTACCATTTTTACAATTTAGCAACTCTCCAGTAAGAGGACACCTCTCTCTAGGAGACACTTTGGCTCTGCAATTAGGTGTTGTCCTTTACAGGGAGGTTCTACTATACTATTTTCTGTGTATGATAAGGTAAAATTTGTATTATAGAAACTAACCTAGTGAATAAATAGTATGTCACAATAGCAGTGTTGCCAACTTCAGACAAGAGTACTGAATGCTTGCAAGTATATTTACTGAGTATTCATTACTTTTGCATAAAAATGTAACAATCCTGTTAATGAAATGTGTAACATATAATTTATTTAATAAATAATTATAATGTACAATTTGTATAAATAGTTGTACAGTTTGTATAAAGGTATTAAGAAGACCAAATCTAAATAAATAAAGTGTGACATAAAAAAAAATCTCCAATGGCCCCCGATTCTTGTAAAAGTCCAACCCCACCAGCGAGTGCAAGTAACCAAACAGGGCTCTGGCACATTTGTAAGTGCAAAGTCGAACTGCTTTTCACATGTGTAGATATGTGGTGCACTTACAGTAAAAGCAGTCGCCTACTTCTACCCACCATGATTATCATGGCCTGTACCACGAGTATTAGGGAAAAGCAAAAAAAAAGTGTGACATTTCGGTAACAATGCTGTTAATGAAATGTCACACACTATTTATTTATTTATATTTGGCCTTTATTCATTGATAAGCTGTTAAAAAGAATGCTGGTGCCTGAAGTAAGTCTACCTCTATAGTAGCAGAACCGGCTAACAACACATGTCCAGCAAGTTAGAGCTCCTCCATTCCATCTAAAGAGAAACTGTCTTTGTAAGATTAGAAACAACAGCTTCCAGGAGAATTATGTAATGTAAGGTTCTAGCCACTCTCTCTGCCAAAGCCATCACATCGACCTACCCATTCTGTGGAAAAGAACTCTGGGAATTCATCGGTGACGGAGTCTTTCTCGTGGTGGACGCTACCAATGAATACATATTTTATATAAATGTATATTTATTAATTTTACATTTATTTATCTATGTTTATCCATTTTTTACAATCTTATTTATTCATATATATATGTCATAATTTGTATAATATCCTAGATGTATAATTTCTTTTCGCCAAAATAAGTGTGTAAATATGTTAAGCTTGTGTCAAAATGTAAATATGCAAATTCTCCATCTATAAAAACTGTACAAATATAAACGTGGCAGACATCGCGGGTGCGCTGCTCACTTGACTGGAACTAATTCTTGGGAATGCATGCATAATGGTTGCACCCTTCCATTCGATCACGACATATATATATATATATTTTATATTTAACCGTATATGGACATTGTAATAAAGTAGTGTCCATCTCAATCTCTTTAAAATTATAGGTGTAACACATTTTTGTGGAGAAATGATAAGGTACACTTTGGATTATAGATTAGAACTACAGTGGACCCTCGGTTTACGAGCACCTTGGAGTACGAGCTTTTCGCAGTATGAGCAAAATTTTACCTCGGATTACGAGTGAAATTTCGCATTACGAGCAACTCGTGATGGTTGCCCGTAATCGTGATGGATGAAAATTCACTGGGATCCCTCCCTTCAGATCAGATTCAGGAAATATGTAAAATGTGGGAAACTGTGCAATTGTTCGTAGCAAGAAGAATTGCCCGAGTTTCAATTATTAAAAATAAGAAATTAGTTTCGCACTACGAGCGTTTTGGAGTACGAGCATGGCTCTGGAACGGATTATGCTCGCAAACCGAGGGTCCACTGTACAAGGTATTAAGACCAAATCTAAATAAATAGTGTGTGACATTTTGGTAACAGTGTTGTTACCATCATCAGACAATGCTGTTACCAAAATGTCATATACTATTTATTTAGATTTGATCTTTTTACCTTGTATTTTGTGGATAAAAAGTCAAGATTTACAACAAAAATATACCAAAAGGGAGGCATTTCTTCTTTTGAAAAACATAGAAACAATGCATTATAAAATAATCTCAGCAAAAAGTATGCAGACTCAGATGGGTAAATCAGCCATAACATCAGGTTTGGTAAATCCAGACAAAAGGCCAACAACCTGCATGCTATTGGTTCCAGGCTATGGTCCTAATCAGTATAGGGATTCCATTAACACATCCTA
Source organism: Cordylochernes scorpioides (assembly GCA_030710605.1). Lineage (NCBI taxonomy): Eukaryota > Metazoa > Arthropoda > Arachnida > Pseudoscorpiones > Chernetidae > Cordylochernes > Cordylochernes scorpioides. Next base: position 66,031,477 of record CP092872.1, read on the forward strand.
TAATAGGAGTTTGAAATCAGTAAAATTTGCCAATAAGGTATTTTACCAATTTTAGGCCAGAATATGGTTCTCCGTTTTGGCACATGAATACCATCCTTCCATTATAGTAAACAAGCTCATAGACAAAACTTATGTCTTTGTTGTCGGCTGTTATCTATTTTTTTTTGGAGACAAAGGCAATTTTGATTGCACTTTGTTATCTCATGTGTCTTCAATAAAGGTAACTTTGTATATCTTTCAGAGTTATTGTCTTAATCCTGATACACATGCTAAAAGGTACAACTTCCTAAGTTTTGTTCATGAGTTATTGTCTGATTCCTGATATACATGCTAAATGGTACAATTTTCTTTCATTAGTTTTGTCGCATTAGTGCGCCATCTGTTATCAAAATTCGAAACTATTATAGACGCGTATGATTCTTTTTAAAAATAAACAATTTCTACTGTCCATACTGCAATGGAAATTGTTTATTTTTAAAAAGAATCATACGCGTCTATAATAGTTTTGAATTTTGATATTAAAGTATAAAAAAATCAACCAAATAATGATAACAATAAAAAAAAAAAAGAGAGATAAGATTTTATATTTTTATTACATAAAATTTTTATACAGATAAATGTACGTGAACACACACGCAGTTGTATTTACACAATTTATAATATAGGTATCTCACTAATATAAGGAACAATAGATGTCTAACACAACAAATGAAGTTAGAGACAGGGAGGAGGAGAGAATTAACCTTCCCATTAAATAATAAAAATGGTGGGATAAATATTTATGTACAGGGTTTAGAAAAAGAAAAAAACTTGTTCTAAATAGTAGAAATAGTTGGCCAAAAGCCATTCACCCACATGTCAACAGTGTTGTCATTTCTTTCTTTGAAATGTAATTATATTGTGATCATAGATAGAATAAAGTTAAAAAAAAAAAGAGAAAAAAAACTTTTATGTACTTAGATACTATTAAAAAAAAAAAAAAAACTTCAAAATATTTTCCTATCAAGATTAAAATGAAGAAAAAAGACTGAATGACACTTAGAAATCATATAAAATATATATTCTGGGATATTTTTTTAATCCATTTTTTATATATCCAAACATTGACTGATGAATTATTATTTTATGCATAGAATATTATTACTTCAAACATTTATTTACTTTTGTACACAATAACCAATAAACATCATTTACTATTTTTTTTGTTCAAATAGATGTGCGTTTTATTAAAAATTAATTTCCATTATATATATATTTTTGCCAATATATATGGAGTTATTAATATTTTACATTTATAGATTCAATGCGTAAATTCTTATATCTTTTCCATTATTTAAATTTACATTTGAAAGAGTTGCAAAAAAAAAAAAAGCTATGTTTTTATTATAGGTTTATATAATTAACAGCTATATATATTTTTATATATAATATTAAAACAAAATATAATAAAGACTATAATTTGAGATGCATAATTATTTATATATTATATTATTAGACAAGAGAAAAGTTCTGTTTAAAATTTATTTATTTTTAAATGAAGTAAAAATTGCACCTTGTTCCAATTAAATGATCTTAGAAGACAAAAAGGGGGGGGGGGAGGGAGGAATTTGAGAAATATATTGAAGTTCAAAACAGGAGAAAGAGAGAGAGAAAAAAGGGTATACATTAAAAAGAAAAAATCATTAAAATAGATAATAAAAATCTGACTTGAAAACTTCTTGGCAGAGTGAAATTTTGAAGTAAAAAAAAAAATGCCCAATACAATGAAAATTTGATTTTGATAGAGAAAAAAAAGGTTTAAAAGAATTTAGAGAATAAAATTGATAAGTGTTAGCAAGAGAGAATTGGTTAATTGTATATATATATATATATATAAAGATAACCATAAAACACAATAGAGAGGGGGGTTACAAATAAATCCTACTTGTGCTTCACGTGCTTCCATTTTTCCAGGGCATCTCTATGGGCATTAGGGATAAGATCATTCTTTGCACCTTCTATGACGACAGAGACCACTCTGGATGTGACTTTGATGGGCTCTGTGACAAAGGCTGAGGGGGCATGTCGAGTCAAGCCTCCTATGGCACCTGGCAGACCCTTGTGCCTGTGCTCCTCCTTGGTGATGGTGAGGATCCTGGTACCCAGGTTGCTGATGCTGTCCTTGATCATCTCTGCGGCCATCTTGAAACCTTCCTGCACATCCTTGGGCACCTGCTTGCCTGGTGGAGGCAATGAAGGTCCTGGGATCATGCAGCCCTCGATGAACTGGGCTGCATTCTGGATGCTCTCCAGGATCTCATTGAAGAGCTCTAGGATAGACCCCACTGTGTCTGTCTTGAAGGACTCTGTGCCTTTCTGCAGGCCTCGCATCAGCCTTCCATCCAGCATGTAGTGGTGGTAGGGCTGGTAGATGAGGTTCCAGACCCCAGCTAGGGCCTTGCGGATGTAAGGCAGCTTGCCTATACTGCTCAGGATGATGTGGTACTGATTCTGGGAGACATCTGTCAGCCACTCTGCTAGTATTGCAAAGGCTAGCTTCTCCAGTCCCAGCACCCCACGGATGCAGATAGATTTCAGCATCAGGTCTGTGTCATTGAAGTTGAAGTAATTTAGAGGGATGGAGGCAAGGCTGTAGTCACTCTGCTCATTTTTGCCACTATAGTCAATTTTACATGGCACCTCTGGGAACAGGACAAAAGTCTTGATGTAGATGGGCTTCTTCTCCGTCTGTTTGGTAACGAAGGAGGAGCTATCCTCAAAGACAGCTTTCAAGTACTCTACCAGGAAGTAGAGGGAGGTCTGATCTATGTTCAGTCTCAGTGGGGAGACAGTCAGGTAGATATCACACTCATTCTCTGGCTTGTAGAAGGCCACCCGTAGCTCCATCTGGTTGGAATGGGACCTCAAGGGATGCTTCTCGCTGACATAGGGACAGAGGAACTTGTGGAGCTTGGAGGCTGCCAGCTTGTCTTCAATGTTGAATTGTTTCATCACAACCACTAGCCGGGAGTTGTAGTTGCTCTCAGGGGGGAAGATGGAGTAATTGACTCGGAGCTTATTCACATTCACTTCCATTAGGACTTCTTCATTTCTATTGGAGGATTTGCTGACGCTGGAGGATGATTTGCTTGGGTTCCTGGCTGGTTCTGAGGAGAAATCACTTCCCCCAAAGAGGTGAAGCACAAGGGACATTTCCTTAATGATGTACCTCATCAGAGGATAGGGGTACTTGGTGGGGCATTCCATTCCATCCAACTGCTCTTCAGGAGGGATCAGGAAACTTTTGTTGGATATTCCCAGCCCATTCTCTCCCAGCAGACGGAAACTGGGCTGTCCGGAGCGAGAAGAGATTCCGGCTCCAAGTTCCACCTCAATGCAACAAAACTCATCGTCATCATCTTCAAGCTCAGACACCTCTCCATTTTCCTCCTCGACTTCTTGGAGGTGGTTGCTAGGATGTTCTATGGTGGAAGTTGGAGGCTCAGACTCACTCAAAATGTCATTCATCAGGGATTCACTGCCCAGATGATTGCTGGAAGATGATTGGGTCAGATCACCTTCTTCCTCTGGAGAGAATTCCTCTATAAATCTACTGACAAGAACAATGAAGGCCTTGAGGGAGTCACTGCAAGCCCATATGTGGATCATGTTGTTGTAGACCTTCAGGTCTTGGCAGAGTTCATCCAACTTTTCTGGGTTGATCTGATTGGCCAGTGATAACTCCAGAAATTCAGACTCCAGGACTTTCACGTAGTGCTCGCCAAATATGCCTTTCCCAGGTTTATCATTGAGGCGGATGGCAAAATTCTCCAGGAAAAACTTGTGAACTGAGAAATTGGTGTGCACCATGAGGGCTTCCATCTGCAGGTAGGCCCGGTAGTCCACTGTGCCGGGGGAGTAGTCTATGGCAGAGGAATTGATAGAGACATCCAGCTCATAGTTGGGATCCTTCATCTGATCTCCTTCCACTGGATAGCTCGCCACATCAAAGAATTCCATCAGAACTGGCACCCATTTCAAGGAATAGTCAAAATCTTTGTAGTGCAACAGCATTCCTGTTATCCCAACACCCACTTCAATGGTTTGAGAAAGGCCGCAGGGGTTCATTTTGCACGATGTCACAACAGTTAGGTTTTCATTGTCTCTCTCCCTTTTAGGACGAAGGACTGCGATCTTATTGTGGAAGACCACCACATTGTTGGCCTGGACAGCTGCCATGGCCCTACCCACTTCTCCCTCGTAGCCAGATGTCACAAACAGCTGGGATTCTGCTACCTTAATCACAACATTGGCCTCCTCACAGGTTTTGAAGGTGCCAGAGTTTATGGTGACCAGAAGGGAAAATTGGTGCTTGGCAGTGGCATCCTCATAGGGTTGTCTGGGAGCAAAGTTGAAGTTCTGGTCATTGAAGTGTGTGTAATGCAGGCTCGGGGAGTCATCTTCCTCCTCCGAACTGGAGTCTTGGGAGGATCGGCAGAAGTAGAAGAGATTCTTGTTCTCCACCAGCTGATTGATCCTCAGGGACTCCCAGAGGGCCAGGTCCTTGAAGAGCCGGTTGTACAGCAGCTCGTACTTGCTCTTCTGTAGGAGGTGGAGGGTCACCCTGGGGGCTGTCATCTCCACTGTCACCAGGGAGTTGGCAATGGTCTGGGAGACAAAGTTTCTGATCTCCTCCCGCTTGTTGGGGACCTGCAGTGAAGTGTGGGAATTCTTAGAAGTGGGGAGCATCAGGGAACGGGTAGCAAAGAGGGAGTTTTTGTTTAGGCCTTCAATGTCCAACCTGAGGGAGTTAGGGTCAATGGATGCAGCCATGATGGCACTGCGGTAGAAGAGGGGAGAGTGGGTGGGCTGGCTGTTCAGGGTGATCAGCATCCGAGGCCAGTCGAAGCCTTTGAGGACTTCATCAGGAGGTTTAACAGCCAATATAAAAGTGCACTCATTAGGTTCCACTAGGGAGCCTAGAATCTCTTTCACCTTGATGTCCAGCACAGTAGTGTAGCCTCCAAGTTCAGTCTGCAAGCTGAAGTCTGAGAACTGAAGCTTCAGGCTCTCCGGGCGGACACTTCTGATCCAGCTGGGTCTCCTGTGGAGGCGAGGCCTCAAGTCTGGGATAGGAATGCTGATAGAGGCTTCTACATACTTAGAGCTGAGGCTTAGAGCTATTTTGGTCCCAGAATCTGGCAGGGCGGAGGGATCCCTAGAAGTAGTGGGGAAATGCTCACAGAATGGTTTTGGATTATAGAGGTAATAGATCCTATCCATCATTGAAATGTCTATTTCTGTGACAAAGGGTTTCAATATAATTTCCAGAGAGGATGTCCCTACAGAATCATAAGTTTGCTTCTGTGCAAATGACATCTCACAGCATTGTCCCATTCTCTGTTCTTTTGCATCATTTCCAACTTTGAACTCTAAAAGGTTAGTGGTGATTTTCTCTGGCTGGAAAAGATTTTCGAGTACTGAAATGACATTGGCAGAGGCTTTATAATTAGAACTAATACCTGAACGATCACTTTTATGATAACATTCTAAAGTAAACCCAGAAACGGCTGCATATTGATGGTTAGTGGTACATTCTCTAGTTTGGAAGTAGTTATGAGCCAGAATTGGAAGGTCATCAACTTCATCTTGCAGAAGTATTAGTGTGAAATCAGAAATTTCCAAAGCAAAAAACTTCTTATCAACACTGTCATGGAAGATATTATGTTGAGAAGTTCTTATAGTAGAGTCATTATTGAAGGAATAAAAGGAATCTGTTGAAGTATCTTGGGACCAGGGTTTCTCCCTATTTAGCAAATCACATTGATTTAGCAAATCATATTGGGCATTATTTAGATCTTCTGTGTTAAGAGATCTGCTCATTCCCATGGTCTGTCCATTATGTCGACTTGTAGGTTGATAAAAGTCCATAAAGGCATTTATCAATTGACGTAGGACATGAAGTTGACAGGGTGACATAAAGACATTGATAGACCTAGCAATGATCCGAACATCAAGCATATTATCACAGGACAGATTACTATTTACAATATCTTTCTGTTTATATTTGAATACTATTTCTACCTTACCTTCAAGTTTCATTATTAAGGTAGGCTCCCGTAAATGATTTGCTTGATTTGAAGCATTTTCTGACGTGTGTTCACACAAATATACATGCAAACCTTCCAATACAAATTTCTTCTCATCATTTTCAAATGAAATGGTAGCTCTGTCCAATTTAATTTGCAAATTAATTTTGGAATTTACATGATCTTGAGGTGAATATTGCACATTTAAAACAGGATTTTCAAAAATTATCCTAATATTGTTTAGCATTGAATTAATGTATTCTGCAAATGTTTCTTTGGCATCAATAGGTTTACAATTTGCAAGAGGTTCTTCATTTTCTAGATGTTCCTTAATGGATTCATGAAATGATCCTAGGAGTTCATCAAGTGCTGCAGGCAAACCACCTTTTAAATCCTTTGGAGAAAGAGATAGGCACAAATCTCTTATTGTAATGAAAATTGGTTGATCTTTAGAAATCACTTGTTTTGATATACTAAATTCAATTGCTATCCTTATTTCAATGTTCTTTATATTGAATTTCAAAAAAGTGAAAGGCAAAGAATAATCTTTGATACTCTCATTCAATTTCTCTTCACTAATACATATTTCTGATACATCAATTATTTTGAAACCTTCCTCACCTTTGATGTTGACATTTATATCTGGTTCCTTTATAAAGATATCATTGTTTTTTATATATGAACATATAAAGCTACGTGCAATACGATTTAAAGCTGCAAATCCATATTCCGTCATGGGTATTGAATCAAAAAATTTCGTAGCAAAATTCATTTTTAACATTTATATGCAATTTTGTTAAATATAAAAACAAACGAAAGTCCCCATATCAGATAAAAGAATTAATCCATCAAAATAAGTCGCAGCAAACAATGTGATGATAGAGACAGAGTAATTTCTAATTATAAATATAGATGATTTAATACTTATTTATTTTTTTCAAAAATATTTTTAGTTTAATTATATATTTTAGCTAAAGATTGAAGTTTATAAATTTTTCCTAATTTAAAAAATTAAATACTATACGGTGTTTAAATAAAATTCAAAGTGAAAGGTGTTATCATTGAAAAAAAAAGATCAGCTGTTGAAATCAATATAGTCAAATACTAAATATTGTACAAAAATATTGAGCTTTTGGTTAGGGTGTTTTCGCTCATATAATATTTTTCTTCATCCCGTGTGCTTTCAATTAAACTCCTCAACATATCAATTTTAATACACAAAACATAATGTCGGACGAAGATCTACCAAAAGGATGGGAAAAAAGAATGAGTCGTTCAACCGGTTAGATTATTATATTTATTAAAATTTTACACGTTTGACAATTTTTGTTGAAATATACCATTATTAAAAATATATATAAATACAAAAAGAATAAACTTTCAAACGCATAATGACAATTTAGATTTTAAAGCATGGGATAATATATTTCTACTATATGCTAAATATATGTGCTCTTTACATTTAAATAGGGAGAACTTTTTCCTTAAATGTTTTTAATATTAAAAAAAGTTGAATTTATTTATTTAAAGTAGATGCATTTCTCTACTTCCTCCCCCCCCCCCCATTTTTTTTTAAATGCTCAAAATCTAATTTTGGTTATTTGTCTAATGTAAATGTGAAAGAAGTTTAGAGAATTTTCCAAATTTTCACTTATACGTTTAATATTTCCTTGCAAAAATTCTTAACAGTCTGAGTTATGTATAAAAGGTAATGAAATAGGATGAAGTATATATTTCTGCCTCTGATAGGTAAGCATTTCTCCCAGTTCTGAGGTTTCATATTTCAAATTAAGGATACTGCATATCTTTCCTACCACTTTGATTTCAGAACAAATTCCACACTCTTGACTAACCTAACCTGTATATGAACCTAACCTAAAGTAACTTGTAAACAATAATTAATCAAAATACAAAACTTCTTCTTTCTCCACTCAATCATATTAGGGTATCAAGCTTGTAAAGTTGACAACCATCATGACTGGGTGGAGTAGAATGCGTCTGCCTTTGTCATTAAGACTGGGAGCACTACTCAGTGACAGGCCGACTTAGCTCCAAAAGAAATGGCCGCCTCTGACAGAGGAACAGACGCCATGTGCAGCCGCTCTTAACATGGAGTACAAACACTGCTCATCCTGTATCCCTGGATTAGGAGCCCTTACAGGGTACTATCAGCTGGGCCAGCTGAGCCCAGGTTTTTTAGTGATCTTGTTACTGGTCCCCCTCCTCCTTTTTCATCCAGGCTTGGGACCGGCAAAGGCGGAGCTAAAATACAAAACTAAATTTAGTGAAGTTATAATGATTTGTTTCTTCTATACTGGGTGAACTTTCAAGTCAAAAGGTTTATCTTCATGGCCATAACCATTGGATGGCATCATTGCAAAATACAGTAGAACCTCCATGAGAGGACACTTCCGCTAAAGGACACCTCTCTATAAAGGACAGTTTTCATTTAAAAAATTACCATTTTTACTATTTTGACATCCCGATAAGAGGACACCTCTTCCTAAAGGACACTTTGGCTCTGCAATTAGGTGTCCTTTACAGAGAGGTTCTACTATATATATATATTGAAACAACATTAAGCAGAACTAGTGACAGCAGTTTAGAGAGTGGTTAGCTGCTTGTGAACAATCTTTGTAAGACAACTAGAATTCTTTTTGTATGTGTGAAGATGGTACTGCTAACAAAACATCCCATATATACAGTAGAACCTCCTGAGTAGACACCCTGCTAGCGGACACCTCTCCACAAAGGACAGTTTTACAAAATTACCATTTTTGCTATTTTGACACTCCGGTAAGAGGACACCTCTCCCTAAAGGACACTTTGGTTCTGCAATTAGGTGTCCTTTACAGGGAGGTTCTACTGTATGTATAAATTACTTGCTACCCTGGGATATATCCCTATACTATTATCATCTGTAATGGTGTCATCTTGACATGCTGTCATTGGGCTAACAAAGGTTTACCTCTGCTGATAAACACTTTTGGTCTGACCATGTTATCAATGAAACTTGGTTTACTTTTATACTCTGGCTAAACACTTTATGTAAGTATGTAAATTGAACTCTTTACTTTCTACTTGTAAAGACATGTTGTGTACTTTACAGTAAAGTAGTCACCAACCTTCTACCCACCATGATATCATGGCCATGTATACTTAGAATTAAGTAACCAAACAAAGGATT
>CP092872.1:66040831-66146086 GCA_030710605.1 Cordylochernes scorpioides
TTGTTAATTAGAAAAGTGCAATTAACAATTAATTAATTGTTAATTGTAAAAATACAATTAACAATTGATTAATTGTTAATTGTGAAAATTACAATTAACAATTAATCAATTGTTAATCTTTAATAAATCATTTTAATTAATATTTGCCCAACACTGCCTGAGATAAAAAGTGTTTTTATTAAATACAACACACCTTTACCACCGTCAGCTGCAGTTGAACGCCTTTTTTCTTTTGCGACAATGACAAATCTGCCAAAGAGTCACAAATTGTCGGACAGCATGTTCGAGAAGAGAGTGGTACTGAAATGCAGTGTTGGGCATTAAAAAATTATTTTTCAATTAAATTGAAGTGCAATTAACAATTAATCAATTGTTAATCTTTAATAAATCATTTTAATTAATATTTGCCCAACACTGTGTAACACCTACATGGCAGAAGTTACAGATCCAAATGGTGACAAAACCACCTCATTCCCCCAGGAATATCAACAAAGAAGCTAACAGCAATGCTTTCCGCAAATTTTCCATCTATATATATATATATATGAAAAAATGAAAGAAGTGGGTTAGTTGTTGATATAAAAAATAAAAAAGGCATTTCCTGACCACGAGCACATGTGCTTTTTAGATGGCAGTTCGCCATCTAGTGGAGCAAAAATAAACTAAATGTTTATTCAACTTTCTCTGTGATATTTGGCCAACCTATGTGAATCAATGTTTCCATAGTCATATATTTTATTAGGCTTTGTGAAGAATCCAAATTCAATGACTACATGAAGGCTCTGTGTATGATGATGGTAACAACGCTGTTTCCGAAATGTCACACATTATTTATTGATTTGGCCTTGTTACCTTATGTTTCTAATATTGATCTAAAAATAGACTATATTTTGTCATTAGAGACACAAAACTATATGCCATCTCTTTTTTTGTTAACTTCCCAGGTAAAATTTCCAGCTATAGAAATGGCCCAGTCACTTCACCAGCCACCCTTGTTGCTCTCACAAAATCAGGTTTTCAGAAACAATAGATTTATAATGCAATACAATGCGGCTTATGATTGTAGAACGACATTTGAAAATATCCCGCATCTTTTGAACGAAAAATCAAAATTTATTTTAAGGAGAAATGACGATTATTTCTAACCTTAGGGATGTAGTATAATAGGATGAATTGAGATGAGTAATGATAAACAGAAAAATAGTGTATTTTCTAATATCGCTCTACAATCATAAGCCGCATTGTATTGCATTATAAATTACTTTATATAATATTTATGAACGGAAAAATATGTTCAGGGTAGCCTAGTGGACATGGAATCTGCCCGGTAAGCGGAACACTGTGGGTTTGTTTCCCATCCCTGGACACTTTATTTTTCCGTTTATCATTACTCTTCACAATTCATCCTTTCATACTTCATCCCTAAGGTTAGAAATAATCGTTATTTCTCCTTAAAATAAATTTCGATTTTTCGTTCAAAAGAAACATTTGCGGGATATTTTCAAATGTCGTTTTACAGAAACAATAAATGTTCTGAGCTTGCCACAGCTGGTGTTGTGGCTCAGTCAGCAAGCTACCAGAGTTTGTATTGAGAGTTTTACATCTATTGTCATGAGAGAGAACTTTCTTGAGATATCAATTCCCTCCTGCACCATTAGCGTGATACTGTTACAAAAAAAAATTGGAACTAACATTAAAAAATAACTAATCAACTATTTTTCAATTTAAAACAATAATAATAAATTGTTTCTGTGCTTCCCTTCCTCTTCTTTCTTAACTCCACTCAATAATATCAGGGTATCAAGCTTGTAGAGTTGACAACCATCATGACTGGGTGAAGTAGAATGCGTCTGCCTTTGTCATTAAGACTGGGAGCACTACTCAGTGGCAGGCCGACTTAGCTCCAAAGAAATGGCCACCTCTGACATGAGGAACAGACGCCATGTGCAGCCGCTCCTAACATGGAGTACAAATGCTGCTCATCCTCTATCCCTGGATTAGGAGCCCTTACAGGGTACTATCAGCCGGGCCAGCTGAACCCAGGTTTTTTAGTGAGCTTGTTACTGCTCCCCCTCCTCCTTTTTCATCCGGGCTTGGGACAGGCAAAGGCTTCCCTTCCTTAATTGCACAAGTCAACCACACCGGTGAGTGAGAGTAACCAAACAGGGCTCTGACACTTTGTGTGGAAGTCAAAGTATTTCTTCAGTGAAAGGGGTTGTAACTATGATCATCATAAACTCCACTTTGTGTATTTGTGTTTTAATGAAATCACCCACTGAAAAGAGAGTGCCATCTTTACCACATCTCAAAATGATATTTAGATACAAGAAAATAAGACCTAAACCAAATAATTTCATAGTGCGTGACATTTCGGTTACAGCATTGTTACCATCATCAGACAAAATAGTAAATGAAAAAAACATCGCAGCATGTTCTTAAATAGTACTGTGTGTGTGTTATCAAGTCAATATCAATACTATTTAAGAACATGCTGTGGTATTTTTTCTCAATTACTCTTTTGTCTGATGATGGTAACAATACTGCTACCGAAATGTCACACACTATTAAATTATTTGGATTAAGTCTTATTTTCTTGTATCTATAATCCAAACTGTGCTTTATCAAAATGATATTTATAATTGCTTAAATCTCTCCAAGTTTCAATTTGGATCATTTTGGATTCCACAACTAGAAGATGGTATCATATGGGACATTGCTGGAGTAGATTGTCTGTAGCCATGTAACACCTACATGGCAGAAGTTACGGACCCAAATGGTGACAAAACCTCCTCATTCCCACAGGAATATCAACAAAGAAGCTAACAGCAATGCTTTCCACAGATTCCACTTCATATCTCTCTTTCAGCCTGCCACAGAGTAAGTCTTAATGACAAAGGCAGATGTATTCTACTTCACCTTTGTCAATTCAAGCTCTACAGGTTTGATAATATGATTGAGTAGAGATAAGAAAGAAGAATAAGACTTCAAATCTCTCAAGTTGACAGACATGCAACAGATGCCAAAACAAAAGTGTCCAACTCCTTGATTCTACCAGGCCACCAAACAATCCAGGAAATACCATCAAGTAATTGAGCAAGGCTGGCAGCAAAGTTATCCCAGCACCACCATTGATGGATGTCAAACACCCTAGTTGTGACACTAGTGGTGACTCAAGTTGACAAACATGCAACAGATGTCATCTCCTTGATTCTACCAGGCCACCAAACAATCCAGGAAATACCATCAAGTAATTGAGCAAGGCTGGCAGCAAAGTTATCCCAGCACCACCATTGATGGATGTCAAACACCCTAGTTGTGACACTAGTGGTGACTCAAGTTGACAAACATGCAACAGATGTCATCTCCTTGATTCTACCAGGCCACCAAACAATCCAGGAAATACCATCAAGTAATTGAGCAAGGCTGGCAGCAAAGTTATCCCAGCACCACCATTGATGGATGTCAAACACCCTAGTTGTGACACTAGTGGTGACTCAAGTTGACAAACATGCAACAGATGTCATCTCCTTGATTCTACCAGGCCACCAAACAATCCAGGAAATACCATCAAGTAATTGAGCAAGGCTGGCAGCAAAGTTATCCCAGCACCACCATTGATGGATGTCAAACACCCTAGTTGTGACACTAGTGGTGACTCAAGTTGACAAACATGCAACAGATGTCATCTCCTTGATTCTACCAGGCCACCAAACAATCCAGGAAATACCATCAAGTAATTGAGCAAGGCTGGCAGCAAAGTTATCCCAGCACCACCATTGATGGATGTCAAACACCCTAGTTGTGACACTAGTGGTGACTCAAGTTGACAAACATGCAACAGATGTCATCTCCTTGATTCTACCAGGCCACCAAACAATCCAGGAAATACCATCAAGTAATTGAACAAGGCTGGCAGCAAAGTTATCCCAGCACCACCATTGATGGATGTCAAACACCCTAGTTGTGACACTAGTGGTGACTCAAGTTTACAACTGCACACTCATCTAGAGAGTCTTGTATCATTGACCTTAAGGATATTCATTTTTATGGTCAATTCTTGGGCACATATACCCCCAAAAAAACACAAGGTAATAAGACCAAATCCAAATAAATAGTATGTGACATTTCGGTAGCAGCATTGTTACCATCATCAGACTGAATGAGTACTGAAACATCCCACATTGTTTATTTGGATTTGGTATTATTATCTTGTGTTTCCAATCTATAATCCAAATTGTACCTTTTATCACTCACTATATCTCAAAAGGTAAAACCAAGATCAAAAATAAATGTATACTTCATGCTTTACAGTAATGTAATACTTATCCGCTCTCAGACACAAGTACAGTACTCTTGTTTAAAATATTTTGTATTTTAAATGTTTTTCACAATTTTATCATGAACAATACTCTTGGGTATGGAGTTACTCCATATATATATATATCCTGGCCAGAAGTCCTCCTCTACGTGACGGGCGGGAGAAACAGCACAAGTAAGGGATTGCCCTGTAGTACGGTGTCGTGAGCCCTGAGCCGCTACGGTAACTGTGAACAGGGGACTCTGAAATGTGGCTGACTAACGGGGCTATGGTACCCCTCTTTCTATGGAGCAACAAAATCAGAAATATTTATTTTATATATATATTATTGGATCTTGTCATTTATATCTATAATCTGATCATTACCCCCATCACTTAGTCTCATTTAGTTTAAAATACCATTATATTGGTATTATCATGGAAATATTGGAGAGGAGTGGACTTCAGGAATTGGTTTAACCATGGAGATAAGCACCACCACCATCATCATCATGGAAATAATTAAGGTATGGAAATTGAATGTACAATTGAATGGAAAGTACACATGGCCATGATATCATGGTGGGTAGAAGGTTGGTGACTACTTTACTGTAAAGTACACAACATGTCTTTACATGTAGAAAGTAAAGAGTTCAATTTTCATACTTACATCAAGTGTTTAGCCAGAGTATAAAAGTAAACCAAGTTTCATTGATAACATGGTCAGACCAAAGTGTTTATCAGCAGAGGTAAACCTTTGTTAGCCCAATGACAGCATGTCAAGATGACACCATTACAGATGATAATAGTATAGGGATATATCCCAGGGTAGCAAGTAATTTATATATACAGTAGAACTACCTCGCTGTAAAGGACACCTAATTGCAGAGCCAAAGTGTCCTTTTAGGGAGAGGTGTCCTCTTACCGGAGTGTCAAAATAGCCAAAATGGTAATTTTGTAAATGAAAACTGTCCTTTGAGGAGAGGTGTCCGCTAGCAGGGTGTCTACTCAGAAGGTTCTACTGTGTATATGGGATGTTTTGTTAGCAGTACCATCTTCACACATACAAAAAGAATTCTAGTTGTCTTACAAAGATTGTTCACAAGCAGCTAACCACTCTCTAAACTGCTGTCACTAGTTCTGCGTAATGTTGTTTCAATATATATATATATAGTAGAACCTCTCTGTAAAGGACACCGAATTGCAGCGCCAAAGTGTCCTTTAGGAAGAGGTGTCCTCTTATCGGGATGTCAAAATAGTAAAAATGGTAATTTTTAAAATGAAAACAGTCCTTTATAGAGAGGTGTCCTTTAGCGGAAGTGTCCTCTCATGGAGGTTCTACTGTATTTTGCAATGATGCCATCATGGTGGTTATGGCCATGAAGATAAACCTTTTGACTTGAAAGTTCACCCAGTATAGAAGAAACAAATCATTATAACTGCACTAAATTTAGTTTTGTATTTTAGCTCCGCCTTTGCCGGTCCCAAGCCCGGATGAAAAAGGAGGAGGGGGACCAGTAACAAGATCACTAAAAAACCTGGGCTCAGCTGGCCCAGCTGATAGTACCCTGTAAGGGCTCCTAATCCAGGTATACAGGATAAGCAGCGTTTGTACTCCATGTTAGGAGCAGCTGCACATGGTGTCTGTTCCTCATGCCAGAGGCGGCCATTTCTTTTGGAGCTAAGTCGGCCTGTCACTGAGTAGTGCTCCCAGTCTTAATGACAAAGGCAGACGCATTCTACTCCACCCAGTCATGATGGTTGTCAACTTTACAAGCTTGATACCCTAATATGATTGAGTGGAGAAAGAAGAAGTTTTGTATTTTGATTAGTTATTGTTTACAAGTTACTTTAGGTTAGGTTCATATACAGGTTAGGTTAGTCAAGAGTGTGGAATTTGTTCTGAAATCAAAGTGGTAGGAAAGATATGCAGTATCCTTAATTTGAAATATGAAACCTCAGAACTGGGAGAAATGCTTACCTATCAGAAGCAGAAATATATACTTCATCCTATTTCATTACCTTTTATACATAACTCAGACTGTTAAAAATTTTTGCAAAGAAATATTAAACGTATTTTCACATTTACATTAGACAAATAACCAAAATTAGATTTTGAGCATTTAAAAAAAAAAAAAGGGGGGGGGGGGAGAGAGAAAGTAGAGAAATGCATCTACTTTAAATAAATTCAACTTTTTTTAATATTAAAAACATTTAAGGAAAAAGCTCTCCCTATTTAAATGTGAAGAGCACACATATTTAGCATATAGTAGAAATATATTATCCCATGCTTTAAAATCTAAAAAAATTGTCATTATGCGTTTGAAAGTTTATTCTTTTTGTATTTATATATATTTCTAATAATGGTATATTTCAACAATAATTGTCAAACGTGTAAAATTTTAATAAATATAATAATCTAACCGGTTGAACGACTCATTCTTTTTTCCCATCCTTTTGGTAGATCTTCGTCCGACATTATGTTTTGTGTATTAAAATTGATATGTTGAGGAGTTTAATTGAAAGCACACACGGGATGAAGAAAATATTATATGAGCGAAAACACCCTAACCAAAAGCTCAATATTTTTGTACAATATTTAGTATTTGACTACATTGATTTCAACAGCTGATCTTTTTTTTCAATGATAACACCTTTCACTTTGAATTTTATTTAAACACCGTATAGTATTTAATTTTTAAAATTAGGAAAAATTTATAAACTTCAATCTTTAGCTAAAATATATAATTAAAGTCAACATATTTGAAAGAAAATAAATAAATATTAAATCATCTATATTTATAATTAGAAATTACTCTGTCTCTATCATCACATTGTTTGCTGCGACTTATTTTGATGGATTAATTCTTTTATCTGATATGGGGACTTTCGTTTGTTTTTATATTTAACAAAATTGCATATAAATGTTAAAAATGAATTTTGCTACGAAATTTTTTGATTCAATACCCATGACGGAATATGGATTTGCAGCGTTAAATCGTATTGCACGTAGCTTTATATGCTCATATATAAAAAACAATGATATCTTTATAAAGGAACCAGATATAAATGTCAACATCAAAGGTGAGGAAGGTTTCAAAATAATTGATGTATCAGAAATATGTATTAGTGAAGAGAAATTGAATGAGAGTATCAAAGATTATTCTTTGCCTTTCACTTTTTTGAAATTCAATATAAAGAACATTGAAATAAGGATAGCAATTGAATTTAGTATATCAAAACAAGTGATTTCTAAAGATCAACCAATTTTCATTACAATAAGGGATTTGTGCCTATCTCTTTCTCCAATGGATTTAAAAGGTGGTTTGCCTGCAGCACTTGATGAACTCCTAGGATCATTTCATGAATCCATTAAGGAACATCTAGAAAATGAAGAACCTCTTGCAAATTGTAAACCTATTGATGCCAAAGAAACATTTGCAGAATACATTAATTCAATGCTAAACAATATTAGGATAATTTTTGAAAATCCTGTTTTAAATGTGCAATATTCACCTCAAGACCATGTAAATTCCAAAATTAATTTGCAAATTAAATTGGACAGAGCTACCATTTCATTTGAAAATGATGAGAAGAAATTTGTATTGGAAGGTTTGCATGTATATTTGTGTGAACACACGTCAGAAAATGCTTCAAATCAAGCAAATCATTTACGGGAGCCTACCTTAATAATGAAACTTGAAGGTAAGGTAGAAATAGTATTCAAATATAAACAGAAAGATATTGTAAATAGTAATCTGTCCTGTGATAATATGCTTGATGTTCGGATCATTGCTAGGTCTATCAATGTCTTTATGTCACCATGTCAACTTCATGTCCTACGTCAATTGATAAATGCCTTTATGGACTTTTATCAACCTACAAGTCGACATAATGGACAGACCATGGGAATGAGCAGATCTCTTAACACAGAAGATCTAAATAATGCCCAATATGATTTGCTAAATCAATGTGATTTGCTAAATAGGGAGAAACCCTGGTCCCAAGATACTTCAACAGATTCCTTTTATTCCTTCAATAATGACTCTACTATAAGAACTTCTCAACATAATATCTTCCATGACAGTGTTGATAAGAAGTTTTTTGCTTTGGAAATTTCTGATTTCACACTAATACTTCTGCAAGATGAAGTTGATGACCTTCCAATTCTGGCTCATAACTACTTCCAAACTAGAGAATGTACCACTAACCATCAATATGCAGCCGTTTCTGGGTTTACTTTAGAATGTTATCATAAAAGTGATCGTTCAGGTATTAGTTCTAATTATAAAGCCTCTGCCAATGTCATTTCAGTACTCGAAAATCTTTTCCAGCCAGAGAAAATCACCACTAACCTTTTAGAGTTCAAAGTTGGAAATGATGCAAAAGAACAGAGAATGGGACAATGCTGTGAGATGTCATTTGCACAGAAGCAAACTTATGATTCTGTAGGGACATCCTCTCTGGAAATTATATTGAAACCCTTTGTCACAGAAATAGACATTTCAATGATGGATAGGATCTATTACCTCTATAATCCAAAACCATTCTGTGAGCATTTCCCCACTACTTCTAGGGATCCCTCCGCCCTGCCAGATTCTGGGACCAAAATAGCTCTAAGCCTCAGCTCTAAGTATGTAGAAGCCTCTATCAGCATTCCTATCCCAGACTTGAGGCCTCGCCTCCACAGGAGACCCAGCTGGATCAGAAGTGTCCGCCCGGAGAGCCTGAAGCTTCAGTTCTCAGACTTCAGCTTGCAGACTGAACTTGGAGGCTACACTACTGTGCTGGACATCAAGGTGAAAGAGATTCTAGGCTCCCTAGTGGAACCTAATGAGTGCACTTTTATATTGGCTGTTAAACCTCCTGATGAAGTCCTCAAAGGCTTCGACTGGCCTCGGATGCTGATCACCCTGAACAGCCAGCCCACCCACTCTCCTCTCTTCTACCGCAGTGCCATCATGGCTGCATCCATTGACCCTAACTCCCTCAGGTTGGACATTGAAGGCCTAAACAAAAACTCCCTCTTTGCTACCCGTTCCCTGATGCTCCCCACTTCTAAGAATTCCCACACTTCACTGCAGGTCCCCAACAAGCGGGAGGAGATCAGAAACTTTGTCTCCCAGACCATTGCCAACTCCCTGGTGACAGTGGAGATGACAGCCCCCAGGGTGACCCTCCACCTCCTACAGAAGAGCAAGTACGAGCTGCTGTACAACCGGCTCTTCAAGGACCTGGCCCTCTGGGAATCCCTGAGGATCAATCAGCTGGTGGAGAACAAGAATCTCTTCTACTTCTGTCGATCCTCCCAAGACTCCAGTTCGGAGGAGGAAGATGACTCCCCGAGCCTGCATTACACACACTTCAATGACCAGAACTTCAACTTTGCTCCAGACAACCCTATGAGGATGCCACTGCCAAGCACCAATTTTCCCTTCTGGTCACCATAAACTCTGGCACCTTCAAAACCTGTGAGGAGGCCAATGTTGTGATTAAGGTAGCAGAATCCCAGCTGTTTGTGACATCTGGCTACGAGGGAGAAGTGGGTAGGGCCATGGCAGCTGTCCAGGCCAACAATGTGGTGGTCTTCCACAATAAGATCGCAGTCCTTCGTCCTAAAAGGGAGAGAGACAATGAAAAC
Source organism: Cordylochernes scorpioides (assembly GCA_030710605.1). Taxonomy (NCBI): domain Eukaryota; kingdom Metazoa; phylum Arthropoda; class Arachnida; order Pseudoscorpiones; family Chernetidae; genus Cordylochernes; species Cordylochernes scorpioides. Next base: position 66,050,770 of record CP092872.1, read on the forward strand.
CTAACTGTTGTGACATCGTGCAAAATGAACCCCTGCGGCCTTTCTCAAACCATTGAAGTGGGTGTTGGGATAACAGGAATGCTGTTGCACTACAAAGATTTTGACTATTCCTTGAAATGGGTGCCAGTTCTGATGGAATTCTTTGATGTGGCGAGCTATCCAGTGGAAGGAGATCAGATGAAGGATCCCAACTATGAGCTGGATGTCTCTATCAATTCCTCTGCCATAGACTACTCCCCCGGCACAGTGGACTACCGGGCCTACCTGCAGATGGAAGCCCTCATGGTGCACACCAATTTCTCAGTTCACAAGTTTTTCCTGGAGAATTTTGCCATCCGCCTCAATGATAAACCTGGGAAAGGCATATTTGGCGAGCACTACGTGAAAGTCCTGGAGTCTGAATTTCTGGAGTTATCACTGGCCAATCAGATCAACCCAGAAAAGTTGGATGAACTCTGCCAAGACCTGAAGGTCTACAACAACATGATCCACATATGGGCTTGCAGTGACTCCCTCAAGGCCTTCATTGTTCTTGTCAGTAGGTTTATAGAGGAATTCTCTCCAGAGGAAGAAGGTGATCTGACCCAATCATCTTCCAGCAATCATCTGGGCAGTGAATCCCTGATGAATGACATTTTGAGTGAGTCTGAGCCTCCAACTTCCACCATAGAACATCCTAGCAACCACCTCCAAGAAGTCAAGGAGGAAAATGGAGAGGTGTCTGAGCTTGAAGATGATGACGATGAGTTTTGTTGCATTGAGGTGGAACTTGGAGCCGGAATCTCTTCTCGCTCCGGACAGCCCAGTTTCCGTCTGCTGGGAGAGAATGGGCTGGGAATATCCAACAAAAGTTTCCTGATCCCTCCTGAAGAGCAGTTGGATGGAATGGAATGCCCCACCAAGTACCCCTATCCTCTGATGAGGTACATCATTAAGGAAATGTCCCTTGTGCTTCACCTCTTTGGGGGAAGTGATTTCTCCTCGGAACCAGCCAGGAACCCAAGCAAATCATCCTCCAGCGCCAGCAAATCCTCCAATAGAAATGAAGAAGTCCTAATGGAAGTGAATGTGAATAAGCTCCGAGTCAATTACTCCATCTTCCCCCCTGAGAGCAACTACAACTCCCGGCTAGTGGTTGTGATGAAACAATTCAACATTGAAGACAAGCTGGCAGCCTCCAAGCTCCACAAGTTCCTCTGTCCCTATGTCAGTGAGAAGCATCCCTTGAGGTCCCATTCCAACCAGATGGAGCTACGGGTGGCCTTCTACAAGCCAGAGAATGAGTGCGATATCTACCTGACTGTCTCCCCACTGAGACTGAACATAGATCAGACCTCCCTCTACTTCCTGGTAGAGTACTTGAAAGCTGTCTTTGAGGATAGCTCCTCCTTCGTTACCAAACAGACGGAGAAGAAGCCCATCTACATCAAGACTTTTGTCCTGTTCCCAGAGGTGCCATGTAAAATTGACTATAGTGGCAAAAATGAGCAGAGTGACTACAGCCTTGCCTCCATCCCTCTAAATTACTTCAACTTCAATGACACAGACCTGATGCTGAAATCTATCTGCATCCGTGGGGTGCTGGGACTGGAGAAGCTAGCCTTTGCAATACTAGCAGAGTGGCTAACAGATGTCTCCCAGAATCAGTACCACATCATCCTGAGCAGTATAGGCAAGCTGCCTTACATCCGCAAGGCCCTAGCTGGGGTCTGGAACCTCATCTACCAGCCCTACCACCACTACATGCTGGATGGAAGGCTGATGCGGGGCCTGCAGAAAGGCACAGAGTCCTTCAAGACAGACACAGTGGGGTCTATCCTAGAGCTCTTCAATGAGATCCTGGAGAGCATCCAGAATGCAGCCCAGTTCATCGAGGGCTGCATGATCCCAGGACCTTCATTGCCTCCACCAGGCAAGCAGGTGCCCAAGGATGTGCAGGAAGGTTTCAAGATGGCCGCAGAGATGATCAAGGACAGCATCAGCAACCTGGGTACCAGGATCCTCACCATCACCAAGGAGGAGCACAGGCACAAGGGTCTGCCAGGTGCCATAGGAGGCTTGACTCGACATGCCCCCTCAGCCTTTGTCACAGAGCCCATCAAAGTCACATCCAGAGTGGTCTCTGTCGTCATAGAAGGTGCAAAGAATGATCTTATCCCTAATGCCCATAGAGATGCCCTGGAAAAATGGAAGCACGTGAAGCACAAGTAGGATTTATTTGTGACCCCCCTCTCTATTGTGTTTTATGGTTATCTTTATATATATATATATATACAATTAACCAATTCTCTCTTGCTAACACTTATCAATTTTATTCTCTAAATTCTTTTAAACCTTTTTTTTTCTCTATCAAAATCAAATTTTCATTGTATTGGGCATTTTTTTTTTTACTTCAAAATTTCACTCTGCCAAGAAGTTTTCAAGTCAGATTTTTATTATCTATTTTAATGATTTTTTCTTTTTAATGTATACCCTTTTTTCTCTTTCTCCTGTTTTGTTGATCTTCAATATATTTCTCAAATTCCTCCTTTTGTCTTCTAAGATCATTTAATTGGAACAAGGTGCAATTTTTACTTCATTTAAAAATAAATAAATTTTAAACAGAACTTTTCTCTTGTCTAATATAATATATAAATAATTATGCATCTCAAATTATAGTCTTTATTATATTTTGTTTTAATATTATATATAAAAATATATATAGCTGTTAATTATATAAACCTATAATAAAAACATAGCTTTTTTTTTTTTTGCAACTCTTTCAAATGTAAATTTAAATAATGGAAAAGATATAAGAATTTACGCATTGAATCTATAAATGTAAAATATTAATAACTCCATATATATTGGCAAATATATATAATGGAAATTAATTTTTAATAAAACGCACATCTATTTGAAAAAAAAAAAAATAGTAAATGATGTTTATTGGTTATTGTGTACAAAAGTAAATAAATGTTTGAAGTAATAATATTCTATGCATAAAATAATAATTCATCAGTCAATGTTTGGATATATAAAAAATGGATTAAAAAAATATCCCAGAATATATATTTTATATGATTTCTAAGTGTCATTCAGTCTTTTTTCTTCTTTTTAATCTTGATAGGAAAATATTTTGAAGTTTTTTTTTTTTTTTAATAGTATCTAAGTACATAAAAGTTTTTTTTTTTTCTTTTTTTTTTTCAACTTTATTCTATCTATGATCACAATATAATTACATTTCAAAGAAAGAAATGACAACACTGTTGACATGTGGGTGAATGGCTTTTGGCCAACTATTTCTACTATTTAGAACAAGTTTTTTCTTTTCTTTTTTAAACCCTGTACATAAATATTTATCCCACCATTTTTATTATTTAATGGGAAGGTTAATTCTCTCCTCCTCCCTGTCTCTAACTTCATTTGTTGTGTTAGACATCTATTGTTCCTTATATTAGTGAGATACCTATATTATAAATTGTGTAAATACAACTGCGTGTGTGTTCACGTACATTTATCTGTATAAAAATTTTATGTAATAAAAATATAAAATCTTATCTCTCTTTTTTTTTTTTATTATTATTATCATTATTTGGTTGATTTTTTTATACTTTAATATCAAAATTCAAAACTATTATAGACGCGTATGATTCTTTTTTAAAAATAAATAATTTCCATTGCAGTAAGGACAGTAGAAATTGTTTATTTATTAAAAGAATCATACGTGTCTATAATAGTTTCGACTTTTGATAACAGATGGCGCGCTAATGCATCAAAATGCTTTAATATATTTACACTTATGCACAAAACTTAGGAAAGTTGTACCTTTTAGCATGTATAGCAGGATTCAAACAATAACTCATGAACAAAACTTATGAAAGTTGTACCTTTTAGCATGTATATCAGGAATCAGACTATAACTCATGAACAAAACTTAAGGAAGTTGTGCCTTTTAGCATGAGTATCAGGATTAAGACAATAAGTCTGAAAGATACAAAGTTACCTTTATTGAAGACACATGAGATAACAAAGTGCAATCAAAATTGCCTTTGTCTCCAAAAAAAAATAGATAACAGCCGACAACAAAGACTTTCCATAAGTTTTGTCTATGAGCTTGTTTACTATAATGAAGGATGGTATTTATGTGCCAAAATGGAGAATCATATTCTGGCCTAAAATTGGTAAAATACCTTATTGGCAAATTTTACTGATTTCAAACTCCTATTATAGGATGTTAATGGAATTGAAACCACCCCTTTACTGATGAGGACCTTAGCCTGGAACCAATGGCATACAGGTTGTTGGCCTTTTGTCTGGATTTACCAAAGCTGATGTTATAGCTGATTTACCCATCTGAGTCTGCATACTTTTTGCTGAGATTATTCATAATGCATTGTTTCTATGTTTTTCTAAAGAAGAAATGCCTCCCTTTTGGTATATTTTTGTTGTAAATCTTGACTTTTTATCCACAAAATACAAGGTAAAAAGATCAAATCTAAATAAATAGTATATGACATTTTGGTAACAGCATTGTCTGATGATGGTAACAACACTGTTACCAAAATGTCACACACTATTTATTTAGATTTGGTCTTAATACCTTGTACAGTGGACCCTCGGTTTGCGAGCATAATCCGTTCCAGAGCCATGCTCGTACTCCAAAACGCTCGTAGTGCGAAACTAATTTCTTATTTTTAATAATTGAAACTCGGGCAATTCTTCTTGCTACGAACAATTGCACAGTTTCCCACATTTTACATATTTCCCGAATCTGATCTGAAGGGAGGGATCCCAGTGAATTTTCATCCATCACGATTACGGGCAACCATCACGAGTTGCTCGTAATGCGAAATTTCACTCGTAATCCGAGGTAAAATTTTTCAAAAAATTTTGCTCGTACTGCGAAAAGCTCGTACTCCAAGGTGCTCGTAAACCGAGGGTCCACTGTAGTTCTAATCTATAATCCAAAGTGTACCTTATCATTTCTCCACAAAAATGTGTTACACCTATAATTTTGAAAGAGATTGAGATGGACACTACTTTATTACAATGTCCATATACGGTTAAATATAAAATATATATATATGTCGTGATCGAATGGAAGGGTGCAACCATTATGCATGCATTCCCAAGAATTAGTTCCAGTCAATCAAGTAGATGGAGAATTTGCATATTTACATTTTAACACAAGCTCAACATATTTACATACTTATTTTGGCGAAAAGAAATTATACATCTAGGATATTATACAAATTATGACATATATATATGAATAAATAAGATTGTAAAAAATGGATAAACATAGATAAATAAATGTAAAATTAATAAATATACATTTATATAAAATATGTATTCATTGGTAGCGTCCACCACGAGAAAGACTCCGTCACCGATGAATTCCCAGAGTTCTTTCCCACAGAATGGGTAGGTCGATGTGATGGCTTTGGCAGAGAGAGTGGCTAGAACCTTACATTACATAATTCTCCTGGAAGCTGTTGTTTCTAATCTTACAAAGACAGTTTCTCTTTAGAGGGAATGGAGGAGCTCTAACTTGCTGGACATGTGTTGTTAGCCGGTTCTGCTACTATAGAGGTAGACTTACTTCAGGCACCAGCAATCTTTTTAAAAGCTTATCAATGAATAAAGGCCAAATATAAATAAATAGTGTGTGACATTTCATTAACAGCATTGTTACCGAAATGTCACACTTTTTTTTTTTGCTTATCCCAAATACTCGTGGTACAGGCCATGATAATCATGGTGGGTAGAAGTAGGCGACTGCTTTTACTGTAAGTGCACCACATGTCTACACATGTGAAAAGCAGTTCGACTTTGCACATACAAATGTGCCTGAGCCCTGTTTGGTTACTTGCACTCTCTGGTGGGGTTGGACTTTTACAAGAATCGAGGGCCATTGGAACATTTTTTTTTATGTCACACTTTATTTATTTAGATTTGGTCTTCTTAATACCTTTTATTTTTAAACTATTTATACAAATTGTACATTATAATTATTTATTAAATAAATTATATGTTACATTTCATTAACAGGATTGTTACATTTTTATGCAAAAGTAATGAATACTCAGTAAATATACTTGCAAGCATTCAGTACTCTTGTCTGAAGTTGGCAACACCGCTATTGTGACATATCATTTATTCACTAGGTTAGTTTCTATAATACAAATTGTACCTTATCATACCTAGAAAATAGTATAGTAGAACCTTCCTGTAAAGGACACCTAATTGCAGAGCCAAAGTGTCCTTTAGGAAGAGGTGTCCTCTTACGGGAGAGTTGCTAAATTGTAAAAATGGTAATTTTGAAAATTAAACCTGTCCTTTGTAGAGAGGTGTCCGCCTAAAGGGAGATTCTACTGTATCACGAAATTATTATCATATTGCAAGGATCAATAATATTTTGTATTTATATTTTTACTGATTTACTAAAACCGATCTACATACACAAAAATGTCACCTATTTCAAATTATACAGGCTGGATTGAATCCTAAATTAGACTTTTTTTTTTACTTCTTTCCAAAAAATAAAAGGACTCAAAACAGAAATTCCTCCCAAAAAATAGAGGTCAATTTTAATCTTATATTACCCTACTGTGTCATACCCAATTGAAAAATAATCTTCTTTCTTATCTCCACTCAAACATATTAGGGTATCAAACTTGTAGAAGCCTGTTGATGGTGTCTGCCGGGAATGAGTAGAGCTCATCAATGGATGAGTCAATACAGTCAATGATGTGGTTTTCCACCATCATCATGACTGGGTGAAGTAGAATGCAGCTGCCTTTGTCATTAAGACTGGGAGCACTACTCAGTGGCAGGCCGACTTAGCTCCAAAAGAAATGGCCACCTCTGACCTGAGGAACAGACGCCATGTGCTGCCGCTCCTAACATGAAGTACAAACGCTGGGTTAACCACTGATGAGCCAAGCCCTCCCATTAATTTTTCCATTGAAGTAAGGGCAGTAGAAATTGTTTAATTTTTAAAAGAATTATACGCGTCTATAATAGTTTCGAATTTTCATAAAGAACACTTAGTTTGAAAGACAAGGAGTCCTCTTCCTGGAAAGCAGCTAATTGGAAAAAAATGGTAATTTTGATAATTAAAACTGTCGTTAATGGTGTTTGCTAGGGAGTTTATCTGCTATTGGAGGTTCTACTGTAGACATTGTAGGGTGATGTACAAATCTCTATCTATAGTATTTTATTACAATATCACTATTGTCGATGTTTAAAACACATTGTGTTAACACAGCAAACAACACTAACAAGATTTAGAACAGGCCATCTCAAGCCATTGAAGATGGAAAATAATAACAAAATCTATCCCACTTGCCCAAAATGTAGGTTGGCACCTGCACACAACTCCAGAACACATTTTAGCTTGTATTAGATACACTAAACAAGACCTTTGGGAGAGACCGCTGCTTATCATAAAACAGCTCGAGGAGCATGAACTCATGGAATTTGTATAATCTTTACATAAGGGGATAAGAAATAACAACAAGGTGTGTTCAATTTACATTTTTTACTTTTTGTGTCCAAAATTTGACTTTATGATACTTATTTATAAAATACACTCATGGACAAAACTTAAGGAAGTTGTAACTGTTAGCACATATATCAGGATTCAGACAATAACTCTCAAAGATGATAATGCACAATTTGGATTATAGATTAGAACTATAAGATATAAAGACCAAATAAGTTAATAGTGTGTGATGTTTCAGTAACAGCCTTGTTACCATCATCAGACAAAAGACTGAAGTCTGAAAGTTGTCTGATGATGGTAACAACGCTGTTACCGAAACATCACACACTATTAATTTATATGGATTTGGTCTTAATACCTTGTAATTCAACTCTGAAAAATATTTGATACACAGTAACCTTTATTGAAAACACACGAGATAACCAAGTGTGAACAAAATTGCCTCTGTCTCCTTAAAAAAATGATGACCGATCATATCAGACTTTCCACTTCTTTAAGTTTTGTCCATGAGTGTAGGTAACTTCAATATCCTGACTTTCATTACTCCAATCTCGTCAATAAAACAAACTCTTCTTCTTTCTTATCTCCACTCAATCATATTAGGGTATCAAGCTGGTAAAGCTTGAGACTTGACAACCATCATAACTGGGTGAAGTAGAATGTGTCTGCCTTTGTCATTAAAACTGGGAGCACTACTCAGTGGCATGCCGACTTAGCTCCAAAAGAAATGGCCGCCTCTGACATGAGGAACAGACGGCATGTGCAGCCGCTCCTAACATGGAGTACAAACGCTGCTCATCCTGTATCCCTGGATTAGGAGCCCTTACAGGGTACTATCAGCCGGGCCAGCAGAGCCCAGGTTTTTTAGTGAGCTTGTTACTGCTCCCCCGCCTCCTTTTTATCCGGGCTTGGGACCGGCAAAGGCGGAGTTATAAAACAAACTAGAGCTTGTACACCTTGTAAATGTTAGAAAGAACTGTTTTCCACCATGTGTAGACATGTGCTTCACAAACTCTACCCATAATAATGTCATCTGCCATTTCCTATGTAACACAGGATATAAGGTGACACAACCAAATTAATAGATTGTGTATGACATTCTGGTAACAGCACTGTTACCATCATCAGACCAACATACTAAATTTTAGGGTTCATAGAAAATAATTGTTTATTTTTTTTATCTGTATACTTCTATAATTTATTATTTAAATAATATTGTTACGACTCTTCTCAGCCTTCGATGTTTGCGTGCAAGGTTTCTGAGAAGACAATACAGCTTAGTACGGTATATTTATTTAAAATAAAAGGACTTAAAAGCGCGAATGTTTCTTTTAAACATAATACAAATTTCTACTGTCCTTACTGCGATGAAAAAATATATTTATTATAAGAGCTTTAAAGAGTAGATTAGTAACTATATACAGTAGATGGACTTGCCTTCATTGTCCGCCACTAGAGGGATCCTCCTCGTCACCGTCTTCCCGGTTAGTCCATACGGCCACTCGTCCGGAGCCCACCTGCCGCGTCTGTTGTCACCGCCGTTCTCCTTGCCGCAGGTCCTGTTGTCACCAGACAGACTTCTCTCCCCAGACTGACATGTCTTCTCGACACACAAACCCCCTTCAGGCTGGCCGCTCTCTCCGCTCCTCCCTTGTCTACGGCACCAGCTGGACTCCCCCGTCTGCCACACCCTCCTCTGGAATTTGTCAATCCACACTTCCCTGGAGGGGCCCCTGCATACCTTCTTCTCTTGGCTTTCCCACGTCTTCTTTTCTACTTCTTTGTTGCACCGCTTCAATATATATAATTTATATTAACATTATACTTCTATATTATTGTTTACACAACTGATAACAGTTGTTGTTGTCGTGTCCAATGAAGAGCCTCAGATGTCTCCGTGCATCTCTATCACAGCAGTCGCAATGTCCAATATCTTGGGTGTGTGAAGCTGCTGCTCTTAGATGCACTAAACAGGACCTTTGGGAGAGGCCGCTGCTCATCATAAAACAGCTCGAGGAGCATGAACTCATGGAATTCGTGTAATCTTTACACAAGGGGATAAGAAACAACAACAACAACAAGCTGCTGCTCTGGGTCCATGTCAGTTTTCTGCAAGGCTGCGGCCATTGCTGGACATGAGAATATGTGGGTAGGTGTTAGCTCCACACCAGGACATCTGATAACAGTACCAACTATTTAAAAACATGCTGTGATGTTTTTTCTCATTCAGTAATTTTATCCAATGATGGTAATAATGCTGTTACCGAAGCGTCAACCTCAATTTATTAATTTGGATTTGGTCTTGTTACCTTATGTAAGTAACGTGGTTATAACATTAGGTTCCAAGTTTTAAAACTCACAATTATTTTTACCGTGATTATCACTTTAAAAAAAAATCTTATTTCTTATCTCTACTCAATCATATCAGGGCATCAAGCTTGTAGAGCTTGAGACTACTGATGGTGTTTTCTGGGAATGAGTAGAACTCATAATGGATGGGCCTATAAATCAATAATGTGGTTTGGAGTTGCAAGTTGAAAATAACACTTAGTACATAGTGTGTGAAAACCTTGCAACCATTCTGGAAAGTCATTGTCCATAGATGACCAGACTTAAGTCTAGAAATCAAAGGCTGTTGTTCTCTTGGGAGGACAGAACTGGTGCTTGTCCCTCCTGCTCTGTACCAGTCATATGCAGCAGTAGATTTCCATTCTTGCTGGCATTGGGTCTTGATGGTATAAAGGAGGTCTCTTTCGTCTAGTTGGGTGATAGATTATCTGGCCTCAGGGTAGTCAAGAGTTCCAGACTTTGCCAGAGAGTCTGCTAGCTCATTTCCAGGAATTCCAACGTGAAATGGAAGCCATTGCTCTATAGCAGAGCTGTTGGCTGGGAGTCGGTTTATAGATTTAGTGATGCTCTTGAGAAGAAGTTCTTGGCTGGAGAAGAGGTTTGAAAGGTGTAAATGACTGCTCTTAAATCTGAGTAGATTATTATTTTGCTTGATGATTCTTTTTATTATCCCATTGTATAGTTATACAAGGTCAAAGACTGAATTCATGGATCAAATTTAAAATCTTTGATAGTTGGAATATAGGCCCTGTCTTGAGGCTCCCATACATTCCAAGAAGTGGTCCAGTGAGGCCTCTTTGATCTTGCAGATGGTGCATTGTGGAAGGTCTTGAAACCATCCTTGAAAAGGAGCGGTCTTGTATGGCCAGTTTTGAGCCTGGAAATACAGGTTTCTGCCTGTCGGTTCAACCCACATTCCAGAATAGCTCCAGGCTTTTGGTTCAGATACCAATGATGGAATGTTGACTCCTGGGTATTTCCTTGGATGTTTCTTGTATGAAGCCTTTGAAGTAGAAATCAAGGTTTAAGTTGGGTTTTGCTGCTGATTTTGTAATTCCATCCGCTGTGTCATTGCCTTTCAGTCCTATGTGGGATGGGTCCACTGGAAGGTGACTTGTGTGTTCCTGTGAAGCTTGTCTAAATTCAGAGCAACCTTTCTCAGGGACATTTGAGAGCTGGTATGACAATGGCTTGTATAGCTGACAGCGAGTCTGTAAAGAAAATAAGTTTATGTGGGTTTCCTTATCAATGTGTTCTAGGGCTAGGTTGATAGAGCTTGAGTATTGAACACAGAGCTCCCGAATTTTTTGATGACCTTGAGTTCCTGATTTTGGTTTCTGTCTTGTATGAGCACACCACTCCCTGCACCTCCATCTAACAGTCTAGATCCATCGGTGTAAATGTTCCTAAAGTTTTTTTTTAATATATATTGGTTTAACCCCCCCCCCCCCCCCATACATTGTATAGTTATACAAGGTAATGGAGACTGAATTCAGGAATCAAATTTATAATCTTTGTAGGGTTAGAATATAGGTCCTGTCTTGAGGCTCCCATACATTCCAAGAGGTGGTCTGGTGAGGCCTCTTTGGTCCTGCAGATGGTGCATTGTGGGAAGGTCTTTACACCATCCTGGAAAAGTAGCGGTCTTTGATGGCCAGTTTTCAGCCTGGAAATACAGGTTGCTGCTTATCGGGTCATCCCACATTCCAGAATAGCTCCAGGCTTTTAGTTTAGATAATAATGGTGAAATGTTGACACCTAACATAAAATATTTTACCCCAAGTGATGTCATAGCAAGGTGTAGATAGCTAATGACGAGTCCAAATGAAGTAATCTCCGCCTGATGTTCCAATAACCCACACTGTTGGTAAGATCAATGGAAACTTCACACACGTGTTATAGAACCGATGTGCCTCCTATAACAGTCTCCTTCAAGATTATAGTCTTTAACTGGTGGTAAGAAGTTGTCTTGGTTTTTATCTTTAGGTGACTTACAAATGTAGTGTGAGGGCATCCTCTCTATATAGTACAATTGAATCTCCGTGAGAGGACACTAGAGGAAATCCCTCTACAAAGGACAGTTTGTAATCAACTATCCAGTAAGAAAACACTTCTCCCTAAAAGTTTTGCAAGTAGGTGTCCCCGTGTCTTCAATCAGTCTTGAACTATCTTGGACTATCTTGTCTGATCACATGACCCATCCAATAATATTCCAATGAGGCACCTGTCCCACTAAAGCTAACACCTTGTCATTTTTCTGGCACTCCACGGTATTTTCAATAGAATTACGTCTTTCTTGTCTGTTAGTGCCGCCGTGAAAGCAGATGGATTCAGGGCTAGTGCACCTCGTTGAACTGTGGCCGTAAACACAGAACCAGACGAGGATACAATGAATTCCTTGAAATAGAATATTCTTCCTTGCGATCCTAGGAATTTGACAGTGGCTAGGCCAAGTTCCAAGAACGACATATAAGTGCCATTCTGACAATTGAGGCAATGGACCACCCTCACAGGGCGGGTGCCAGAAAGAACAGCAACAACGCGAAAGTCTTTATGACTTTGATTACCGTTGAAACCTCAGTGTCGTTTTCGATGTGGAAGAGGCTAATGTGTGGAAGGAACTCTTTCTGCTCTCGGACCTTCATTCCACCAGCTTGCTGGCTGGAGAGGGGGGGGGGGAGCAGAGTTCGTAACAGGGGTGACGTCGACATTGGAAGCGTGCAGTGCGAGCTTCCTCTTAGTCTTCAAGGAACCCCAGACGATCTCTGGAAGGGAGAGGCTCTAGGATGTCGCAGGAATCAGCATTAAGATCGGCAACTTCCACCACAATGTGGGCCACTAAGGTATGCACGTGTTTCTTCGATTTTTTTTTCCTACGTAGATGCAGAAAACAGAGTCGCGCAGGAGAAATTCTGGAGTGGGGAAACAGCGGGGTTATAGGACGTTTGGCCGGAAGAGGATTCGTGGTTTCATTATGCTTGACTGGATTGCGGCAGGTTTTTCTAAGAAGATTAGATCTGAAAGTTTCACTATGTTTGGATCATCTGTACGAGAGACATCTGTACGAGAGACATCTGGACGGTCTTGTTCACTTTAGAAAGCTTGTTGATTGTGTGGGGACCGAGAGACTTCCTTCCAGCTTGCTGGGATGACAGACCACGCCGACAGCAAACATACAAGCGGGGCCATGAAATTGAAGATGACCACCGCTGCGCGGCGCGGCGGGGAAGCCAATGAGATCCCAATAGATATTCTAGGGGGTTGTCTTAATAGATCTTCCTCTAAAAATGTAGCTAATAAGTAATACCAATAAAACACAGACTTTGAAATACTTATCTGAGCCATCGCTGGACTATTAAATCGACACACCACAATTGTATCAACAACTTCCCTGAGGTCCAGCAGCTCGTCGTACTTCTAGAAGAACTTTTCGATATATTTGCCAAGGTGTTTGATTGACGCGCGGTGATGATCCAGGATCTTGTCATGGAGTCCTTTAGTTTGGACGGTCCAATGCAGCAAAGCAATTCAAAGAGATGAGAGCATACACCATGACTCCGAGGTTGATCTTTGTCACCTCAGATCACCTAGATGATTTAACCATATCTTTAATTTTGCGCTAGACATATCTACCTCTCAACAACCACAAAATCAAGGCTACGTATTTTAAAGCCAAAAATGCGCGGGAATGCTAACTATATGAAAAAAAAAAACAACAAAAGTAAAAAGTAACGAGATAAGATGGTCGAAATAGGGGGAAAGGTTTCTCCTGCTTGTACAAATAAGTCTTGCTGGTAGGTTGCGCCATTTTGGTTTGGCCTCAAATGCTCATAGCTTTTTTTAGGAAGCTTTTAGAACCAGCATTTTTGGCAATTTAGGTACAGCCTTCAATACACTGAGAGGTCCAACACCCTGAAAGGCGTATGTGTTTGTTTTTTTTATCAATAAAGAGCATTTTATTAATATTTTCGAATAAGAATCAGTGGTTAGTTGGTATTCATTCCATTAGATGGGAGCAAGCCACGGCTCAGTTGCATAATCAGGTGATGCTATTTTCTTAACTTTATCATATGATCTCGTACATTCCCCCATTTGTTCTACTTTTATTATGAAAGGTCTAAAAGTTTTTACCCTGATAAAAAGAGTAAATATGTATATGAAATATTTTATGTATATAGATGGGATACCGTGATTACGTTAAAATGTGATTTTGTCAATATAACCTCTGCATTTATTTAATATCTTATTGGCTATCAAGTAACTTCTACTTACCTATATAAAATTGAACCAACGATATCGTCTTCGAGAGAATTGCGCCTTGGACACCAAAAAGGAGCTACTGTATATAGACTCTACAATATTTCTATCAACAAAACTAATTGTTGATGTGCTCTACAAGTAGTGCAGTAGTGGCGCCGCCCTGGTCAATTTCCCGAGCTCTGAAACGTGCGGTCTTCAAATCAGAGGACAGATCTTGCTATCGTTGTACCATCCTCGATTAATTCCTTGAAACTTTGCAACATGCGGTCTTCAAAACCAGATCTTGATACCGTAGTGCCATCCTCGATCAATTCCTTGGAACTTTGCAACATGCGGTCTTCAAATCAGAGGACAGATCTTGCTAACGTTGTACCATCCTCGATCAATTCCTTGAAACTTTGCAACATGCGGTCTTCAAATCAGAGGACAGATCTTGCTAACGTTGTACCATCCTCGATCAATTCCTTGAAACTTTGCAACATGCGGTCTTCAAATCAGAAGACAGATCTTGCTATCGTTGTACCATCCACGATCAATTCCTTGAAACTTTGCAACATGCGGTCTTCAAATCAGAGAACAGATCTTGCTACCGTTGTATCATCCTCGATCAATTCCTTGAAACTTTGCAACATGCGGTCTTCAAATCAGAGGTCAGATCTTGCTAACGTTGTACCATCCTCGATCAATTCCTTGGAACTTTGCAACATGCGGTCTTCAAATCAGAGGTCAGATCTTGCTAACGTTGTACCATCCTCGATCAATTCCTTGGAACTTTGCAACATGCGGTCTTCAAATCAGAGGATAGATCTTGCTATCGTTGTACCATCCTCGATCAATTACTTGAAACTTTGCAACGTGCGGTCTTCAAATCAGAGGACAGATCTTGCTAACGTTATATCATCCTCGATCAATTCCTTGGAACTTTGCAACATGCGGTCTTCAAATCAGAGGACAGATCTTGCTAACGTTGTACCATCCTCGATCAATTCCTTGGAACTTTGCAACATGCGGTCTTCAAATCAGAGGACAGATCTTGCTAACGTTGTACCATCCACGATCAATTCCTTGAAACTTTGCAACATGCGGTCTTCAAATCAGAGGACAGATCTTGCTATCGTTGTACCATCCTCGATTAATTCCTTGAAACTTTGCAACATGCGGTCTTCAAAACCAGATCTTGATACCGTAGTGCCATCCTCGATCAATTCCTTGGAACTTTGCAACATGCGGTCTTCAAATCAGAGGACAGATCTTGCTAACGTTGTACCATCCTCGATCAATTCCTTGAAACTTTGCAACATGCGGTCTTCAAATCAGAGGACAGATCTTGCTAACGTTGTACCATCCTCGATCAATTCCTTGAAACTTTGCAACATGCGGTCTTCAAATCAGAAGACAGATCTTGCTATCGTTGTACCATCCACGATCAATTCCTTGAAACTTTGCAACATGCGGTCTTCAAATCAGAGAACAGATCTTGCTACCGTTGTATCATCCTCGATCAATTCCTTGAAACTTTGCAACATGCGGTCTTCAAATCAGAGGTCAGATCTTGCTAACGTTGTACCATCCTCGATCAATTCCTTGGAACTTTGCAACATGCGGTCTTCAAATCAGAGGTCAGATCTTGCTAACGTTGTACCATCCTCGATCAATTCCTTGGAACTTTGCAACATGCGGTCTTCAAATCAGAGGATAGATCTTGCTATCGTTGTACCATCCTCGATCAATTACTTGAAACTTTGCAACGTGCGGTCTTCAAATCAGAGGACAGATCTTGCTAACGTTATATCATCCTCGATCAATTCCTTGGAACTTTGCAACATGCGGTCTTCAAATCAGAGGACAGATCTTGCTAACGTTGTACCATCCTCGATCAATTCCTTGGAACTTTGCAACATGCGGTCTTCAAATCAGAGGACAGATCTTGCTAACGTTGTACCATCCTCGATCAATTCCTTGAACCTTTGCAACGTGCAGCCTCTAAATCAAGGGTCAGATTTTTAGCTGTGATGAATTCCTTGAGCCATTGAAACACGCAGCCTTCAAAACTAGAGGCCATATCTTGCTACCGTAATACCAACGTCGATCAATTCCTTGAGTCGTTGCAACGTGAAGTCTTCAAAGCCATCGGACAATTCTTTCAGCTATACTGCCGCCCTGATAAATTTTTAGAACCTTTGCGGCCTCTAAAACAGCGGTCAGATCTTGTAGCTATGATGCTTATCTGATTAATATTTTCCTAGAAACGTGGAGCCTTTTAAAAAGCATCAAATCTTGAAAGCGGAAGGCCTTCTAGATCAATTTCTTGAACCTTGGCAGCGTGCGTGGCGTCTAAATCCACATCCAGATCTTGTAGCTGAGGTGCCACCTTGTAACCAATTCTTTGAGCCTTCGCATCGTGAAGTTCTCAAAACCAGCAGACAATTCTTATAGCCACGGTGCCGTCTTGATCAATTCCTTGAAATTTCGGCAACGTGCGGCCTCTAAAACAATGACCGAATTTTGCATCTCTAGCGTTGCCTCGATGATTTCCTCGGGCCTCCTCAAAGTGGAGCGCCCAACACCAATGCTAAATATTATATTGAGCTAAGTTTTGAAAATCTTGCTCCTATTGCTATATGCACTTTAAAATTGGATTCAGGCCGATTAAAGGTGTCCAGTAAACTATCTTATAGAAAGATGCCTTTATATATAGACCCATTGTTGCTTAGTTAGCTCGAACACAAAAGCCAACATTTTTTCACAAATATATATATTTTTCCATAATTTCTGAATATACTACCTCAAGCATATTTTATGCATTTGCTAACAACTATATTTAGAAGAATAAACTTCAAATGAAGCTTCAATTTTTTCAATTGGCAGCTTAATAAAATACATCACTAAACAATTTCAACTTTCTTGTACAGAATACAACAACGCCACACTTAGGAAATGTTACTCAACTCTGTCTCTTCTCACATAAGCGCACCTCTAATGAGAGTCAACCTCCGGGAGAGACTAGGAATATGTACGATTTTGGGTGGTCTTTCAAGGGATGATTTACTGTAGCACACTAGAACACAACAGAATTATGGTCAAGAAGTTTATGAGTACAATTTTACACTGATGGATGGATTGCCGAACATCGAAGATGTGGATGTGCTGTAGTTATTCTTCCACCTGTCTACGCTGTAATACTACTAAGGCTCCTCTTTTTTCCAGGCAGAATAACGATCCAACATCTTTGCCAGAGCTATTCATCTCATGCCAAGATAAGAAAGCGTAAAATTGCACACACACACACACACAAAACTTTATTTAGACCACCGGTCTTATACAGATTCACCACAGGAATAAAGGAATCATAGATGGAGCTCCTGTACTCCAGGCAGCGCACCACCCAGAAAACGAAAAATTACTTCTGATTGCTTCACAATCCTTCATGCCATATGCTTTCTAGGACTTCCTAGATCCCGGCTAATTTCCTAGAGCATCGAGGTAAGATGCCTATAGCAGGTTTAATTTTACGCTACGAAAGAAGCTACTCCCTGAAGCAATGCTACCGCTGCTGCAGCTTCGGCCACCGCGCTACTTCATGCCCTGCTGCCCAACCTATCTGCTACAAATGTGGTACGACAGGTCACGAGGGCCACGCCTGTCCTAATACTTCAGCAAAATGTCACAATTGCTGCAAGAAGGCCGGCGCTGTTTTTGAGCAGCTCAATCACAACGCGACATCCCGGGCTTGTCCTCTGGTGAAGGCCAAGCTGGCTCAACTCAACAAGAATGTATAGATCCTTCAGAGTTCTCCAATCCAACCTTAGGAAATCGCCTTCTGCAGTCCTCGAACTCTCCACCATTGCAATAGAACAAGAGGTAGACGCTATTTTACTTCAAGAATTACCAAAGAACTTTAAATGGCCTGATTCAAGCTTTGACACATTCATCCCAAATGAAAACAATGCACCTTCTGGGCTTGTAATACGATCAAATCTAAACGCCATTCCACTTAGCTCACCTGACCCAAACATCTCCACGGCCCTCATCCGGTTAGGCAACCAGGCTGTTGTCCTCGCTTCGGCGTACTGGCACAACAGTGTCCCGGATCTATCTTTCCTACCAACCTTGGAATCTGCAATAAACATAGGATCCTTCTCATGCATTCTTGGCATGGACGCCAACGCCCACTCTCCAACCTGGGGTATTGGAACTACCCGCGATGCCCGTGGGGCCAGCCTGGAGGACTCTGCTTCGCTGATGGGCCTACAGTTCTTGGGATCTCCCAACCATTACACCTGGTCCAACGGATCCCTGCGCTCTTCCATCTACGTTACCCTAGCATCCAGCTCGCTAGCCATTCACGCCACTAGATCATGTCTCCAGGAGATGGCTTTCTCTGATCATCTGCCAATCCTTACAAATTTCGATGACATCATTTCCACAGAGCCTATATGCTCATGGGTGGAGACTTCATGTCTGGAAGAGACCTTCACTGCCTTCATTGGGTCCAGCCTCCACCATGTCACATCGCGTCTCCAGACCGCATTCACTCCAGGCGACATTGATGAGGTGGTTACTCTCCTCACTACCTGTCTTCAGGAGGCCTGCAATGTCTCCATGAGAAAGAAATCAAAATCTCCAAGGCCTTCAAGACCATGGTGGAACAAGGAGCTTTCAAAACTCCGCAATTTAGTTGTTGCTTTACGACGTTGCTATCAAAGCACCTCCCTTTATATCAGGAGCTTCTTTAAAGGTCTTTATAGAGCCTGCCACAACAAACTCAAGGCGGCTATAAGGCGAGAAAAGCATCTCTCCTGGATAACACTGTGCCAAGAGGTCTCCTCGGCCGCATGGAGCTCCATCCACCGATATATCTCCAAAGGCCGAAGAGGTTCTCTTGGGCCACCTCTGCTCAAACACAACGACGGCACCCCACTCACCCCAGAGGAAACCTGCCATGAAGTACTCCAGCACTATTTTCCAACAGACTGGACAGCGCCAACCCCATCAATTGATTGGCTCCAACCCTACAACCAAGAACCAGCCTTTACAGTGTCTGAAGTCCTTCGCGCGATCCGTCGATGCGGTCGGAGGAAATCCCCTGGTCCCGACAGGCTAGGTACCAGATGCCTTCTTCTTGGTGGGCCAACGCTGCATAAAACACTGTCACAAATTTTCACCAAATGCTTACGTCTCGGACACTTCCCAACACCCTGGAAATCCGGTCGGTTAGTTCTCATACCCAAACAAAACTCTTCTTCCTCCAACCAACTGGAGAAATACCGTCCCATCACGCTGCTCAATACCTTGGCCAAAGTCCTTGAACGGTGTATACTGGCGCGCCTGCAATGGATAGCGGATTACCAAGGCTGGTTCTCACCCCAGCAGTTTGGCTTCCTTCCAGGGCGCTCAGCTGAAATGGCGCTCGACTCCATTAACAACAACATCAGTGAAGGCCTGCAGCACTGGAGGAAGACCTTGGCTATTGGTATGGACATCAGCCATGCCTTCGACACCGTTCAAAGACACACCATCATTCAAGGCCTCCGCGACCTTAACTGCCCAGAAGAGTTGATTCAACTGTCCGCGAGCTTCCTCCGAGGAAGGCAGGTAATTTACAACGCTTGGAACGCCACCCTTACCTCTACTACTCTACTTGGGGTCCCCCAAGGTGCAGCACTGAGCCCCTTCTACTTCAACATAGTGGCTAGAAAAATCCATCTCCTTCCAAGGCCAAACAACAGTGAAATCATCAGTTTCGCAGACGACTTCACGGTACTGATTCACTTCCCCCGCAGATTCCCAACACGAGAGATCAATCAATTCCTAAAACAGCTCTTTCATTGGGGCAAGACTCAGGGGCTAACATTCAACCCAAGGAAAACCCAAGCCTGCCTCTTCCATTGGAAAGCCAAGCGTCCAGGCTATCACGGCATACATTTCCAAAACCAACCTATTCTAATTGATAACACTATAAAAATCCTCGGTGTTACCTTTGATTCCAAAAGAAACTTCGTTGGTCATCTGGACAACATCCTCAAGAGGTGCAGGTGGATTCTCCCTCGACTAACCAGCACGATCCAGGGGCAGTTCGGATTAACCTTCAGCGCGGGCCGAAAAATACATAACATGGTGATCCTCCCAGCCATCCTCTATGGCTCTGGGGTTTGGGGCAAGCTGGTGTTTGACACCAATGGCATCAGGAAGCTACGTGGCCTCCATTACAAATACGCTAAAGCTTTAATCAGAGGAGGCCCGTGTACTCCAACTATCCCAGCAATCTCCCTCACAGGTTGTCCTCCACTGGATATATCTATCAAATCCCATCTAGCATACTTGGAAGCGCTAAGAGAAGGCCCTTTTGAGTCACGTCCCAGTCCCTCCTCGGTACCCTACCCACCTCTTAGAAGACCTCTCCAATTCTCTAAGTCACTGACAGAACGGGCCACTATTGTTTATACAGATGGCTCTCGGTCAACCAACGGGGTTGGAGCAGCAGTGGTGCTCCCACCTCCCTATTCACCACTGAAACTTAAACTCCACAACAGCTGTACCTCCTTCCAGGCGGAACTTTTGGCGATTCTTTATGCCACCAGATCTATTAAGATCATGCCGCGACAAGACTTTGTCATTGCTTCCGACTGCCAGGCAGCTCTACATGCCATCTGTCACCCCGATATCCCTAGAACCCCACTTACTGCAGAGATAATCAGAAACCTCAATACTCTGGACAATGTTCAACTCTGCTGGGTCCGGAGTCATTGCGGCATCGTTGGAAATGAACAGGCCGATGAAGTCGCCAAAGCCGCAGCTCAATCCAAATTGCCTTTACACTTCGCAACCCTTCCTAGGAAATATGTCCGCTCTCAAAGCAAACAGTTCGCCCTCCAACTATGGACCGACCTCTACACCACAGACCATGCTACAAGAAACCTCAGAAGAGTAGCTGCATCTCCTAGTCTTCTAATCTCAATTCTCCCAAAACTAAAATATTGCAACGTCACCTCTACAATTCTGACAGGACATGGCTTCGTTCAAGCCGACATCGCCAGAACCTCCAAAAACAACGACCCCGTATGCCAACACTGCCACCAAGAAAATCAAACAGTCGACCACCTCCTATTCAGTTGCCCATCCTACCATCTTCAGAGATTCCAGACTGCAACTCTACTTAACACCAGCACATTCAACCAAGAAGCATTGAAGAACCTCCCCAAAAATAAAACAGCCTGGCGACATCTAATCAGTTGGATGTCAACTGCAACAAATAGACAATAAGTCAGAAGACAAACCCGGACAGTTGGCGACTTTCGTACGCTCCAGGAGTCCGGGTTATGTACAGAATAATATAAAATGGGTCGACACGCGAGTGTGGTGGATTATCGTGTGGAGACACTTAAAGTGTTCTCTGCGTGCTATATCCCTGTCTGGCAATCTCGGCGCATACCTGTGTAACCCCGGTCCGATCCCTACCTAAGCAGCAATAAAGCTAAGTACTGTTTTTTTATTTTATTTAACAAATTGTGATTTATTATTTACTTTTTTTTTTCGTGTTGTACTTTTGAGTCTACTTTTTTTTCTGTGTTTAAGTTACTCTTACTGTGTGTAGGCCCTAGAATATTGTATTTGTGTGATAACCCGTACAAAGTAACTTTTGTCATTGGCGAGCCTGCCAGGATTACTGGTGTTTGCACGTGTAAATTCCTGTAATTTTACGTGCGTTTTTTTTTTCTTTGATTGAGTGGTTTATTACTATTTTTGTACTCCATCATGTTTGCGAATTCTATGCTCAACTTGTCAGTGTTTAATGGGGTTAATCTCGAATCTTTCATTCGGGAAGTCGAGCTTAAAGCTCGAGTAGGCAAATGGGATCCTGAGGTCAAAGCATTGCTCATGTTCGAGGCTTTATCCCCTGAAGTTAGGTTGAGCTTAGAGGAGATGGGTATCCGTAACGATAGCAGTTTCAAAAGTATTGCTAGTAAACTGAACATATTGTACCCTAAGAAAGCGCGTGGTATTAGGGAATGCCTTAAATTAATAGAAGGTCTTAAGCAGAGAGTTGGGGAAAGTCCTATGGTTTTTAAAGAAAGATTCCTGGCCATTAGAGATAAAGTAGAGTACAGTTTTGACGATAGCCTAGTGTTCGAAATTTTCCTCGAAAATGTGCTCGATAAGTATAGAGAGGCTATTGTTCGCAGCGAGGCTAAATCAATAGACAAAGCAGTCAGTGTCATGGCCACGGAGGATAGTGTAGAACACCGTTGCAGCTTTATGAAAGGGGTATGTTCAGTAGAAGGGGTTGAAGAAATAAATAGCATTAAGAGTGAGATGAAGATGCTTAGTGCCATTGTAAACAGGATGAAGCACGAAAATGAGCAGTGTATTACAGATCTTAGAGGTGAGATAGAAAAACTGACTAAATTGTTGGGCGAAATCAGGCTGAGTCCACCTGAGTGTAGCTTAGGACATATAGCTAGTGATTGCTCAAGACAGTCTTCTATGTTTTTCAACCGCAATACTCTTGACAATGCTGAGATAGTGAACATACGTTCATATGGAGGAGATCAGTTTAGAAATCTGCCAATAGTTAAGGTGAATATTAACGGCAATATGTGGCACCTGTTATACGATACAGGCAGCCAAGTCAGTATTATTGATTCTGAAAAGTGTAATGTCTTGAAGGAGAATTGGGACGCTGCACTTAAAACTTTACGTATAGTTTCAGTGACAGGCCACGAGCAGACACTTACACGTGTTAAAACCTGTAGAGTTGGTAACGAAAACGGCAGCGTGCTGGGAGAGATAAGATTCTGGTTAATGAAACTCGGAGATAAAGGCTACGACGGGATTCTGGGAATCAATGATATAAGGAGATTGAATATCCAGTTACCTCCCGTACGGGAACGTTGCAACATGATTTCCTTGAAACCAGAAGACCATGATTATGTAGACCTTAGCTGCGTTGCCAGTGAACATAGACCAATGGTTTCAAGCTTCATAGATGAGAAATCAGTGAGACGCATTGAAAACGAGGCTGTAAAGTTGCCACCTACTGAGTTTAACAGAAGCTGTGAGTGTAGCGCTGGGTCTGTTAATAGTTTTAGAAAGCCTACTTGGGCTGAGAGGACAAGGGTGATGCGGAAAGCAAAGGAGACTGTCAGACAGTTTATGTCAGGTAATTCTGCTAAAAAGCTTATGAATCCTAGGCCACCTTATTCCAGAAGTTTCGACAGAGGAGATCTGGTAATGCTAGCTGTTCCTAAGACTGAAGGTTACTCCAACGTCTATGGGCCTTTCCGTGTGGAAGCTAGGGTCTCCGATGTTAACTTTAGAGTAAGAGGGGTCACCATGCACGATGTGAAAGTTGTACATGTCGATAGGATGAAAGCGTTTAGAAACAGACGTTAAGAAGAGCTTTTAGCTCTTGGACTTGAGAGAACTGAATGGAATTGGATCGTTCGGTTTCTCATCAAGTGAGCGTCTGTCAGTACCCAATGTCTCTACCTAACATACCCAGCCGGTCCCAGATGAGAGCTTATTTGGTCCCCCATTAAACTCTGTCTACTAAAGCATATTATATATGTGTGTGTTTGGTAATCACTCATGGTAACTCACGTTGTTTGCGCAGATTTTGTTTTGAAGTTTCTGTTGGGAGGAACAAGATGGAAGGCACCTTTATGGAACGACCCGGATGTCTTCTACTCCTCTCTTTAGTTTTTTTTTTGTATCTTTATAACATGGCTCCCGTGAGCTTTTTTCCCCCCGAACAGCGGGAGGTTTTCCTTACGGGACAATGGGAATGTTTGGGAGATTTGTTAGTTTCTTTTTTTTGGAAAGACACCTTTTGTCAAATTATATTGACAAATATTTGCAATCTTATCATATCTTATCTCAGGTTTTAGTGGAAAGAATTTTTGTTTTCGTTTGTTTGTGAACAAATCTCTCCCGCCTTCTCATTGGACGAATGTGGCCATGTTTGTATATAAAGGGGGCTATGGTATGGGTCGACACGCGAGTGTGGTGGATTATCGTGTGGAGACACTTAAAGTGTTCTCTGCGTGCTATATCCCTGTCTGGCAATCTCGGCGCATACCTGTGTAACCCCGGTCCGATCCCTACCTAAGCAGCAATAAAGCTAAGTACTGTTTTTTTTATTTTATTTAACAAATTGTGATTTATTATTTACTTTTTTTTCGTGTTGTACTTTTGAGTCTACTTTTTTTTCTGTGTTTAAGTTACTCTTACTGTGTGTAGGCCCTAGAATATTGTATTTGTGTGATAACCCGTACAAAGTAACTTTTTGTCACGCAGATCATTCAACAAGAAACATCTGAAGAGTAGATTTATCACCGAAGCATTGCGATGCTACCCAGAGTAAAATTTTGCAGCACTTCTTCTATAATCGCTACAGGATACGGCTTTGATCACACAAGCTAGTGCTGCAAAAGAATCAATCAACAAACCCATCTTTGCATATTGTCACCCGGAAGACAAAGTGCTGATCACCTTCTCTCTATCATCCCTGCCAACCCTCCACCACCTACAAAGGTTTGCCGCCATACTAGGAATCAACACGTTCTAGAGATACCTAATCAAATGGATGTCCACTGATACCATTATACTGTAATATAGATAATTTTCTCCTCACTGTATGACAAGATATCCGAGAGGTGATCCCAGGGTGAAGTTGTAGAAAGATGGATGGACTCCAGCTACGGGAGGATGGTCCACGTGTATGTGGGGGAGGACAGGCGCCACGACGGTATTCCAATGTGGGGGGGGGAGCAGGGCAGTTGCAAAGATAACGGCGGTGACAACAGACGCGACAAGTTGGCTACGGGAAGTGGGCTCCAGGCGTGTGGCCGTATGGACTAACCGGGAAGACAGTGACGAGGAGGATCCCTCTAGTGGCGGACAATGGAGGCAAGTTCATCTACTGTATATAGTTACTAATCTACTCTTTAAAGCTCGTATAATAAATATACCGTACTAAGCTGTATCCACATTGTTCTCTTAGAAACCTTGAACGCAAACATCGTACTGCGTATTTAAAATCAGGCACTATCGAGAGGAAGGCGCTATTTAGAGGGGGGTGGGGGTCGATAGACAGGTCACTTTTAATGCAAATTGCATCGAACTACGTATTTAAAATCAGGCGCTATAGAGAGGAAGGCGCTATTTAGAGGGGGGGGGGGGCTATAGACAGGTCACTTTTAATGCAAATCGCATCGAACTACGTATTTAAATTCGAGTGCTATAGAGAGGAAGGCGCTATTTAGAGGGGGGCTATAGACAGGTCACTTTTAATGTAAATCGTATCATACTACGTATTTAAAATCGGGCACTATAGTGTTGGAAAAGAAGACGTCCGAAGCAGCCAATGGGAAGCCGGCGGAAGCGGCCACGGGGATGCAGCGGTAAAATGAGGAAACAATAACTGTAGAACTTGTAAACAACTTTTTCGAACACTAGAATTTGCCCTGATCTACGATTCTCTTTTTATAAATATCTTTTAGTGTAAATATTTAAATAATACTTTACTTATTTTCTTAATTCATAATAAATATAATTTTCCCTCCTGTTTTCGTCGTATATTTTAAAAGTGTTATAAACAACGACGCCTTAACTTTGAACCTTCAACCCCGCCGACCAAGAATAGAGGTGAGTGACTACCTCTATAGAATTTAGATCGTCGTCACAACACAGAGTGGCGGTGAAATCGCAATATTTTTGGCATCCCAGCCGGGACTGTTGAAGGTAAATTCCTGAAAAAAGAATCATTTTAAGCTGACCATTTTGGAACTCGCTTGCTAACCCTACTTGCCGCTTTGTTTACAAGATGGCGGAAGAAATAATTCTACGTTTAAAAAAGAAGCGTGCTGTTAACAGATCATATTTAACGAAAACATGCAATAAGATTGAAAGTGGACTTGACACGCTAATGAGAATTGAACTTGAAGAATTATTAGAACAATTGAATGAATCATTTAACGAACTTAAATTAGTGGATCACGAAATAGAAACGCTTCTTGAAACTGACGATTTAGAGAAGGAATTACAGGGCGTAGAGGAATATCGAGAGAAATATATTACTTGGAGATTTAGGGCAAATAAAAAGATTCGCCAATCAGATTTTCATGGCGAAAATATACCGAATTCGAACTCACGAATAGATGAAAATGAAATGAGACATTATGTACCTTCCTGCACGACTGTGAAACTTCCGAAATTGATGATATCGAAATTTTATGGAAACTTTAGTGAATGGCTGACGTTCTGGAATTCTTTTGATGCAGCTATACACCAGAACAACTCACTGAACCCGATCGATAAATTTAACTATCTGAAGTCACATCTCGGCGGAACTGCACTAAACACAGTCGAAGGTTTCGCTTTATCTGCGGACAATTATGAGAAAGCTATAAAATTGCTTAAAGACAGATTTGGGCGAGAAGACATTTTGATTAGCCGACATATGAACAATTTGTTGTCAATGAGACCACTCAAAACGTCAAGCGATGTAAGAACCTTCCGCGAACTTTTTGACAACCTTTCTGTTCAAATAAGAAGTCTCGAGTCACTAAACGTGTCCATTGATGTTTACGGACAACTGTTGTGCCCGATAATAATAAAGCTTCTACCTGCAGACCTTAATTTGGAATTGAACAAAGAACTCCCGACAGGTTACGTAATTAATGACTTGATTACCTTTCTAGAAAGACAATTAACTGCACGGGAGAGGAGTTTTAGAAACGAAATCGGTACCGGGAATGAATCAACTTCTAAACCTAATTTAGTAAACAAACATCCAAAGACAAGATTCTACAATGAAAAACCAATTGCGACAGCTTCAGAACTTTTGAATTCAGTTCACAAATCGAATGAATGTGTATTTTGTGGTAAAGACAACCATGGAAGCCCTAAGTGTGACTTTGCAGCTAATATGAGTTTAAACGAAAAGCGATCACTCATGAGGAGAAAAGGCGTTTGTTATAAATGTCTTCGGCCTTCTCATTTAAGTAAATTTTGCAGAAATGTAGTCCGTTGTTCGATCTGCAACATGTCTTCCCACCTGGATGTCATGTGCACAAAACTGATTTTAGATCGAGGTGGATCTTCCAAGTCTCCAACGGTGCAAGATGAAACTCTCGCCAACTTATCAACCTCCCCAGACATCTTGTTACCTACTTTGAGAGTGACCCTCAAAGGGAACAGAACGGAGAAGACGGCACGGGCTATAATAGACACCGGATCCCAAAGATCATATATTTTACATAGCACAGCAATGGAAATGGAATACGAACAATCAAGGAGAGAGTTCTTCCGGCATTCCTTGTTTGGAGGATCGAGTACCGACGTAGTTGAACATGAGGTCTATACCATTCATTTATCTGACATCAATAATTCCTATCGCTGTGAGTTTGAAGCACTAGGTCAACCCCTTATCTGTGGAAGCATACCTCCGGTGTGTCCAAGATCATTTTTAGAAGGGAGAGAAGAACTCGACGTGTCTGATTTGATGAGAGACCGTATAGAAGTCCTTATAGGCGCGGACATCGCCGGGAGATTGCTAACTGATGATCAGAGAAGGATCTCCTCTGGACTGGTGGCAATCCGTACCAAACTAGGATGGACTGTGATGGGAAAGATTCCTCCAACGGAGGTGAGAGATGACATCAGCTCCCTTTGCGTGACCACACTTTTATCTTTGGATCTAGAAAACTTGTGGAAATTAGATGCAATTGGAGTCTCTGACGCGGAGGTTGAGAAGAAGACTCAGTCATTACAAGCTGAAATGGAGGAACATTTCGCCCACACCACGACGCGAGATATCGAGGGGCGCTATGAGGTAGCTCTACCCTGGGTGCAAGACAAGGAAAGGATTCCTTCGAATAAAGATCTAGCCGAAAACCAACTAAGGTCTGTAAGAAGAAAACTTGAAGAAGTTGGAGACATGAAAGAGTATGGACAAATCTTTGAAGAATGGATGAAACAGGGGATAATCGAGTATGCCAGAGAGGATAAACTAGATGGTGTACACTACCTGCCACATCGACCAGTGTATAAAAGGAACAGTCAAACTTCTAGAATACGGCCAGTATTCAATGCGTCGGCCCGGAAGAGAGGTAAACTTTCCCTGAATGACTGTCTGGATAAGGGACCCAATTTGATAGAAATTATACCAAGACTTTTAAATAAATTCCGGAAATATGAAGTGGGTGTCTCTTCCGATATTGAGAAAGCATGGATTGTCATCTTCACATGTGCAGTGTATAGAGGAGTTCATCTGGAACTTGTGACATCTTTGTCTATGGAAGCCTTCCTCCAAGCTTTCCGCCGATTTATTGCTCGAAGAGGCCGACCATTGATTGTGTATTCGGATAATGGGACTAATTTCAAAGGTATGGCTAATGCTTTAAAGAAGATTGATTTTTCGAGATTAAAATGTGATCCCACATTGAAAAACATCACCTGGAAATTCATACCGCCTGGTGCTTTTTGGTGGGGTGGATGGTGGGAGCGTTTGATTGGAATGATGAAACAATTGCTCTTTAGGATTCACGGTCAAACCTCCTTGGGATATGAAGAACTTTCCACGGTGATGTGTGACGTCGAAAGCTTGATGAACACACGCCCACTGACCTACCTAACTGAAGAAAGTGAGGATCTCGCTCCATTGACACCTTCGTTGTTCTTACATGAGGTCAGAGAGGTTGGCGTTCCAGACCTGGACTTGATTGATAACCAGACCCTCTCCCGCAAATATCAATATATCAAACGTGTACGAGAAGATCTTAGAGAACGATTTCGTATCGAATATTTTGGATTCCTGAGACAAGAAACGAGACGCCTGAAGACTACCATACCATTCAAGGTGGGAGACATGGTACTCATTGGACAAGAGAGTTTAAAGAGACTACACTGGCCGTTAGCCAGAATAATCCAACTCTATCCAGGAAAAGACGGACTTGTGAGGGTTGCGAAAGTGAAAACTTCATCAGGTGATAAAATACGACCTATTCAAAAACTCTACAATTTAGAGATAACGCCCGAGATAAGATGTCGAGACCCTCTAACGGAGCGATCTCCCACACAAGAAGTTCGATTGACAACTGAAGAGGACCCTTTGACTTTACAACAAGAGCAACATCACATTGATACCCCGAATGTTGTGTCAAGTTACGGACGGCCCATCAAGAGACCCAACCGATTGGATCTACTGAACTTTTCCTTTCCATGTTTGAGTCGTCGAGACGCCAACTCAAAGGTGGGAGAAATGTTGGAAAAGAAGACGTCCGAAGCAGCCAATGGGAAGCCGGCGGAAGCGGCCACGGGGATGCAGCGGTAAAATGAGGAAACAATAACTGTAGAACTTGTAAACAACTTTTTCGAACACTAGAATTTGCCCTGATCTACGATTCTCTTTTTATAAATATCTTTTAGTGTAAATATTTAAATAATACTTTACTTATTTTCTTAATTCATAATAAATATAATTTTCCCTCCTGTTTTCGTCGTATATTTTAAAAGTGTTATAAACAACGACGCCTTAACTTTGAACCTTCAACCCCGCCGACCAAGAATAGAGGTGAGTGACTACCTCTATAGAATTTAGATCGTCGTCACAACACAGAGTGGCGGTGAAATCGCAATAATAGAGAGGGAGGCGCTATTTAGAGGGGGGCTATAGACAGGTCACTTTTAATGTAAATCGCATCCTACTACATATTTAAAATCGGGTTCTATAGAGAGGGAGGTGCTATTTAGAGGGGGCGCTATAGACAGGTTTAACTGTATATATATATATTTCTTTTTTTTTTTTTTTTTGCAATAAGTTTTTTTTTTCACACATACAATCAAATGTTATGATTACATTTATAACTCGGTTGAGATAATATTCGATGATATATGTGAAAAAAGAAGCACATCGCCAAAAATTATTATTACAACTGTAGAGATAATATTTGATTAAACTTGTATATGTGAAAAGAAACATATTGCCAAAAAAATATTATTACAAATTTTATCGACACAGATGACAATTGAATTTTTAAAAACTAAAGAGATAGATATCGGCGGTGGCAGAGAAATCAGTCAGTTAGGAGCGGGATGGGGGGAAGTGGGGATTGTGAAATGGAGGTCAAGTACGTTCATTGCCAAGGTCAACTGTTGCTTCACAGATACGACGCCATGTTATAACAACATATGTGACATAGAGTTAGAGAAGGAGAAATATTCTATATTGTTGCTCCAGGCTGCAGATTCTTCATTCTTGATTCTTTCCTCAGACAAGTCTTGCATCTTTCCAGAACGTGTCTCAACCATCCTACAAGGTTAAACCAATCAATAATAAGACAACTGCCTGGTTCAAATTCACATAAATAGGTACCGCTCAGCGAGAGCAACCTAGTTCATGATAATTGAACATTGAATAATATGTGAAGGGTATTCACATATTAAACAAAATTTAAACGCAGGATTCAATCCCGGTTCATGACTGTCGGGAATCGAGGGGTTACCCACTCGTCCACCGACTTTTTATAAGACAACTATATTTTTAGGTAGCACCTAGAATATCTCTTTATTTATCACATCGGTGTTTAAAGCAGGTTGGGTATTCAGTGCATCAAAATACAAATTATTTTATAGTACATAATATTTCATAATAATATATTGTTTTTATAAAAATAAATAAATATAAAATTTAAATTTGAAATATATGAGAAATATTATTATGAATAATTTTAAAAAATAGGCGCATTAATCATAATGCAATATAATATATACATTCCTAAAATGTTAGTTTAAATAAATGTGTATGTTTGTAACTGTTCAGACTCCACGTACAGAAGTCGTCAACTATCCGGGTTGTTAGTCTTCAGTCTTATTGTCCTGGGGCCACGTACAGAAGTCGTCAACTATCCGGGTTGTTAGTCTTCAGACTTATTGTCCTGGGGCCACGTACAGAAGTCGTCAACTATCCGGGTTGTTAGTCTTCAGACTTATTGTCCTGGGGCCACGTACAGAAGTCGTCAACTATCCGGGTGGTTAGTCTTCAGACTTATTGTCCTGGGGCCACGTACAGAAGTCGTCAACTATCCGGGTTGTTAGTCTTCAGACTTATTGTCCTGGGGCCACGTACAGAAGTCGGTCAACTATCCGGGTTGTTAGTCTCAGACTTATTGTCCTGGGGCCACGTACAGAAGTCGTCAACTATCCGTCTTCAGACTTATTGTCCTGGGGCCACGTACAGAAGTCGTCAACTATCCGTCTTCAGACTTATTGTCCTGGGGCCACGTACAGAAGTCGTCAACTATCCGTCTTCAGACTTATTGTCCTGGGGCCACGTACAGAAGTCGTCAACTATCCGTCTTCAGACTTATTGTCCTGGGGCCACGTACAGAAGTCGTCAACTATCCGTCTTCAGACTTATTGTCCTGGGGGCCACGTACAGAAGTCGTCAACTATCCGTCTTCAGACTTATTGTCCTGGGGCCACGTACAGAAGTCGTCAACTATCCGGGTTGTTAGTCTTCAGACTTATTGTCCTGGGGCCACGTACAGAAGTCGTCAACTATCCGGGTTGTTAGTCTTCAGACTTATTGTCCTGGGGCCACGTACAGAAGTCGTCAACTATCCGGGTTGTTAGTCTTCAGACTTATTGTCCTGGGGCCACGTACAGAAGTCGTCAACTATCCGTCTTCAGACTTATTGTCCTGGGGCCACGTACAGAAGTCGTCAACTATCCGTCTTCAGACTTATTGTCCTGGGGCCACGTACAGAAGTCGTCAACTATCCGTCTTCAGACTTATTGTCCTGGGGCCACGTACAGAAGTCGTCAACTATCCGTCTTCAGACTTATTGTCCTGGGGCCACGTACAGAAGTCGTCAACTATCCGTCTTCAGACTTATTGTCCTGGGGCCACGTACAGAAGTCGTCAACTATCCGTCTTCAGACTTATTGTCCTGGGGCCACGTACAGAAGTCGTCAACTATCCGTCTTCAGACTTATTGTCCTGGGGCCACGTACAGAAGTCGTCAACTATCCGTCTTCAGACTTATTGTCCTGGGGCCACGTACAGAAGTCGTCAACTATCCGGGTTGTCTCTTATTGTCTCGTTGGTACGGTGGACATCCAGCTGATGTCGCCAGGATTATTATTTTTTTTTTTTTTTTTAAGAAAGATTCTTTAATGTCTTTTCATTCCATGTATTGACGCCAAGGAGGGTGGCAGTCTGAATCACAGAAAAGATGGTAATAGACAATTTGAAAAGAAAATGATCGACAGTTTGGTTTAAACCAACTTATTAACATCAAATGAGACAATACCAGAAATATGCTCATAGAAATCAGGGTTGTAACATAGAGAAAACAATATCATATTTTGGCCATATAATTATTTTTATTGAAGAGCGCCACCTAAGGAAATAAATATCAATTGAGTGTTTTTTTCCGGAATTCAGCCAATAATAGCCTTTATTGAATCGACAAAGAAAGGGTATTGATCACTTTGATATTAGACATTTATTCGGAAAAGAGAGGGTCGGTGGAAGGGTGGTCTAAACCGTTGGTTTCCGACCGCTACGACCCGGGATCAAATCCCGCATTGGGCACTTTTTTCTTAAAAAAAAAAAAATCCTCCAATGGCTCCCGATTCTTGCAAAAGTCCAACCCCACCAGCGAGTGCAATTACCCAAACGGGGCTCTGACACATTTGTAAATGCAAAAGTCGAACTGATTTTCACATGAATAGACATGTGGTGCACTTACAGTAAAAGTAGTCGCCAACTACCCACCATGATCATCATGGCTTTTGAGATAAGAAAGAAGATGAATCAGAAAAGCGTATTGGGCAAATTTTGTAAAAATAAAAAAATAAAAATTAAGTTGGTATTTATTCTTATAGATATAGCGCTCTGACATCAGCAATTTGGACCAGGAGAAGCTATCTCTTTCAATGTTATCAACCTCTCAACTGTGTTGAAACATACAACTACAGATTTGATTTTTTAATGATAGTTATTTAATTTGTCTCTCTGAAAAATGCTCATACCCGTCAATAAACCAATATGTAAAGTATCAATGACAATGACTGTAATGAACCGAGGAACGGAAATATCTTTATTTATGGGGCTGCTAACCAAAATAAAAGGATTTTTGAGCCCCAATGGCCGCGTAAAGCGGAATATATGCAACGCACTATGACCAGGTTGGGGAGGCTAGGGACAGGATCGCCGTCATTGAAGAGGCAGGTTAGGCCGGATTGGGTCCGCAGAGGTCAGGAGGCAGGAAGAAGGCGGGAGGACTAGAACTTTGCAGCTCTAGCTCTGGCAGTTGGGTAAGACATTGATCTTGCCTCGTGGTCGGCAGAGAGGCCCTTGGCTGAGTCGTGGGCGCACTTGGCCGTGCGCGGGTTGGCGAGAGTTGGACAGCTTCAGCCTTGGTGGTCACCAGAAGCGCAGTGGAAGCAGGTGACCGTAGTTTTGGTGCACCTATCGGCGTTGTGGCCGTAGCCACAGTAGTGAACCGAGGATATAGCGAACCTTCCTTTATAACGAACCCAAAAATAATCTCCAATATTAATGATACCACATAGTGAACCGTGGTCATATCTAAAAAGATAGTTTACTGTAAAAATAGATAACAATTATAATCATGAAGATAGAGGCTGCCTGTCCGGTATTCATAGTTCTTAAAATTAAAGATACCTCGGCCAGTATAAATTTTGGCTGAAGTATCTTTAATTTCAAGAACAAACAATATGTATCAAATAACCACTATATTGAGTATTGATTGGAGGTCCATTCATTGGTATTTGGATTTTCTACTTTCTACGCTTGATTATTATATAAAGGTTGTATGCAGCAAGACAGCATTTTATGATTAAGTTTGGGAAAAGCAAGTCAAAGAAATATACTAACGATGCACAGATAAAAGAAATATTCTACCTAACATGTAGGCAAATTACATTCATGGACAAAACTTAAGAAAGTTGTAAATTTTAACATGTATATCGAGATTCAGACAATAACTCTGAAAAGCATTTGATAGTCACCTTTATTGAAAACACACGAGATAACCAAGTGTAAACAAAATTGTCTCTGTCTTCTTAAAAAAAAAGGCTTTTCATTTTCTTAAGTTTTATCTATGAGTGTAGTTACGTGAGATGCGTTCGTGAATGGTGTGTGTGTGTGTGTGTGTACGCAGTTAAAGTCTAGAATTCAAGCAACGATGGCATGTATCCACATAAGAACAAAGATGCGCTTCCTTGTTGCTGAGAGAGCCAAGGCTTCAGAAATATTTCGTTGTCTGAAAGCTGTACATGATGGGAACAACATCTCAAAAACATATCTTTGCTGTTTCCTCGCGCTAAGTCTTTTGCCAAAGGCCATTCACAGATAACGGCGCCTCGGCCTGCGGCTACGTCCACCACGTCGATTAGAAGATGCTGTAAGAAAATGAATTGTTCTATCGGAGAGAGAGAGAGAGAATTCACGAAATACTGTAAGTGGTCTAGACTGCTATTCAAACTACAAACCTCATATTTGATATTTGGGTAATCCCGTTAATGGTATAAAGTTCTAAAATAATTGTGGGAAGGAGTTTATTTTATTATTAAACGAAAAACATGGTGAAGGAAGACGAGTTTCTTTTATTGATGCATAGGTGCAAGCTTTCGGGTAAAAACCCTTCAACAGGCGAGAAATGAAGCGCGACTTATAAGGACTATGGTACAAATGGTAGGAAGGAATAAATATATATAAAAAGGAAGTTTCAATAAAAGAAACTCGTCTTCTTTCACCATGTTTTTTCGTTTAATTTCAAATCAGGAAGAATTCTTTATCTTTTATTTTCTTTTTTATATATATAAAAAAAAAAAAAACTTTTTCCGCGCGAATATTTTAGGAATTTAACCCTCACATTGGTTTTGACGATAAATTAGGCCTGCGGTAAAAAACTAGGCCAAATGGGTCTCGTATCATCTCTTGTTAAAAAACAAGTCAGAAGGAAATCGCTCAACTTCAACGATTCGAAAACGAAGGTATGGTCTTCTCGGAACGCCTATTAATTGCTGTTGAAACATGGTGCGACCATTATGACCCCGAGACTAGAATATGATCCTCAGGTTTAAAAACACCAAAGTATTATCACCCCACTTTGGACTTCTCGGGAAATTTTGGGAACTGAGTTATTTGATTGTAAGGATCTATCGACGTTGTATTTGGTTCTCCCGTGGAATCCCAAGTAACGCCAGGAGATATCTACAAACTCATCTCGGTGTAGGAACAAAGAAAGAACAGCAGACCTGGACTGTTGTCCTGCCTAAGACGTAAGAACGTCCGTCTTCATATCTCCGAGATGACTCGCTATTTCAAAGGGAGAAATGGAAAGTTTTGGAACATCCTCCATACAGTCCGGATCTTTCTCCTAGCGACTCTTTCTTATCTTTGGAACTTTTAAGAAGCTATCGTGTAAAGTGTGTCTACGCCCACGCTTCTGCTTCGCCTAGACGTCCTAAACTTCTTCTCTTCCCGGGAGGCTGACCTTTCTCTATATAGCGGAAAAGTATTTCTACTTCTAAAAGGGTAGGGTAACCGAAACTCGATCTAACACCAGAGACGACTCAACACTAACTGGCTCACACACACACTTTATTTTGAATCAAATACACTATTTTTAAAGTAAGACATATTTACATATATATTGATTAAACATAGAAATCAATTTACAAAATTGTTTTACACAAAACGACTTATTTACATAACTGTTTTCCTGACAAAAACGCTGACAGAATTGATTTTTTAGATCGGATATTGAGATGGAGGCCACGGTAGAAGGATGGAAACCTTCTCAGCCTAGAGTTGTTGTTGTTGTTGTGTCCAATGAAGAGATGTCTCCGTACATCTCATCACAGCAATCGCAATGTCCTCTTTCTTTGAAAATGGGTGCCGTTGCCACGTTACCCATCTTGGAAATGGACCAGAATCTGGTCAAATATTCCAAGGTCACCTTAGAGTGAGCACAAGTTATGAGGCTTGTCCATCAAAGAATAATGGTGTTTATTTCAGAAAAAAAAAAAGAGATTATTTTTCATATGTTGTAATTTGGATTTTGCCGATCTGCAGTCTAATGCTTTTCTGTTGACTTTGCTTAGATTTTTCAATGAAACTGATTCCAAGAATATTAATCAAACATTATATTTATTGATTTATAATATAGAACAAAATATAAAAGAGAAACGTATATTAAAAACAAAGGAACTTTTTTTTTCCTAACTGTTAGCGCCTTTTGTGATTTTACACACATACTCTGTGAGAACAATTAAACTTGAAATACATATATATGATAATTTAAACCAATAACCCTATATTATGTAATACGTATAACAAGCTTGTCATGTTGTATATAGAACTAATTATAAACTACAACTAATTATACGCATAATTGACGTGTGTCCTTGTATCTCCAGATGTAATGTACTGAGGATGAATAAATAAAAATATATAATAGATTAAAAACTGAGTTAAGAGCAAGATTGAGCGAATCACAATGTAACTTCTAAAGTTAGATGGAAGCCCAGACAGGCGCCAGTGTGGACACGTGCAGAAAGGCAATACTTCCTGGTCCACTTCCTAGTCCCCTTCCTGGTCCAAAAAAGTTGTTTAAATAGGACCCCACGTAGCAACAGCCATTTTCAGTTCCAGTCAGTTCCCCATCTGCGTGTCGCCGGTTGTCACCAACTCATCGACGATGTAAAACAGTAAGAAACCCTCTCGATCTCCATCTTTGCTCTTGGCTCGCTTTTTATCTATTCAAGGAACTTTCTTTCAACTGTGTCTCTTCGTTTTGTGTGTGTGGACATTCCCCAGTTTTCCACTCTGCCTCGACCACGACTGCCTGTACCCTGTGAGAACTGTTAAAGGTCCTACAAGGTGCAGCGAGGTACTGGAAAACTCTCCACCCCTGACTGTCCCTCGCGGTTACTACAGGTTTGACCCTCGGTTGCCACAACTTATAGCGAGAGTCGACGAGGTTCTACAATAAGCTTACCAAACCCCAACGTATTATTACAGAGAGTCGTCAGGATCTCAACACAATATTACAGCTAGTCGACAGGATCTCAACACAATATTACAGATAGTCGACAGGATTACCACAACGAAGGAGACCACAACGAAGAAGGTAAAGACTGTCCAGATAGAAAAGAGCCAAGAAGCAAGATGGAGGAGCAAACCAACCCGTCCAACGATACAGCCGAACAAACTATCCCCAAACAAGAAACGACATTGGAAGAGGAGGAAACGTCGCCGCCCCAAGATACCTCCGCAGACCCACTGACACAGATCGCCGATGCCCTGAGTAAGTTACTGGTAGCCCGATCTCCTAGGGAGATAGACGTAAGTCCATACGATGGAACTTTTGAAGCCCAAAGCTTTTTCGACAACTTCGATGCCCAAGCAGACCGAACTGAACTGACCTACACAGATCGCCTACGCAAATTACCCTGCTACCTACAAGGTAAGCCCCTCCAATATTTCCGAAGCCTACGGTTAGATAGGTTATATTATATTGAAGCCCGCCAGAGATTGATAGACTTATTCCCAGCAACGACAGAAGCGTCGTTTGCACGCTTTTTGGCAATCAAAATGACACCCCAAATGTCCCTAGAAAACTACTACCAAAACAAAACTGTTATGGGTATGAAACTCGACCTACCCGCCGACATTTTAATTGAATCTCTGACCGACGGACTACCCGTCGCAGACCAGCGATTAGTCGCAACTGTGCAGCCAAACACCATTAAGGAATGGTTCGACCTAGTGTCAAGAATAACTCAGTGTGCCACCAGTGCAGTGAACCAGCGCCAAGTAGACAAGGCTCCACACCCCACCTACCACAACCCACCACCGCGGTACAACAGCCAGCGGCCATCACGTGTAACATACCCAGTTACACCTCCCCCCTCGCCTTGCAAGTATTGCAATGCCATGCACTGGCACTCCCAGTGTGTACAACGGTTCCCACGGGACCAAACACGCCCAGTCTACAGCGCCCGACCACACACAACCACTGTACCAAAACGTGGTACCCACACCCAGCCCAAGGTCCAACCTCCGAGCCATGTTCCCCAAGTCCAAGCTGCAAGCCAAGACGACTCTGCAAGCCCCGCGAGCAGCTCAACGGTAGGAAAACCTGAAACTTATTTTCGTTGAACAATTAATAATATGGACTGAATTGTCACCAAATGTAAACTTGCCCTTTTTAATAGACACGGGAGCATCTATAAACCTACTTAACTTAGATATTTTAAGAACCATAGAAAATAGATTACCATATAAAATTATTATCCATCAGTACAGTTTAACTATAAATGCAATAGCCCACAATGTAAATACCCTTGGATATATTTTTTAAAACTTAAAATCGGTAACCTCACCCAAAAACTAAAATTTTTTATAGTAGAAGCTTCACTACCTTTTGGTATTTTATCTATTAATACCCTTAAAATATTTAAATTAATTATAGATTTTAATAATCTCAAAATTTATCAAAATAATGATGCTCTCCCAACGAATGTCTATAAGTTCACCAAGTGCAAACAGGATTTATGTCCCACTCAACCGAGGGAAACTGATATGTTTACCACTTTCCCCGCGCACCAGTCCTGTTTACACGTGGCGGACCCTACCCCAATTATATGTTCTCCCACTATTGTATCACCCACTATTTCTCCTACCCATGATATTGAGATTTCTATACCTTCTAATGCGGCACCTCAGTTAGAACATTGTCCACACGAACTCCACCGAATTCTATATGAATTCTCGCAAGTGTTCTCTACTAATAAATACAATGTGCCCAAATTGAACATACCACCGGTAAAAATCAATACCACCACAGATAAAATAATAGCATTACGCCCATATAGAGTGCCACTACACGACCAACAAGAAATACAAACCCAAATAGAACAAATGCTCCAATATGGAATCATTGCCCCGTCAGTTTCACCTTATGCCAGTCCCATAACGCTTGTTACCAAACGTGACCAAACGAAGCGTTTCTGTATTGATTACAGAAAACTTAATGAAATCATCGCGCCAGACGTACATCCTTTACCCTTAATAGAAACCATTCTTGACAAATTGTCAAAAGCCAAATATTACTCTTCTGTAGATATAGCATCCGCATATTGGCAAGTGGAAATAGAACCTAACTCACGTAATCTACTAGCTTTCGTGACGTTAGATAGTCAGTACGAATTTTGTAGACTTCCTTACGGATTTAAAAATTCACCACAGATATACCATCGTGCCATAAACCAGGTCATGCAAAAATATAAACTAAATTTTGTTACCCATTACTTCGACGATTTCATTATTTTTTCTGACACCCTAGAGGATCATCTACAACACCTACAACAATTTCTAACAGTGTGTCAACACGAAAACATCAAACTTAATTATAATAAATGTTCATTTTTTAAAACAAAAATAGATTTCTTAGGATACACTGTTACCGCAGGTACTTATGCACCGCAGACGCGCAACCTTGATACTATAAATGCCATAAAAAACACCTAACAATCAAAAAACACTACAATCATTTTTAGGAGCAGTAAACGTTTATAATAAGTTTATAGCAGATTATGCCCGCTTACGAGCACCTTTAAATAAACTACTTAAAAAGGATGTAAAATGGAATTGGAACACAGACTGTCAACAAGCTTTCATCACTCTCAAAGAGAGTTTAACCAGTAAACCAGTACTACACTTGTATCAAGTCGGTTTACCATGCCGCCTTTATTGCGACGCATCCACCCAAGGGATTGCCGGCATACTCAAACAGGTACACCCAGACGGACAAATACATCCTGTGCAATATTTTAGCCGCGCTCTTAGGGCACATGAGAGAAACTACACCGTTTCCGAACTTGAGTGCCTCGCCATCGTCGAAAGTGTAGACAAATTCCGAATATACCTCACCGGTATAAAATTCACCATATACACAGACCACCAAGCTTTACAATGGCTTAAAACTATAAAAAATCCGTCAGGCCGACTATTTAGATGGAGCCTGAGACTATCTACCTATAATTACGAAATACACTACATCAAAGGCAGTCAACAGTATGAGGCAGATTTACTCTCAAGAAACCCCTTTGTAGGATTTATCAGTACTGATATTATAAAACAGCATCAACCAACAGCATCCCCCTTCAACATTGATACAAACGGCTTACATACCATTACCCGAAAAGGTGTAACTAAAATAATAATTCCCGAAACCCTGCAACATTCTCTCATGAACAAAGTTCACCAAAAGTATAACCACCCAGGCATCTCTCAGATGACCCGCATAATTACTACCCAGTACTACTGGAAAGGTATCTCTAAATCTATAGAAAAATTTGTCAGGTCGTGTCACACCTGCCAAATCATTAAAAGGCCCAAAGGTAAACCCTATGGTGCCCTCGGACAAATTCCACCACCTCAACAACCATTCGACTTAATCTCTATAGATACCATAGCTGGATTTTCGAAATATGGACACTCCAAGACCTATCTACACGTAATAGTGGATCATTTAACGCGATATGCTTGGACCTTTCCATCGAAGTCCACCAGTACCCTAACGTACATTCAAACCCTCAAGACTGTACTACAGCAAGGATCTCCAAAACGTCTGTTATCTGACAGAGCGCCCGCTTTAACCTCAGAAAAATTCCGTAAATTTCTAATAATGCATGGTATACAACCTCTACTAACTACCAGCAATAACCCACAAGCAAACGGTTTAATAGAACGCTTAAATGCGACCATTACAGGCAAGCTCAGACTAGCTTATCTAGAAAATCCGAAAGCTTCCTGGACTCAACTAGTTAAACGCGTCACTCAGACGTACAATAACACACCCCATCCTGTCGACTCTCTGAGATAATAGGTTAGGATCCCTAATCACAGATAAGGATCCCAACCTATTATCTCATATACAACATCTTCCCCATTGAGTGTTACACCCCTATTTTCAAATATATCATATTAAAGAACTCATACTTGAATTTATTCATTGCTCGAATTTCAGAGTTTAACTACGTGCTATACTCGCCAGCGCAGTATGTTACTCAGGCACTGCTAGGCTTACGTAATTTTTTATAGGTGTCTCTTAATGATTTCCTTGACTCGCTTTTTTAATTAAACACACATTTCCATTTGATATATACACAACCCTGATATTAGTTTCTTACAAAAAAAAACTATCACTTATTATTATTTACACTCATGGACAAAACTTTCATGTCGCAGATAGTCTGCTTTTTTTTTTTTTTAAGAAGACAGAGACAATTTTGTTCACATTTGGTTATCTCGTGTGTCTTCAATAAAGGTCACTGTAATATCTTTCAGAGTTATTGTCTGAATCCCGATATACATGCTAAAAGGTACAACTTCCTTAAGTTTTGTCCATGAGTGTATATCATACAGAAATCCATTTTTCTAAGTTTCGTTACAACTAAGGGATCAAATGTCGATCCCTTTGGCAACCTCAATACAAGTGTTTTGAGATACAATTAAGTGTCAAATTTCTGTCTATTGATTAGATTTTAAACTATATACGCACTCTGTCTCTCTTTTGTAATACAAAACTCGGGGTTTCTAAAGTCCCTTCTGGAATGAGAGCGACTAAAATGATTGGGAGAGGGTTGTACCATCAGTGGCGAACCTTCCAAAGGGTGTAAGCCTTGTTCCAGTTCCAAAATAACTTTATCAGGTACCGCTCAAAAAGAACAACCTAGCTTATGTTATTTACAATGAGAAATATGTACAGTTTCTTCACAGAAAAAAAGTGTACAATACGGGATTCATCCCGATTCATGGCTGTCAGGAATCGAGGGTTTTAACCATTCGTTCCTTTTACGGTGTCGCCCATTTAATCCCCAGAGACCGCCGTATTATTCTATATACAGTTACGAGCGTCATTCCTCATCTCCTAATCAATCAACTCTGTCACCGTTTGCTTTTTTTTTTTTGAATGGCGCCCTCCTATTGGTTGGCTACGATCACGCCACCTTTGCCCCCCCCCCCCCCCCATCATGCCTCCCCCACTCGCTTTTTCGTCTTTGTAACTATTGTGTTGGAGCGGGTCGCTCCTTAAATAAATGCATATATTAGTTAATAACTAAATGGAATCCTCTCTTTCTTTTTCCCAGTAAGAGACGCCTACGGAAGACAACAGTACATAGACAGATAAAGCACATAGGCTATAGTTATTAACTAATATATGCATTTATTTAAGGCGCCAATTTATAATTGTAACAAATAGTATTTGAATAAAAACATTCAATCGGGTAAAACACGGGCGTTGCCCGGGTCATTCGGCTAGTTGTATATAATAGAGAGGTGTGCAGTAACAAATTCTCTAAAAAAAAAAAACTGGGTTCAGCTGGCCCGGCTGATAATAGACTTCCTGATCCAGGTACACAAGATAAGCAGCATCTGTGCACCAAATGCTACACAAATGTCAGAGGCGGTATTGGAGTCGCCTGCTATTGAATGGTGCTCCAGTCTCATAACAAAGAGAGCAGACGAATTTTGCTTTTCTCAATCATAGAAGAAGAACCCTCGGCAGAGCTGACTGCTACAGGGTGCGTCCCCAGGTGGTGGATAGAGGAATGACCTTCAGATATGAAGGCCAGCTGCGAAACAAGCAGAATAACTCTGATGAAAAAGCAAGCAGTAGCGAACCAACAGCAGCATTGTTAGAAGAGGAGAAAGACCTCTTTAAAAACCCTGAGTTCAACTGACCTAGTTGATAGACTTCAACAAGGGTCTCTCTCTAGGGATACGGTGGAGCTGCGTCTGTACTCATGTTAGAGTCGGCAGCAAAGGCTTCCATGTTAGGAACGGCCTCAAATTACAGGCAAAGTCAGACTCACCAAAGTGTGCCTGGATCATGGTGCCATTAACAACGAAAGCTGCACCCTACATCCCATTCCATGAGAACTGAACACATGGAATTTGTGTAATGTTTACACGGGCCCTGGAGATTAAATTGGCGAAAAACTTGGTTCGGTTCTGAGTTGCCAGCTAGCTCTCTACCTGGTCCCATCTTTGCTTTCCTGCTCTTGCCATGAATCCTGCTAAGAAGAAGAGGAAGAATGCCCAGAAGCCCATCGTGGACATCGCCGCCCTGGATAAGGAGGACGAAATGGTGATCTCCCGCAACCTCCAAATCCTGCGCGCCGTTGGCCATCCCGCCCTCAAGTCCCTGCACGAAGACATGATCAGGTTCATCGCGGCGAGGACTGATCTGATCAGGACTCTTTGCGTTGAAGTGGAGAACCTTTCTGGCACGCTCAATGCCTTCGCGGAGCTGGACGACTTCATGGAGGAAAACAAGCCTCCAACTGCCTGTCACAGCACCCAAACCAGCCCAGCTCCTTCCTGCAAGGACTCCTGCTCCCAGACTGACCCAGTCAAGCCCGCCACCCCTGTTCCTGCTGCTCTCCCAACCAAAAAGCTTGCCCCCACGCTGCCTGCTCCTGTTTCTACAAAGAGGAAGCAGCCTGAGGCTCTCAACCCACCTGCAAAAAGGACAAACCTGCAAGGTCCTGCCAAACCTGTGCCTTCCCGCGCTTCCAAGCCGGCGGCCGCCCGAGTGACCCTCCACGGAGAGAAATCGGCGGCCCACACAGTGGTTATTTCTGATAACCCTCAGGCCGACCCCAGGGAGATGCTAAAGGCTGTCCGCGCTGCCCACACTCTCCCCCAAGGCGTCTGGGGCTTCCCTACGCACCAAGGGGAAGCTTGTCCTCCACTCCAGCAACCCCGACACCATCCCAGCTGTTACAACCTCCTTGACCAACAAGCTAGATGGTATGAAGGTCCGCCAACAGAAGTAGATCCTGCCACGCATCTGCCTCTTCAAAGTGGATGAGGAGACATCCAATTCCACCATTGAGGAGACATTCCTGGAAACACCTGCAGTCAAACAACTTACTGGGGACAAGGTGGTGCGAGTGGCGCACCGTTCTGCATCCAGAAACGGGACCTGCACCGCCTTCATCGAGGTGGACCTCAAGACCTTCAGAGCCCTGGGCGCGCGCGGGAGGATCATGGTTGATGGAGTAATCCTCAATTTCGAGGAGTCCATCCGCGCCCGCGTCTGCTTCCGCTGTTGTGGCTTCGGCCACAACTCTGCGCAGTGTTCCAGAGCTCCAAAGTGCTTCCACTGCGGTGAAGACGGCCATGAAGGCCGCGCCTGCCCATCCATTGCCGACCAGCGC
Organism: Cordylochernes scorpioides; assembly: GCA_030710605.1. Taxonomy (NCBI): domain Eukaryota; kingdom Metazoa; phylum Arthropoda; class Arachnida; order Pseudoscorpiones; family Chernetidae; genus Cordylochernes; species Cordylochernes scorpioides. The sequence continues at coordinate 66,095,138 of CP092872.1, forward strand.
ACTTCCAAATGTGCCAACTGCTGTGCCAAGGGCCTTCCTGACAAGCACGAGGCGAGAGCCTCAAGCTGCCCCATCTTGAAGTCTAAAGCCCTCAAGTTCTAGGCTTCCAGGATCTCCTGCCTCCTCAACTGGACTACATCTCTGCTTCTCACTGCATCAAGGCTCTGTTTCCCTGACCTCTCCAGCTTCCTCCACCCCTGCGATGACACCTCCACTGCCAGATCTTTGAATCCCTTGCCACCAGTTCGCGTTCTGCAGCCATGTTGGGGCTAGAAGACCTTACCTGATAGGCCAATTAGCCCGGAATCCAAAGAAAGAGATTAAATTGGCGAAAGTTCACTAATGATAAACCAAACCCTCCCAACATTTTTTTTCTCAATTCGATAAAATATTCCCATATATATATCAATACTAAGCGAATGACCCGGGCAACGCCCGTGTTTTACCCGATTGAATGTTTTATTCAAATACTATTTGTTTCAATTATAAATTGGCGCCGTGGATGTCACTCTTGTGTCCCGCTCCAAACTTTACATGTACATTAGGTCAGCTGATATTACCCCCCATCTTCACCGCTAGAGGCGCTGCTCGCGAGCGAAAGGGCAAATTTTCAAATAACTCGACGAATATTCGGGATAGAGAACTGAAAATTTCACTATGAGTTTAAACATATTCTACTCTATATACTGTTGAATTTCAGTCAGATTAGTTGCGTATTGTGGACGTGTATAGCCGACAAACATACATACATACGTACACTGGCTTTTATATATATAGGGATAATATAAATGAGCTTTAAAAATTGAAAAAAAAAAATGCATCGGCCGGGAATCGAACCCGGGCCGCCCGCGTGGCAGGCGAGCATTCTACCACTGAGCCACCGATGCTTATAATAAATGGCCATATTTGGGTATTTATTCCATTCGCAAAAGCAAACGATGACAGAATTGATTGTTGATGACTCTGATACTTGTATATATAATTATGTTAGCATAATGAATTAGTCAGTATTCCCATGGTCTCCAGCGAAGAGGTGTGAATTGACTTTTTGAAAATATACATAATTATAAAGATAGAAGCTTCTATAGAAATAACTAAAATAAGCCGAAATAGCTCAGTTGGGAGAGCGTTAGACTGAAGATCTAAAGGTCCCTGGTTCGATCCCGGGTTTCGGCATCTTTTTTTAATTTTTAAATTTTTACTTACCGTAACTTGACACGTGACTTAACGTGACAGAATTGTGCATGACTCTGATAACTGTATATATTAATTAATGTGAAAATGTCAAGCCTTCAGGGATATGTTTCTTTTGAATTTTTTTATTCATAAGCTCTTCTACAGGGCTTCGATGCCCGAAAGCTAGAGAGAGATTTGTGAATAAATTTTTAAAAAAGAAATCTATCCCTGGAGGCTTGATATTTTCATCTTAATTTTTTTCTCATTGCAGTAATAATGTCTGTAGAAACAGTGTTCGATTACAATATAATACAAAATAGCGTTGATATAGTTTTAAAATCTTGATGATTTTTATTTTACTGGGAATTCTATATACAGTTACGAGCGTCATGCGTCATCTCTGTCACCGTTTGTTTTTTCTTTGGAATGGTGCTCTCCTATTGGTTGGCTACGATCACGTGGCTACGATGGCGCCGCCACTACGCGAGACACTTTGTTTTTGACTTTGCCCGGGTCATTCGGCTAGTATATTATAGTGATAAGTACATTTTTGATATAATAACATATATTATCTCTTTTAAAGAACATAAATATTAATCTATTTTTTATTTACATATAGATAGAATAAGTGGATATGTGTGAATGATAATTCAAATAAAGAAATGGGGCCAACAATCCAAAAGATTAAGGTATTGATAGACTTCCCTTGTATTCTGATTCTTTTTTAGTCTGGCAAATGTTTTTGAGATTACTAACCTACTTCCCGTGTCTTCTGTCAAAATATTATTGGGAAATCTTCCGAGAATTAAACCGGCTTGACGCCTCTTCATGAACTGGACCACCGCTCGCATAAAACAAGAAAAGATTTAGGTATGAAGCACAACCTGTGTAGTATGAATTTGGTGTGTGAATTCCAATGGGACTAGCTCTCTTTCTGAAAAATTCTACTAAGTTCAATATTTTCCATATCACTTTACTTTTTACTTTCGCACAGAGCTCTCTCTTCGTGCATTTACCAAAATAATTCTGCGGCTCATTGATATCGGTAAACTTCTAACGAGCAACCGCCTTGGTAAAAATCAAAATTGCCTTGAGTAGGCAACTTCCAGTGAGAGACTACCTCCAGGAGTACCCATTGGCTTTAAACGGTCTCTCATGGGAGGTTAGAGTGTAGTTTACCATAAGCGTTCCATCTACGAGAGCTATCCTGAAAGTAATGCACTTCAACAACCATCAAATTTGAAGACATTCATATGTATAATATTGATATCTGGTTCAAATCACATAAATAGGTACCGCTCAGCAAGAGCAACCTAGTTCATGATAATTACACAATGAATAATATGTGAAGGTTATTCACATATTAAACAAAATTTTAACGCGGGATTCAATCCCGGTTCATGACTGTCGGGAATCGAGGGGGTTACCCTCTCATCCACCGACGTTTTTTATTTAATATTGATATAATTATTCAATATAGTGTCTATTTAGGATGAAATGAGTTTGCGTCATCTTAGAATCCAAACAAAAAATCTACGTTGGTCTCAAAAAAAAAAAAGAAAAATCCCCGATTATATCTTTCCCAACGATGGCAAAATTTGATATCGGTGAAAAGATAACCTTTTTATAATTTGACCCTTTTCTTTTTAATGTAAAACAAACTGTTCGCTCCAATATGTAAAAAAAATATATATAAAAAATTTATACTGCTCTTACTGAAATGATGAAAATAAATAAATATTGCTCATAAGTGGGAAAATCTCCTAGCGGTTTCACCAGTTTAGCCGACCTTACCGCTGTAATATTGTATTGGACTGTTTTGCTTCATGGGTATTGAAGGTGAACTCTTGGAAAAGGTATTTTAAACGAACTATGGGGGGGGGGGGACATTAGCTTCTAGATCAGTAAAAAAAAGGCATATAAATATTAATACATGCATCGATCATTATACTTCCACGGGCAATTCACAAGACCTTTTTTAGAGCATAAATGATGCACTAGCACACACGCCTTTCAAAAATATAAACTCTTTATAATACGACCGCTATAAATAGTTTATCTTATCAAATACAGATGGCGCGATAGTTCATCTTGCTAGAATTTGAAATGCAAAGAGGTTAAGAATATGCATCTTATCAAATGTTGGGAGTGGTCAATGAATGAAAATGTGATGTTGAACTACGGCTGAACAAAGCGAAGGCAGTTTCCAAGAGACTCCTGAACACGAGGACGACCAATCGTCAAAGTGGCTCCTACAGATTGATCAGTAACTACGATCTGACGTGAGACATCAGTGACTGCAAGGACCATTGGTAGTGAGGTTTAGATACTGTCGTGATGTGCCCGTTGTTTTGCTAAATAATCCACTCTGAGTCGTCCGAGCTCCCTTGGTACCGGTTTTATTTGAAACACGGCGCCGGAACGTAAGGAGAACATACACACCCACAAGCGAAGATCCTCCGCCCCCGCGCAGCCAAAACCGAAACTCAACCACCGTCTTCCAGTCTCGGCCGGTTCCCGCCGACACACTGGCGCCGCCAGGCGCGAAGTGGCGTGGGGATTCTTGTACTTGAACCCTCAACAGATATAAGCCTCCTTCTGTCAAGATAAAGAGGCCACTATTTTAAACTTGTCTTGAAGCGCGCATATTCAGTGAATTAGTCACAACTAGAGCTTCGGCAAATTAAACAGAAAGCTAACAACCTGTGTTTTAACCTGGTTACATTTTTTTCAGGGCTATTTATGTGGCTGATTCATTTTTCTAAATATGTGTGCTATGGGCATTAATGACCAATTAAAGTTATGGCTTAAATGTTTTTAATAAATAAAGAGATATGCCCCTTTTTTAAATACATTAATATATCAGCCTATTTTTAAATTGCTAATGGTGTTTGTAACCCTTATTTAAAAGAGAGAGAGAAAGGTGGCTGAATCATTTCCTAAAAATATGTGGAGTTTTATAATAAATAAGAAAGTTAAAGGTTTGAAGGTATTGAAACTTTAATTAGAGTTCTCTCTTCTAAATTGAGATGTTTTTGTAGATTAGATATTTAGAGGTAAAGGTTTTATATCATTGGGAAGGGGGGTAGGATAATTAGAGCGAACCTAGCAACACACAATTTGCCTAAAAATTATAATCTAAAATGAAGGAATATTTTTTTCAGAAAGTGTTACTGAAGAAGTCGGCAGACGAGTGGTTAAAACTCTCGATTCCTGACAGCCATGAATCTGGATCGAATCCCTTATTGGGCACTTTGTTTTAATAAGTGAATAACCTTCACACATATTATTAATTGTTGTAAATATCATAAGCTAGGTTTCTCTTTTTGAGCGGCACCTAGTAAAGTTTTATAAAATGTTAAAAAGCAGAGAAAAAGTTTTTTATTAAAAAGTATAAGTTACTAGCTTTCGGGCTCCAAGCCCTTCCACCTGGAGGTACCTGTGGAAGGGCTTGGAGCCCGAAAGCTAGTAACTTATACTTTTTAATAAAAAACTTTTTCTCTGCTTTTTAACATTTTATAAGTCTTTAAAGAGAAATTTTATTTTTCGTTAACCTAGTAAAGTTATTTTTGGAAAGTGTTACTGTATTAATATATATAGTCACGACCGTCTTTCCTCATCGGCCGCCTCTGTCACGGATGCGCGCACACAGGGAGGTCACGTGCTCGCCGGCAGCCAACGGGCGCGCGCCGCCGGCAGGGGGAGGGGGGGCATTACGTCATAGATTATAAACACAAGGTAATAAGGCCAAATAAAAAAATTGTACGTGATAAGGCACAATTTGGAATATAGATTATAAACACAAGGTAATAAGACCTAATCCAAATAAATAAATAGTGTGTGATAAGGCACAATTTGGATTATCCCTATATATAGTCACGACCGTCTTTCCTCATCGGCCTCTGTCACGGATGCGCGCGCACAGGGAGGTCACCGTGCTCGCCGGCAGCCAATAAAAATAATAATAAAAAAAAAACTCCCTCGAGCCGGATTTGAACCAGCGACCTAAGGATCACCGTTGTAACATCTACAGTCCTCCGCTCTGCCAACTGAGCTATCGAGGGATACAAACTGTATGAATAAGTTTACCTTATAAAGTCAACTAATCCTATTTCTACACAAAATGTACTCATACATATATTATACTAGCCGAATGACCCGGGCAACGCCCGTGTTTTACCCGATTGAATGTTTTTATTCAAATACTATTTGTTACAATTATAAATTGGAGCCGTGGATGTCACTCTTGTGAAACGTCCCGCTCCAAACTTTACATGTACATTAGGTCAGCTGGTATTACCCCTCATTTTCACCGCTAGAGGCGCGAGCGAATTGACTTTTTGTAAATATACATAATTATAAAGATAGAAGCTTCTTTAGAAGATAATGATCATAATGATGATGCGCGCGCATCCGTGACAGCGGCCGATGAGGAATTGAGGAAAGACGGTCGTGACTATATATATTAATAATAATAATATACTAATAATAATTATTATTATTATCATTAGATAATGATAATGATCATAATGATGATGCGCGCGCATCCGTGACAGCGATGAGGAATTGAGGAAAGACGGTCGTGACTATATATATTAATAATAATAATATACTAATAATAATTATTATTATTATCATTAGATAATGATAATGATCATAATGATGATGCGCGCGCATCCGTGACAGCGATGAGGAATTGAGGAAAGACGGTCGTGACTATATATGTTGATTATATTATATATATATAGTCACGAGTCTTTCCTGATCAGTCAGTCATTGGCCGGCCACCTCTGTCACGGATGCGCGCGCACAGGGAGGTCACGTGCTCGCCGGCAGCCAACGGGCGCGCGCCGCCGGCAGGGGGGGGCATTACGTCACTCAAGGTCACCTACGCGCCAACGATGACACGTGATCGTAGCCGTCCAATAGGAGGGCGCCGGTCATCCGTGACAGAGGCGGCCTATGACTGATTGGTTAGGATTAGGATATGCATTTATTTAAGGCGCCAATTTATAATTGTAACAAATAGTATTTGAATAAAAACATTCAATCGGTTAAAACACGGGCGTTGCCCGGGTCATTCGGCTAGTTACTATATATGGCCGGCCGCCTCTGTCATGGATGCGCGCGCACAGAGAGGTCACGTGCTCGCCGGCAGCCAATATAAACACAATGTAATAAGACCAAATCCAAATAAATAGTGTGTTATAGATTATAAACACAAGGTAATAAGACCTAATCCAAATAAATAAATAGTGTGTTATAGATTATAAACCAAAGGTAATAAGACCAAATCCAAATAAATAGTGTGTTATCTCTATATATATAAAAGTCAATTTCTGTCTGTATGTCTGTTTCGCGATGAACTCAAAAACTATTAAACCAATTGGTACCAAATTTTGCATGTCGCTTTTTATAAACCTGTGGAAAATTTTCGGCTGCATTTTGATTAGTATTTTTGGCTATTTCTTTTTTTCATTTGAAGAACTTTTTTTACGCGGACTAATCCGGAATGGAATGAATACCTAAATATGGCCATTTTTTTAAAGCATCGGTGGTTCAGTGGTAGAATGCTCGCCTGCCACGCGGGCGGCCAGGGTTCGATTCCCGGCCGATGCATTTTTTAAAACAATTTTTAAAACTCATTTATATTATATCTTCTATATATATAAAAATGAATGTTTGTATGTTTGTTTGTTTGTTTGTTGGTTTGTATGTCCGGTATACAAATTCGCAGTAGTTCACTAATTCAAACCAAAATTTCCATACATAGGTAAAAAATACGGGGAAGACGATAGGCTATTTTAAAAATATATATAAATCAATTATTAAAACTATATATTATTAGTCAGAAAATGATGATGACGATATTGCTGTATCATGTAAGATTATCAGATACAAAATTATATCGGGAAAAATTCCAAAAAGCAGAGACCACGGGTGAAACCAGCTCATTATTTTGTATGCAGGAACAAAATTCTAACAGAAAAACATTCATTCGAGCAGAAAACAAAAGCCAGATCATCTTTCTATAAAAATATCGCTTCTCAGACACAAAGTTTGGAGCGGGACGTTTCACAAGAGTGACATCCACGCCGCCAATTTATAATTGTAACGAATAGTATTTAAATAAAAACATTTAATCAGGTAAAACCCGGGCGTTGCCCGGGTCATTCGGCTAGTAGATTATAAACACAAGGTAATAAGACCAAATCCAAATAAATAAATAGTGTGTTATAGATAATAAACACAAGGTAATAAGACCAAATCCAAATAAATAAATAGTGTGTTATTAATATATACAGTTATCAGCGTCATGCATTCTTTCTTAATTCTGTGACCGTTTTCTTTTGGTTCAGTGGTAGAATGCTCGCCTGCCACGCGGGCGCCCCGGATTCGATTCCCGGCCGATGCATAGATTATAACCCAAGGTAATAAGACTTAATCCAAATAAATAAATAGTGTGTGATAAGGCATAATTTGGATTATAGATTATAAACACAAGGTAATAAGGCCAAATAAAAAAAGTGTGTGATAAGGCACAATTGGATTATCCCTATATATAGTCACGACCGTCTTTCCTCATCGGCCTCTGTCACGGATGCGCGCGCACAGGGAGGTCACGTGCTCGCCGGCAGCCAATAAAAATTGAAAAAAAAAACTCCCTCGAGCCGGATTTGAACCAGCGACCTAAGGATCACCGTAGTAACATCTACAGTCCTCCGCTCTGCCAACTGAGCTATCGCGGAATACAAATTGTATGAATAAGTTTACCTTATGAAGTCAACTAATCCTATTTCTACACAAAATGTACTCATACATATATTATACTAGACGAATGGCCCGGGCAACGCCCGGGTTTTACCCGAGTGCGTATATATTTTAAAAAATGTTTTAATTAAAATATTATTCGTTACAATTATAAATTGGCGCCGTGGATCTCTCTTTTGTGAAACGTCCCGCCCCAAACTGTGTGTGTCTTGAAAATATAAAAATAAAAATGTGAACGGAAAAATATGTCCAGGGTAGCCTAGTGGTCATGGCATCTGCCCGGTAAGCGGAATGTCGTCGGTTCGATTCCCATCCCTTGAAATTTTTTTATTTTATCCATTCTGATCAAAATCTATCCGTGAACTTCACACAGTGAACTTAACACAGACAGAATAAGGCAATTATATAAGTAGATAATCCAAATTGTGCCTTATCACACACTATTTTTTTATTTTGCCTTATTACCTTGTGTTTATAATCTATGACGTAATGCCGGCGGCGCGCGCCCGTTGGCTGCCGGCGAGCACGTGACCTCCCTGTGCGCGCGCATCCGTGACATAACCGGCCCATGACGGTCGTGACTATATATGTTAATAATAATAATAATATAATAATAATAATAATTATTATTTTTATTATTATTATTATTATCATTAGATAATGATAATGATCATAATGATGATGCGCGCGCATCCGTGACAGAACCGGCCGGCCGGTCAGCCAGCTCATGACGGTCGTGACTATATATAGGGATTATATTATATATATATAGTCACAAGAGTCTATCCTGATCAGTCAGTCATTGGCCGGCCGCCTCTGTCACGGATGCGCGCGCACACGGAGGTCACGTGCTCACCGGCAGACAACAGGCGCGCGCGGCCGGCAGGGGGAGGGGGGCGTTACGTCACTCAAGGTCACCTACGCGCCAACGATGACACGTGATCGTAGCCGTCCAATAGGAGGGCGCCGGCCATCCGTGACAGAGGCGGCCTATGACTGATTGAATAGGATTAGGATATGCATTTATTTAAGGCGCCAATTTATAATTGTAACAAATAGTATTTGAATAAAAACATTCAATCGGGTAAAACACGGGCGTTGCCCGGGTCATTCGGCTAGGAGATTATAAACACAAGGTAATAAGACCAAATAAATAAATAGTGTGTGATAAGGCACAATTTGGATTATCTATATACAGTAAAACCCCTCTATAGTGAACCCCAATTGGACAGAGCTTTTGGTTCACTATAGCCACGGTTTTGCTATTTTTTTTTTTACTTTCCAAAAATTTTAGACCGTATAATTAAAGGACAGCCATACACACAGCAAGAGGCTTCCCCTTAATAGTGGTCACTTTGTTCTAATTCCCCTAATTGCCCAATTTCCTTACATTAATACTGAATAACAATAGAAATCATTAGATGATAGGTTCTTCTTGTCATTAACATACATGTACCTCTATGTCTAATTTAAAAATCAAGACAAATCCTAGGCAAAGTTTTATTAAATATATATTTGTGATATCTTGGGACCTCTGGGACCAGTGTTACCTGATGCTAGACGAACCTCGATGTCAACTCTACCGTGCAGTCGTGGTGGAAGGCGACACAGCTGGGCCAAAGGTGAAATAAACAAACAGAGATTCCACTAAAAGCGTCTGACGTCAAGAAGGAATGGGATGAGGAGAGAGGGATCTTTAGAGCAAGTGTTACCTCGGTGAGCTCCAAGCGTAGACTGACAATTCTAGTTTCTCGATTTAACACCACGACCTTGCTTCTTTCTAATTGGCTGACCTATTTAGGTGATTCTTTCCTAATTGGTGGGACTTTTTCACGTGGTCGTAGGCTATTGGTTGACCTACTTAGGTATTGTCTTCTGATTGGGCCTGGCTTATCTCTTTGACGGAGGATATATATCCGGCCTTGCTACGGAAATACGGGGCGTTACGCTTAGCTTTTATGGTTTCTGCATTATCAGATACGCCCTGTCCTGTCAGGAAGTATTGACTTGTAAATTATTTATAGTTGGGCTGGTTTTAAGCCTCTTTTGCTAGGCCTTGCTTCGACTTCTGTCCTAAGCCTGATTAGTTTTAACCTTAACTTTCTCCTGTCTCTCTCCATTCCTTCTATCTGTACAGTTGCGATACTTTATTAGATTCTTACGCGGTACAGATTGATGTTAGTTGAGGCTTTCTATGTGCAGTACATAAGGAGTTATATACAGTCATGGGGTGGAACATGTGGTAGGAGATATCTAGACTATTTACAACAATTCCATGGTCTTAAATCATCACAGATGGCCCTGGATGTGAGAGGGTTCATATGGAGGGATTTTAGAGAGCGGAATAGGAAGACTGTTATTAAGGAAGTAATTTTTTTTTTAAATTAATTAAAATGAGTTGGTATATAACATGGGGTTGATTTCTGTATATCCATAAGAGGTAATAAAGCATAAACAACTAATATTAAACATACAAGTAAAACAAAAATAGGAATAAAAGAATTAATAGAGAGCATATAATGATGATAGGTAAAAATAAAAATGATTTGATGGGAAAATCATGATCTCTTCGTGATGGGCGTTAGAAAGGGTTGAGGGGTTAGTTATTACTTGGTTGAGGCAATGTCACTTTGACTCAAGTCCCAAACCATTTAATGTGCACGGCGCGGAGAACCTAGGCCATGTTTCACATGTAAATTTAAGGACCTAATAAAGTTACAGTACCACAATCGAATAGTAAGATAAGGGTGATTGTTATGGGTTTTAATAATTAGTCGTTAAGACGTACGCATGCAGGATAAATGAGGGCGAAGATCAGTGACCAGAAATCAAAGTTTTAATTAGAGTCGTCAGGGCTTAGCGAGAAAAAGAGTAAAATAAAAAAAAAATGTGCCAGCGTGTGGCATGAGAGTGCCCTGGAATAAAAAAAATACAATTTGCACGTATCCAAGCCAGAAGTTGGGAGAAGGTAAATCTGGGGGACGATGTGTCAAGATTGTTAATTACGAAATCAAAGTAGGTCAAGTCTAGCCTGCGAAGGAGTTAAAAGTTCCTGCGGAAAAGGAATGTTAGTAATTCTTAAGAAGTAACCTTTAAAGTGGTTGTTTAAGAGGTTATTGAAGATTGCCCTGTTTTTAGATCATGATTTTTAGTTTGATTATAAAAGAATATATCATTGAGATATGAAATTGCGAAATTAAGGCTTTGCATATAGCGTTAAAGGATTTGAAAAATCGAAAATAGAATTGCGAAGTTAAATGCAAAGTAATCTTAAAAAAAAAGTAAAAATAGTGATGATATGATACAAAGATTAACACACTACAGCAGTATATAAGGGGTAATAGAAAGTGAAAATATTAAATGAAAATTAAAAATGAGCAGTAATATACTCGATAGCATTGACATGGTAGCGGAAGATGAAACAATGTAAATAACATCTAATTTATAAAGTGAGAGAAAATATAAAATGATAAATGCAAATTAGTGATATAAACATGAAATATAAACTTGAGATTATTAGATATGATATGAAAGATAAAATATAAAGTTGATTATAAAATATAGTCATAAAGCAAAAGTAAATAAGTTTTGGTAAAGAAAAATAAAAAAAGACAATAATCTAAACTGATTGGTTGACGTTAAAAAAAACAATTATAAGAGCTATATAATGATAATATACAAGATTATTAAAATGAAAAATTTTAAAAAATGTTCATCGAGAAAGAAGAGTAAGTAAGATTATATATAGAAATTATATATCGTGAAAGAATGGAAAGTTGTAGGCCAAACGTAATGTTCCTGTTTTTTTTTTTAGGATGGGTAGAGAGAGCTTTAAATTGTCCTCGATTGATATCTTTGGTCTTGTTGGCCTAAGTTTTTCTAACTTATCGAATTTGTTTTATGTTTGACGCGACTCGTGGATCACATTGTTTCTAACTGTGAAACTCACTGAGTCCTAATGTTGTCGTTTTTTTTAAACTTATGTGGGTGTGTGTGATTTTTGTAAGTAAAATGTTGTCCTTGGATCGCACTAATATTTAATTTAATAGGTGGCGAAAGTTCATTAGAGAACACGGGGTGGCGACGGATGTAACAAGATGTCGGCTGTTTGTTTGCTCGGGGGGGCGAGGGGGAGCGAAGCTATTTTTAATGCGATTCCGGATGTAGGTCAGGGAGGCCTTTTGCGAGGCTGCTTGCTTTCTTTCAACTTATTGGAAGTTAATTCAAACTACGTTCGGAGATATTATTTCTAAAATTGTAAACACAAAAGCGTTTTGATTTGTCACGTTTGGTGACAAGCGTTATGGGATTGACATAGGGAGATACAGAGGTTGAAATTATCCTGTGTGTTCAAGCATTTGTTCGATTTGTGTTTGTATTTCGAAAATTCGGATATTGTATCTGTTGATATTAAATCGAATGGCTTTTGGCGAACTTAGTAAAAATGTTATTCAATGATATCAGGTTGGAATTGAGTGAAATTGCGACTATCGACGTGAACAATGTGTGGTTAAATAAGTGTGTCACAGGCGTGGTGAAGGCGTCTTTGGCCTGAGAAGTGAAAGAGTTTAGTGGTGTGGCGCTGTGACACGAAGCGAAAAAATTGTAAATGAAAAGGTATCACGTGAAGTCTTTGTTTTGTACAAAATCTAACCTGTTACACTAAGAATAACAAATTTACTAAAGTCATGGGTGCTGGTTGTACGAACATATCGATAATTTTTATATTGTTAGTGGATATGACACGTTTAATGTGAGAAAAAAAAGATTGTGTGTGTTTAGTAGGGCGACGTGATGCAGCTTGTGTAGCTCGAAATTGGATTTGGGTGTTAAGTCGCGCATTAAAAATTGTCGTCAATTGGAAAAAGTGATGTGAGAGGGTGTTGTTTATTTTGTTGAGAGTGATTTGTCGATATTTAACTATGCGTGTAAAAGGAAGGAGTGTAGTTATGTGGGAATTTAACGATTGGAATAGTTTTGGAAGGCTGTGATTTAAGTTACTTCTGTCCAAAGATATGAAAGAAAAGGACATAGGAGCGTTGAAAATGGGATTAGGAACATTATAATGAGGTTAAATAAGAGTGTTGTAGTTCACCACGTGTGAGCAACCCGTTCCAGGAGGGGAAGATTTAGTAAATGGGACAGTTGTATTAACCTGTCCATAGGACACGTGTTGCTTGCACGAAGTGAATTGGTACAAGGTAGTTGGTAGAGGTACATTATCTTGATACAGGAGTAGCTGAGGACAGTTTATAATTAGTAGAAATCGTTTTATGGAATTAAGGGATAAAATGACAAAAGGCAAGGATGTATCGATGATATGGAATTTTAGATTCCGCGTTATGTTACTTATTTTTACGTTTAAAAAGATATAATCTATGGTGAAAATATTGTTAGCTATGGCATTAATAGTTAAGTTAAATGGATGGACAGGTATTTTTCTTTTACAAACTGATTTCTATTATTTTAAAAGTATTCTGCATAATTATAGCGATAGATGCTCCTGAATCAAGTAGTAGAGTAGGTTTACATTATTGGACAGTTCAGCTCGAACGAGCAATAGTTCAACAAAAATTATAGAAGGAGGAACCTACTGTTGTGCTGTCTTGTATGTCGGGACAGTCCTGGTCTTGTGTCGTGGTTGGCGGATTTTTGGGACAGTCAGAGTTCATTGTCTTCGCTGGGCTCGTGGTTTAGAGATGGTCGGGGGAGCAGGTAACATACGCTCGCGTGTTGGTAACTCGGAGGGGTGCTTGCAGGAGATTTGGTGGTTTTCTCAGTCTTGTAGAGTATTGTAGTTGGGCCCGATCTGCTTGGGCGTCGTAGTTGGTGAAGAAGCTCTGCGCCTCGTACGAACCATCGTAGCGATTCCACCTCTCGCGATGTCCGGTCACGGCAGAAAGCTGATGTAGCGTCGTCGTCAACCTCCCCAGGACATCTGACACCAGCGGCGGGGGTGTGACGTCTTCCTGGCTGGGGACAATTTCCTGCGTCCTACCGAGAGTGTTTTCTTTCTTCGGAAAAGTGGGGCTTCCGACACTTTCGTAGTCGGGATCGGTCTTCATGGGCTCCTTTGAATCCTCCTCTCTTCCCTGTTCCATCTTTCTGTACAGACAGTGGTCTATTTGCTTACTTGTACCTTGGCGTCCACTATCCTGTCGACTCTTCGGTACGGGGGAGTCTGTGATATCTTGGGACCTCTGGGACCAGTGTTACCTGATGCTAGACGAACCTCGATGTCAACTCTACCGTGCAGTCGTGGTGGAAGGCGACACAGCTGGCCCAAAGGTGAAATAAACAAACAGAGATTCCACTAAAAGCGTCTGACGTCAAGAAGGAATGGGATGAGGAGAGAGGGATCTTTAGAGCAAGTGTTACCTCGGTGAGCTCCAAGCGTAGACTGACAATTCTAGTTTCTCGATTTAACACCACGACCTTGCTTCTTTCTAATTGGCTGACCTATTTAGGTGATTCTTTCCTAATTGGTGGGACTTTTTCACGTGGTCGTAGGCTATTGGTTGACCTACTTAGGTATTGTCTTCTGATTGGGCCTGGCTTATCTCTTTGACGGAGGATATATATCCGGCCTTGCTACGGAAATACGGGGCGTTACGCTTAGCTTTTATGGTTTCTGCGTTATCAGATACGCCCTGTCCTGTCAGGAAGTATTGACTTGTAAATTATTTATAGTTGGGCTGGTTTTAAGCCTCTTTTGCTAGGCCTTGCTTCGACTTCTGTCCTAAGCCTGATTAGTTTTAACCTTAACTTTCTCCTGTCTCTCTCCATTCCTTCTATCTGTACAGTTGCGATACTTTATTAGATTCTTACGCGGTACAGATTGATGTTAGTTGAGGCTTTCTATGTGCAGTACATAAGGAGTTATATACAGTCATGGGGTGGAACATGTGGTAGGAGATATCTAGACTATTTACAACAATTCCATGGTCTTAAATCATCACATATTTATATATATATTTTTAATTACAATTCTAAGTTCGTTATAAGCATAGTATTTTAAATAGATTTTATTATTTTGGGACCGAAAATAGGTTCGTTATAGGGGTAGTTCGTTATTCTAAAAATCGCAAAGTTCGTTATAAAGATGGTATTTTTAATGGAATGGAATTGGGAATCGGCGTGGGTTCGTTATAAGGAAAGGTTCTTTATATCCAGGGTTCGTATTAGCGGGGTTTTACTGTATATAAAAATGAATGTTTGTATGTTTGTTTGTATGTCCGGTATACAAATTTGCAGTAGTTCACTAATTCAAACCAAAATTTCCATACATAGGTATAAAAATACGGGGAAGACGATAGGCTATTTTAAAAAATATATAAATCAATTATTAAAACTATATTTTAGTCAGAAAATTATGACGACGATATTGCTGTATCATGTTTGATTATCAGATACAAAATTATATCCAGAAAAATTCAAAAAAGCAGAGACCACGGGTGAAACCAGTTCATTATTTGTACGCAGGAACAAAATTCTAACAGAAAAACATTCATTCGAGCAGAAAACAAAAGCCAGATCATCTTTCTATAAAAATATCGCTTCTCAGACACAAAGTTTGGAGCGGGACGTTTCACAAGAGTGACATCCACGGCGCCAATTTATAATTGTAACGAATAGTATTTGAATAAAAACATTTAATCGGGGAAAACCCGGGCATTGCCCTTTCTTAATCAATTCTGTCACCGTTTGCTTTTGTGAATGGAATAATTACCCAAATATGGCCATTTCTCATAACCATCGGTGGTTCAGTGGTAGAATTCTCGCCTGCCACGCGGGCGGCCCGGGTTCGAATCCCGGCCGATGCATTTTTTTTTTTACAATTTTTAAAACTCATTTATATATTATACAAGAATGACATCTACGGCGCCAATTTATAATTGTAACGAATAGTATTTGAATAAAAGCATTTAATCGGGTAAACCCCGGGCGTTGCCTGGGTCATTGGACTAGGAGTTAATAATCTTGCACAATTTCATTCTATATATACAACGTGTGATCAATAATTTCCAGGAATGAGACTGGATCACGTAAAATATTCAAAATAATGAAATAATTTTATAAGGAGACCTTATAGATAAAACATTTATCAACCTTAGAAAAATATGATCACACAGTCGCACGCGCTCACGTTTTTTTCGAATTTATGAGCTCGAGTATATCAGAACATTTTCTAACTTCAGTATTGACTGTATTTAAAAACAGCGAGTCTGCATAGAGTTTTTCTTTAAATTAGGAAAAACAGCTTCCGAACCATTTCAAATGTTGAAGCAGGCTTTTAAAGAAGATGCCCTATCACAATCGAGGACATTTGAATGGTTTGCACGATTTAAAGCTGGTCGAACAAGCGTCAAGGATGATCTACACACTGGCAGACTTTTATCGATAAGAACCCCCGAAAATGCACTCAAAATCAAGTCATCGATCAAAGAAATCTCAAGAATAACTATCAGAGAGCTATCAGAACTCTTGGATATCTCTTTTGGAACATGCCAAACCATCATAAATAATGATTTGCATCTTAAACGATCCCTGGCTAAATTTGTCCCACATCTCTTAACAAATAAGCAGAAAGAGCATCGCAAAGAAACGTGCAAAAACATGGTCGAAATGTTTAATTCTGATCCCCATTGTCTCAAAAATGTTATCACGGGAGATGAAACATGGGTGTACGGATATGATCCCGAGACTAAGAGGCAATCAAGTCAGTGGCTAGAACTTTGGAGAACCAAGATTCAAGAAAGCAAGGATGATCAAATCTAAGCTTAAGTGTCTTCTTATCACTTTCTTTGATGTAAAGAGATTGGTACACTAAGAATTCGTGCCCGAGGGTCAGGCCATTAATCAACATTACTATCTTGATGTATTGCGACGTTTAAGAGAGGCTGTGCGTCAGAAACGACCAGAAAAATGGCATCAGAAAAATTGGCTCTTGCATCATGACATCGCAAGGCGCCACATACAGCCGTCACTATACAACTATATTTGGCTAAACATAGAATTGATTTACTATCCCTGCCACCCTATTCTCTTGACCTTGCTCTCAACGACTTTTTCCTTTACCCTAAAATTAAAAAAGTCTTAAAAGGACGTCTATTTGACCCAATACCTGAAATAAAGGAGAATACGAAGAATATTTTGAAAAGTCTGAAAGATGAGGATTTTTAGAGGTGTTTTGATATATAGAAAAAAAGATGGAACAAGCGTATAGCAGGTGACGGTGATTATTTTGAGAAATTTTAAATAAAACTTTATTATACTTTTGTATTTCTTTAAATATTTAGCATTCCTGGAAATTATTGATCACACTATATACATATAGGGGGAAAATTCAATGCCAAGCCACGATATTAATTTTTCAAATTGTATTTCAATATAATAATTAGCACTGAGAAAGAGAGAGGCTCAAAGAAATGGTCAAGATGACACTTTGGGTACAAGATCTGGCCGAAGGTTTTGGAGGCCACGCATTGTGAATAATAAGGAATTTTTTTGAGTGCTACCATGGCTAGAATATTTAGCCAATAGTGTTTTAGAAGTCGTATGTTACCGAGAATCAAGAAATTGATCAGGGTAGGCACATCTTCAAGATCTGGTCGATGAATTTTGAGTCCGCATGTTGCAAAAATTCAATAAATTCATCAGGGCGGCATTACGTTGCTAAGACTCCAAAAATTAATGAGGACGAGACCACCGCTGCATGATCTTAAGTTATCAATGACTCATCTTCATAGAGACAAATATAAGTTACGTTTATACCATTAGGATATCAGATCGATGTATACCACATCTAGGGGAAATCATTTTTCAATCTAATATCACCATCTACTACCTATATAAACAATATATATTTATTTTTTACTAGCGGATGTACCCGGCTTTGCCCGGGTTTTACCCGAGTAAAGGTTTGTCTAACGAACATTTGTTAAAACATTTCTCTATAAACTTATAAAAAAAATAATAGATATATTTTGATAATTTGAAACTCGTAAATTTGAATCTCTCGATAAAGTGATCATTTTTTCCCGGTCCCTGTGTGCTGTGTCATCCTGGATTTTGTCTTTCCTAATTCTCTACATTACAAAATCATCGTTTTATCTAGTGAACATTTTTTCCCGGTCCCTTGAAAAATACTCGATAAGTTGAATAAAAGCATGGTCGTTTATGAAAGATGGACGAAGTTCCCGGAAGTCATCTTGGGCAAGCCCCTGCGAGGCTTTTTTCTTGTCTACTTGGCACAGCTGTGTCACCAACTCTGCCCCCGCGCGCCAGGACCTCTTGAGCCCTCTGATTGGTCGGTGGGTATTTGGACTGTCCATTCGGCCGGCGCGGCTGGACGATTACATTCTTTCGACAAGGGGTGGGGCAGACCTAAGCCTATTTCCGTTGCAAGGTGGGGATGCTTGCGAGTTAAAGCTACAAATCTGCAAATAACTCTAAGGATATTCAAGATATTCAAGAAATTATTTTCCGAAAACCTTTCCGGGGATATACCTAATAATATCCCAAAATTTCACGGCGATTGGATGGATGGTTTTTGAATCTATAGAGTACACACACACACACAGACAGACATTCATTTATATATATATATAGGCGAATGACCCGGCTTCGCCCGAGAAATCCCTTGGGTGCAATTTCCTTCATACTAAAAGTATATCAATAATAAATATTAGAAGTGCCATAGAATAGCAATACAGAAGTAACACATAAACTACAGGAAAAAAGTGTGTGTGATGGCGAAAATTGTATTATATTAGTGTTTAGGTATTTGATTTAATTAATATAGTTGATATAATAATAGTGTCGCAATTAAAGAACAGAGGTACACAAAGCTATTTCAGAAGGTTTTATTAAATTAAGACTCGCAAGTTGAGTGATATCTTTCTCACTCTCTCATCTAAAGAAAAAGAAAAGCAATATATACAGTTACAAAATTTACATAACATCGAACTATTAAAATATTTACATATATTTAATAATTAAACAGTTACTTTGATTTAACTCTAAACAAATTTCGCGACATCACCTCCTTCCCCAGAAGAACAGCGTCCCGATGTTTATTAATTACATAATTACCCAGAAAGTCCAGATATTTAAACGATATTGTTCTGTTGTTCAGGATCTTGGTAGGGCTTCATACGTAACACATGAACCACATCCTTGGAACTCTTCCTTCTGCGAGATTCGTCCACCGTCATTACCTCGTAGTTAATATCCGAGATCTTCTTGGTTATTTTATATGGGCCGAAGTATTTCTTTAAAAGCTTCTCTGATAGGCCAACTTTCCGTACGGGTGTGAAGATCCAGACGAGGTCGCCAACGTTGTAATGTACAGGCTTATGTCTCGCATCGTATCGTGCTTTATCGATGTCCTGAGTTCTGAGGGTGTGTAAGCGGGCTAGCTGGCGGGCGTCTTCAGCATCTGTCATTAGCTGATTTATGTACTCGTCTTCTTCGTAACCCGGCTGGTACGGTAACAGAGTGTCTAGCATTGTTTCCGCCTCTCGTCCATGTACTAAATAGAAGGGTGAAAAGCCTGTAGTTTCCTGTCTTGCCGTATTATAAGCGAAAGTAACAAAGGGCAAAACAGAGTCCCAATTCTTTTGTTCTACGTCAACGTACATTGATAACATGTCTCCCAGGGTCTTATTGAATCTCTCGGTCAGGCCGTTGGTCTGTGGGTGATAGGCCGTTGTGAAGTGCTGCGACATTCGACACATTTTGGTAAGTTCTTTAATGAGTTTTGCTTGAAATGAGCGCCCTCTATCCGTAATCATCTCTCTAGGAGCTCCATGCTTGAGTATGATCTCATTCAATATAAACCTTGCGACCTCAACTGCTCCTCCGGTTGGAATGGCTTTCGTTATTGCATATTTAGTGAGGTAATCTGTGCAAACAATCACCCAACGGTTGCCATCTCTAGTCAAGGGGAATCTACCCAACAAGTCCACGCCTATTTTCTGGAAAGGAGCTGAGGACGGATTTATGGGTTTAAGATTCCCAGGTGGTAGTTGGGGTATGCTCTTACGTCGTTGGCATTCTCTGCAATGTCCGACATAATTGCGAACACTTCTGAAGAGACCCGGCCAGTAAAATCTTCTGCGTATCCTGTCATATGTTTTAGCAAAACCTAGATATCCGGCTGTAGGTGCGTCATGAAGCGATCTAAGAACCTCTAATCGTAAGGACTTTGGAACCACTAACAACCAAGGTCGCCCTATGGGATCATAATTTTTCTTATAAAGTATGTTATCAATAATGGAAAATCTTTTAAAATTCGGATCTTCACATTTTTTCAGTATCTTTGCTAATAAAGGATCCTGCTTTTGTTCCTTTTCAACATCAGTCAATATTGCCAGGGAAGGTATATCCTCCTCTGTTTCTTCCGAAGTGTCAGGTAATGGACTTCTGGAAAGGCAATCGGCGTCCTTGTGCTTGCGACCGTTTTTATAGCAAACAGTGACTTCATACTCCTGAAGTCGCAGAGCCCATCTTGCGAGACGTCCAGAAGGGTCTTTCAAATTCGCTAGCCAGCACAAGGAATGATGGTCAGTCACGATAGTAAAAGGGCGGCCAAACAGGTAAGGTCGAAATTTGTTGATTGACCAAATTCCCGCCAAACACTCCTTTTCCGTTATAGTATAGTTTTTCTCTGCTTTAGATAGAGTTCGGGATGCATAGGCAATTGGCCTCTCACCTCCATCTTTCATTTGTACTAAAACAGCACCGACGCCATAGCCACTCGCATCGGTATGGACGTAGATTGGTGCAGTCTCATCAAAGTGACCTAAAACGGGTTCAGAAGTCAGAGCCGACTTCAACTATTTAAACGAAGCTTCCCGACTATCAGTCCACACACATATGAATCTTACTTCCTTTCTAAGTAGTTCGTTCAACGGCCCTGCTATGGCAGCAAAGCTCTTAATGAATCGACGATAGTAGGAGCAGAGACCCAAAAAGCTCCTGACTTCTGAGACATTCTTTGGTCTTGGAAATTTCATCACAGCTTCTACTTTGTCTGGATCGGGATAAATACCACATCCATCAATCAAGTGTCCCAATACCTTCATTTGGCTAGTACCAAAACTACATTTCTCTGAATTAAGTCTGAGACCAGCTTTTGAAAAGCAGCTCAACACCATTTCCAGACGTTGTAGATGTTCGTCCATAGTTTTAGAAAATACTATGATGTCGTCCAAATAACAGAGACAGATGGTCCACTTGAGTCCTCGTAGGAGATTATCCATAATTCTCTCGAAGGTCGCGGGGGCATTACAAAGGCCGAAAGGCATCACTCTAAACTCGAAAAGGCCATCAGGGGTCACGAAAGCAGTCTTCTCACGATCAGCTTCATCAACTTCGATCTGCCAATACCCCGATTTCAAATCCATCGTAGAGAATATGGAAGCTCCTCTCAACGAGTCCAGAGTGTCATCAATTCTGGGTAACGGGTATACGTCTTTCCTGGTTATTTTGTTTAATCGGCGGTAGTCCACACATAACCTCCAGGTTCCATCTTTCTTTTTAACTAATACGACAGGAGAGAACCAGGGACTATCCGATGGTTCAATTATTCCTTGTTTAAGCATTTTGTCCACTTCTGTCTGAATAATGCTTCTTTCTTTTGGTGACACTCTATATGGGCGTTGCTTAATAGGGGCATGATCTCCAGTAACAATGCAATGTTTAACTTTCAATGATGAAGTTTTGAGGTTTGCTTTTATAAATTCAAATACATCTATGTACCTCCTAAGAACATCCAACATTCTCACTCTATCTTCATTGGATATATCAGTGTCTATAAGGGTCACAAGTTTATCCAAGTCCTCAGGGCATCTATTTTCATTTTTCTCAAAATCATCATTGTCTCCATCTATGCAGCATAAATTACTGGTGTCAATGAGAGATATTTCCGCAACTTTCATCCCTGCAGGAATGATCTTTGCAAAGTCACTCCCATTTGCCATCCAAACCTTGCTCCTTCCATGGCTGAGACTGACAACGGAGGCCGGAATAATTAGTTCTTTATCCATAGTAAGAGCCTTAGAGCAAGTAATCAGAACTTCTTGAACTCCCGTAATGTTGCTACAGACAACAGTTTTTTGCTTGATTGAGTTGGGTGGAACAATGCTATCCTCTAAAGTGAAAACGGTGTCTACTGGACAGAGTTCTTCCTTCATAGGAGCTTCCCTTAAGTAAAGCTCATTTTCCCCACAATTAATTCTGGCTTGGGTTAATTTCAGAAAGTCCCAACCAAGGATAACCTTATGACTACACTCAGATAGTACTATAAACTCGAATGGTTGGGTTAATTCATTTACGTTAATCTTTAGAACACATCGTCCTAGGGCTCTGACGCATTTGGAGTTTGCCACTCTTATAATTGGTCCTTTACTAGATAACAAAGGAGTTCTTATATGACGACGGAAATCTTCTGATATAACTGAATAGTCTGCTCCAGAGTCCACCAAAGCAAGTACCTCACTCCCTTTTATAGTGATCTTAACAAAATTATTCTTCAATTTGGTGGAAGTCGTCGACGGAGGATTTAATATTCGTGCGGCCTTACCTCCTAAGCAGGTCGCCAGTTCTAGTTTTCCTCCCTTTCTCTTGACGATGAGCGGCTGTTCACCCTAGCAGGTGATCTTGATGGCCTGCGTCCTGTACTTATCCTCCTCCCCGGATAGGGTGAGGCACTCCTAGGTTGGCGAGCTGGGGGAATCCTAGGGTCTATTTCTTCAATATTTGGCATATAGTG
This sequence comes from Cordylochernes scorpioides, assembly GCA_030710605.1. Lineage (NCBI taxonomy): Eukaryota > Metazoa > Arthropoda > Arachnida > Pseudoscorpiones > Chernetidae > Cordylochernes > Cordylochernes scorpioides. The sequence goes on from CP092872.1 coordinate 66,117,861, forward strand.
GCCCAGTGTTGTTGGTCTCCTTGGTTCCCTCCTGGCGCGAGCATCCGCGAAAACTTGCCTCCTCTCCCGACAATACCTGACGACGTGACCAGGTCTTCCACAATGGAAACATAAGGGGCGATCGTCTGGAGTCCTCCATTGTTGAGATTTCGGCAGAATTGGGGGAGAAGAATATTCAGTTCTTTTGGATGGCTCATACGTCCTGAATGGTCTTGATTGGTTCCTTACTAGAACTGACGGTCTTTTAGAGATTGGCGACAAATTCATTTTCACCTCCTCTCTTATCATGTCCTCTATCGAATCTGTGGTCAGTCCTGGTGGGGCTATTACTTTCTGTATCTCTTCTTGGACAATTCTTCTAATCAATGATGGAAGATCTTCTTCCTCATAGGCCATTGGAGCTACATTTGGAAGTCTTTCAAATCTTGAAGATATTCTTCTCTTTCTCATAATTTCTATTTTCCGGCATTCCTTTAAGAAATTATTTACATTTTCAACATCTTTTGCAATCAATATCTGATAAATGTCCTCGGCGACTCCTTTCATCAGATGTCCTAATTTGGTTTCATCGTCCATCCGGGGGTTAACTACTTGACATAGGTACAGTACGTCCTGGATGTAGGCCTCCGGAGATTCCTTCACTTTCTGAGCTCTATTCTTCAGTAGAGACTCAGCTTCTTTAACTACCTCTTCTTGTTGGCCAAATGCTTCACCTAGAGCCCTCTGAAAGTCATCCCAGGAAGTCAGAGTTTCTTCATTATTTTCAAACCATTTTCGAGCTGTCCCTTCAAGAAAAAACACAGCATTTGCCAGACACATAGTGTCATCCCATCTATTGTATTTGGCAACTCTTTTATAATCTTTTAGCCATTTTTGGGCGTCTTGACTTCCATCTCCAGTAAACGAGGAAGGGCATCTTGGCTGTTGCAAGGAAAGGTAAGTTGAGGGGACTTGGGATGAGGTTTCTCCAGATTCATTCTTTATCATGATTGGTTCTTTGTCAAGCGATCCCAAATCAGGAGATATTCCCTTAAGTCGAAGACTTCTCCTCAAATTCAATTCAGCCGTTTTTATTATTTCAAGGCTATACCCAGCGTCGCCACCAATTGTCGCAATTAAAGAACAGAGGTACACAAAGCTATTTCAGAAGGTTTTATTAAATTAAGACTCGCAAGTTGAGTGATATCTTTCTCACTCTCTCATCTAAAGAAAAAGAAAAGCAATATATACAGTTACAAAATTTACATAACATCGAACTATTAAAATATTTACATATATTTAATAATAAAACAGTTACTTTGATTTAACTCTAAACAAATTTCGCGACAATATATATTTATATTATACTAGCCGAATGACCTGGGCAACGCCCGGGTTTTACCCGATTAAATGTTTTTATTCAAATAATATTCGTTACAATTATAAATTGGCACCGTGGATGTCACTTTTGTGCAACGTCCCGCTCCAAACTTTGTGTCTGAGAAGCGATATTTTTATAGAGAGATGATCTGGCTTTTGTTTTCTGCTCGAATGAATGTTTTTCTGTTAGAATTTTGTTCCTGCGTACAAAATAATGAACTGGTTTCACCCGTGGTCTCTGCTTTTTGGAATTTTTCCCGATATAATTATGTATCTAATAATCAAACATGATACAGCAATATCGTATTCATCATTTTCTGACTAAAAATATATAGTTTTAATAATTGATTTATATATTTTTTAAAATAGCCTATCGTCTTCCCCGTATTTTTTTACCTATGTATGGAAATTTTGGTTTGAATTAGTAAACTACTGCGAATTTGTATACCGGACATACAAACCAACAAACAGACATACAAACATTCATTTTTATATATATAGATAGAAGATATATATAATATAAATGAGTTTTAAAAATTGTAAAAAAAAAAAAATGCATCGGCCGGGAATCGAACCCGGGCCGCCCGCGTGGCAGGCGAGCATTCTACCACTGAACCACCGATGCTTTAAAAAAAAATGGCCATATTTAGGTATTCATTCCATTCCGGATTAGTTCGCGTAAAAAAAAGTTCTTCAAATGAAAAAAAGAAATAGCCAAAAATACTAATCAAAATGCAGCCGAAAATTTTCCTCAGGTTCATAAAAAGCGACATGCAAAATTTGGTACCAATTGGTTCAGTAGTTTTTGAGTTTATCGCGAAACAGACAGACAGAAATTGACTTTTATATATATAGAGATTTCTATCAGTATAACATGTTGTCAGTGGATGATTAATTGAAAATGTATTACTGAATAAATAATATTTATTTGATTCGAATTGATACCTTTTGTAGCTGTTGATGAAGATGTCATCCACCCTTACTCTCATGTTATCTCTATTGCCCCTGTGGTAAAGGAATCTGGAAAATACATGTGAATGGAATGTCTACGAGATGCCGCCTTCGTTCTGATGAAGGACAGGTTAAAGGTTTCACACTTACCATCGAAAATTGGCATATGTACATTACGAATTTATTAAAATCAACAAACAATCCAGGGTTGTTTCCTGCACCATTTTTTTTTTATTTATTTCTTTCTCTAGATTTTGAGCTAACATGCCCTTCAACAGAAGCACCTAGAAGTATAACTTCCAGTTAACTATACGCGCGTGTACAGTTAGCCTGAAGTTATACTTTTAGGTGCTTTTGTTGAAGGGCATGTTAGCTTGAAAGATAGAGAAATAAAAAATGGTGCAAGAAATTTAATCCTAGATGTTTGTTGATTTATTAAATTATAAGTCTGGGATGAACTTGTTCATGTGTCTGGAAATGCCATCCCTGCATGCATCTCTCACGAGATAAGGTGAAGCAGCTAAAGCAGACCACATGCTCTAAGCCAGATCATAATTTTTAATAGGCAGGAACAAAATTCTAACAGCAAAAAAATTACTCAAGCAGAAGACACACAAAATCAGTCATCTCTCTATATAAAATATCGCTTCTTGGCCTTTTAGCTATGATTAAAGTGTAGTTTTCTCTCCATATATAAAGAGGCCAATATATATATATATATATATATATATATATATATATGTATATACATTAAAAGAGGTTCAGTAAAGAATGGATGTTTTCTCAAAAAATATTTTAATCAAATATTCGTTTGCCTAACTTTCAGTGGGGCAATACCCAGGCGAAGCCAGGTACCGCGCTAGTAATTTTATAAAATACCTTTGCAATATATTTTAATTATTAATTTTAATTTTTGATGCTATAGACTTATTTTATTTATTTTTATTTTTTCAGAATGTTTTATGATTGCCTTTAAGTGAGAGAAAATTGCATTAATACACATATGAATAAAAGAAAAATTATAATTATTATTTTAATATAAGAGAATAAATGCAATGGTAAGAAAAATGCGAATAAATTTAGAAAATAAAGAAAAGGCTTTAAGACATTTGTTTACATCGGTAATTTTGCTAGCGGTCGCTAAAGTTAGGCCTCATCTTTGGCGCCGATTTTGAGACGCATTTTAAGACTTTTAAGCAAGGTGCGCCTTCAATACGACCGCTGTGCCAAAGTATTATATTTTACACAATAAATTTGTATTTAAATAAGAATTATAAAATGTGTCGAAATTTGATTTTAAAAATCGATTGAATTTTCGTGGTGTTGAGTTATCGTTTGATCGTTAGAATGCAAATCGGGAAATGATAATGTGGTCGAATTATCGTAAGTGTCGAATTAACGGGGGTATACTGTGATAGTTTTTTTTGTATTTACTATATATATTTTGCCACAATATTTATACATTTTGTGGATTTAAAATCTTTCAGATACAATTTTTTTTTTTTCCATGATAGCGCTTTTAATTTTTTTTTTTTATTATTTGTGGCCATGAATTCTTCTCTCTACCTTTCAAAATATTTAATCCTAACTGAATACTTTTTCTAAATTATCAATTCATAGCTTCCCCTTTTAAGATAAAATTTAGAGAGACCTTTATATTATATTAAATTTTTTGTAACAATAAAAATGTATAATATATGTATATTGTAAGGTAGAAAATCAGGAAAGACAAACTTCAGGATGACACGACAATTTATTTAAGGTATGACACAAATCAAGAGAGAGATATATTTATAACCCAGGTTCCTGGAGCGCAGAGCACCAACTACCCAGGTGGGTAATCAACATTTATAAGATACTAGCGGATGTACCCGGCTTTGCCCGAGTTTTACCCGAGTAAAGGTTTGTCTAACGAACATTTGTTAAAACAATTCTCTATAAACTTATAAAAAAAATAATAGATATATTTTGATAATTTGAAACTCGTAAATTTGAATATCTCGATAAAGTGATAATTTTTCCCGGTCCCTGTGTGCGTGTCATTCTGAATTTTGTCTTTCCTAATTTTCTACATTACAAAATCATCGTTTTATCTAGTGAAAAATTTTTCCCGGTCCCTTGAAAAATACTCGATAAGTTGAATAAAATCATGGTCGTTTACGGAAGATGGACGAAGTTCCCGGAGGTCATCTTGGGCAAGCCCCCGCGAGGCTTTTATTCTTGTCTACTTGGCAAAGCTGTGTCACCAACTCTGCCCCCCGCGCGCCAGGACATCTTGACCCCTCTGATTGGTCGGTGGGTACTTGGACTGTCCATCCGGCCGAAGATTACATTCTCTCGACAGGGGGTGGGGCAGACCTAAGCCTATCTCCGTCGCAAGGTGGCGCTGCTTGAGAGTTAAAGCTACAAATCTGCAAATAACTCTAAGGATATTAAAGCTATTCAAGAAATTATTTTTCGAAAACCTTTCCGGGGATATACCTAATAATATCCCAAAATTTCACGGCGATTGGATGTACGGTTTTTGAATCTATAGAGTACACACACACACACATACAGACATTCATTTATATATATATAGAGATATAGACTAGACGAATGACCTGGCTTCGCCCGAGAATAATTCCCCCGAGTGCAATTTCCTCCATACTGAAAGTACTTCAATAATAAATGTAAGCAGGTGTGTAGTATATTTGCATGTTTGCTCTTTTCATATTTGCTCGTGTCATGTTTGGCACGATTTGCATAGTTGTTATAACCTATTTGTGCCAGCTATATATAGAGCGTGTGTGCCAGTCCAGCGAGAGGAGAATAGGGATAGTCTTGTTACCTAAAACGACTTTTGCTATATAGTTTTATCCGGACAAATAAAGAGCATTTGTATAAAGCAGTGTCGGGCAACCTTTTTCGAGTTGCGGCGCACTAAGCTTAATTTCTTTTTTTCGCGGCGCACCTGTGGTTCTCACTATAAATTTCCTCGTAGGTAATTAAAATACAACAATAAATACTAGAGCAGTGTCGGGCAACCGGTGTGCCGTGGCACACTGGTGTGCCGCGAAGAATTCTAGGTGTGCCGCGAACATTTTTGTAGGTATTTAGAACTTTTGGTTAAATTTAAAAATGTTTCAAAAAATATTTTTTATAATTTTTATTCAATTTTAATATTTTTTTTCAAAAATTTTCATATAAAAAATGAAATAAAAAAAAGCAAATTTCATTTTATATAAAACTTATTTTGGTATTATAATTACAACAGTTTGCATAATTTTATATTTCATATAACGTATGTACATAATCTTGACGTACATAACTGGCACGTGCCATTATTAAAAAATAAAAATGCAAATAGGTACGTACCTATTTGAAATCATAAGTTAAAAAAAAAACAATCCGCGAAAACAACTTTATTTAATAAAGTTGAATACATACTGCGGTAAAATACCTAATTTTTAAAATAATATGTCCAAACTTAACCGTCATTCACAATCTTTGTCACAGCTGTTTATTAATAGAGACTCAAAGCTACAAAGCTTAAAAAAAAGAAAACAAAAAAATTTATAAATTTATTTTAAAATATTATTCGGAGTTTTCGTCAAAGTATTGCTGTAGTAATTCTTCATTTTTTTTGCATGTTGTAAAACACACACACATTCACACAATTAAGTTTTGTACACCGTAAAATCTGTTGGTTAAAAAAGGAAAAAAATATTTTTGCTACGAAATTCTCACTCACTTTTAACTCAAGGTAACTTTATTTAAACATTTTATTATTATATTTGTGTGTTTTCTAAATTCTCTCAAAACTAGATGGAGAGATTTCTAATTAGAGAAGGTGCCAGTGATAAACAAAATCAAAACGAAAATTAAGAAGATAAGAAAATAGTAAAATCAACTGGAAATAAGAGGAAATACGTTGAAGATTATCTCAAATATGGATTTATACCATCTGTTAATGATCCATCACTGCCGTTTTGCTTAATTTGCCAAAAAACCCTCAGCAACGAAACAATGGTGCCAAGTAAACTACTTCGACATATTGAGACAAATCATCAGGAGCAGATGAACAATCCAATAAGCTACTTTGAAAATATACGATCAAGTTTTCAAAAGCAATCAAAAAATTCAAGAAATTTATGACCACCTCAGATGAAGCTCAAACAGCTAGTTACATGATAGCTCAACTCATCGCTCGAAAGAAGAAAGCTCACGCGGAAGCAGAGGAAATTATCTTGCCTGCTTTAAAAATTGTGGCTGGATGTATGTTAACGAATGATGCTATGGAGAAGGTTACGAAAATTCCACTATCATCAAAAACTATTGCGAGAAGAATTGAAGATATGTCAGAAGATATTGAGTTGCAAATAAAACAATCTTTTAATGATTCATCAACAAAATGGGCTATACAGCTTGATGAAACCACAGATATTAGTAATAAAGCTCAATTGCTGGCATTTTTGAGGTTCGTCGATACAGGAAAAATTGTGAATAACTACTTTTTTTGTAAAGAATTAAAACAAAGAACGACTGGTGCGGACATTTTTGAATTAGTTGATGAAAATGTTATGAAGTATAACTTGAGATGGGAAAATTGTGTTAGCGTCTGTACGGATGGAGCTCCAGCTATGAAAGGTTCAAGAAATGGATTGATAGCACATGTCATAAAAAAAATCCAAATATCAAATTTGTTCACTGTATGATTCATAGAGAAATGTTAGTGTCAAAGTCGGTTCCTCCCATCCTTGTCACAACTCTAGATGAAGTTGTCAAAGTAGTCAATTACTACATCAAATCAAAAGCTCTTCGATCGAGAATTTTTTCAACATTTTGTGAAGCAATGGATTCCGATTATAAAAATTTATTGTTTCATACTGAAGTCAGATGGTTGTCGAAAGGCAAAGTTTTAAATCGATTCATTTCAATGAAAAATGAAATAATGGCATTCATTGATAACGAAGAGATTAATTTTCCTTTCATGATGAGTGATGTTTGGTGGTTACGAGTTTCATTTTTGGGTGATATTTTCGACAAATTAAACAGCCTTAATTTAAATTTGCAAGGTGCTCAGGAGAACATTATCACTATCTCCACCAAGTTGAAAGCGTTTAAGGAAAAACTCAGTTTATGGAATTTAAACATTGCTAAAGAAAACTTTGCATCTTTTCCGATGGTTCAAGAGAATCCATCAAAATCTATTATCAAAAAAGAAGTCGAAGAAACTTTGACATTACTATCCGCTTCTTTTGATAAATATTTTCCTAACTTGGACTTTGAAAAGATGGAATGGGTAGTTAACCCATTTATGCACTGTGAAATTCAACATCTGGAAGAAGAAATGCAAGAAAACTTAATTGATTTAAAAAGCGATTTAGTTTTCAAAAGACTATTCACTGAAAAGGAGCTATCTGAGTTTTGGTTGTGCTTAAACTCCAAATTTCCTAAACTTAGTAATGCGGCCATCGAATCATTGTTGCCATTTGGAAGTTCCTACCTGTGTGAGCAAGGTTTTTCAACACTCACAGAAATGAAGTCTAAGAAGCGCGAAAGACTTCAAATGATAGATGAGGAGATGCGCGTTTGTCTTTCACAAGTAGATCCCCGTATTGATTTGATATGCTCTCAAAAACAATCGCAATGCTCGCATTGATTATGTTAATTTAATATTGAAAATTAATAAAATGTGATATGTTTTTGAATCTATAGAGTACACACAGACAGACATTCATTTTTATATATATATAGATATAGACTAGACGAATGACCTGGCTTCGCCCGAGAATAATTCCCCCGAGTGTAATTTCCTCCATACTGAAAGTACTTCAATAATAAATAGTAGAAGGGCCATAGAATAGCAATACAGAAGTAATACATAAACTACAGGCTAAAAGTGTGTGTGATGACAAAATAATAAAAAATAGGTTTATAAAAAAGTTAATCCAAAATACTGGCATGTAAATAAAAGAGCACATGGAAATTAGGCAAACATATGTGTTTGCTAATGACCGCGACTGCATTTAAAACTATTTTTTATGAGATAAAAAACAAAGGCCAGAACAAAAATTAATAAAAAATACAAAAGCCTTTATTTACATACAGTAGCGCTAATTTTGTGAAGTTTTTTTTTTTAATTTGCATTGTGTGCACTTACCGTAACTTAGTTATATAAATTTTTCTCTCAATACTCAATACTTTTGTAAAAAAAAGTAACGCTCGTAAATAAAAATATGAAAATTGCAATTTATACCGCGAATGTTTCTTTTATAAAAATCGAAATTTATTTTCAAAGAGAAATAGCGACATTTCTAACTTTAAGGATGAAGTATGGAAAGGTGAAACATGAAGAGTAATGGCGAACGGAAAAATAAAAAGTGTCCGGGGGCGGGAATCGAACCCACACCCTTCTGCTTACCGGGCAGGTGCCTTGTCCACTCGGCTACCCTGGACGTATTTTTCGTTCGTAATTAATACTTAAAGTAACATTTAAAATACAATATAACGCGGCTGATGATTGTAAAACGAAAATTGCAATTTATACCGCGAATGTTTCTTTTATAAAAATCGAAATTTATTTTCAAAGAGAAATAGCGACATTTCTAACTTTAAGGATGAAGTATGGAAAGGTGAAACATGAAGAGTAATGGCGAACGGAAAAATAAAAAGTGTCCAGGGGCGGGAATCGAACCCACACCCTTCTGCTTACCGGGCAGGTGCCTTGTCCACTCGGCTACCCTGGACGTATTTTTCCGTTCGTAACTAATACTTAAAGTAACATTTAAAATACAATATAACGCGGCTGATGATTGTAAAACGAAAATTGCAATTTATACCGCGAATGTTTCTTTATAAAAATCGAAATTTATTTTCAAAGAGAAATAGCAACATTTCTAACTTTAAGGATGAAGTATGGAAAGGTGAAACATGAAGAGTAATGGCGAACGGAAAAATAAAAAGTGTCCAGGGGCGGGAATTATTTTTCCGTTCGCCATTACTCTTCATGTTTCACCCTTCCATACTTCATCCTTAAAGTTAGAAATGTCGCTATTTCTCTTTGAAAATAAATTTCGATTTTTATAAAAGAAACATTCCCGGTATAAATTGCAATTTTCGTTTTACAATCATCAGCCGCGTTATATTGTATTTTAAATGTTACTTTAAGTATTAGTTACGAACGGAAAAATACGTCCAGGGTAGCCGAGTGGACAAGGCACCTGCCCGGTAAGCAGAAGGGTGTGGGTTCGATTCCGCCCCTGGACACTTTTTATTTTTCCGTTCGCCATTACTCTTCATGTTTCACCTTTCCATACTTCATCCTTAAAGTTTTGTCTCCTCTCTTATTGTAAAGACGTTGCTGTATCACCTCATAAGCATAAATAAATAAATAAATAAATCCTTAAAGTTAGAAATGTCGCTATTTCTCTTTGAAAATAAATTTCGATTTTTATAAAAGAAACATTCGCGGTATAAATTTAAAGGAAGTGTTGAATTAAGGTTAGATGATTAGCTAATCATCTAACTCGCTAAAATAATATTTTTTAAAATTGCTTTGTAATATAAATTTATCATATTAATTGAAACCATTGTGTGTGTCCTTTTTTGTATTATTTTTTATTTTCATGATTAACTTTAGTATCAGAGACAAAATGGCAATACTACATATTTTTGAAACAGAAAATAATTTCAAATAATATTTTACTCTAATTGAAGAATATAGCAGTTGAAAGGAAATAAATATGGAAAATAAAAAGAAAATTTAAAAATGATATTTTAAAATAATCATGAAGAGAGATCTTTTTAAAAATTCCTTTATATATGTGTTTTTTGCACTGAAATCCTATTCAGGATGTATTCCAGATGGTCTATTTAAAAAAAACATGCATGTCTTTCTTCCTCTGGAATGTGTTTTAAATAACTATTGTATTAAAGACATCCACTGCTGCTGCAGGTGTTATTGATTTTGTGTTTAAATCCTTATATCTATAAAAATGAAATCCAAAATTGATGTTTGTTATCGCATTGCGCAAAATCTACAGAATCAATCATTATGAAATTTCGCATGTAGGTAGCTGAAGATTCAATTTAACATATAGGCTATTCAAAAAATTAAAAAGGTTAATGTGCTTTTTTAAAAATATATAAAACCAAAAAGCGTTAGTTCCAGCCTTTTACCGCTTGGGCGCAGCACTGGTCGCGACGATATATGAATTTGATTGGCTAATTATTTACACATGGTTTATTTACACGATGAATGTTAGTTTGTTTACACGATGAATGTTTTTAAAAGGTAAGATTATCCAATCGCCGTGAAACTTTAGGAAGTTATTTACTATACTACTGGGAAGGTTTCTGGTTTGAATTTGATTTGAAATAAATTTTCTTTGCAATTTTATTTGCAAATTTTCTACTTTCACTCGCAAGCCGCGCCTCTCGCGGCATCTGGTGAAATTATATTTATAAATTGTAACAATGCCTAAAATGTGCTCCAAGTATAATAAATTTAATTTGAGAATTTAGTAATATAATATTCCAATGATGTAAAAAAAAACTTGGCATTTTAATATTAATATATATATTTTAAAAATATTGTAACGTTTCGTGTTAAATGTTAAAATGTAATGTTAAAATATATTTTTCCATTGTTAATTTAATTTGTTGTTGTTTTATAATAATGAAGAGGCAAATTTCATTGTTGTTGTTGTTTATTATCGTTTGTTTATATAAAAAAATTATAGTGTATGTGATGATGATAACAAAAATGAATTTTTAAATCTATTAAAATATACAAGTAACAGAGTCATCAACAATTCTGTCACCGTTTGCTTTTGGTTCAGTGGTAGAATTCTCGCCTGCCATGCGGGCGCCCCGGGTTTGATTCCCGGCCGATGCTTTTTTTTTTACAATTTTTAAAACTCATTTATATTATTAAAATATATGTGCTTTTCCTGTCTATGTACAGATTTATGGTCTATGTACACAAGTATACAAGTATGTATACAACATATTTGCCCTTTCGCTCGCAAGCAGCGCCTCTAGCGGTGAAGATGGGAGGTAATATCAGCTGACCTAATGGACATGTAAAACATGTTTTAACAGGACATAGAGAAAAATCTGGAAAAGATATTTTTCGGATTTTTAGTCAAGAAAAATAAATTGACAGGTTCTGGGAAAAAAGTAGTTGTTTTTTATTCAGAAAATGATGATGACAATATTGCTGTATCATATTTGATTATCAGATACAAAATTATATCCGGAAAAATTCCAAAAAGCAGAGACCACGGGTGAAGCCAGTTCATTTTTAGTATGCAGGAACAAAATTCTAACAGAAAAACATTCATTCGAGCAGAAGACACAAAGCCAGATCTTCTCTTTATAAAAATATCGCTTCTCAGACACAAAGTTTGGAGCGGGACTTTCACAAGAATGACATCCATGGCGCCAATTTATAATTGTAACGAATAGTATTTGAATAAAAGCATTTAATCAGGTAAAACCCGGGTGTTGCCCGGGTCATTCGGCTAGGCTTTTATAATAATATGGAAATGGAATATTGAAATAAAATGTTATCATAATCATTGTAGCTACATTTTATGAAGATTTATTTATTTGAAAGGAAATTATTTGTAAATTTTAAAATAACTTAAATATTTCAATGCTGAAATTTAAAAAGAAAATAATATTATTAATTAGCGCGCGATTCCTAAATTCCTGCATAAAAAAAAAATAACACTCGCGACATGCGCAACGGCACTGCAAAGTGAAACTTAAACTAGCAGAAATCAAAATTGCGCATGCGCGATCCTATCGGCGCCCGCCGTCGTCGCCGCTTGCTGCCGCCGTAATACCGTTTAGCGATAAAGTTGTATGGAAAAAACATTCAACTGTCGAAATTTCGAATTTTAAAATGGTCGAACTATCGGAACTGTCGTATTATCGATACTTTCGAATTACGGTTTGTTATTTGATAGGCCCGAGGTCTGGACATCAGAATATGGTCGAATTAAGGTAGTGTCGAATTTGCGTGTGTCGAATTAACGAGGTTATACTGTACTTTGCTACAATATAATAATAAATTTTATAATATATAACCCCAGGTTCTTTGTGGGTACTGAATGCCAACTTCCTGGGTTTTAAGAATGAATATACAGTCGAACCTCTTCAATTCAACACCCCAAGGGATCAGAGCTTTCGGTTGAATTAAAGGAAGTGTTGAATTAAAGTTATTCAGATGATTAGCTAATCATCTAACTCGCTAAAATAATATTTTTTAAAATTAGCTTTGTAATATAAATTGATCATATTAATTAAAAACATTGTGTGTGTACTTTTTTGTATTAATTTTATTTTCCATGGTTAACTGTAAAATCAGGGACAAAATGGCAATCTCTATATATATAAAAGTCAATTTCTGTCTGTCTGTTCCGCGATAAACTCAAAACTACTGAACCAATTGGTACCAAATTTTGCATGTCGCTTTTTATAAACCTGAGGAAAATTTTCGGCTGCATTTTCATTAGTATTTTTGGCTATTTCTTTTTTTAATTTGAAGAACTTTCTTTTACGCGGACTAATCCTAAATGGAATGAATACCTAAATATGGCCATTTTTTTAAAGCATCGGTGGTTCAGTGGTAGAATGCTCGCCTGCCACGCGGGCGGCCCGGGTTCGATTCCCGGCCGATGCATTTTTTTTTTTTTTACAATTTTTAAAACTCATTTATATTATATACTAGCGGATGTGCCCGGCTTCGCCCGGGTTTACCCGAGTGAATGTTTGTCTAACGAACATTTGTTAAAACAATTCTCTTTAAACTTATAAAACGTACTCGGCTTCGCCCGGGGTTTTACCCGAGTAAAGGTTTGTCTAGCGAACATTTGTGTTAAAACAATTCTCTAAAAACTTATTAAAAAATAAAAAAGATATATTTTGATAATTTGAAACTCGTAAATTTGAATCTCTCGATAAAGTGAACATTTTTTTCCCGGTCCCTGTGTGCCTTGTCATCCTGAATTTTCTCTTTCCTAATTTTCTACATTAGAAAATCATAGTTTTATCTAGTGAACATTTTTTCCCGGTCCCTTGAGAAATACTCGATAAGTTGAATAAAATCAATATTAATTGGTTCCCTCGGTAATTGGAAGTTAAAGGAATAGTATCTTCGCCTTGGAATTGTATCATTATTCTTGTCGCAAATAAATTGCCGTGTCATCCTGAGATAATCTTACTTTTGATAAATAATATTTAAGATAACAAACTTAGTGATAAGAAAACTTGTTATCATCGTCACAATGGGAGCGCTGCTTGCGAGTTAAATCTACAAATCTGCAAATAACTCTAAGGATATTCAAGATATTCATGAAATTATTTTTCAAAAACCTTCCCGGTGATATACCTAATAATATCCCAAAATTTCACGGCGATTGGATGTATGGTTTTTGAATCTATAGAGTACAGACAGACATTCAATTTTATATATATAAGATAACTAGCGGATGTGTACCCGGCTTCGCCCGGGTTTAATCCGAGTGAAAGTTTGCCTAACGAATATTATTGATAATAATATTCGGGAACACACAGAATATTATGATAATAATGATAATATAATTTGTTAGGTCATATATTTATATAATATATGAAATTTATTTTTCGAGCAAACATATCCACTCTCTACTGAATAGATTTTTAAAAAGATATACATAAATAAAAATATCTAGAGATGAACTACACGATCTTAGCCAAAAGGCCGAGAAACGATATTTTATATATAGAGATGGCCTGGCTTCGTGTGTCTTCTGCTCGAGTGAATGTTTCGCTGGTAGAATTTTGTTCCTGCCTACTATTAATCATTATCTGGCTTCGCCCGTGGTCTACTTTAGTGAATATTCCCCAAAAGATTTTTTTTAATGCAATCAAGCATGATACGGCAATATTGTCATCATCATTTCTGACTAAAAAAATATTGTTGCTCAGTACTTGGTTAAATATAATTTTTCTTGGTTAAAGTACGACAAAAAAAACTACCAGATTTAACTCTCTGTCCTGTTCAAATTCAGCGAGATTAGTTACATATTGAGGGCTTGCATAGCCGACAAACATGTTCCCGGCTCCGCCCGATTTTTACCCGAGTAAAAGTTTGCTTAACAAACATTTGTTAAAACGATTCTAGCAAACATCCAATCCCTACTGAATCTATACTTGTCTACACTCTCGATATTTTTTTCCCGGTCCCTTGAAAAATAGTCGATAAGTTGAAAAAAATCAGTATTAATTAGTCCACTCGGTAATTTGAGGTTGAAGGAATAGTATCTTGCCACAAACGAAAATTTGTAAATAACTGTATTTAGCGAATGTACCCGACTTCGCACAGTTTTTATCCGAGTAAAGGTTTGCCTAACGAACATTTGTTAAAACGATTCTAGAAAACATCCAATCCACCTATATATTGATTTATAAACGTATATAAATATAAATAGTGTTATATGCGTTTAAATATATTTTTGAAACACATAATTTTTTAAAAATATTTATTATATTTTAAATAAGATATTGTCACTTTTGTGAATTTGATAATTAATTTTTTTTTCTCAATGAATTATGTATATTAATTTAAAAATTTTATTTTTGTTATCATCATCACACACAATGTAATTTTTTATATAAACAAACGATAATAAACAACAACAACTGGGTACTGGGTCCGGAGTCATTGCGGCATCGTTGGAAATGAACAGGCTGATGAAGTCGCCAAAGCCGCAGCTCAATCCAAATTGCCTTTGCACTTCGCAACCCTTTCTAGGAAATATGTCCGCTCTCAAAGCAAACAGTTCGCCCTCCAACTATGGACCGACCTCTACACCACAGACCATGCTACAAGAAACCTCAGAAGAGTAGCGGCATCTCCTAGTCTTCTAATCTCAATTCTCCCAAAACTAAAATATTGCAACGTCACCTCTACAATTCTGACAGGACATGGCTTCGTTCAAGCCGACATCGCCAGAACCTCCAAAAACAACGACCCCGTATGCCAACACTGTCACCAAGAAAATCAAACAGTCGACCACCTCCTATTCAGTTGCCCATCCTACCATCTTCAGAGATTCCAGACCGCAACTCTACTTAACACCAGCACATTCAACCAAGAAGCATTGAAGAACCTCCCCAAAAATAAAACAGCCTGGCGACATCTAATCAGTTGGATGTCAACTGCAACAAATAGACAATAAGTCAGAAGACAAACCCGGACAGTTGGCGACTTTCGTACGCTCCAGGAGTCCGGGTTATGTACAGAATAAAAATAATAATAAAAACAACAACAATTAGGGGCTCAAAAATAATTTATTATGGTTTAGCAGCTCCGTAAATAAAGATATTTTCACAACAACAATTAAAGTTGCATCATCATTTTTATAAAACAACAGCAAATTAAATTAACAATGTAAAAATATATTTTAACATTACATTTTAACATTTAACACAAAAACGTTACAATTTTTTCTTTAAATATATATTAATATTGAAATGCCAAGTATTTTTTACGTCATTGGAATATTATATTACTAAATTCTCAAATTAAATTTATTATACTTGGAAAACATTTTAA
The DNA here is from genome assembly GCA_030710605.1 of Cordylochernes scorpioides. Classification (NCBI taxonomy): domain Eukaryota; kingdom Metazoa; phylum Arthropoda; class Arachnida; order Pseudoscorpiones; family Chernetidae; genus Cordylochernes; species Cordylochernes scorpioides. The sequence continues at coordinate 66,133,762 of CP092872.1, forward strand.
GCATTGTTACAATTTATAAATATAATTTCACCAGATGCCGCTAGAGGCGCTGCTTGCGAGTGAAAGTAGAAAATTTACAAATAAAATTGCAAAGAATATTTATTCCAAATCAAATTCAAAACAGAAATCTTCCCAGTAGTATAGTAAATAACTTCTAAAGTTTCACGGCGATTGGATAATCTTACCTTTTAAAAGCATTCATCGTGTGAACAAACTAACATTAATCGTGTAAACAAACCACGTGTTAATTATTAACCAATCAAATTCATTTATCGTCGCGACCAGTGCTGCGCCCAAGCGGTAAAAGGCTGGAACTAACGCTTTTTGTTTTTTTATTTTTTTAAAAAAGCACATTAACTTTTTTAGTTTTTTGAATAGCCTATATGTTAAACGAAATCTTCAGCTACCTACATGCGAAGTTCCATAAAAATTGAGTCAGTAGATTTTGCGTGAAGCGATAACAAACATCGATTTCGCATTTCATTTTTATAGATATATAAGGAAGGATAAGGAAGGATATAAATGAGTTTTAAAAATTGTAAAAAAAAAAATGCATCGGCCGGGAATCGAACCCGGGCCGCCCGCGTGGCAGGCGAGCATTCTACCACTGAACCACCGATGCTTAAAAAAATGGCCATATTTAGGTATTCATTCCATTCCGGATAAGTCCGCGTAAAAAAAAGTTCTTCAAATGAAAAAAAAGAAATAGCCAAAAATACTAATCAAAATGCAGCCGAAAATTTTCCTCAGGTTTATAAAAAGCGACATGCAAAATTTGGTACCAATTGGTTCAGTAGTTTTTGAGTTTATCGCGAAACAGACAGACAGACAGAAATTGGCTTTTATATATATATATATATATATATATATATATATATATATATAGAGATTTACTCTTCATTGTTGGCTTTTTAACTTACATTCATTCTTCATTGTTGGCTTTTTATATTACATTCACTCTTCATTGTTGGCTTTTTATCTTACATTCACTCTGTTGGCTTTTTATATTACATTTACTTTTCATTGTTGGCTTTTTATCTTACATTCACTCTTCATTGTTGGCTTTTTATATTATATTTACTCTTCATTGTTGCTTTTTATCTTACATCCATTCTTCATTGTTGGCTTTTTATCTTACATTCACTCTTCATTGTTGGCTTTTTATCTTACATTCATTCTTCATTGTTGGCTTTTTATATTACATTCACTCTTCATTGTTGGCTTTTTATATCATATAGAAAATCATAGTTTTATCTAGTGAACATTTTTTTCCGTGTCACATTGCCGTGTCATCCTGAGATAATCTTACTTTTGATAAATAATATTTAAGATAACAAACTTAGTGATAAGAAAACTTGTTATCATCGTCACAATGGGGGCGCTGCTTGCGAGTTAAATCTACAAATCTGCAAATAACTCTAAGGATATTCAAGATATTCATGAAATTATTTCTCAAAAACCTTCCAGTGATACACCTAATAATATCCCAAAATTTCACGGCGATCGGATGTATGGTTTTTGAATCTATAGAGTACAAACAAACAAACAGACAGACATTCAATTTTATATATATAAAATTGAATGTCTGTCTGTCTGTTTGTTTGTTTGTTTGTACTCTATAGATTCAAAAACCATACATCCAATCGCCGTGAAATTTTGGGATATTATTAGGTATATCACCGGGAAGGTTTTTGAAAAATAATTTCATGAATATCTTGAATATCCTTAGAGTTACTTGCAGATTTGTACATTTAACTCGCAAGAAGCGCCCCCATTGTGACGATGATAACAAGTTTTCTTATCACTAAGTTTGTTATCTTAAACATTATTTATCAAAAGTAAGATTATCTCAGGATGACACGGCAATGTGACACGGGAAAAAATGTTCACTAGATAAAACTATGATTTTCTATATGATATAAAAAGCCAACAATGAAGAGTGAATGTAAGATAGAAAGCCAACAATGAAGAGTGAATGTAATATAAAAAGCCAACAATGAAGAATGAATGTAAGATAAAAAGCCAACAATGAAGAGTGAATGTAAGATAAAAAGCCAACAATGAAGAGTAAATGTAATATAAAAAGCCAACAATGAAGAATGAATGTAAGATAAAAAGCCAACAAAGAAGAGTAAATATAATATAAAAAGCCAACAATGAAGAGTGAATGTAAGATAAAAAGCCAACAATGAAGAGTAAATGTAATATAAAAAGCCAACAATGAAGAATGAATGTAAGATAAAAAGCCAACAATGAAGAGTAAATATAATATAAAAAGCCAACAATGAAGAGTGAATGTAAGATAAAAAGCCAACAATGAAGAGTAAATGTAATATAAAAAGCCAACAATGAAGAATGAATGTAAGATAAAAAGCCAACAAAGAAGAGTAAATATAATATAAAAAGCCAACAATGAAGAGTGAATGTAAGATAAAAAGCCAACAATGAAGAGTAAATGTAATATAAAAAGCCAACAATGAAGAATGAATGTAAGATAAAAAGCCAACAATGAAGAGTAAATGTAATATAAAAAGCCAACAATGAAGAATGAATGTAAGATAAAAAGCCAACAAAGAAGAGTAAATATAATATAAAAAGCCAACAATGAAGAATGAATGTAAGATAAAAAGCCAACAATGAAGAGTGAATGTAATATAAAAAGCCAACAATGAAGAATGAATGTAAGATAAAAAGCCAACAATGAAGAGTAAATATAATATAAAAAGCCAACAATGAAGAGTGAATGTAAGATAAAAAGCCAACAATGAAGAGTAAATGTAATATAAAAAGCCAACAGAGTGAATGTAAGATAAAAAGCCAACAATGAAGAGTGAATGTAATATAAAAAGCCAACAATGAAGAATGAATGTAAGTTAAAAACCCAACAATGAAGAGTAAATCTATATATATATATATATATATATATATATATAAAAGTCAATTTCTGTCTGTCTGTCTGTTTCGCGATAAACTCAAAAACTACTGAACCAATTGGTACCATATTTTGAATGTCTCTTTTTATAAACCTGAGGAAAATTTTCGGCTGCATTTTGATTAGTATTTTTGGCTATTTCTTTTTTTTTATTTGAAGAACTTTTTTTTACGCCGACTAATCCGGAATGGAATGAATACCTAAATATGGCCATTTTTTTAAGCATCGGTGGTTCAGTGGTAGAATGCTCGCCTGCCACGCGGGCGGCCTGGGTTCGATTCCCGGCCGATGCATTTTTTTTTTTTTTACAATTTTTAAAACTCTTTTATATTATCTTATATATATAAAATTGAATGTCTGTCTGTCTGTACTCTATAGGTTCAAAAACCATACATCCAATCGCCGTGAAATTTTGGGATATTATTAGGTATATCACCGGGAAGGTTTTTAAAAAATAATTTCATGAATATCTTGAATATCCTTAGAGTTATTTGCAGATTTGTAGATTTAACTCGCAAGCAGCGCCCCCATTGTGACGATGATAACAAGTTTTCTTATCACTAAGTTTGTTATCTTAAATATTATTTATCAAAAGTAAGATTATCTCAGGATGACACGGCAATTTATTTGCGACAAGAATAATGATACAATTCCAAGGCGAAGATACTATTCTTTTAACTTCCAATTACCGAGGGAACCAATTAATATTGATTTTATTCAACTTATCGAGTATTTCTCAAGGGACCGGGAAAAAATGTTCACTAGATAAAACTATGATTTTCTAATGTAGAAAATTAGGAAAGACAAAATTCAGGATGACAAGGCACACAGGGACCGGGAAAAAATGTTCACTTTATCGAGAGATTCAAATTTACGAGTTTCAAATTATCAAAATTTATCTTTTTTATTTTTTAATAAGTTTTTAGAGAATTGTTTTAACAAATGTTCGCTAGACAAACCTTTACTCGGGTAAAACCCCGGGCGAAGCCGAGTACGTTTTATAAGTTTAAAGAGAATTGTTTTAACAAATGTTCATTAGACAAACATTCACTCGGGGTAAAACCCGGGCGAAGCCGGGCGGGTCCGCTAGTTTTATATATATAGATAATATAAATATATATATTATTTTATCAACTATATTAATTAAATCAAATACCTAAACACTAATATAATACAACTAGACGAATGGCCCGGGCAACGCCCGGGTTTTACCCGAGTGCGTATATATTTTAAAAACGTTTTAATTCAAATACTATTCGTTACAATTTTAAATTAGCGCCATGGATGTCACTCTTGTGAAACGTCCCGTTCCAAACTGTGTGTTTTTAAAATGTTTTAATTAAAATACTATTTGTTACAATTATAAATTGGCGCCGTGGATGTCTCTCTTGTGAAACGTCCCGCCCCAAACTGTGTGTGTCTTGAAAATATAAAAATAAAAATGTGAATTTTCATAAAGATTTCATCATGTCGATTTTTTTTTTTCATTTCACCTACTAAATCGATAGAGATAATTACATTTGCAACATGAACTTAGGTATATTGACTAAATAGAAAACTGCATAGTAATAAAGATCATTTTTTAAAGGCACCATATCGTTTTTTTTTCAATAAAATCGAAACAAAAATTAACGATAAATAACGATAATTGCCTTAAAAAAAAGAAACATTCGCGGTGATTTTGTCTTGCATTCGTTTATACAATTATTATATACGAATGACCCGGGCAACGCCCGGGTTTTAACCCGATTAAATGCTTTATTCAAATACTATTCGTTACAATTATAAATTTCGCCGTGGATGTCATTCTTGTATAATATATCTACTTATATATTTGCCTTATTCTGTCTGTTTGTCTGTTTGAAGCTCATGGATGGGATTTTTCATAACCATCGGTGGTTCAGTTGTAGAATGCTCGCCTGCCACGCGGGCGGCCCGGGTTCGATTCCCGGCCGATGCATTTTTTTTTTTTACAATTTTTAAAACTCATTTATATATTATACAAGAATGACATCCACGGCGCCAATTTATAATTGTAACGAATAGTATTTGAATAAAAGCATTTAATCGGGTAAAACCCGGGCGTTGCCCCGGTCATTCGTATATAATAATTGTATAAACGAATGCAAGAAAAATCACCGCGAATGTTTCTTTTTTTTAAGGCAATTTCTTTTTAAGGCAATTATCGTTATTTATCGTTAATTTTTTTTCGATTTTATTGAAAAAAAACGATATGGTGCCTTTAAAAAATGATCTTTATTACTATGCAGTTTTCTATTTAGTCAATATACCTAAGTTCATGTTGCAAATGTAATTATCTCTATCGATTTAGTAGGTGAAATGCAAAAAAAAAATCGACATGATGAAATCTTTATGAAAATTCACATTTTTATTTTTATATTTTCAAGACACACACAGTTTGGGGCGGGACGTTTCACAAGAGAGACATCCACGGCGCCAATTTATAATTGTAACGAATAGTATTTTAATTAAAACATTTTAAAAACACACAGTTTGGAACGGGACGTTTCACAAGAGTGACATCCATGGCGCCAATTTATAATTGTAACGAATAGTATTTGAATTAAAACGTTTTTAAAATATATACGCACTCGGGTAAAACCCGGGCGTTGCCGGGGCCATTCGTCTAGTAATATATAAATGAGTTTTAAAAATTGTAAAAAAAAAAAAAAATGCATCGGCCGCGAATCGAACCCGGGCCGCCCGCGTGGCAGGCGAGCATTCTACCACTGAACCACCGATGGTTATGAAAATTCCCATCCGTGAGCTTCAGACAAACAGACAGAATAAGGCAAATATATAAGTAGATTATATACGAATGACCCGGGCAACGCCCGGGTTTTACCCGATTAAATGCTTTTATTCAAATACTATTCGTTACAATTATAAATTGGCGCCGTGGATGTCATTCTTGTATAATATATAAATGAGTTTTAAAAATTGTAAAAAAAAAAATGCATCGGCCGGGAATCGAACCCGGGCCGCCCGCGTGGCAGGCGAGCATTCTACCACTGAACCACCGATGGTTATGAAAAATCCCATCCGTGAGCTTCAAACAGACAAACAGACAGAATAAGGCAAATATATAAGTAGATTTTTGCCATCACACACACTTTTTTCCTGTAGTTTATGTGTTACTTCTGTATTGCTATTCTATGGCACTTCTAATATTTATTATTGATATACTTTTATTATGAAGGAAATTGCACCCAAGGGATTTCTCGGGCGAAGCCGGGTCATTCGCCTAGTATTACAATTTTTGAAACATAAATAATTACAAATAATATATTATTCTAATTGAAGAATATAGCAGTTGAAAGGAAATAAATATGGAAAATAAAAAGAAAATTTAAAAATAATTATGAATATCTTTCAAAAAATAATATTTAAAAATAATCATGATCTTTTTAAAAAAATCCCTTATAGATGTCTGTTTTTGCACTGAAAACCAATTCAGGATGTATTCCAGATGGTATATTTAAAAAAAAAAACATGCATGTCTTTCTTCCTCTGGAATGTGTTTTAATTATTGTATTAACCCTTAATTACTCGCTTCGAGACACAGGTCCCACCTAAAATTTTAATCGAAAAAATAAATATGATTTTCAAATCCAAATAATTTGTAAGTTTTTGTAGCTTAAGATAGCATCGAAATAAATATTTTAGACCATTTGTTCTATCGCTTGGCCCCTAGAAGGAAGAAAAATAAAACAAAAAAGCCACCGCCGAGACAAACGTCTCGACGCGAGTACTTGCGTAATAATTTTGGTTTAGGTTTCATTTTCCGGCTGGCTCTATCTTCGTAAAACAGTAAGTTATTGTTCTTCTTCTAAGTATATTTTTTGTTCCTAAATATCCTAAATTCTCTCTCTCTGTATCTCTTAGGTGTTTAGAATCTATTTATTTTTATTCAATATTTTAATACTAAATATTTCCTAAAATATATATTATATTATAAAAAATGGCTAGTACTTCTGAGAGGAATCAGAGTGAATCCGACATGGATTGCGATGAAATAATTTGTGATTTATCCGATACTTCTGATACCGAAATTTATAGTTATCATGACACAGACTCTGAACAGAATTCAGAGGCGGATGAAGAATTACCAAATGATGATTCTGAATTTCATTTTGGAAAGGATGGTGTCACAAAATGGAAAAAGACAATGTGGCAGAAAACCCAGATTCGTACAAGAAGTGTAATTATAATTTCTCAATTGCCAGGGCCTAAATCTGAAGCAAAATCGATAGAATCTGAATCGGATGCATTTACAAAAATAATTGATAATGATATGGTACAAAAAATTGCAGATTGTACGAATGCTTATATAAGCAACTAGACGAATGACCTGGGCAACGCCCGGGTTTACACGATTAAATGTTTTATTCAAACACTATTCGTAACAATTATAAATTGCCGCCGTGGATGTCACTCTTGTGAAACGTCCCGTCCAAACTGTACATGTACATTATAAAACATAGCAAATTTGCAAGAGCAGTTATTTTAAACGGCGAATTAGATCAGTTATAGCAAAAAATTAAAATTATTTATGTAAATATGTGAAATAGTTATTGTTAGAAATGTGAAATTTATAGAGTCGCTGTTTCATCCCAAGTCGACCTTTGGCACATGTACACTGCGGCGGCGCCACCTGATATCATGTGTGACGTTACTACTTACCCCTCCTCCCTTCCTGCCTGCTGCTGGCTGATTACAACTGTCATTCTATCCCTCTTTTGATTTTCTCCAAACTTGTATAACCAATAAATCAATTGGCACTCTGCTTTAACGAGTCATTCGTTAATATTTCCAATAGGTTATGGGTCCTGACTACGCCCCAAATTTGAAGAAGCAAACCTAAAGTGAAACTGCTAAGCCTAACTCGTGCTAAATATGACGCACCTTGAGAATCAAGTTGTTGGGTCACATTTCACCAAACAGACCCAACAAAGATGTAAACATTCCTTTACATCCTATGTACATACACGCAGTGTCTCGCCGAAAGTGTTTGGTGTACAGATGGATGTCCCACGGTAATGGCCGCCGGTGGTTCAAAGACCAAGCCGGGGGGGAGACGCAGCCCTGGACGTGAATACTAAGATATATCAAGGGAGGCACAGCCCTGGACACGATTCCAATATCTACTGGAGGAGGATGATATCGGTCCCTGATTAAGTAGTCAGAAGCCCGACGAAAACAGAAGCAGGAGTCCAACCACAACATAAGCGGAAAGCTGACGGACAGTGGAGAAGCCACCTCAACAAGAAGAAACGGACATCCAGCATGCGACTTTGTAAAACCTCCTTTTTAATTCTTGTATATATATATGACCTGTGACATGACATTTTGATAGATGGGGACCATTTATTAATATTCTTGGGATTTCTTAAGTTTCGAATATTGGCGAAATGGTTCCTTCCTTTGTATAGATAATGAAATTTAGGGACGCTAACTTAAGCCTAGAAATATTGTTTTCTCAGAAACCTGAGAATTTCACACGAGCTCCAAATTTAGAATCTCAAGGGGTGTCTTTTGATTGACAAGTGGGAGTAGCGTCCACATCTGGAGAGAGGGGGGATGATTGACGTGAAAAACAACAGATGTGCATGCAAGATGTTTTCGAGGGGGGAAGGACACGTGGAAAAAACACATGTACAGACTTTAGCTGGAAAGTGAGAAAACAATGAGAGGACAGTCCGCTGCTAGCTCTCGACTTGAAAGGTTGGTCTTACTGTCCTTCCCGCTTTTGCGGGTAGATATTCCACGTCTTAAATATTCTATCTTCCTCTGTTTTCATCATTACCTTCTTTACTATAGGATAAATGAAGCTTATTTTCTTTTACTACAGTTAAATAGTATATAATTTTATTTAATTTAATAATATTTTAATTATTTCCGTCCCACAGAATTTCCACTCAATAAGACTAAAGATATTTTTGAATTTTATTAGAATGTTCTCTTAGCTATTCTTTAATCTTTATAATATTTAACGTTGTCTAGACAACAATTCAAAGCATTTATTTATTTTTCGATGTGCATTGACTTACGATTTAATTGATTTTATATATTTGTATTTTCTGTATTTTTAGGCTTCATGCTTGAAATGTTCCATCTCCGTTAGTTTCTCACCGTTATTTTCTAATTAGTAGGTCAATACGACTTATTTCAAGGGTTTAATAGATTTTATATTTAAGTATTTTTTTTTTGGAAACTGGTTCCACTTGATAAATCTGGAGATATTTTGAACTTTGATATTGACATAGTACACCTGGTCTTCCCTTATCTTTCCAATGTCGAGCATTATCAATGTAAACACAAAGATTGAAGATCTTTGTTTTTCTTATCTGGTTTGAAGGAAAAACGTACTTTATCACGCGGTTAAGTTGACCTCAAATAGGCCCGCAATTAATCTTTTGATTCATTTTTTTTCCAGTTATTTCATACTGATTTTTTTTCCTTTGTTTCTATATATTTTAAATCTTTATTTATCCTAATAATTTCGCTTGTCATTTTATTTTTTTTTTTGTCATCTTGCGACTTGCCGATTTCTTGCTAACCTAGACAACACTTACCTCGAAGTATTTTGCATTTTTTTTGTTTAGACATAATGTTCGTTTTACTATATAATCTTATGTATTTAATTTATCTATCTTCGGGTCTTTAGCTTTGATTATTTAATTTTGTATTCCACTTATTTCATCTTACATTTTGTAAAGTGATGCAGCAGTATTTATTGGCATCGTTTATGTAATTATATCTTAGCAACTTTAGATGAATCTGCATTATGTATTTAATTTTAATCTCCTTTCGCAATCGGACATGCACACTTATTGATATTTTTTTAAATCAGGCATTGAATAGATATAATGTATCCAGGGGACAACCTCCTTATTATATTTCGATCTCTTGGTTATGGGAAAGCGGAACGCCTTTATGGCTTTAGCAGTTTGATTTTACTAAATAACTAAATATTGTGTGTATTATTCAACACTTCGTTTAAAGCATTCATTCTCTTGACTAAGATACAGTGTCATGCGCAGTATTTGATTTAATTTTTTTGTCGACTTTATGTGAATATACGATTTTCCTTTAAAATATAACCCCGATATTGTAGACAAGCGTATAGCTTAGCTCGCTCCTTTAAATCGTTGAATTACCAATTTATTCTCGATATGGTATAATTCACAATGTCTACGTGACGACCGAATCACGATAAAATTTCAAAATGACGGTCGATGGACCGCGTGTATATTTACCCTATAGAGTGGTTGTATATACACATAGGTGCCTATGGATTTGTTTAATTTTATTAAGATCTCCAGTCATATTTCTGTAATTAAGGCTTCACGCTTGAGATGTTCCATCCCTTCTTAATTCTTCACCATTATTTCTTTATAGGTTCAACATGATTTATAATTTGTAAACCAAGGCTTAACGATTTATTTCAAGTAATTTATCCAACACAAAATTTTCCACTCGATAGATATGGAGGCACATTTTCTTTGTTGATTTTGCCAGATTGTGCCTTTTGTCCTCTCTTATCTATATGGTATTTAACGTTTCAATATAATGATCTGGAGCATTTATCCTCTTATCTAATGCCTATAGTTCATGGACTTAATTAATTTATAAACGTTTTCAATCATTATTTTCCTGTATTGTCTGGTGATCTCATCCTAAAGGTTTAATAGCATGCTAGTATTTCATTCTTTTATTCGATATTATGATTGCTTATCTTAATTTTATGTCCATTTATGAACAGAATGTCCCAGGTCTAAGTGTTCGCTTTGAATATCGATCGTAAACAAATTTAAACATACCTTCCCGAAATTCTCTTCCCTAGCCTTTATTTTGTGTAGTGATCAATTTTCTTTTTGGTAACAACCGTTATAGATCCCTGGAAACGCATACTAAATAATAATACAGTATTTTGATTATTTTGTTAACCTTATATGAATATGCATTTTCGTTTAAAACTTAACCCCGATATCTTAGGAAGGCGTATAGATTTGCTTGCTTCATTGAAACGTTGAATAGGATCATAATTTTAGATATGGCATAATTTACTACAGATGATTACATGTCGAAATACAATCACAGCGAAATTTCAAATGGCGGCTAAAAAAGGCACGTCGGACAACCGATTCTTTTCATGATGCCTCCAACTGCTTATGATCTTAAATATCCTGTGTACACTGGTATGAGGTCACCTTGAAATGTAATAAACGTGCAAAAAAAATTTTTTTTAACTTAAGAAAGATTTCATGAAACCTTCCCGTATGGAACATTTCCCCTTGGTCAAGGACAGATAAAACATTTCAATGAGTATTAAGTTACCGTAAATATTTGCCAGCAGAAGGCAAGATGAGATTACACGAAAGTAGGATCAGTGAGTGTTTAGCTCCTGTTTTTGTTAGTAATTCTGGACCTTTATAAGGCAATGGAAGGTGGGCATCAAGATATATTCTGATAGACGGGTGTGTGCCTTTGTCAAGGGAAGCAGTTATTCCGTGTAATGGGGATTACAATAATCATCAAATATTAACAAATCATCTTTGGTAGATATGGACAACCAAATGGTGCCAAATTCTTTAGTGTACTTATATTTTTATCACTTAGTTGTTTCGTATCCAATCTTATGATGATCTTATCGTGTGGTGATCCATGTACAGAATTTAATAGGAAGTTTTTTTTTTTTGGAAGTAATGAAATTCGCTGTTTCTTTCCCTAACCCAGCCAAAGGACGAAATCGTTTCATTACACCTTGCATCCTTGGAAGCTAATGACATTATTTCAGAACTAAATGCAATATGCAGACCTGGCAACCTACCAAATGTATAGTTTAGAATAACTTTAGATGAACAATAATAGTGAGCCTTGCACCTCGTGTATGTTTACACTTGACTGGTTTTGATAAGCCCTTCTAGAGACCCTTATCTATTTCACCAACTCCAGATTGTTTGGACAGCAGAGGTCTATAACAAAGGAGGATCTTATAACAGGAGAACAGACCTAAGATTCGTTTCGACATCGGCTTTCATAGTTTATGGAATGTGGTATTAGGCAGTGGTAACCAGTAGCAAGGATTACATTTCTGAGAGATCGGGAATAGGCATAGAAGATTAAGAAGGATATCTTGCGTGGTATGAACAATGGACACCGGAGCATGCGATGTTGTATGTAGAACCTCTATATTATATAATAGGACTATGTTGCTCACGAAGGTGGACGTGAGTGAAGAATAATATAAAACATTATATCCCAATGGACGCTACAGAGCGTATAAGCCACTTGACATGAATCTGCTGAAGGAAGGGTCACTGTGGTACTATGTAAAGAAATCATCGGAAATAAATGCATCATTTATAA
>CP092872.1:66146186-66180987 GCA_030710605.1 Cordylochernes scorpioides
GATCAATTCCTTGAATTGTTGCAACATGCGGTCTTCAAAACCAGATCTTGCTATTGTTGTACCATCCTCTATCAATTCCTTGAAACTTTGCAACATGCGGTCTTCAAATCAGAGGACAGATCTTGCTAACGTTGTACCATCCTCGATCAATTCCTTGGAACTTTGCAACATGCGGTCTTCAAATCAGATGACAATTCTTGCTTTCGTTGTACCATCCTTGATCAATTCCTTGAAACTTTGCAACATGCGGTCTTCAAATCAGAGGACAGATCTTGCTAACGTTGTACCATCCTCGATCAATTCCTTGGAACTTTGCAACATGCGGTCTTCAAATCAGAGAACAAATCTTGCTACCGTTGTACCATCCTCGATCAATTCCTTGGAACTTTGCAACATGCGGTCTTCAAATCAGAGGACAGATCTTGCTAACGTTGTACCATCCTCGATCAATTCCTTGGAACTTTGCAACATGCGGTCTTCAAATCAGATGACAATTCTTGCTTTCGTTGTACCATCCTTGATCAATTCCTTGAAACTTTGCAACATGCGGTCTTCAAATCAGAGGACAGATCTTGCTAACGTTGTACCATCCTCGATCAATTCCTTGGAACTTTGCAACATGCGGTCTTCAAATCAGAGAACAAATCTTGCTACCGTTGTACCATCCTCGATCAATTCCTTGGAACTTTGCAACATGCGGTCTTCAAATCAGAGGACAGATCTTGCTAACGTTGTACCATCCTCGATCAATTTCTTTTGCAACATGCGGTCTTCAAATCAGAGGACAGATCTTGCTAACGTTGTACCATCCTCGATCAATTCCTTGAAACTTTGCAACATGCGGTCTTCAAATCAGAGGATAGATCTTGATATCGTTGTACCATCCTCGATCAATTCCTTGAAACTTTGCAACATGCGGTTTTCAAATCAGAGGATAGATCTTGCTATCGTTGTAACATCCTCGATCAATTCCTTGAAACTTTGCAACATGCGATCTTCAAATCAGAGGATAGATCTTGCTATCGTTGTACCATCCTCGATCAAATCCTTGAAACGTTGCAACATGCGGTCTTCAAATCAGAGGATAGATCTTGCTATAGTTGTACCATCCTCGATCAATTCCTTGAAACTTTGCAACATGCGGTCTTCAAATCAGTGAACAGATCTTGCTACCGTTGTACCATCCTCGATCAATTCCTTGAAACTTTGCAACGTACGGTCTTCAAATCAGAGGATAGATCTTGCTATCGTTGTACCATCCTCGATCAATTCCTTGAAACGTTGCAACATGCGGTCTTCAAATCAGAGGATAGATCTTGCTACCGTTGTACCATCCTCGATCAATTCCTTGAAACTTTGCAACATGCGGTTTTCAAATCAGAGGATAGATCTTGCTATCGTTGTACCATCCTCTATCAATTCCTTGAAACTTTGCAACGTACGGTTTTCAAATTAGAGGACAATTCTTGCTATCGTTGTATCATCCTCGATCAATTCCTTGAAACTTTGCAACATGCGGTCTTCAAATCAGAGGACAGATCTTGCTAACGTTGTACCATCCTCGATCAATTCCTTGGAACTTTGCAACATGCGGTCTTCAAATCAGATGACAATTCTTGCTTTCGTTGTACCATCCTCGATCAATTCCTTGAAACTTTGCAACATGCGGTCTTCAAATCAGAGGACAGATCTTGCTAACGTTGTACCATCCTCGATCAATTCCTTGGAACTTTGCAACATGCGGTCTTCAAATCAGAGAACAAATCTTGCTACCGTTGTACCATCCTCGATCAATTCCTTGGAACTTTGCAACATGCGGTCTTCAAATCAGAGGACAGATCTTGCTAACGTTGTACCATCCTCGATCAATTCCTTTTGCAACATTCGGTCTTCAAATCAGAGGACAGATCTTGCTAACGTTGTACCATCCTCGATCAATTCCTTGGAACTTTGCAACATGCGGTCTTCAAATCAGATGACAGATCTTGCTATCGTTGTACCATCCTCGATCAATTCCTTGAAACTTTGCCACATGCGGTCTTCAAATCAGAGGACAGATCTTGCTAACGTTGTACCATCCTCGATCAATTCCTTTTGCAACATGCGGTCTTCAAATCAGAGGACAGATCTTTCTAACGTTGTACCATCCTCGATCAATTCCTTGGAACTTTGCAACATGCGGTCTTCAAATCAGATGACAGATCTTGCTATCGTTGTACCATCCTCGATCAATTCCTTGAAACTTTGCAACATGCGGTCTTCAAATCAGAGGACAGATCTTGCTACCGTTGTACCATCCTCGATCAATTCCTTGGAACTTTGCAACATGCGGTCTTCAAATCAGAGGACAGATCTTGCTAACGTTGTACCATCCTCGATCAATTCCTTTTGCAACATGCGGTCTTCAAATCAGAGGACAGATCTTGCTAACGTTGTACCATCCTCGATCAATTCCTTTTGCAACATGCGGTCTTCAAATCAGAGGACAGATCTTGCTAACGTTGTACCATCCTCGATCAATTTCTTGAAACTTTGCAACATGCGGTCTTCAAATCAGAGAACAGATCTTGCTACCGTTGTACCATCCTCGATCAATCCCTTGGAACTTTGCAACATGCGGTCTTCAAATCAGAGGACAGATCTTGCTAACGTTATATCATCCTCGATCAATTCCTTGGAATTTTGCAACATGCGGTCTTCAAATCAGAGAACAGATCTTGCTACCGTTGTACCATCCTCGATCAATCCCTTGGAACTCTGCAACATGCGGTCTTCAAATCAGATGACAGATCTTGCTATCGTTGTACCATCCTCGATCAATTCATTGAAACTTTGCAACATGCGGTCTTCAAATCAGAGGACAGATCTTGCTACCGTTGTACCATCCTCGATCAATTCCTTGGAACTTTGCAACATACGGTCTTCAAATCAGAGGACAGATCTTGCTAACGTTGTACCATCCTCGATCAATTCCTTGAACCTTTGCAACGTGCAGCCTCTAAATCAAGGGTCAGATTTTTAGCTGTGATGAATTCCTTGAGCCATTGAAACATGCTGCCTTCAAAACTAGAGGCCATATCTTGCTACCGTAATACCAACGTCGATCAATTCCTTGAGTCGTTGCAACGTGAAGTCTTCAAAGCCATCGGACAATTCTTTCAGCTATACTGCCGCCCTGATAAATTTTTAGAACCTTTGCGGCCTCTAAAACAGCGGTCAGATCTTGTAGCTATGATGCTTATCTGATTAATATTTTCCTAGAAACGTGGAGCCTTTTAAAAAGCATCAAATCTTGAAAGCGGAAGGCCTTCTAGATCAATTTCTTGAACCTTGGCAGCGTGCGTGGCGTCTAAATCCACATCCAGATCTTGTAGCTGAGGTGCCACCTTGTAACCAATTCTTTGAGCCTTCGCATCGTGAAGTTCTCAAAACCAGCAGACAATTCTTATAGCCACGGTGCCGTCTTGATCAATTCCTTGAAATTTCGGCAACGTGCGGCCTCTAAAACAATGACCGAATTTTGCATCTTTAGCGTTGCCTCGATGATTTCCTCGGGCCTCCTCAAAGTGGAGCGCCCAACACCAATGCTAAATATTATATTGAGCTAAGTTTTGAAAAGGTAGTCCATGATTTTGGGATTCAATCTTGCTCCTATTGCTATATGCACTTTAAAATTGGATTCAGGCCGATTAAAGGTGTCCAGTAAACTATCTTATAGAAAGATGCCTTTGTTGCTTAGTTAGCTCGAACACAAAAGCCAACATTTTTTCACAAATATATATATTTTTCCATAATTTCTAAATATACTACCTCAAGCATATTTTATGCATTTGCTAACAACTATATTTAGAAGAATAAACTTCAAATGAAGCTTCAATTTTTTCAATTGGCAGCTTAATAAAAGACATCACTAAACAATTTCAACTTTCTTGTACAGAATACAACAACGTCACACTTAGGAAATGTTACTCAACTCTGTCTCTTCTCACATAAGCGCACCTCTAATGAGAGTCAACCTCCGGGAGAGACTAGGAGTATGTACGATTTTGGGTGGTCTTTCAAGGGAGGATTCACTGTAGCACACTAGAACACAACAGGATTATGGTCAAGAAGTTTGTGAGTACAATTTTACACTGATGGATGGATTGCCGAACATCGAAGATGTGGATGTGCTGTAGTTATTCTTCCACCTGTCTACGCTGTGATACTACTAAGGCTCCTCTTTTTTCCAGGCAGAATAACGATCCAACATCTTTGCCAGAGCTATTCATCTCATGGCAAGATAAGAAAGCGTAAAATTGCACACACACACACAAAACTTTATTTAGACCACCGGTCTTATACAGATTCACCACAGGAATAAAGGAATCATAGATGGAGCTCCTGTACTCCAGGCAGCGCAGCACCCAGAAAGCGAAAAATTACTTCTGATTGCTTCACAATCCTTCATGTCATATGCTTTCTAGGACTTCCTAGATCCCAGCACTCTCATAAGAGAGATAGTATATAATCTAAACTATCTAAATGTACAGCTCTGCTGGGTTAGAAGTCATGATGCAGCATCAAGGACATCGAACAAGCTGATAAAATTAACAAGTCAGCAACAGCTCATTCCAACTTGCCTCTATCTTCCTCCACCCTCTCCGAAAAGCCTGTTCTCACATGCATCAATCAGTTGGCCTCCAACTTTGGACAGAACTGTATTCCGCAGATCATTCAACAAGAAACATCTGAAGAGTAGATTTATCACCGAAACATTGCGATGCTACCCAGAGTAAAATTTTGCAGCACTTCTTCTATAATCTCTACAGGATACGGCTTTGATCACACAAGCTAGTGCTGCAAAAGAATCAATCAACAAACCCATCTTTGCATATTGTCACCTGGAAGACAAAGTGCTGATCACCTTCTCTCTATCATCCCTGCCAACCCCCCACCACCTACAAAGGTTTGCCGCCATACTAGGAATCAACACGTTCAAGAGATACCTAATCAAATGGATGTCCACTGATACCATTATACTGTAATATAGATAATTCTCTCCTCACTGTATGAGAAGATATCCGAGAGACAGGGATCCCAGGGTGAAGTTGTAGAAAGATGGATGGACTCCAGCTACGGGAGGATGGTCCACGTGTATGTGGGGGAGGACAGGCGCCACGACGGTATTCCAATGTGGGGGGGGGGGAGGCAGGGCAGTTGCAAAGATAACGGCGGTGACAACAGACGCGACAAGTTGGCTACGGGAAGTGGGCTCCAGGCGTGTTGGCCGTATGGACTAACCGTGAAGACAGTGACGAGGAGGATCCCTCTAGTGGCGGACAATGGAGGCAAGTTCATCTACTGTATATAGTTACTAATCTACTCTTTAAAGCTCGTATAATAAATATACCGTACTAAGCTGTATCCACATTGTTCTCTTAGAAACCTTGAACGCAAACATCGTACTGCGTATTTAAAATCAGGCGCTATAGAGAGGAAGGCGCTATTTAGAGGGGGGGGGGGCTATAGACAGGTCACTTTTAATGCAAATCGCATCGAACTACGTATTTAAATTCGAGTGCTATAGAGAGGAAGGCGCTATTTAGAGGGGGGCTATAGACAGGTCACTTTTAATGTAAATCGTATCATACTACGTATTTAAAATCGGGCACTATAGAGAGGGAGGCGCTATTTAGAGGGGGGCTATAGACAGGTCACTTTTAATGTAAATCGCATCCTACTACATATTTAAAATCGGGTTCTATAGAGAGGGAGGTGCTATTTAGAGGGGGCGCTATAGACAGGTTTAACTGTATATATATATATTTCTTTTTTTTTTTTTTTTGCAATAAGTTTTTTTTTTTTTCACACATACAATCAAATGTTATGATTACATTTATAACTCGGTTGAGATAATATTCGATGATATATGTGAAAAAAGAAGCACATCGCCAAAAATTATTATTACAACTGTAGAGATAGTATTTGATTAAACTTGTATATGTGAAAAGAAACATATTGCCAAAAAAATATTATTACAAATTTTATTGACACAGATGACAATTGAATTTATAAAAACTAAAGAGATAGATATCGGCGGTGGCAGAGAAATCAGTCAGTTAGGAGCGGGATGGGGGAAAGTGGGGATTGTGAAATGGAGGTCAAGTACGTTCATTGCCAAGGTCAACTGTTGCTTCACAGATACGACGCCATGTTATAACAACATATGTGACATAGAGTTAGAGAAGGAGAAATATTCTATATTGTTGCTCCAGGCTGCAGATTCTTCATTCTTGATTCTTTCCTCAGACAAGTCTTGCATCTTTCCAGAACGTGTCTCAACCATCCTACAAGGTTAAACCAATCAATAATAAGACAACTGCCTGGTTCAAATTCACATAAATAGGTACCGCTCAGCAAGAGCAACCTAGTTCATGATAATTGAACATTGAATAATATGTGAAGGGTATTCACATATTAAACAAAATTTAAACGCGGGATTCAATCCCGGTTCATGACTGTCGGGAATCGAGGGGTTACCCACTCGTCCACCGACTTTTTATAAGACAACTATATTTTTAGGTAGCACCTAGAATATCTCTTTATTTATCACATCGGTGTTTAAAGCACGTTGGGTATTCAGTGCATCAAAATACAAATTATTTTATAGTACATAATATTTCATAATAATATATTGTTTTATAAAAATAAATAAATATAAAATTTAAATTTGAAATATATGAAAAATATTATTATGAATAATTTTAAAAAATAGGCGCATTAATCATAATGCAATATAATATATACATTCCTAAAATGTTAGTTTAAATAAATGTGTATGTTTGTAACTGTTCAGACTCCACGTACAGAAGTCGTCAACTATCCGGGTTGTTAGTCTTCAGACTTATTGTCCTGGGGCCACGTACAGAAGTCGTCAACTATCCGTCTTCAGACTTATTGTCCTGGGGCCACGTACAGAAGTCGTCAACTATCCGGGTTGTTAGTCTTCAGTCTTATTGTCCTGGGGCCACGTACAGAAGTCGTCAACTATCCGGGTTGTTAGTCTTCAGACTTATTGTCCTGGGGCCACGTACAGAAGTCGTCAACTATCCGGGTTGTTAGTCTTTAGTCTTATTGTCCTGGGGCCACGTACAGAAGTCGTCAACTATCCGGGTTGTTAGTCTTCAGTCTTATTGTCCTGGGGCCACGTACAGAAGTCGTCAACTATCCGGGTTGTTAGTCTTCAGTCTTATTGTCCTGGGGCCACGTACAGAAGTCGTCAACTATCCGGGTTGTTAGTCTTCAGTCTTATTGTCCTGGGGCCACGTACAGAAGTCGTCAACTATCCGGGTTGTTAGTCTTCAGTCTTATTGTCCTGGGGCCACGTACAGAAGTCGTCAACTATCCGGGTTGTTAGTCTTCAGACTTATTGTCCTGGGGCCACGTACAGAAGTCGTCAACTATCCGGGTTGTTAGTCTTCAGTCTTATTGTCCTGGGGCCACGTACAGAAGTCGTCAACTATCCGGGTTGTTAGTCTTCAGTCTTATTGTCCTGGGGCCACGTACAGAAGTCGTCAACTATCCGGGTTGTTAGTCTTCAGTCTTATTGTCCTGGGGCCACGTACAGAAGTCGTCAATTATCCGGGTTGTTAGTCTTCAGTCTTATTGTCCTGGGGCCACGTACAGAAGTCGTCAACTATCCGGGTTGTTAGTCTTCAGACTTATTGTCCTGGGGCCACGTACAGAAGTCGTCAACTATCCGGTTGTTAGTCTTCAGTCTTATGTCCTGGGGCCACGTACAGAAGTCGTCAACTATCCGGGTTGTTAGTCTTCAGACTTATTGTCCTGGGGCCACGTACAGAAGTCGTCAACTATCCGTCTTCAGACTTATTGTCCTGGGGCCACGTACAGAAGTCGTCAACTATCCGTCTTCAGACTTATTGTCCTGGGGCCACGTACAGAAGTCGTCAACTATCCGTCTTCAGACTTATTGTCCTGGGGCCACGTACAGAAGTCGTCAACTATCCGTCTTCAGACTTATTGTCCTGGGGCCACGTACAGAAGTCGTCAACTATCCAGGTTGTCTCTTATTGTCTCGTTGGTACGGTGGACATCCAGCTGATGTCGCCAGGATTATTATTTTTTTTTTTTAAGAAAGATTCTTTAATGTCTTTTCATTCCATGTATTGACGCCAAGGAGGGTGGCAGTCTGAATCTCAGAAAAGATGGTAATAGACAATTTGAAAAGAAAATGATCGACAGTTTGGTTTAACCAACTTATTAACATCAAATGAGACAATACCAGAAATATGCTCATAGAAATCAGGGTTGTAACATAGAGAAAACAATATCATATTTTGGCCATATAATTATTTTTATTGAAGAGCGCCACCTAAGGAAATAAATATCAATTGAGTGTTTTTTTCCGGAATTCAGCCAATAATAGCCTTTATTGAATCGACAAAGAAAGGGTATTGATCACTTTGATATTAGACATTTATTCGGAAAAGAGAGGGTCGGTGGAAGGGTGGTCTAAACCGTTGGTTTCCGACCGCTACGACCCGGGATCAAATCCCGCATTGGGCACTTTTTTCTTAAAAAAAAAAAAATGCTCCAATGGCTCCCGATTCTTGCAAAAGTCCAACCCCACCATCGAGTGCAATTACCCAAACGGGGCTCTGACACATTTGTAAATGCAAAAGTCGAACTGATTTTCACATGAATAGACATGTGGTGCACTTACAGTAAAAGTAGTCGCCAACTACCCACCATGATTATCATGGCTTTCGAGATAAGAAAGAAGAAGAATCAGAAAAGCGTATTGGGAAAATTTTGTAAAAATAAAAAAATAAAAATTAAGTTGGTATTTATTCTTATAGATATAGCGCTCTGACATCAGCAACTTGGACCAGGAGAAGCTATCTCTTTCAATGTTATCAACCTCTCAACTGTGTTGAAACATACAACTACAGATTTGATTTTTTAATGATAGCTATTTAAATTGTCTCTCTGAAAAAATGCTCATACCCGTCAATAAACCAATATGTAAAGTATCAATGACAATGACTGTAATGAACCGAGGAACGGAAATATCTTTATTTATGGGGCTGCTAACCAAAATAAAAGGATTTTTGAGCCCCAATGGCCGCGTAAAGCGGAATATATGCAACGCACTATGACCAGGTTGGGGAGGCTAGGGACAGGATCGCCGTCATTGAAGAGGCAGGTTAGGCCGGATTGGGTCCGCAGAGGTCAGGAGGCAGGAAGAAGGCGGGAGGACTAGAACTTTGCAGCTCTAGCTCTGGCAGTTGGGTAAGACATTGATCTTGCCTCGTGGTCGGCAGAGAGGCCCTTGGCTGAGCCGTGGGCGCACTTGGCCGTGCGCGGGTTGGCGAGAGTTGGACAGCTTCAGCCTTGGTGGTCACCAGAAGCGCAGTGGAAGCAGGTGACCGTAGTTTTGGTGCACCTATCGGCGTTGTGGCCGTAGCCACAGTAGTGAACCGAGGATATAGCGAACCTTCCTTTATAACGAACCCAAAAATAATCTCCAATATTAATGATACCACATAGTGAACCGTGGTCATATCTAAAAAGATAGTTTACTGTAAAAATAGATAACAATTATAATCATGAAGATAGAGGCTGCCTGTCCGGTATTCATAGTTCTTAAAATTAAAGATACCTCGGCCAGTATAAATTTTGGCTGAAGTATCTTTAATTTCAAGAACAAACAATATGTATCAAATAACCACTATATTGAGTATTGATTGGAGGTCCATTCATTGGTATTTGGATTTTCTACTTTCTACGCTTGATTATTATATAAAGGTTGTATGCAGCAAGACAGCATTTTATGATTAAGTTTGGGAAAAGCAAGTCAAAGAAATATACTAACGATGCACAGATAAAAGAAATATTCTACCTAACATGTAGGCAAATTACATTCATGGACAAAACTTAAGAAAGTTGTAAATTTTAACATGTATATCGAGATTCAGACAATAACTCTGAAAAGCATTTGATAGTCACCTTTATTGAAAACACACGAGATAACCAAGTGTAAATAAAATTATCTCTGTCTTCTTAAAAAAAGGCTTTTCATTTTCTTAAGTTTTATCTATGAGTGTAGTTACGTGAGATGCGTTCGTGAATGGTGTGTGTACGCAGTTAAAGTCTAGAATTCAAGCAACGATGGCATGTGTCCACATAAGAACAAAGATGCGCTTCCTTGTTGCTGAGAGAGCCAAGGCTTCAGAAATATTTCGTTGTCTGAAAGCTGTACATGATGGGAACAACATCTCAAAAAAATATCTTTGCTGTTTCCTCGCGCTAAGTCTTTTGCCAAAGGCCATTCACAGATAACGGCGCCTCGGCCTTGCGGCTACGTCCAACACGTCGATTAGAAGATGCTGTAAGAAAAATACTTGTTCTATCGGAGAGAATTCACGAAATACTGTAAGTGGTCTAGACTGCTATTCAAACTACAAACCTCATATTTGATATTTGGGTAATCCCGTTAATGGTATAAAGTTCTAAAATAATTGTGGGAAGGAGTTTATTTTATTATTAAACGAAAAAACATGGTGAAGGAAGACGAGTTTCTTTTATTGATGCATAGGTGCAAGCTTTCGGGTAAAAACCCTTCAACAGGCGAGAAATGAAGCGCGACTTATAAGGACTATGGTACAAATGGTAGGAAGGAATTGTTGTAAGATTTAGGTACTTACAGCTTGTAGGAAGGCATGAGGACGTTGAGGATTATATGATAATAATCTTTATTATCCATTTAGCAAGAAAAACAAAGTTATGGTAGCGAACAGTTATTGTAATATAGAGAAGAAGGTAAACAAACAGTTGTGATGATGATAGGTCCAGTGTGGCGCTAGCTGTCGTAGCATTCAGTTATCCAACAAATCCCCGGCATGAATGTGGAGACATCACGAGGTTGTAGCGTAACTTCTCAAATGTCGGCCTTGGTAGCGGCTTGTTCAGAATGTCCGCCTTCATGTCGCCAGTTGGGCAGTAGATCATTTTTATCACTGTCTTCTTCTGAAGATCCTTCAGGTGATGGATCTTGGTTGCGATGTGCTTGGTTCTAGAAGACACTTTTTCGGATGAACATATCTTGAGACATGATTGATTGTCTTGGTGGAAGTAGATTGGAGCTTTCTGTTCCAGTTCGAGATCCTTTAGCAAGTCGAGGAGCCATAACAGTTCTTGTGAGGCTTCAGCTGCGGAGATTAGTTCCGCTTCGGTGGATGAGAGAGATACGCAACCTTGTTTCCCGGTCATCCATGAGATGGGGTTTGATCCCAGTAGGAACAAGTTTCCGCTTAGAGATTTTCTGTCGGTGTTGTCGCTTGCCCATGTGGCATCACTGTATGCTTCCAGAGTGGGAGGTTTTTGGTTAGATATGCGTAGCTCGAGTTCTTTAGTAGTTTTTAGATATCTTACGATTCTTTTTGCTGCATTCCAGTCACAATTTCTAGGATTCTGGTTTCTGCTGCTGAGTATGCAGACTGGAGCTGCGATATCTGGTCTGGATACTACGCTTAGGTACAATAGTGAGCCTATCAGTTGTTGGTATTGGACGTTGTTTGGTAGAAGTTTTTCATCAGATATACCGGGGTATCCGCTTTCCATGGGAGTGAAAGTAGGTTTCGCTTCTTGGAGATTGTACCTTTCAACTAATTCTTGGATTTTATTCTTTTGGCTCAGAAGGAGTTCACCTTCTCTGTTCCTTGAGATTTCTATACCAATGAATTGAGTGGGGTCTCCAAGGTTCTTTATTTCGAATTCTTTTTCGAGAGTTTTTACAGTGTTTTGGATGATTATCTCGGAATCGCTTGCGAGGAGCATGTCATCCACATATAGAATCAAGTAGATGGAATGGTTTTCTTCATTCTTGGTGAATAGGCATGGGTCTACAATGCTCTGTTTGAAGTTATTTTTAATTAGAGTGCTTGCAATTTTTGTGTTCCAAGATCTTCCAGCTTGTTTTAGACCGTAAATTGCCTTCTTTAGTTTGCAGACTTTGTTTGTTTGTTTTGTATGGAGTCCTTCTGGGAGTTCCATGTAGAGTTCTTTATCTAGGTCGCCGCGTAGGAACGCAGTCTTCACATCGAGGTGGATCACTTTCATCCCTTTGTAGACTGATGCGGCTAGGAAGGCTCTAATTGTAGAATGCTTCACAATTGGTGCAAAGGTTTCTTCGTAGTCTCGGCCAAATTTCTGATTGAACCCTTTTGCTATGAGTCTGGCTTTGTACCGCTCTATTTCTCCTTTGGAATTGAGTTTTTGTTTATAGGTCCATTTACATCCTATGATCTTTTTGTCCTTAGGTAGAGGCGTTAGTTCCCATACATTGTTTTTCTCAAGAGAATCTAGTTCTTCGTTCATTGCTTGTAGCCATTTTTCTCTTTCTATTTTTGGTAATTGTAGGACTTCCGAGTAGCTGGTGGGTGTCGGAATGTCTTGAGCTTCAGTTTTGTACAGCATGTAGTCATTTCTTATGGGAGGTATTCCCTTTGTTGGTCTCGTGGATCTTCTTTGTGTGACCACTTGTGTTCCTGTGCTTGTACCGGGTTGAAGGTAATCCTCGGTTTCTGAGTCCTCAAGGTTTTCGGGTTGTGTTCCTGGTTCCTGACTTTCCTCTGCATTTCCAATATGATTGGAGGAAGTTAGATCTGTACTTAGTACTTGTGGTGAAGTTGTTTTTGTGGAAGCGAGGTGAAACCATTTTCTTTTTCTATAAATTTTACGGATCTGCTGATTGTGATGTTGTCTGTATCGTGCAGGATTCTGTATCCTTTGCTTCGATCATCGTATCCAAGAAAGATCCCTTCGATAACTTTGCTATCCAACTTGTTTCTTTTTATTTTGGGAATATAGGCGAAGGCTTTACATCCGAATCTTTTTAGATGCTTCAGACTGGGCTTCCTGTTGGTCCATAGTTCAAAAGGAGTCTTGTCTGTAGCTTTCGAGGGTATTCGGTTGTGTAGGTAATTAGCTGTGGTAACCGCTTCCGCCCATAGAGACTGTGGGAGTCCTGAGTCAAACAGCATGCATCTTGTCATCTCCATTAGTGATCGATTTTTCCTTTCTGCTACTCCGTACTGGGCTGGTGAGTAGGGGACTGTTAGCTGATGTTTGATTCCGCTTTGGTTCAGGAAATCTTCGACTTGTCGGTTTACGTACTCACGACCGTTGTCTGTCCGTATGGTTTGGATATTTTTTCCAAATTCCGTGTGTGCTGAGATGACGTAGTCTTTTATTTTTTCATAGGCTTCGTCTTTTCCTTTCAGGAGGTAGATCTTCGTGTATCTGCTGTAGTCATCAGTGAAGGTGATGAAGTATCTCTTACCGCTAAGAGAGTTAGTTGGTAATGGACCGCAGATATCACTGTGGACAAGTTGAAGCGTTTCAGTTGCTCTGTACTCTGTCTTCTTTGGAAATGGGGTTTCGGTGAGTTTTCCTTGAATGCACTGAACGCAGTCTGTGCTGTGCGAACAGTTATTTAGACTTAGTCCTCTTGCTAGGTTCTCATTTTGAATCTTCTTAATTGATTCTATATTTCTGTGTCCTAGTCTGTCGTGCCAGAGCATGAGGCAATTTTTGTTCTTGCAGTGGTTTTGTTTTGCAACATTTGCTTTGAATGTGCGAGTTTGGAGGTTGTCATCCAGGTGGAGTCGGTACATTCCATTGTCAAGTATACCGTTCGCGAGGACTGTGTTGTCTCTTTCGATGGTACACCAATCTCTGTTGAACGTCACTTTACATCCGTTGGAGGTGGCCGCACTCACTGACAGAAGGTTGTCTGTTAGTTCCGGGATGTAGAGAACTTTTGTGAGAAGTAAGGTGTCAGTCTTTCCTTGGGGTGTGATGACTTTGATTTCTCCTTGTCCTATCCCTTTGACCTGCAGCTTATTGCCATTAGCAACCACAACATTTTGTGTTTGTTCTCTGTTAAGTTCAGTGAAGAAGCTTTCGTCGTACGCCATATGAGATGTGGCTCCAGAGTCGATGAACCAGTTGTGTACACTTGCTTCTCGTTGAGTGCAATTGAGAGCTTTTGGGTTAGGTCCTTTTGTTGTTCTCTGATTTGTTGATTGTTCTTGGGTGACACTCGACTGATTTGTGTACTTTGGTACGTTTCCTCTTCTGAAGTTTTCATATTTGTACTCTTTGTTGCTGTTGTTT
Organism: Cordylochernes scorpioides; assembly: GCA_030710605.1. Lineage (NCBI taxonomy): Eukaryota > Metazoa > Arthropoda > Arachnida > Pseudoscorpiones > Chernetidae > Cordylochernes > Cordylochernes scorpioides. Next base: position 66,160,368 of record CP092872.1, read on the forward strand.
CGCTTTTGATAGTGCCAACATTCTTCTTTGGAGTGGTTTGGTTTGTGGCAGAAAGAACAGAATTTCTTCTCTTTTTCTCTTCTTTGGCTTGAAGCTCTGTGGAGGCTTTTTAAGGCTTTTGATTCGGTGCTTTCGTCTTTCGAGCTTTCTACTCTGCGTGTGAGTTCATCAAGGAGTTTGTTCTTGGTGAATTCAAGCGTTAGCTCGTCATCAGGCCTTGATTCCAACATCGTGATGAGATTGGAGTAGCTCTTTGGAAGCGAGCAAAGCAGTATAGCCGTGATGTGAGAGTCCTTTAGTGTTTCGCCAATGGTTCGCAGTTTGTCAACTAGTTCCATCATGGTAGTGATGTGCTGCTGCATGTCTTTGTCTTCTTCGAGTTTTAAGCTGTATAGTTTCCTTAGCAAATAAATTTTTCCTGAGAGTGTTTTTCTTTCATAGATATTTTTAAGAGTGTCCCAGGTAGCTTTGGCTGTTAGTAGGTTTTTGACATGCACTATTTGTGAGTCGGCGATGCTTAGATTAATGATAGCTCTAGCTTTTGAGTCTTTCTTTTTCCATTCGATTTTAGGTTCATCTGGAATATTTTCGGTGACAACTTCCCAAAGATCTTCCTTTTGCAAGAGCATTTCAATTTTGAAAGACCATAGTGAGTAGTTATAGCCGTCGAGCTTATCTAGGGTTACATCGTGGCTCGGGAGTGACGTCATTTTTGCTAAGCCTTTTTTCTTTGTCTTAACTCGTTAGTTGAATTTCATGCAATACTCAGTCTCATAATCTAATTGTTGTAAGATTTAGGTACTTACAGCTTGTAGGAAGGCATGAGGACGTTGAGGATTATATGATAATAATCTTTATTATCCATTTAGCAAGAAAAACAAAGTTATGGTAGCGAACAGTTATTGTAATATAGAGAAGAAGGTAAACAAACAGTTGTGATGATGATAGGTCCAGTGTGGCGCTAGCTGTCGTAGCATTCAGTTATCCAACAGGAATAAATATATATAAAAAGGAAGTTTCAATAAAAGAAACTCGTCTTCTTTCACCATGTTTTTTCGTTTAATTTCAAATCAGGAAGAATTCTTTATCTTTTATTTTCTTTTTTTATATATAAAAAAAAAAAACTTTTTCCGCGCGAATATTTTAGGAATTTAACCCTCACATTGGTTTTGACGATAAATTAGGCCTGCGGTAAAAAACTAGGCCAAATGGGTCTCGTATCATCTCTTGTTAAAAAACAAGTCAGAAGGAAATCGCTCAACTTCAACGATTCGAAAACGAAGGTATGGTCTTCTCGGAACGCCTATTAATTGCTGTTGAAACATGGTGCGACCATTATGACCCCGAGACTAGAATATGATCCTCAGGTTTAAAAACACCAAAGTATTATGATATATAGCTAGCAATAAATATGTATATATATATGTTTCTATGAAAATGTTAATCTGCAAGACGCAGGTTATCATCATCCCTTTTTGATTTGTTTTTGTCACTTTTTGGCGTTCCGAAAATAAACAATAAAAGGCTGTATCAGACTTTACTAAGACAATAAAGATTTGCTAAAAATAAATGTGTACGAAGATGTTGCATTTGGCGACGAGGATATAAGAGTAAGTACCCTCGAATTTTGAAGTAAATATTTTTAGAAAATATCTTTGATTTTGCATATAATTGAAAGTAAATTTTAAAAGACACAAATTGCAAAGTTTTAGGATGCAAATTTAAGAAAGAGTGAAAAAAAATGGCTAGTTGCCAATTTAAGGAATATAATGAGGAAACTGAAACTTTTGAAACGTTTTATGAACGATTGGAACAGTTTCTCATATTGGAGGAGGCAGGGGATGAGAAGAAAAAGGCTTATCTCCTAACCCTCATGGGAAGTAAAACATATGGTGTTTTGAAGAATTTGTGCAGTCCTATTCTACCTAAAGATAAAACTTTTGATAACCTAATAGATATCTTGAAAAGGCACTTCTCTCCAAAGCGCTCAATTGTAGTAGAGAGGTTCATTTTTTTTAAAAGAATGCAATTAAAGGAAGAAAGCATCTCGGATTACTTGGTGGAAATTAAGCGTTTGGCTTCCTCATGCAACTTTGGAAATTTTCTGGAAGAAAATTTATTCTTATTACAGACCATAAGCCATTGGTGACCATTTTGGGCTCCAGATCAGGAATCCCCACCTTATCTACTTCAAGATTGCAGCGTTGGGCGCTTATTTTGTCAGCTTATACTTACGATATTAAATTTCGAAGAACTCAAGACCATGGGAATGCAGATCTTCTGTCACGTTTTCCTGTGGGCTGTGAAGAAATTCCAAGATTAAATAATGTCTATGCTTTATCCTATGTGGAAGAATTGCCGATCACAGCAGAGGAAATTGCCACGGAAACTGAAAAAGACGAAGTGCTCTCATTGGCCAAATTTTATACTCAGCAAGGCTGGCCTGAAAAGGTGGCTGATCACCTCAGACCTTATTTTCAAAGGAAACTTGAGCTAACTGTAGATGGGGAGTGTTTGGTTTGGGGAATGAGAGTTGTCATTCCACCATCTCTCAGAATAAAAATGTTGAACTGTCTTCATGAGACTCATTCCGGTATGAACAAAATGAAGGCTGTAGCAAGATCACATTTTTGGTGGCCAAATCTAGATACCCAAATCGAGTTTTTGGTAAATAAGTGCAGAAGCTGTCAGCAATCCCAGGATGGGCCAAATAAAGGAAAATGGCAACCCTGGAAATGGTCAACCAGACCTTGGCAAAGAATTCACATTGATTTTGCAAATAAGGAAAACATTAATTTATTAATAGTAGTAGATAGTCATTCAAAGTGGATCGAAGCCATCCCAATGAGAGAGACCACCACACGCAAAACCATTGAGCAACTACGGCGACTTTTTTCTTCCTATGGGTTACCGGAGGAACTTGTATCTGATAATGGACCTCAGTTTACTGGGAGTGAAATGAAAGGTTTTCTGGAAGGAAATGGAATTAAACAAACATTAATCCCGGCGTACCACCCGCAAAGTAATGGCTTGGCTGAAAGAGCGGTTAGAACAATTAAGACTGCCCTGGATAAAAATAAAAGGAAAATTGGGGACACCATTCAAGACACCTTGTCAAAAGTTCTTCTGGCATATCGAAGCACCCCGCATGTGACAACGGGAAAGACTCCATCAGAGCTCTTTATTGGGCGTGCGCTTCGAACCAGAGTGTCGTTGATACATCCCAGCTTGGCATCTAGAGTTAGGGACCAGCAAGCCAGGCAAATGAGGTATGATCGGCGAACCCATTTGGAAGAATTCCAGATAGATGATTTGGTGTGGTGTAAAAACTTTAGAGGTGGTGATAAATGGATCCCAGGAAAAATTGTGGGCAAGAAGGGAACTAGAGTCTACACCATTTTGATCCACGGACAGGTAAAGGCCTATCACAGGGATCAAATTAGAAAAAGGTGGAGGAATGGTGAGGAAGATGAGAGTGGAGATGGAGAGCGTCAACCCGAGCACTCAAGAGGAGCAGGTCCCAGTGCCATAATCTCGGAGGTTGTACGAGACAGAGGTTATATGGAGTCGCTGTCGCCAGGACTAACTAGCCAGCGGTCGGATCAAGATTCAGAGGTTCAGAGTGATACAGACGATGGAAAGTCATTGGAGCCTCTTCGCTCGCTGGACCCCGAGGCCTTGAAAGAGGAGGGTCCTGTCCTGAGGCGGAACCCACCTCGAGCGAGGAGACCGCCTGTGAGATTTCGTGTTTGAAGAGAGAAGATGGTGATATATAGCTAGCAATAAATATGTATATATATATGTTTCTATGAAAATGTTAATCTGCAAGACGCAGGTTATCATCATCCCTTTTTGATTTGTTTTTGTCACTTTTTGGCGTTCCGAAAATAAACAATAAAAGGCTGTATCAGACTTTACTAAGACAATAAAGATTTGCTAAAAATAAATGTGTACGAAGATGTTGCATATTATCACCCCACTTTGGACTTCTCGGAAAATTTTGGGAACTGAGTTATTTGATTGTAAGGATCTATCGACGTTGTATTTGGTTCTCCCGTGGAATCCCAAGTAATGCCAGGAGTTATCTACAAACTCATTTCGGTGTAGCAACAAAGAAAGAACAGCAGACCTGGACTGTTGTCCTGCCTAAGACGTAAGAACGTCCGTCTTCATATCTCCGAGATGACTCGCTATTTCAAAGGGAGAAATGGAAAGTTTTGGAACATCCTCCATACAGTCCGGATCTTTCTCCTAGCGACTCTTTCTTATCTTTGGAACTTTTAAGAAGCTATCGTGTAAAGTGTGTCTACGCCCACGCTTCTGCTTCGCCTAGACGTCCTAAACTTCTTCTCTTCCCGGGAGGCTGACCTTTCTCTATATCGCGGAAAAGTATTTCTACTTCTAAAAGGGTAGGGTAACCGAAACTCGATGCTCGATCTAACACCAGAGACGACTCAACACTAACTGGCTCACACACACACTTTATTTTGAATCAAATACACTATTTTTAAAGTAAGACATATTTACATATATATTGATTAAACATAGAAATCAATTTACAAAATTGTTTTACACAAAACGACTTATTTACATAACTGTTTTCCTGACAAAAACGCTGACAGAATTGATTTTTTAGATCGGATATTGAGATGGAGGCCACGGTTGAAGGATGGAAACCTTCTCAGCCTAGAGTTGTTGTTGTTGTTGTGTCCAATGAAGAGATGTCTCCGTACATCTCATCACAGCAATCGCAATGTCCTCTTTCTTTGAAAATGGGTGCCGTTGCCACGTTACCCATCTTGGAAATGGACCAGAATCTGGTCAAATATTCCAAGGTCACCTTAGAGTGAGCACAAGTTATGAGGCTTGTCCATCAAAGAATAATGGTGTTTATTTCAGAAAAAAAAAGAGATTATTTTTCATATGTTGTAATTTGGATTTTGCCGATCTGCAGTCTAATGCTTTTCTGTTGACTTTGCTTAGATTTTTCAATGAAACTGATTCCAAGAATATTAATCAAACATTATATTTATTGATTTATAATATAGAACAAAATATAAAAGAGAAACGTATATTAAAAACAAAGGAACTTTTTTTTCCTAACTGTTAGCGCCTTTTGTGATTTTACACACATACTCTGTGAGAACAATTAAACTTGAAATACATACACAACATCTTCCCCATTGAGTGTTACATCCCTATTTTCAAATATATCATATTAAAGAACTCATACTTGAATTTCTTCATTGCTCGAATTTCAGAGTTTAACTACGTGCTATACTCGCCAACGCAGTATGTTACTCAGGCACTGCTAGGCTTACGTAATTTTTTATAGGTGTCTCTTAATGATTTCCTTGACTCGCTTTTTTAATTAAACACACATTTCCATTTGATATATACACAACCCTGATATTAGTTTCTAACAAAAAAAACTATCACTTATTATTATTTACACTCATGGACAAAACTTTCATGTCGCAGATAGTCTGCTTTTTTTTTTTTTCAAGAAGACAGAGACAATTTTGTTCACATTTGGTTATCTCGTGTGTCTTCAATAAAGGTCACTGTAATATCTTTCAGAGTTATTGTCTGAATCCCGATATACATGCTAAAAGGTACAACTTCCTTAAGTTTTGTCCATGAGTGTATATCTTACAGAAATCCATTTTTCTAAGTTTCGTTACAACTAAGGGATCAAATGTCGATCCCTTTGGCAACCTCAATACAAGTGTTTTGAGATACAATTAAGTGTCAAATTTCTGTCTATTGATTAGATTTGAAACTATATACGCACTCTGTCTCTCTTTTGTAATCCAAAACTCGGGGTTTCTAAAGTCCCTTCTGGAATGAGAGCGACTAAAATTATTGGGAGCGGTTGTACCATCAGTGGCGAACCTTCCAAAGGGTGTAAGCCTTGTTCCAGTTCCAAAATAACTTTATTAGGTACCGCTCAAAAAGAGAAATATAGCTTATTTTATTTACAATGAGAAATATGTACAGTTTCTTCACAGAAAAAAAAAGTGTACAATAAGGAATTCATCCCGATTCATGGCTGTCAGGAATCGAGGGTTTTAACCACTCGTTCCTTTTACGGTGTCGCCCATTTAATCCCCAAAGACCGCCGTATTATTCTATATACAGTTACGTCATTCTTCATCTCCTAATCAATCAACTCTGTCACCGTTTGCTTTTTTTTTTTTGGAATGGCGCCCTCCTATTGGTTGGCTACGTTCACGCCACCTTTGCCGCCCCCCCCTCATGCCTCCCCCACTCGCTTTTTCGTTTTTGTAACTATTGTGTTGGAGCGGGTCGCTCCTTAAATAAATGCATATACAGTAGAACTTGGATAATTCGAACTTCTTTAATTCGAAAACCTCTTTAATTCGAATATTTATCTTGGTCCCTAGAATTTCCTATAAATAGAATTTCCGTTTTTAATTCGAATTTTTGGATAATTCGAATTTTTTTATGGTCCCTTGGGGTTCGAATTATCCAAGTTCGACTGTATTAGTTAATAACTAAATGGAATCCTCTCTTTCTTTTCCCCAGTAAGAGACGCCTACGGAAGCCAACAGTACATAGACAGATAAAGCACATAGGCTATAGTTATTAACTAATATATGCATTTATTTAAGGCGCCAATTTATAATTGTAACAAATAGTATTTGAATCAAAACATTCAATCGGGTAAAACACGGCGTTGCCCGGGTCATTCGGCTAGTTGTATTCAGCTGGCCCGGCTGATAATAGACTTCCTGATCCAGGTACACAAGATAAGCAGCATCTGTGCACCAAATGCTACACATGTGTCAGAGGCGGTATTGGAGTCGCCTGCTATTGAATGGTGCTCCAGTCTCATAACAAAGAGAGCAGACGAATTTTGCTTTTCTCAATCATAGAAGAAGAACCCTCGGCAGAGCTGACTGCTACAGGGTGCGTCCCCGGGTGGTGGATAGAGGAATGACCTTCAGATATGAAGGCCAGCTGCGAAACAAGCAGAATAACTCTGATGAAAAAGCAAGCAGTAGCGAACCAACAGCAGCATTGTTAGAAGAGGAGAAAGACCTCTTTAAAAACCCTGAGTTCAACTGACCCAGTTGATAGACTTCAACAAGGGTCTCTCTCTAGGGATACGGTGGAGCTGCGTCTGTACTCATGTTAGAGTCGGCAGCAAAGGCTTCCATGTTAGGAACGGCCTCAAATTACAGGCAAAGTCAGACTCACCAAAGTGTGCCTGGATCATGGTGCCATTAACAACGAAAGCTGCACCCTACATCCCATTCCATGAGAACTGAACACATGGAATTTGTGTAATGTTTACACGGGCCCTGGAGATTAAATTGGCGAAAAACTTGGTTCGGTTCTGAGTTGCCAGCTAGCTCTCTACCTGGTCACATCTTTGCTTTCCTGCTCTTGCCATGAATCCTGCTAAGAAGAAGAGGAAGAATGCCCAGAAGCCCATCGTGGACATCGCCGCCCTGGTTAAGGAGGACGAAATGGTGATCTCCCGCAACCTCCAAATCCTGCGCGCCGTTGGCCATCCCGCCCTCAAGTCCCTGCACGAAGACATGATCAGGTTCATCGCGGCGAGGACTGATCTGATCAGGACTCTTTGCGTTGAAGTGGAGAACCTTTCTGGCACGCTCAATGCCTTCGCGGAGCTGGACGACTTCATGGAGGAAAACAAGCCTCCAACTGCCTGTCACAGCACCCAAACCAGCCCAGCTCCTTCCTGCAAGGACTCCTGCTCCCAGACTGACCCAGTCAAGCCCGCCACCCCTGTTCCTGCTGCTCTCCCAACCAAAAAGCTTGCCCCCACGCTGCCTGCTCCTGTTCCTACAAAGAGGAAGCAGCCTGAGGCTCTCAACCCACCTGCAAAAAGGACAAACCTGCAAGGTCCTGCCAAACCTGTGCCTTCCCGCGCTTCCAAGCCGGCGGCCGCCCGAGTGACCCTCCACGGAGAGAAATCGGCGGCCCACACAGTGGTTATTTCTGATAACCCTCAGGCCACCCCAGGGAGATGCTAAAGGCTGTCCACGCTGCCCACACTCTCCCCCAAGGCGTCTGGGCTTCCCTACGCACCAAGGGGAAGCTTGTCCTCCACTCCAGCAACCCCGACACCATCCCAGCTGTTACAACCTCCTTGACCAACAAGCTAGATGGTATGAAGGTCCGCCAACAGAAGTAGATCCTGCCACGCATCTGCCTCTTCAAAGTGGATGAGGAGACATCCAATTCCACCATTGAGGAGACATTCCTGGAAACACCTGCAGTCAAACAACTTACTGGGGACAAGGTGGTGCGAGTGGCGCACCGTTCTGCATCCAGAAACGGGACCTGCACCGCCTTCATCGAGGTGGACCTCAAGACCTTCAGAGCCCTGGGCGCGCGCGGGAGGATCATGGTTGATGGAGTAATCCTCAATTTCGAGGAGTCCATCCGCGCCCGCGTCTGCTTCCGCTGTTGTGGCTTCGGCCACAACTCTGCGCAGTGTTCCAGAGCTCCAAAGTGCTTCCACTGCAGTGAAGACGGCCATGAAGGCCGCGCCTGCCCATCCATTGCCGACCAGCGCACTTCCAAATGTGCCAACTGCTGTGCTAAGGGCCTTCCTGACAAGCACGAGGCGAGAGCCTCAAGCTGCCCCATCTTGAAGTCTAAAGCCCTCAAGTTCTAGGCTTCCAGGATCTCCTGCCTCCTCAACTGGACTACATCTCTGCTTCTCACTGCATCAAGGCTCTGTTTCCCTGACCTCTCCAGCTTCCTCCATCCCTGCGATGACACCTCCACTGCCAGATCTTTGAATTCCTTGCCACCAGTTCGCGTTCTGCAGCCATGTTGGGGCTAGAAGACCTTACCTGATAGGCCAATTAGCCCGGAATCCAAAGAAAGAGATTAAATTGGCGAAAGTTCACTAATGATAAACCAAACCCTCCCAACATTTTTTTCTCAATTCGATAAAATATTCCCATATATATATCAATACTAAGCGAATGACCCGGGCAACGCCCGTGTTTTACCCGATTGAATGTTTTATTCAAATACTATTTGTTTCAATTATAAATTGGCGCCGTGGATGTCACTCTTGTGTCCCGCTCCAAACTTTACATGTACATTAGGTCAGCTGATATTACCCCCCATCTTCACCGCTAGAGGCGCTGCTCGCGAGCGAAAGGGCAAATTTTCAAATAACTCGACGAATATTCGGGATAGAGAACTGAAATTTTCACTATGAGTTTAAACATATTCTACTCTATATACTGTTAAATTTCAGTCAGATTAGTTGCGTATTGTGGACGTGTATAGCCGACAAACATACATACATACGTACACGGGCTTTTATATATATAGGGATAATATAAATGAGCTTTAAAAATTGAAAAAAAAAATGCATCGGCCGGGAATCGAACCCGGGCCGCCCGCGTGGCAGGCGAGCATTCTACCACTGAGCCACCGATGCTTATAATAAATGGCCATATTTGGGTATTTATTCCATTCGCAAAAGCAAACGATGACAGAATTGATTGTTGATGACTCTGATACTTGTATATATAATTATGTTAGCATAATGAATTAGTCAGTATTCCCATGGTCTCCATCGAAGAGGTGTGAATTGACTTTTTGAAAATATACATAATTATAAAGATAGAAGCTTCTATAGAAATAACTAAAATAAGCCGAAATAGCTCAGTTGGGAGAGCGTTAGACTGAAGATCTAAAGGTCCCTGGTTCGATCCCGGGTTTCGGCATCTTTTTTTAATTTTTAAATTTTTACTTACCGTAACTTGACACGTGACTTAACGTGACAGAATTGTGCATGACTCTGATAACTGTATATATTAATTAATGTGAAAATGTCAAGCCTTCAGGGATATGTTTCTTTTGAATTTTTTTATTCATAAGCTCTTCTACAGGGCTTCGATGCCCGAAAGCTAGAGAGAGATTTGTGAATAAATTTTTAAAAAAGAAATCTATCCCTGGAGGCTTGATATTTTCATCTTAATTTTTTTCTCATTGCAGTAATAATGTATGTAGAAACAGTGTTCGATTACAATATAATACAAAATAGCGTTGATATAGTTTTAAAATCTTGATGATTTTTATTTTACTGGGAATTCTATATACAGTTACGAGCGTCATGCGTCATCTCTGTCACCGTTTGTTTTTTCTTTGGAATGGTGCTCTCCTATTGGTTGGCTACGATCACGTGGCTACGATGGCGCCGCCACTACGCGAGACACTTTGTTTTTGACTTTGCCCGGGTCATTCGGCTAGTATATTATAGTGATAAGTACATTTTTGATATAATAACATATATTATCTCTTTTAAAGAACATAAATATTAATCCATAGAAGCAATGGGCGCCTCTCCCGTCAAAATAAACGTCAAAAACTGACGCCATTACATTGCTTCTATGGATTAATTTCCTCCCGGCAAATTTTCCATCTATAAATATTAATCTATTTTTTATTTACATATAGATAGAATAAGTGGATATGTGTGAATGATAATTCAAATAAATAAATGGGGCCAACAATCCAAAAGATTAAGGTATTGATAGACTTCCCTTGTATTCTGATTCTTTTTTAGTCTGGCAAATGTTTTTGAGATTACTAACCTACTTCCCGTGTCTTCTGTCAAAATATTATTGGGAAATCTTCCGAGAATTAAACCGGCTTGACGCCTCTTCATGAACTGGACCACCGCTCGCATAAAACAAGAAAAGATTTAGGTGTGAAGCACAACCTGTGTAGTATGAATTTGGTGTGTGAATTCCAATGGGACTAGCTCTCTTTCTGAAAAATTCTACTAAGTTCAATATTTTCCATATCACTTTACTTTTTACTTTCGCACAGAGCTCTCTCTTCGTGCATTTATCAAAATAATTCTGCGGCTCATTGATATCGGTAAACTTCTAACGAGCAACCGCCTTGGTAAAAATCAAAATTGCCTTGAGTAGGCAACTTCCAGTGAGAGACTACCTCCAGGAGTACCCATTGGCTTTAAACGGTCTCTCATGGGAGGTTAGAGTGTAGTTTACCATAAGCGTTCCATCTACGAGAGCTATCCTGAAAGTAATGCACTTCAACAACCATCAAATTTGAAGACATTCATATGTATAATATTGATATCTGGTTCAAATCACATAAATAGGTACCGCTCAGCAAGAGCAACCTAGTTCATGATAATTACACAATGAATAATATGTGAAGGTTATTCACATATTAAACAAAATTTTAACGCGGGATTCAATCCCGGTTCATGACTGTCGGGAATCGAGGGGGTTACCCTCTCATCCACCGACGTTTTTTATTTAATATTGATATAATTATTCAATATAGTGTCTATTAAGGATGAAATGAGTTTGCGTCATCTTAGAATCCAAACAAAAAATCTACGTTGGTCTCAAAAAAAAAAAAAAAAGAAAAATCCCCGATTATATCTTTCCCAACGATGGCAAAATTTGATATCGGTGAAAAGATAACCTTTTTATAATTTGACCCTTTTCTTTTTAATGTAAAACAAACTGTTCGCTCCAATATGTAAAAAAAAATATATATAAAAAATTTATACTGCTCTTACTGAAATGATGAAAATAAATAAATATTGCTCATCAGTGGGAAAATCTCCTAGCGGTTTCACCAGTTTAGCCGACCTTACCGCTGTAATATTGTATTGGACTGTTTTGCTTCATGGGTATTGAAGATGAACTCTTGGAAAAGGTATTTTAAACGAACTATGGGGGGACATTAGCTTCTAGATCAGTAAAAAAAAGGCATATAAATATTAATACATGCATCGATCATTATACTTCCACGAGCAATTCACAAGACCTTTTTTAGAGCATAAATGATGCAATAGCACACACGCCATTCCAAAATTCATAAATCTTTATAATACGACCGCTATAAATAGTTTATCTTATCAAATACAGATGGCGCGATAGTTCATCTTGCTAGAATTTGAAATGCAAAGAGGTTAAGAATATGCATCTTATCAAATGTTGGGAGTGGTCAATGAATGAAAATGTGATGTTGAACTACGGCTGAACAAAGCGAAGGCAGTTTCCAAGAGACTCCTGAACACGAGGACGACCAATCGTCAAAGTGGCTCCTACAGATTGATCAGTAACTACGATCTGACGTGAGACATCAGTGACTGCAAGGACCATTGGTAGTGAGGTTTAGATACTGTCGTGATGTGCCCGTTGTTTTGCTAAATAATCCACTCTGAGTCGTCCTTGGTACCGGTTTTATTTGAAACACGGCGCCGGAACGTAAGGAGAACATACACACCCACAAGCGAAGATCCTCCGCCCCCGCGCAGCCAAAACCGAAACTCAACCACCGTCTTCCAGTCCCGGCCGGTTCCCGCCGACACACTGGCGCCGCCAGGCGCGAAGTGGCGTGGGGATTCTTGTACTTGAACCCTCAACAGATATAAGCCTCCTTCTGTCAAGATAGAGGCCACTATTTTAAACTTGTCTTGAAGCGCGCATATTCAGTGAATTAGTCACAACTAGAGCTTCGGCAAATTAAACAGAAAGCTAACAACCTGTGTTTTAACCTGGTTACATTTTTTTCAGGGCTATTTATGTGGCTGATTCATTTTTCTAAATATGTGTGCTATGGGCATTAATGACCAATTAAAGTTATGGCTTAAATGTTTTTTAATAAATAAAGAGATATGCCCCTTTTTTAAATACATTAATATATCAGCCTATTTTTAAATTGCTAATGGTGTTTGTAACCCTTATTTAAAAGAGAGAGAGAAAGGTGGCTGAAACATTTCCTAAAAATATGTGGAGTTTTATAATAAATAAGAAAGTTAAAGGTTTGAAGGTATTGAAACTTTAATTAGAGTTCTCTCTTCTAAATTGAGATGTTTTTGTAGATTAGATATTTAGAGGTAAAGGTTTTATATCATTGGGAAGGGGGGTAGGATATTAGAGCGAACCTAGCAACACACAATTTGCCTAAAAATTATAATCTAAAATGAAGGAATATTTTTTTCAGAAAGTGTTACTGAAGAAGTCGGCAGACGAGTGGTTAAAACTCTCGATTCCTGACAGCCATGAATCTGGATCGAATCCCTTATTGGGCACTTTGTTTTAATAAGTGAATAACCTTCACACATATTATTAATTGTTGTAAATATCATAAGCTAGGTTTCTCTTTTTGAGCGGCACCTAGTAAAGTTATTTTTGGAAAGTGTTACTGTATTAATATATATAGTCACGACCGTCTTTCCTCATCGGCCGCCTCTGTCACGGATGCGCGCACACAGGGAGGTCACGTGCTCGCCGGCAGCCAACGGGCGCGCGCCGCCGGCAGGGGGAGGGGGGCATTACGTCATAGATTATAAACACAAGGTAATAAGGCCAAATAAAAAAATTGTACGTGATAAGGCACAATTTGGAATATAGATTATAAACACAAGGTAATAAGACCTAATCCAAATAAATAAATAGTGTGTGATAAGGCACAATTTGGATTATCCCTATATATAGTCACGACCGTCTTTCCTCATCGGTCTCTGTCACGGATGCGCGCGCACAGGGAGGTCACCGTGCTCGCCGGCAGCCAATAAAAATAATTAAAAAAAAAAACTCCCTCGAGCCGGATTTGAACCAGCGACCTAAGGATCACCGTTGTAACATCTACAGTCCTCCGCTCTGCCAACTGAGCTATCGAGGGATACAAACTGTATGAATAAGTTTACCTTATAAAGTCAACTAATCCTATTTCTACACAAAATGTACTCATACATATATTATACTAGCCGAATGACCCGGGCAACGCCCGTGTTTTACCCGATTGAATGTTTTTATTCAAATACTATTTGTTACAATTATAAATTGGAGCCGTGGATGTCACTCTTGTGAAACGTCCCGCTCCAAACTTTACATGTACATTAGGTCAGCTGGTATTACCCCTCATTTTCACCGCTAGAGGCGCGAGCGAATTGACTTTTTGTAAATATACATAATTATAAAGATAGAAGCTTCTATAGAAGATAATGATCATAATGATGATGCGCGCGCATCCGTGACAGCGGCCGATGAGGAATTGAGGAAAGACGGTCGTGACTATATATATTAAAATAATAATAATATACTAATAATAATTATTATTATTATCATTAGATAATGATAATGATCATAATGATGATGCGCGCGCATCCGTGACAGCGATGAGGAATTGAGGAAAGAAGGTCGTGACTATATATGTTGATAATAAAATAATAATAATAATATAATAATAATTATTATTATCATTAGATAATGATAATGATCATAATGATGATGCGCGCGCATCCGTGACAGCGATGAGGAATTGAGGAAAGACGGTCGTGACTATATATGTTGATTACATTATATATATATACGGTATTATCTATATAGATAGTCACGAGTCTTTCCTGATCAGTCAGTCATTGGCCGGCCACCTCTGTCACGGATGCGCGCACAGGGAGGTCACGTGCTCGCCGGCAGCCAACGGGCGCGCGCCGCCGGCAGGGGGGGCATTACGTCACTCAAGGTCACCTACGCGCCAACGATGACACGTGATCGTAGCCGTCCAATAGGAGGGCGCCGGTCATCCGTGACAGAGGCGGCCAATGACTGATTGATTAGGATTAGGATATGCATTTATTTAAGGCGCCAATTTATAATTGTAACAAATAGTATTTGAATAAAAACATTCAATCGGGTAAAACACGGGCGTTGCCCGGGTCATTCGGCTAGTTACTATATATGGCCGGCCGCCGCATGGATGCGCGCGCACAGGGAGATCACGTGCTCGCCGGCAGCCAATATAAACACAAGGTAATAAGACCAAATCCAAATAAATAGTGTGTTATAGATTATAAACACAAGTTAATAAGACCTAATCCAAATAAATAAATAGTGTGTTATAGATTATAAACCAAAGGTAATAAGACCAAATCCTGTTGGATAACTGAATGCTACGACAGCTAGCGCCACACTGGACCTATCATCATCACAACTGTTTTGTTTACCTTCTTCTCTATACTTCAATAACTGTTCGCTACCATAACTTTGTCTTTCTTGCTAAATGGATAATAAAGATTATTATCATATAATCCTCAACGTCCTCATGCCTTCCTACAAGCTGTAAGTACCTAAATCTTACAACAATTAGATTATGAGACTGAGTAATGCATGAAATTCAACTAACGAGTTAAGACAAAGAAAAAAGGCTTAGCAAAAATGGCGTCACTCCCGAGCCACGATGTAACCCTAAATAAGCTCGACGGCTATAACTACTCACTATGGTCTTTCAAAATTGAAATGCTCTTGCAAAAGGAAGATCTTTGGGAAGTTGTCACCGAATATATTCCAGATGAACCTAAAATCGAATGGAAAAAGAAAGACTCAAAAGCTAGAGCTATCATTAATCTAAGCATCGCCGACTCACAAATAGTGCATGTCAAAAACCTACTAACAGCCAAAGCTACCTGGGACACTCTTAAAAATATCTATGAAAGAAAAACACTCTCAGGAAAAATTTATTTGCTAAGGAAGCTATACAGCTTAAAACTCGAAGAAGACAAAGACATGCAAAAGCACATCACTACCATGATGGAACTTGTTGACAAACTGCGAACCATTGGCGAAACACTAAAGGACTCTCACATCACGGCTATACTGCTTTGCTCGCTCCCAAAGAGCTACTCCAATCTCATCACGATGTTGGAATCAAGGCCTGATGACGAGCTAACGCTTGAATTTACCAAGAACAAACTCATTGATGAACACACACGCAGAGTAGAAAGCTCGAAAGACGAAAGCACCGCATCAAAAGCCTTAAAAAGCCTCCACAGAGCTTCAAGCCAAAGAAGAGAAAAAGAGAAGAAATTCTGTTCTTTCTGCCACAAACCAAACCACTCCAAAGAAGAATGTTGGCACTATCAAGAGCGAAACAACAGCAACAAAGAGTACAAATATGAAAACTTCAGAAGAGGAAACGTACCAAAGTACACAAATCAGTCGAGTGTCACCCAAGAACAATCAACAAATCAGAGAACAACAAAAGGACCTAACCCAAAAGCTCTCAATTGCACTCAACGAGAAGCAAGTGTACACAACTGGTTCGTCGACTCTGGAGCCACATCTCATATGGCGTACGACGAAAGCTTCTTCACTGAACTTAACAGAGAACAAACACAAAATGTTGTGGTTGCTAATGGCAATAAGCTGCAGGTCAAAGGGATAGGACAAGGAGAAATCAAAGTCATCACACCCCAAGGAAAGACTGACACCTTACTTCTCACAAAAGTTCTCTACATCCCGGAACTAACAGACAACCTTCTGTCAGTGAGTGCGGCCACCTCCAACGGATGTAAAGTAACGTTCAACAGAGATTGGTGTACCATCGAAAGAGACAACACAGCCCTCGCGAACGGTATACTTGACAATGGAATGTACCGACTCCGCCTGGATGACAACCCCCAAACTCGCACATTCAAAGCAAATGTTGCAAAACAAAACCACTGCAAGAACAAAAATTGCCTCATGCTCTGGCACGACAGACTAGGACACAGAAATATAGAATCAATTAAGAAGATTCGAAATGAGAACCTAGCAAGAGGACTAAGTCTAAATAACTGTTCGCACAGCACAGACTGCGTTCAGTGCATTCAAGGAAAACTCACCGAAACCCCATTTCCAAAGAAGACAGAGTACAGAGCAACTGAAACGCTTCAACTTGTCCACAGTGATGTCTGCGGTCCATTACCAACTAACTCTCTTAGCGGTAAGAGATACTTCATCACCTTCACTGATGACTACAGCAGATACACGAAGGTCTACCTCCTGAAAGGAAAAGACGAAGTCTATGAAAAAATAAAAGACTACGTCATCTCAGCACACACGGAATTTGGAAAAAATATCCAAACCATACGGACAGACAACGGTCGTGAGTACGTAAACCGACAAGTCAAAGATTTCCTGAACCAAAGCGGAATCAAACATCAGCTAACAGTCCCCTACTCACCAGCCCAGAACGGAGTAGCCGAAAGGAAAAATCGATCACTAATGGAGATGACAAGATGCATGCTGTTTGACTCAGGACTCCCACAGTCTCTATGGGCGGAAGCGGTTACCACAGCTAATTACCTACACAACCGAATACCCTCGAAAGCTACAGACAAGACTCCTTTTGAACTGTGGACCAACAGGAAGCCCAGTCTGAAGCATCTAAAAAGATTCGGATGTAAAGCCTTCGCCTATATTCCCAAGATAAAAAGAAACAAGTTGGATAGCAAAGTTATCGAAGGGATCTTTCTTGGATACGATGATCGAAGCAAAGGATACAGAATCCTGCATGACACAGACAACATCACAATCAGCAGATCCGTAAAATTTCTAGAAAAAGAAAATGGGTTTCACCTCGCTTCCACAAAAACAACTTCACCACAAGTACTAAGTACAGATCTAACTTCCTCCAATCATATTGGTAATGCAGAGGAAAGTCAGGAACCAGGAACACAATCCGAAAACCTTGAGGACTCAGAAACCGAGGATTACCTTCAACCCGGTACAAGCACAGGAACACAAGTGGTCACACAAAGAAGATCCACGAGACCAACAAAGGGAATACCTCCCATAAGAAATGACTACATGCTGTGCAAAACTGAAGCTCAAGACATTCAGACACCCACCAACTACTCGGAAGTCCTACAATTACCAAAAATAGAAAGAGATAAATGGCTACAAGCAATGAACGAAGAACTAAATTCTCTTGAGAAGAACAATGTCTGGGAACTAACGCCTCTACCTAAGGACAAAAAGATCATAGGATGTAAATGGACCTATAAACAAAAACTCAATTCCAAAGGAGAAATAGAGCGGTACAAAGCCAGACTCGTAGCAAAAGGGTTCAATCAGAAATTTGGCCGAGACTACGAAGAAACCTTTGCACCAATTGTGAAGCATTCTACAATTAGAGCCTTCCTAGCTGCATCAGTCTACAAAGGGATGCAAGTGATCCAACTCGATGTGAAGACAGCGTTCCTACACGGCGACCTAGATAAAGAACTCTACATGGAACTCCCAGAAGGACTCCATACAAAACAAACAAACAAAGTCTGCAAACTAAAGAAGGCTATTTACGGTCTAAAACAAACCGGAAGATCTTGGAACACAAAAATTGCAAGCACTCTAATTAAAAATAACTTCAAACAGAGCATTGTAGACCCATGCCTATTCACCAAGAATGAAGAAAACCATTCCATCTACTTGATTCTATATGTGGATGACATGCTCCTTGCAAGCGATTCCAAAATAATCATCCAAAACACTGTAAAAACTCTCGAAAAAGAATTCGAAATAAAGAACCTCGGAAACCCCACTCAATTCATTGGTATAGAAATCTCCAGGAACAGAGAAGGTGAACTCCTACTGAGCCAAAAGAGTAAAATCCAAGAATTAGTTGAAAGGTACAATCTCCAAGAAGCGAAACCTACTTTCACTCCCATGGAAAGCGGATATCCCGGTATATCTGATGAAAAACTTCTACCAAACAACGTCCAATACCAACAACTGATAGGCTCACTATTGTACCTAAGCGTAGTATCCAGACCAGATATCGCAGCTCCAGTCTGCATACTTAGCAGCAGAAACCAGAATCCTAGAAATTGTGACTGGAATGCAGCAAAAAGAATCGTAAGATATCTAAAAACTACTAAAGAACTCGAGCTACGCATATCTAACCAAAAACCTCCCACGCTGGAAGCATACAGCGATGCCACATGGGCAAGCGACAACACCGACAGAAAATCACTAAGCGGAAACTTGTTCCTACTGGGATCAAACCCCATCTCATGGATGACTGGGAAACAAGGTTGCGTATCTCTCTCATCCACCGAAGCGGAACTCATCTCCGCAGCTGAAGCCTCACAAGAACTGTTATGGCTTCTCGACTTGCTAAAGGATCTCGAACTGGAACAGAAAGCTCCAATCTACTTCCACCAAAACAATCAATCATGTCTCAAGATATGTTCATCCGAAAAAGTGTCTTCTAGAACCAAGCACGTCGCAACCAAGATCCATCACCTGAAGGATCTTCAGAAGAAGACAGTGATAAAAATGATCTACTGCCCAACTGGCGACATGAAGGCGGACATTCTGACCAAGCCGCTACCAAGGCCGACATTTGAGAAGTTACGCTACAACCTCGTGATGTCTCCACATTCATGCCGGGGATTTGTTGGATAACTGAATGCTACGACAGCTAGCGCCACACTGGACCTATCATCATCACAACTGTTTTGTTTACCTTCTTCTCTATACTTCAATAACTGTTCGCTACCATAACTTTGTCTTTCTTGCTAAATGGATAATAAAGATTATTATCATATAATCCTCAACGACCTCATGCCTTCCTACAAGCTGTAAGTACCTAAATCTTACAACAAATCCAAATAAATAGTGTGTTATCTCTATATATATAAAAGTCAATTTCTGTCTGTCTGTCTGTTTCGCGATAAACTCAAAAACTATTGAACCAATTGGTACCAAATTTTGCATGTCGCTTTTTATAAACCTCTGGAAAATTTTCGGCTGCATTTTGATTAGTATTTTTGGCTATTTCTTTTTTTCATTTGAAGAACTTTTTTTACGCGGACTAATCCGGAAAGGAATGAATACCTAAATATGGCCATTTTTTTAAAGCATCGGTGGTTCAGTGGTAGAATGCTCGCCTGCCACGCGGGCGGCCAGGGTTCGATTCCCGGCCGATGCATTTTTTTAAACAATTTTTAAAACTCATTTATATTATATCTTCTATATATATAAAAATGAATGTTTGTATGTTTGTTTGTTTGTTTGTTGGTTTGTATGTCCGGTATACAAATTCGCAGTAGTTCACTAATTCAAACCAAAATTTCCAAACATAGGTAAAAAATACGGGGAAGACGATAGGCTATTTTAAAAATATATATAAATCAATTATTAAAACTATATATTTTCAGTCAGAAAATGATGATGACGATATTGCTGTATCATGTAAGATTATCAGATACAAAATTATATCGGGAAAATTTCCAAAAAGCAGAGACCACGGGTGAAACCAGCTCATTATTTTGTATGCAGGAACAAAATTCTAACAGAAAAACATTCATTCGAGCAGAAAACAAAAGCCAGATCATCTTTCTATAAAAATATCGCTTCTCAGACACAAAGTTTGGAGCGGGACGTTTCACAAAAGTGACATCCACGCCGCCAATTTATAATTGTAACGAATAGTATTTAAATAAAAACATTTAATCAGGTAAAACCCGGGCGTTGCCCGGGTCATTCGGCAAGTAGATTATAAACACAAGGTAATAAGACCAAATCCAAATAAATAAATAGTGTGTTATAGATAATAAACACAAGGTAATAAGACCAAATCCAAATAAATAAATAGTGTGTTATTAATATATACAGTTATCAGCGTCATGCATTCTTTCTTAATTCTGTGACCGTTTTCATTTGGTTCAGTGGTAGAATGCTCGCCTGCCACGCGGGCGCCCCGGATTCGATTCCCGGCCGATGCATAGATTATAAACCCAAGGTAATAAGACCTAATCCAAATAAATAAATAGTGTGATAAGGCA
>CP092872.1:66181087-66295775 GCA_030710605.1 Cordylochernes scorpioides
TAATTTGGATTATAGATTATAAACACAAGGTAATAAGGCCAAATAAAAAAAGTGTGTGATAAGGCACAATTTGGATTATCCCTATATATAGTCACGACCGTCTTTCCTCATCGGCCTCTGTCACGGATGCGCGCGCACGGGGAGGTCACGTGCTCGCCGGCAGCCAATAAAAATTGAAAAAAAAAACTCCCTCGAGCCGGATTTGAACCAGCGACCTAAGGATCACCGTTGTAACATCTACAGTCCTCCGCTCTGCCAACTGAGCTATCGCGGAATACAAACTGTATGAATAAGTTTACCTTATAAAGTCAACTAATCCTATTTCTACACAAAATGTACTCATACATATATTATACTAGACGAATGGCCCGGGCAACGCCCGGGTTTTACCCGAGTGTGAATATATTTTAAAAAAATGTTTTAATTGAAATATTATTCGTTACAATTATAAATTGGCGCCGTGGATCTCTCTTTTGTGAAACGTCCCGCCCCAAACTGTGTGTCTTGAAAATATAAAAATAAAAATGTGAACGGAAAAATATGTCCAGGGTAGCCTAGTGGTCATGGCATCTGCCCGGTGAGCAGAAGGTCGTCGGTTCGATTCCCATCCCTTGAAATTTTTTTATTTTATCCATTCTGATCAAAATCTATCCGTGAACTTCACACAGTGAACTTAACACAGACAGAATAAGGCAATTATATAAGTAGATAATCCAAATTGTGCCTTATCACACACTATTTTTTTATTTTGCCTTATTACCTTGTGTTTATAATCTATGACGTAATGCCGGCGGCGCGCGCCCGTTGGCTGCCGGCGAGCACGTGACCTCCCTGTGCGCGCGCATCCGTGACATAACCGGCCCATGACGGTCGTGACTATATATGTTAATAATAATAATAATATAATAATAATTATTAATATTATTTTTATTATTATTATTATTATCATTAGATAATTATAATGATCATAATGATGATGCGCGCGCATCCGTGACAGAACCGGCCGACCGGCCAGCCGGCCCATGACGGTCGTGACTATATATAGGGATTATATTATATATATATAGTGTCACAAGAGTCTATCCTGATCAGTCAGTCATTGGCCGGCCGCCTCTGTCACGGATGCGCGCGCACACGGAGGTCACGTGCTCGCCGGCAGACAACAGGCGCGCGCGGCCGGCAGGGGGAGGGGGGCGTTACGTCACTCAAGGTCACCTACGCGCCAACGATGACACGTGATCGTAGCCGTCCAATAGGAGGGCGCCGGCCATCCGTGACAGAGGCGGCCTATGATTGATTGAATAGAATTAGGATATGCATTTATTTAAGGCGCCAATTTATAATTGTAACAAATAGTATTTGAATAAAAACATTCAATCGGGTAAAACACGGGCGTTGCCCGGGTCATTCGGCTAGTAGATTATAAACACAAGGTAATAAGACCAAATAAATAAATAGTGTGTGATAAGGCACAATTTGGATTATCTATATACAGTAAAACCCCTCTATAGTGAACCCCAATTGGACAGAGCTTTTGGTTCACTATAGCCACGGTTTGGCTATTTTTTTTTTTACTTTCCAAAATTTTTAGACCGTATAATTAAAGGACAGCCATACACACAGCAAGAGACTTCCCCTTAATAGTGGTCACTTTGTTCTAATTCCCCTAATTGCCCAATTTCCTTACATTAATACTGAATAACAATAGAAATCATTAGATGATAGGTTCTTCTTGTCATTAACATACATGTACCTCTATGTCTAATTTAAAAATCAAGACAAATCCTAGGCAAAGTTTTATTAAATATATATTTATATATATATATATTTTTAATTACAATTCTAAGTTCGTTATAAGCATAGTATTTTGAATAGATTTTATTATTTTGGGACCGAAAATAGGTTCGTTATAGGGGTAGTTCGTTATTCTAAAAATCGCAAAGTTCGTTATAAAGATGGTATTTTTAATGGAATGGAATTGGGAATCGGCGTGGGTTTGTTATAAGGGAAGGTTCGTTATATCCAGGGTTCGTATTAGCGGGGTTTTACTGTATATAAAAATGAATGTTTGTATGTTTGTTTGTATGTCCGGTATACAAATTTGCAGTAGTTCACTAATTCAAACCAAAATTTCCATACATAGGTATAAAAATCCGGGGAAGACGATAGGCTATTTTAAAAAATATATAAATCAATTATTAAAACTATATTTTTAGTCAGAAAATTATGACGACGATATTGCTGTATCATGTTTGATTATCAGATACAAAATTATATCCGGAAAAATTCAAAAAAGCAGAGACCACGGGTGAAACCAGTTCATTATTTTGTACGCAGGAACAAAATTCTAACAGAAAAAGATTCATTCGAGCAGAAAACAAAAGCCAGATCATCTTTCTATAAAAATATCGCTTCTCAGACACAAAGTTTGGAGCGGGACGTTTCACAAGAGTGACATCCACGGCGCCAATTTATAATTGTAACGAATAGTATTTGAATAAAAACATTTAATCGGGTAAAACCCGGGCATTGCCCTTTCTTAATCAATTCTGTCACCGTTTGCTTTTGTGAATGGAATAATTACCCAAATATGGCCATTTCTCATAACCATCGGTGGTTCTGTGGTAGAATTCTCGCCTGCCACGCGGGCGGCCCGGGTTCGAATCCCGGCCGATGCATTTTTTTTTTTACAATTTTTAAAACTCATTTATATATTATACAAGAATGACATCTACGGCGCCAATTTATAATTGTAACGAATAGTATTTGAATAAAAGCATTTAATCGGGTAAACCCCGGGCGTTGCCTGGGTCATTGGACTAGGAGTTAATAATCTTGCACAATTTCATTCTGTATATACAACGTGTGATCAATAATTTCCAGGAATGAGACTGGATCACGTAAAATATTCAAAATAATGAAATAATTTTATAAGGAGACCTTATAGATAAAACATTTATCAACCTTAGAAAAATATGATCACACAGTCGCAAGCGCTCACGTTTTTTTTCGAATTTATAAGCTCGAGTATATCAGAACATTTTCTAACTTCAGTATTGACTGTATTTAAAAACAGCGAGTCTGCATAGAGTTTTTCTTTAAATTAGGAAAAACAGCTTCCGAACCATTTCAAATGTTGAAGCAGGCTTTTAAAGAAGATGCCCTATCACAATCGAGGACATTTGAATGGTTTGAACGATTTAAAGCTGGTCGAACAAGCGTCAAGGATGATCTACACACTGGCAGACTTTTATCGATAAGAACCCCCGAAAATGCACTCAAAATCAAGTCATCGATCAAAGAAATCTCAAGAATAACTATCAGAGAGCTATCAGAACTCTTGGATATCTCTTTTGGAACATGCCAAACCATCATAAATAATGATTTGCATCTTAAACGATCCCTGGCTAAATTTGTCCCACATCTCTTAACAAATAAGCAGAAAGAGCATTGCAAAGAAACGTGCAAAAACATGGTCGAAATGTTTAATTCTGATCCCCATTGTCTCAAAAATGTTATCACGGGAGATGAAACATGGGTGTACGGATATGATCCCGAGACTAAGAGGCAATCAAGTCAGTGGCTAGAACTTTGGAGAACCAAGATTCAAGAAAGCAAGGATGATCAAATCTAAGCTTAAGTGTCTTCTTATCACTTTCTTTGATGTAAAGAGATTGGTACACTAAGAATTCGTGCCCGAGGGTCAGGCCATTAATCAACATTACTATCTTGATGTATTGCGACGTTTAAGAGAGGCTGTGCGTCAGAAACGACCAGAAAAATGGCATCAGAAAAATTGGCTCTTGCATCATGACATCGCAGGGCGCCACATACAGCCGTCACTATACAACTATATTTGGCTAAACATAGAATTGATTTACTATCCCTGCCACCCTATTCTCTTGACCTTGCTCTCAACGACTTTTTCCTTTACCCTAAAATTAAAAAAGTCTTAAAAGGACGTCTATTTGACTCAATACCTGAAATAAAGGAGAATACGAAGAATATTTTGAAAAGTCTGAAAGATGAGGATTTTTAGAGGTGTTTTGATATATAGAAAAAAAGATGGAACAAGCGTATAGTAAGTGACGGTGATTATTTTGAGAAATTTTAAATAAAACTTTATTATACTTTTGTATTTCTTTAAATATTTAGCATTCCTGGAAATTATTGATCACACTATATACATATAGGGGGAAAATTCAATGCCAAGCCACGATATTAATTTTTCAAATTGTATTTCAATATAATAATTAGCACTGAGAAAGAGAGAGGCACAAAGAAATGGTCAAGATGACACTTTGGGTACAAGATCTGGCCGAAGGTTTTGGAGGCCACGCATTGTGAATAATAAGGAATTTTTTTGAGTGCTACCATGGCTAGAATATTTAGCCAATAGTGTTTTAGAAGTCGTATGTTACCGAGAATCAAGAAATTGATCAGGGTAGGCACATCATCAAGATCTGGTCGATGAATTTTGAGTCCGCATGTTGCAAAAATTCAATAAATTCATCAGGGCGGCATTACGTTGCTAAGACTCCAAAAATTAATGAGGACGAGACCACCGCTGCATGATCTTAAGTTATCAATGACTCATCTTCATAGAGACAAATATAAGTTACGTTTATACCATTAGGATATCAGATCGATGTATACCACATCTAGGGGAAATCATATTTCAATCTAATATCACCATCTACTACCTATATAAACAATATATATTTATTTTTTACTAGCGGATGTACCCGGCTTTGCCCGGGTTTTACCCGAGTAAAGGTTTGTCTAACGAACATTTGTTAAAACATTTCTCTATAAACTTATTAAAAAAATAATAGATATATTTTGATAATTTGAAACTCGTAAATTTGAATCTCTCGATAAAGTGATCAATTTTTCCCGGTCCCTGTGTGCTGTGTCATCCTGGATTTTGTCTTTCCTAATTCTCTACATTACAAAATCATCGTTTTATCTAGTGAACATTTTTTCCCGGTCCCTTGAAAAATACTCGATAAGTTGAATAAAAGCATGGTAGTTTATGGAAGATGGACGAAGTTCCCGGAAGTCATCTTGGGCAAGCCCCTGCGAGGCTTTTTTCTTGTCTACTTGGCACAGCTGTGTCACCAACTCTGCCCCCGCGCGCCAGGACCTCTTGAGCCCTCTGATTGGTCGGTGGGTACTTGGACTGTCCATTCGGCCGGCGCGGCTGGACGATTACATTCTTTCGACAAGGGGTGGGGCAGACCTAAGCCTATTTCCGTTGCAAGGTGGGGATGCTTGCGAGTTAAAGCTACAAATCTGCAAATAACTCTAAGGATATTCAAGATATTCAAGAAATTATTTTTCGAAAACCTTTCCGAGGATATACCTAATAATATCCCAAAATTTCACGGCGATTGGATGGATGGTTTTTGAATCTATATAGTACACACACACACACACACAGACAGACATTCATTTTTATATATATATAGGCGAATGACCCGGCTTCGCCCGAGAAATCCCTTGGGTGCAATTTCCTTCATACTAAAAGTATATCAATAATAAATATTAGAAGTGCCATAGAATAGCAATACAGAAGCAACACATAAACTACAGGAAAAAAGTGTGTGTGATGGCGAAAATTGTATTATATTAGTGTTTAGGTATTTGATTTAATTAATATAGTTGATATAATAATATTGTCGCAATTAAAGAACAGAGGTACACAAAGCTATTTCAGAAGGTTTTATTAAATTAAGACTCGCAAGTTGAGTGATATCTTTCTCACTCTCTCATCTAAAGAGAAAGAAAAGCAATATATACAGTTACAAAATTTACATAACATCGAACTATTAAAATATTTACATATATTTAATAATTAAACAGTCACTTTGATTTAACTCTAAACAAATTTCGCGACATCACCTCCTTCCCCAGAAGAACAGCGTCCCGATGTTTATTAATTACATAATTACCCAGGAAGTCCAGATATTTAAACGATATTGTTCTGTTGTTCAGGATCTTGGTAGGGCTTCATACGTAACACATGAACCACATCCTTGGAACTCTTCCTTCTGCGAGATTCGTCCACCGTCATTACCTCGTAGTTAATATCCGAGATCTTCTTGGTTATTTTATATGGGCCGAAGTATTTCTTTA
This sequence comes from Cordylochernes scorpioides, assembly GCA_030710605.1. NCBI lineage: Eukaryota > Metazoa > Arthropoda > Arachnida > Pseudoscorpiones > Chernetidae > Cordylochernes > Cordylochernes scorpioides. The sequence goes on from CP092872.1 coordinate 66,187,226, forward strand.
AAAGCTTCTCTGATAGGCCAACTTTCCGTACGGGTGTGAAGATCCAGACGAGGTCGCCAACGTTGTAATGTACAGGCTTATGTCTCGCATCGTATCGTGCTTTATCGATGTCCTGAGTTCTGAGGGTGTGTAAGCGGGCTAGCTGGCGGGCGTCTTCAGCATCTGTCATTAGCTGATTTATGTACTCGTCTTCTTCGTAACCTAGCTGGTACGGTAACAGAGTGTCTAACATTGTTTCCGCCTCTCGTCCATGTACTAAATAGAAGGGTGAAAAGCCTGTAGTTTCCTGTCTTGCCGTATTATAAGCGAAAGTAACAAAGGGCAAAACAGAGTCCCAATTCTTTTGTTCTACGTCAACGTACATTGATAACATGTCTCCCAGGGTCTTATTGAATCTCTCGGTCAGGCCGTTGGTCTGTGGGTGATAGGCCGTTGTGAAGTGCTGCGACATTCGACACATTTTGGTAAGTTCTTTAATGAGTTTTGCTTGAAATGAGCGCCCTCTATCCGTAATCATCTCTCTAGGAGCTCCATGCTTGAGTATGATCTCATTCAATATAAACCTTGCGACCTCAACTGCTCCTCCGGTTGGAATGGCTTTCGTTATTGCATATTTAGTGAGGTAATCTGTGCAAACAATCACCCAACGGTTGCCATCTCTAGTCAAGGGGAATCTACCCAACAAGTCCACGCCTATTTTCTGGAAAGGAGCTGAGGACGGATTTATGGGTTTAAGATTTCCAGGTGGTAGTTGGGGTATGCTCTTACGTCGTTGGCATTCTCTGCAATGTCCGACATAATTGCGAACACTTCTGAAGAGACCCGGCCAGTAAAATCTTCTGCGTATCCTGTCATATGTTTTAGCAAAACCTAGATGTCCGGCTGTAGGTGCGTCATGAAGCGATCTAAGAACCTCTAATCGTAAGGACTTTGGAACCACTAACAACCAAGGTCGCCCTATGGGATCATAATTTTACTTATAAAGTATGTTATCAATAATGGAAAATCTTTTAAAATTCGGATCTTCACAGTTTTTCAGTATCTTTGCTAATAAAGGATCCTGCTTTTGTTCCTTTTCAACATCAGTCAATATTGCCAGGGAAGGTATATCCTCCTCTGTTTCTTCCGAAGTGTCAGGTAATGGACTTCTGGAAAGGCAATCGGCGTCCTTGTGCTTGCGACCGTTTTTATAGCAAACAGTGACTTCATACTCCTGAAGTCGCAGAGCCCATCTTGCGAGACGTCCAGAAGGGTCTTTCAAATTCGCTAGCCAGCACAAGGAATGATGGTCAGTCACGATAGTAAAAGGGCGGCCAAACAGGTAAGGTCGAAATTTGTTGATTGACCAAATTACCGCCAAACACTCCTTTTCCGTTATAGTATAGTTTTTCTCTGCTTTAGATAGAGTTCGGGATGCATAGGCAATTGGCCTCTCACCTCCATCTTTCATTTGTACTAAAACAGCACCGACGCCATAGCCACTCGCATCGGTATGGACGTAGATTGGTGCAGTCTCATCAAAGTGACCTAAAACGGGTTCAGAAGTCAGAGCCGACTTCAACTGATTAAACGAAGCTTCCCGACTATCAGTCCACACACACATATGAATCTTACTTCCTTTCTAAGTAGTTCGTTCAACGGCCCTGCTATGGCAGCAAAGCTCTTAATGAATCGACGATAGTAGGAGCAGAGACCCAAAAAGCTCCTGACTTCTGAGACATTCTTTGGTCTTGGAAATTTCATCACAGCTTCTACTTTGTCTGGATCGGGATAAATACCACATCCATCAATCAAGTGTCCCAATACCTTCATTTGGCTAGTACCAAAACTACATTTCTCTGAATTAAGTCTGAGACCAGCTTTTGAAAAGCAGCTCAACACCATTTCCAGACGTTGTAGATGTTCGTCCATAGTTTTAGAAAATACTATGATGTCGTCCAAATAACAGAGACAGATGGTCCACTTGAGTCCTCGTAGGAGATTATCCATAATTCTCTCGAAGGTCGCGGGGGCATTACAAAGGCCGAAAGGCATCACTCTAAACTCGAAAAGGCCATCAGGGGTCACGAAAGCAGTCTTCTCACGATCAGCTTCATCAACTTCGATCTGCCAATACCCCGATTTCAAATCCATCGTAGAGAATATGGAAGCTCCTCTCAACGAGTCCAGAGTGTCATCAATTCTGGGTAACGGGTATACGTCTTTCCTGGTTATTTTGTTTAATCGGCGGTAGTCCACACAGAACCTCCAGGTTCCATCTTTCTTTTTAACTAAAACGACAGGAGAGGACCAGGGACTATCCGATGGTTCAATTATTCCTTGTTTAAGCATTTTGTCCACTTCTGTCTGAATAATGCTTCTTTCTTTTGGTGACACTCTATATGGGCGTTGCTTAATAGGGGCATGATCTCCAGTAACAATGCAATGTTTAACTTTCAATGATGAAGTTTTGAGGTTTGCTTTTTGAAATTCAAATACATCTATGTACCTCCTAAGAACATCCAACATTCTCACTCTATCTTCATTGGATATATCAGTGTCTATAAGGGTCACAAGTTTATCCAAGTCCTCAGGGCATCTATTTTCATTTTTCTCAAAATCATCATTGTCTCCATCTATGCAGCATAAATTACTGGTGTCAATGAGAGATATTTCCGCAACTTTCATCCCTGTAGGAATGATCTTTGCAAAGTCACTCCCATTTGCCATCCAAACCTTGCTCCTTCCATGGCTGAGACTGACAACGGAGGCCGGAATAATTAGTTCTTTATCCATAGTAAGAGCCTTAGAGCAAGTAATCAGAACTTCTTGAACTCCCGTAATGTTGCTACAGACAACAGTTATTTGCTTGATTGAGTTGGGTGGAACAATGCTATCCTCTAAAGTGAAAACGGTGTCTACTGGACAGAGTTCTTCCTTCATAGGAGCTTCCCTTAAGTAAAGCTCATTTTCCCCACAATTAATTCTGGCTTGGGTTAATTTCAGAAAGTCCCAACCAAGGATAACCTTATGACTACACTCAGATAGTACAATAAACTCGAATGGTTGGGTTAATTCATTTACGTTAATCTTTAGAACACATCGTCCTAGGGCTCTGACGCATTTGGAGTTTGCCACTCTTATAATTGGTCCTTTACTAGATAACAAAGGAGTTCTTATATGACGACGGAAATCTTCTGATATAACTGAATAGTCTGCTCCAGAGTCCACCAAAGCAAGTACCTCACTCCCTTTTATAGTGATCTTAACAAAATTATTCTTCAATTTGGTGGAAGTCGTCGACGGAGGATTTAATATTCGTGCGGCCTTACCTCCTAAGCAGGTCGCCAGTTCTAGTTTTCCTCCCTTTCTCTTGACGATGAGCGGCTGTTCACCCTAGCAGGTGATCTTGATGGCCTGCGTCCTGTACTTATCCTCCTTCCCGGATAGGGTGAGGCACTCCTAGGTTGGCGAGCTGGGGGAATCCTAGGGTCTATTTCTTCAATATTTGGCATATAGTCGCCCAGTGTTGTTGGTCTCCTTGGTTCCCTCCTGGCGCGAGCATCCGCGAAAACTTGCCTCCTCTCCCGACAATACCTGACGACGTGACCAGGTCTTCCACAATGGAAACATAAGGGGCGATCGTCTGGAGTCCTCCATTGTTGAGATTTCGGCAGAATTGGGGGAGAAGAATATTCAGTTCTTTTGGATGGCTCATACGTCCTGAATGGTCTTGATTGGTTCCTTACTAGAACTGACGGTCTTTTAGAGATTGGCGACAAATTCATTTTCACCTCCTCTCTTATCATGTCCTCTATCGAATCTGTGGTCAGTCCTGGTGGGGCTATTACTTTCTGTATCTCTTCTTGGACAATTCTTCTAATCAATGATGGAAGATCTTCTTCCTCATAGGCCATTGGAGCTACATTTGGAAGTCTTTCAAATCTTGAAGATATTCTTCTCTTTCTCATAATTTCTATTTTCCGGCATTCCTTTAAGAAATGATTTGCATTTTCAACATCTTTTGCAATCAATATCTGATAAATGTCCTCGGCGACTCCTTTCATCAGATGTCCTAATTTGGTTTCATCGTCCATCCGGGGGTTAACTACTTGACATAGGTACAGTACGTCCTGGATGTAGGCCTCCGAAGATTCCTTCACTTTCTGAGCTCTATTCTTCAGTAGAGACTCAGCTTCTTTAACTACCTCTTCTTGTTGGCCAAATGCTTCACCTAGAGCCCTCTGAAAGTCATCCCAGGAAGTCAGAGTTTCTTCATTATTTTCAAACCATTTTCGAGCTGTCCCTTCAAGAAAAAACACAGCATTTGCCAGACACATAGTGTCATCCCATCTATTGTATTTGGCAACTCTTTTATAATCTTTTAGCCATTTTTGGGCGTCTTGACTTCAATCTCCAGTAAACGAGGAAGGGCATCTTGGCTGTTGCAAGGAAAGGTAAGTTGAGGGGACTTGGGATGAGGTTTCTCCAGATTCATTCTTTATCATGATTGGTTCTTTGTCAAGCGATCCCAAATCAGGAGATATTCCCTTAAGTCGAAGACTTCTCCTCAAATTCAATTCAGCCGTTTTTATTATTTCAAGGCTATACCCAGCGTCTCCACCAATTGTCGCAATTAAAGAACAGAGGTACACAAAGCTATTTCAGAAGGTTTTATTAAATTAAGACTCGCAAGTTGAGTGATATCTTTCTCACTCTCTCATCTAAAGAAAAAGAAAAGCAATATATACAGTTACAAAATTTACATAACATCGAACTATTAAAATATTTACATATATTTAATAATTAAACAGTTACTTTGATTTAACTCTAAACAAATTTCGCGACAATATATATTTATATTATACTAGCCGAATGACCCGGGCAACGCCCGGGTTTTACCCGATTAAATGTTTTTATTCAAATAATATTCGTTACAATTATAAATTGGCACCGTGGATGTCACTTTTGTGCAACGTCCGGCTCCAAACTTTGTGTCTGAGAAGCGATATTTTTATAGAGAGATGATCTGGCTTTTGTTTTCTGCTCGAATGAATGTTTTTCTGTTAGAATTTTGATCCTGCGTACAAAATAATGAACTGGTTTCACCCGTGGTCTCTTCTTTTTGGAATTTTTCCCGATATAATTATGTATCTAATAATCAAACATGATACAGCAATATCATATTCATCATTTTCTGACTAAATATATAGTTTTAATAATTGATTTATATATTTTTTAAAACAGCCTATCGTCTTCCCCGTATTTTTTTACCTATGTATGGAAATTTTGGTTTGAATTAGTGAACTACTGCGAATTTGTATACCGGACATACAAACCAACAAACAGACATACAAACATTCATTTATATATATATAGATAGAAGATAGATATAATATAAATGAGTTTTAAAAATTGTAAAAAAAAAATGCATCGACCGGGAATCGAACCCGGGCCGCCCGCGTGGCAGGCGAGCATTCTACCACTGAACCACCGATGCTTTAAAAAAAAATGGCCATATTTAGGTATTCATTCCATTCCGGATTAGTTCGCGTAAAAAAAAGTTCTTCAAATGAAAAAAAGAAATAGCCAAAAATACTAATCAAAATGCAGCCGAAAATTTTCCTCAGGTTCATAAAAAGCGACATGCAAAATTTGGTACCAATTGGTTCAGTAGTTTTTGAGTTTATCGCGAAACAGACAGACAGAAATTGACTTTTATATATATAGAGATAGAGATTTCTATCAGTATAACATGTTGTCAGTGGATGATTAATTGAAAATGTATTACTGAATAAATAATATTTATTTGATTCGAATTGGTACCTTTTGTAGCTGTTGATGAAGATGTCATCCACCCTTACTCTCATGTTATCTCTATTGCCCCTGTGGTAAAGGAATCTGGAAAATACATGTGAATGGAATGTCTACGAGATGCCGCCTTCGTTCTGATGAAGGACAGGTTAAAGGTTTCACACTTACCATCGAAAATTGGCATATGTACATTACGAATTTATTAAAATCAACAAACAATCCAGGGTTGTTTCCTGCACCATTTTTTTTATTTATTTCTTTCTCTAGATTTTGAGCTAACATGCCCTTCAACAGAAGCACCTAGAAGTATAACTTCCAGTTAACTATACGCGCGTGTACAGTTAGCCTGAAGTTATACTTTTAGGTGCTTTTGTTGAAGGGCATGTTAGCTTGAAAGATAGAGAAATAAAAAATGGTGCAAGAAATTTAATCCTAGATGTTTGTTGATTTATATATTAAATTATAAGTCTGGGATGAACTTGTTCATGTGTCTGGAAATGCCATCCCTGCATGCATCTCTCACGAGATAAGGTGAAGCAGCTAAAGCAGACCACATGCTCTAAGCCAGATCATAATATTTAATAGGCAGGAACAAAATTCTAACAGCAAAAAAATTACTCAAGCAGAAGACAGACAAAATCAGTCATCTCTCTATATAAAATATCGCTTCTTGGCCTTTTAGCTATGATTAAAGTGTAGTTTTCTCTCCATATATAAAGAGGCCAATATATATATATATATATATATATATATATATATATATATATATATATATGTATATACATTAAAAGAGGTTCAGTAAAGAATGGATGTTTTCTCAAAAAATATTTTAATCAAATATTCGTTTGCCTAACTTTCAGTGGGGCAATACCCAGGCGAAGCCAGGTACCGCGCTAGTAATTTTATAAAATACCTTTGCAATATATTTTAATTATTAATTTTAATTTTTGATGCTATAGACTTATTTTATTTATTTTTATTTTTTCAGAATGTTTTATGATTGCCTTTAAGTGAGAGAAAATTGCATTAATACACATATGAATAAAAGAAAAATTATAATTATTATTTTAATATAAGAGAATAAATGCAATGGTAAGAAAAATGCGAATAAATTTAGAAAATAAAGAAAAGGCTTTAAGACATTTGTTTACATCGGTAATTTTGCTAGCGGTCGCTAAAGTTAGGCCTCATTCTTGGCGCCGATTTTGAGACGCATTTTAAGACTTTTAAGCAAGGTGCGCCTTCAATACGACCGCTGTGCCAAAGTATTATATTTTACACAATAAATTTGTATTTAAATAAGAATTATAAAATGTGTCGAAATTTGATTTTAAAAATCGATCGAATTTTCGTGGTGTTGAGTTATCGTTTGATCGTTAGAATGCAAATCGGGAAATGATAATGTGGTCGAATTATCGTAAGTGTCGAATTAACGGGGGTATACTGTGATAGTTTTTTTTTGTATTTACTATATATATTTTGCCACAATATTTATTTATACATTTTGTGGATTTAAAATCTTTCAGATACAATTTATTTTTTTTTCCATGATAGCGCTTTTAATTTTTTTTTTATTATTTGTGGCCATGAATTCTTCTCTCTACCTTTCAAAATATTTAATCCACACACACACACACACACACACACAAAAGCCTTTATTAAGACACACAGGTCTTACAGAGGATTCTCCTTGGGGTTACAAAACGGAGAAACCTATGAAAGTGGGAAATAAAAAATGGAGAAAGATTATATACATTTGGTAAATATATACAGATTATAAGAAAGAATAAAAAAAAAAAATAAGAAGAATAAAAAAAAATCAAAAAGAAGAAAAAAAAAATTTTGGAAATATGGATGGGAGAAGTGGAGAGCGAAAAGAGGAAAGAAAACAGGTATTTACATATCGAACAAGACAATTTGAGCTCTCACACAGCACAGGTGGGCCATGTATTTTTTAAGAAATCTTTAAGAGATTTCCCAGGAAAATCCGCGTGTTCAGGGTTGTAAGGTAAACACCGTTTTATCAGTGTGGGGGTTAACTTATCGTATCTGCCTAAACAAATAATTGGATGTTGGTTCTGTCTTTCTCATCAAACAGAAATTTTTGGTATGTTTGAATGTTCGGTTAAGTCTTTCTTTTTTACAGCATTTTTATGGAAGTTATATAGATTTAGAGCTACTGAACTATTGTCTATAAAGTTGGATAATAAAGAATATAATGTGAAGTGTGTATGGCCTATCTTAGAGAAGAGTATTTTTTTTTTCCGTGTCAAGAGGCATGCATTCAAATATATAATGTTCTAATTCATTTTCGGTTCTATTTTTGCATAGTTGGCAATACAAGTCTTCTGTCCTTAGATATTTTATAAAATATTTAATCCAAACTGAATACTTTTTCTAAATTATCAATTCATAGCTTCCCCTTTTAAGATAATGTTACGCAAACTTTGACTTTAATCATCGATGCCACGTCACACTATGACGTCACTAACTTCCAACTTCTACCTTCAAACTTGCTGTTATTGTTTACCGCTAACTTGTCTTAACAATATATGTAATGGAACAAGTCGTTCCTTAAATAAATATATATTTGTTTTTATCAGAAGGGATGTCCTCGTAACTACAACATACGTGAGTACAAACAAAACAACCAGAAATCCTCAAAAAGAATAACCATATTTTGCTAAGCCTATATCAATTTGGTAGCAGTGCGTTGTTTGGGCGCGCGAATTGGACTAACCGCCAATTGATCCATTTAAATCATAAAGAAAATAAATAATTGGACTAACCGCCAATTTAGAAAATAAATATTGAATAAAAATGGATACACATAACTTAGCAAAAATCGAACAGTTAACAGAAAACAACTATACCACGTGGTCCATGAAAATGGAAGCAATTCTAGATTCAAAAGATCTCTTCGAGGACGTAATTGTTAATGACGAGCCAGATTTTACAAATAATAAACTAGAGTATGATATTTGGAAGAAAAAGAATCGGGAAGCATACAGCTTAATAATATTGTCACTTTCGGATGACTTAACAATCATCTTTCGAGGCGATAAAAGGGCCAAAAGAATTTGGTACGACATAAAGAAAAGGTTTGAAGGATCTCTAGAAAATAAAAGGATAGACCTAATGTTGGATCTAGCCAGACTAAAATTGAACCCAAATGAAAATGTCAACATGTATATTGTACGAGCACAGAAACTGGCACAAGAGATCACCCAGCTAGGAAAGACTGTAACAGAAAGAGAACTTGTACGATACATTGTTGAAGGACTCACACCTAACTTTGACACGATCGCAGCAGCACTGTCAATAAACAGAGAAATCTCCTTACCAGACTTGAGAGAAGCTCTACTGGATTTCGAGAAGAAAAGACAGGACAGAAGCAAAAATCCTGAAAATGCTTTCAGATCATCAGGCAACCAATTCAAAGAAAAATCATGCTACATTTGCAAAAGAAAAGGACATTTCAAGAAAGACTGTTGGTTCAACCCCGACAACAAAGGAAATCAAAAGAATACAACAAACAAAAATAACATGGCCAGTACAAGGAACTACCATAAAGGACCAAAACAAAACAAAGGCACAGCCAGATCAGCAATCCAAGAACGAACGGCATCCCAACGAAGAGACTCCACTTCAGAATACGCACTACATGCAAGCACAAGGGAGGAACGCCCGACAACTCAGGACGTGTGGATAATTGGTTCTGCGTGCACAAGCCACATGACTTCCCATGGTGATTGGATCGAGCACAAGACGGAGGAGAGAAGAAGCATACAAGTGGCAGAAGAAGGGAGGCACATCGAATCTGCCTCATCGGGATTAATCCAAGCTACTGTACAAGGTAAGGACAAACTTAACAACGCTGTAACCCTGCATAATGTCCTCCATGTACCACACCTGAAAGGAAATCTAATGTCCATTCCAAGCGTAGTAAGAAGAGGGAACTCTGTTCTTTTGAACTCTGAAGGAGCATACATATACTCTTCTGATGACAAGCTAATAGGAACAGGCAACTTTGATGGTAACATGTACACATTAAACCTATCACGTTTATCTGAAGCAACTCATGTTCCAAGTGAACATTGCTTGATTTCAAAGGACAATTCTAGGACTGCATGGCACAGAAGGTTAGGACATCCTAGTGACAACAAACTAGACCTGATTTTGAAGAACAATCTTCTAAAAGGCTTGAACTCTATAAATGGTACCCTTGATCAATGTGATGCTTGCTCCTTGGGAAAAATGACCAAAGTACCCTATGTTCACACAGATGGCAATCAGGAAAGCTACCCCTTTGAAGCCATTTATGTCGATCTCTGTGGTCCAATGAGAATAAACTCCTTGGGCGGAAGTAAATATTTCTTGACCATCGTAGATGGATTTTCTAGGAGAATATTTGTAGAATTTCTCAAAGATAAACTCTCAGCAGCAGAAGTTTTGAAGAAGTTTATTGTAAAGAGAGAAAACGAGCTAAACTTAAAACTAAAACGACTTAGAACAGATAACGGAACAGAATTTATCAATAAAAACCTTGAAACCTTCATAGAATCCAAAGGAATTAAACATGAACTAACTACACCGTACACCCCAAGAAGCAATGGCAGAGTTGAAAGAGCTAACAGAACACTATTAGACAAAGGCCGAACACTTCTGGCAGACTCCCAATTACCCCTACACTTCTGGGCAGAAGCTGTGAATACAGCTGCATATCTGTACAATCTAACTCCCACAACTAATGACCCAGACACTACCCCTATGGAAAAATGGAAAGGTAAAAAGCCATCCGTCTCTCACATCATGAGATTTGGTTGTGAAGTCTTCTATAAACTCGAGAATCATCAAAGACACAAACTAGAAGCTAAATCTAAGAGAGGAATATTTGTAGGCTATTCAAGATGCAGAAGAGCTTATCGAGTATTTGATATCACAACGAGAGTCATTCTTGAAACCGCAGACATTCATTTCAGAGAGAACAATAATGTCATCTCGGAAGAAAAACAAAGTGATAATAATACGGACACTGACACATATTTCTTCATTCAGGAGGATGAACAACTGGACAATCATGTTCTATCAGATGTTGATATTGAAGAGCCAGCACCAGATACCATGGTCAACAGACAGACAGAGTCAAGTGAATCAGACAGACCACAAAGAACTCGAACAATACCTAAAAGATTCGATGACTACGTTCTGGCTACTACGAATGAAACCATTCCGAAAGACTATGAAGAAGCCATCGCATGCGAAGACAAGAAACATTGGGAGAACGCAATGCTTGAGGAAATACAAAACATGTACTCGCATCAAGTATGGGAACTGGTACCTAGACCTGTAAACGCTAAAGTTGTCAAAAGTAAATGGGTGTTCAAAATATCTAAAGACCAAGAAAACAAAACTTACAAAGCTAGACTTGTTGCAATGGGATACAACCAAATCCCAGGAAGAGATTACAACGAAAGTTTCAGCCCTGTAATTAAAAATGCCACCCTCAGGACTATTTTGTCAATGGCAGCAACAAAAGATTCAGTCATTAAACTATTTGATGTGAAAGCAGCCTATCTAAATGGAAACATTGAAAACACAATATTCATGGAACAACCTGCTGGATTTGTCCAAGACAGAAACAAAGTTTGCAAACTCAACAAAAGTATTTACGGTCTACCTCAATCCGGAAGATCGTGGTATGAGAAATTCAGTCAAGTACTTCATGACTGTGGACTGAAAAAACTTAAATCTGATCCTTGCCTATTTAAATGGAAGAATGAAGACAAATACTTCTATGTAGGGATATATGTTGATGACTTTATCACTGTCTCAGATTCTGAAGACACCTCAAACAGATTCATCAATAAATTGAGACATCACCTGGAAATAAAGGATGTAACATGTAAAGGCATGTTTTTGGGAATCAAGATCATACAAGACAAGGAGGGAATTTCGCTACAGCAAAGCCACTATGTACAACAAATATTGCAGAAATATGGAATGGAAAATTGTAAGGAAGTTCCAACACCAGGTTCCAAAGAAATCAATTTGGATAATCATATTGAAGATGACAATTGTGAACAGCACACTTACCAGGAAGCCCTTGGAATGCTAATGTTTCTAGCTGTTAACACCAGACCCGACATCGCTTACATCACTAGCAAACTTTCACAGTACTCCAGACAACCAAAACAGATGCACTGGACAGCAATCAAAAGAGTGATGAGATACCTACGAGGAACAATTGACCTAGGAGTGAAATTTGAAAGAGGAAAGACTGGAATCCTGAAGTCCTACACCGATGCCAGCTGGTCGACCACTCATGACGGAAAATCCTACGGCGGATATGTATTGAAGCTCGGCGAAGCAACTATAGACTGGAAAAGTAGTAAACAACCACTCGTCGCCCTCTCCACAATGGAAGCGGAAATGATAGCTGCTTGTGAAAGCTGCTGTCAAATCAAGTGGATAATAAACCTGTTACGAGAGCTGGAAGAATGGAATTTCATGGAAAAACCAACTGCGATCTATACAGACAGTCAGTCATTGATCAACTGGATCTCCAGCCCTAAACAAAGCAGTCGCTGTAGACATATCAACAGAAAGTACCACTTCTTGAGAGACTGTTATGAATCCAGAGACATCTGCCTTCTGTACAAGCCATCCCAGGACCTGGAGGCGGATATCTTCACAAAGGACCTATCCCGAGACCAGATGAAGAAACACCTGGAGAGCCTCAGCATCGTGGGAATAAAGCCAAAGTAAGGAGGGAATTGTTACGCAAACTTTGACTTTAATCATCGATGCCACGTCACACTATGACGTCACTAACTTCCAACTTCTACCTTCAAACTTGCTGTTATTGTTTACCGCTAACTTGTCTTAACAATATATGTAATGGAACAAGTCGTTCCTTAAATAAATATATATTTGTTTTTATCAGAAGGGATGTCCTCGTAACTACAACATACGTGAGTACAAACAAAACAACCAGAAATCCTCAAAAAGAATAACCATATTTTGCTAAGCCTATATCAGATAAAATTTAGAGAGAGCTTTATATTATATTAAATTTTTTGTAACAATAAAAATGTATAATATATGTATATTGTAAGGTAGAAAATCAGGAAAGACAAACTTCAGGATGACACGACAATTTATTTAAGGTATGACACAAATCAAGAGAGAGATATATTTATAACCCAGGTTCCTGGAGCGCAGAGCACCAACTACCCAGGTGGGTAATCAACATTTATAAGATACTAGCGGATGTACCCGGCTTTGCCCGGGTTTTACCCGAGTAAAGGTTTGTCTAACAAACATTTGTTAAAACAATTCTCTATAAACTTATAAAAAAATAATAGATATATTTTGATAATTTGAAACTTGTAAATTTGAATATCTCGATAAAGTGATAATTTTTCCCGGTCCCTGTGTGCGTGTCATTCTGAATTTTGTCTTTCCTAATTTTCTACATTACAAAATCATCGTTTTATCTAGTGAAAAAATTTTCCCGGTCCCTTGAAAAATACTCGATAAGTTGAATAAAATCATGGTCGTTTACGGAAGATGGACGAAGTTCCCGAAGGTCATCTTGGGCAAGCCCCCGCGAGGCTTTTTTCTTGTCTACTTGGCAAAGCTGTGTCACCAACTCTGCCCCCCGCGCGCCAGGACATCTTGACCCCTCTGATTGGTCGGTGGGTACTTGGACTGTCCATCCGGCCGAAGATTACATTCTCTCGACAGGGGGTGGGGCAGACCTAAGCCTATCTCCGTCGCAAGGTGGCGCTGCTTGAGAGTTAAAGCTACAAATCTGCAAATAACTCTAAGGATATTAAAGATATTCAAGAAATTATTTTTCGAAAACCTTCTCGGGGATATACCTAATAATATCCCAAAATTTCACGGCGATTGGATGTACGGTTTTTGAATCTATAGAGTACACACACACACACATACAGACATTCATTTTTATATATATAGAGATATAGACTAGACGAATGACCTGGCTTCGCCCGAGAATAATTCCCCCGAGTGCAATTTCCTCCATACTGAAAGTACTTCAATAATAAATGTAAGCAGGTGTGTAGTATATTTGCATGTTTGCTCTTTTCATATTTGCTCGTGTCATGTTTGGCACGATTTGCATAGTTGTTATAACCTATTTGTGCCAGCTATATATAGAGCGTGTGTGCCAGTCCAGCGAGAGGAGAATAGGGATAGTCTTGTTACCTAAAACGACTTTTGCTATATAGTTTTATCCGGACAAATAAAGAGCATTTGTATAAAGCAGTGTCGGGCAACCTTTTTCGAGTTGCGGCGCACTAAGCTTAATTTCTTTTTTTCGCGGCGCACCTGTGGTTCTCACTATAAATTTCCTCGTAGGTAATTAAAATACAACAATAAATACTAGAGCAGTGTCGGGCAACCGGTGTGCCGTGGCACACTGGTGTGCCGCGAAGAATTCTAGGTGTGCCGCGAACATTTTTGTAGGTATTTAGAACTTTTGGTTAAATTTAAAAATGTTTCAAAAAATATTTTTTATAATTTTTATTCAATTTTAATAATTTTTTTCAAAAATTTTCATATAAAAAATGAAATAAAAAAAGCAAATTTCATTTTATATAAAACTTATTTTGGTATTATAATTACAACAGTTTGCATAATTTTATATTTCATATAACGTATGTACATAATCTTGACGTACATAACTGGCACGTGCCATTATTAAAAAATAAAAATGCAAATAGGTACGTACCTATTTAAAATCATAAGTTAAAAAAAAAACAATCCGCGAAAACAACTTTATTTAATAAAGTTGAATATATACTGCGGTAAAATACCTAATTTTTAAAATAATATGTCCAAACTTAACCGTCATTCACAATCTTTGTCACAGCTGTTTATTAATAGAGACTCAAAGCTACAAAGCTTAAAAAAAAAAGAAAACAAAAAAAAATTATAAATTTATTTTAAAAAATTATTCGGAGTTTTCGTCAAAGTATTGCTGTAGTAATTCTTCATTTTTTTTTTTTGCATGTTGTAAAACACACACACATTCACACAATTAAGTTTTGTACACTGTAAAATCTGTTGGTTAAAAAAGGAAAAAAATATTTTTGTTACGAAATTCTCACTCACTTTTAACTCAAGGTAACTTTATTTAAACATTTTATTATTATATTTGTGTGTTTTCTAAATTCTCTCAAAACTAGATGGAGAGATTTCTAATTATAGAAGGTGCCAGTGATAAACAAAATCAAAACGAAAATAAAGAAGATAAGAAAATAGTAAAATCAACTGGAAATAAGAGGAAATACGTTGAAGATTATCTCAAATATGGATTTATACCATCTGTTAATGATCCATCACTGCCGTTTTGCTTAATTTGCCAAAAAACCCTCAGCAACGAAACAATGGTGCCAAGTAAACTACTTCGACATATTGAGACAAATCATCAGGAGCAGATGAACAATCCAATAAGCTACTTTGAAAATATACGATCATGTTTTCAAAAGCAATCAAAAAATTCAAGAAATTTATGACCACCTCAGATGAAGCTCAAACAGCTAGTTACATGATAGCTCAACTCATCGCTCGAAAGAAGAAAGCTCACGCGGAAGCAGAGGAAATTATCTTGCCTGCTTTAAAAATTGTGGCTGGATGTATGTTAACGAATGATGCTATGGAGAAGGTTACGAAAATTCCACTATCATCAAAAACTATTGCGAGAAGAATTGAAGATATGTCAGAAGATATTGAGTTGCAAATAAAACAATCTTTTAATGATTCATCAACAAAATGGGCTATACAGCTTGATGAAACCACAGATATTAGTAATAAAGCTCAATTGCTGGCATTTTTGAGGTTCGTCGTGTTGGCTTCCGTAGGCGTTTCTTACTGGGAAAAAGAAAGAGAGGATCCAATGAAATAATTTAGTAGTGTTTATTAGAACAAAATCATAATAGTGAACAACAAATATAACAGAGAGTACCGTCGTCTTCCGGGTATTCCTTCTACTGGGGAGCTCGGATTCTATATTCTGTGCGTTTATAATCTGTTTATCTGTGGCTCTCTGGTCGGGATGGCGCCTACATTCGGCCATTCCTGGATTTCAATCGTCCTCGATTGAACCTTGCGTTGCAGGAACGTCGTGGGTTGCGTCGGGGGGTATCTTCTACTTCTGGCTCCTCGTCCGGACTTTCTTCTGTAGCTGTAGTCGTTAATTCTATTTTGTTCTCCTACTGTCCTATCACACGGGTCCTTTCGAAAGATCTGGATCAGGTCTCTCAATTCAGGGTCGGAATGCTGAATCATCAAGATTTGTTCTTCCAGTGTGATTGTGAGGCACACTTCAAGGTTTTTCTCCACGATTTCCTCCATCGTGTCTCTAGGGTCGTCGACTGGAGCTCTACTCATTCCGTCTACGTGGGCCATCTTCTCCCCTGGTTTATGTCGAATTTCGAAATCGTATTCCTGAATCAGATTGTACCATCGCGCTATCTGAGGATTTGTAGTCTTCTTCGCGTTCATGTAGACCAGTGCTTGGCAATCTGTAACCACTGTAAACTTGATTCCTACGAGGAACTGACGTAGTCGATCCAAGGTCCACACTATCGCCATCAGTTCCAATTTGCTCGAGTGGTACATCTTCTCGGCCTCTGTTGTCTTCTTGCTCACACAGTAGACCAAGCGCCATTTGCCGTCTTCGTCCATCTGTAGCACCATTCCTGCTAATCCCTCAGCACTCGCATCGCAATGTACTTCTGTCTTGAGTTCAGGGTTGTAATGAGCTAGTACCGGATATTCGACCAGATCCTTTCGTAGTCCTCCAAATGACCTTCGCTGTTCTTCCTTCCATTCAAATTGTGAACCTTTCTTCGTAAGTCTGCTTAGCGGTTCTGCTTTCCTCGCGAAGTCCTTTACAAATCGTCTGAAGAAGTTCGTCAGTCCCAGAAAGCGTCGTATGTCGTGGACATTCTTGGGTTCTGGAAATTCTTCTATCGCCTTGATCTTTCTTGGGCCTGGCTTAAGTCCGCCTGTACTGATGACATACCCTAAGAACTCAACTTCCCTCCTTCCGAACTCACATTTGGAGGGTTTCAGTGTCAACTTCGCTGATCTTATTCTTTCGAGGACTTCCCTCAACCTTTCGATCATCTCCCGCCAATCCTTTGCCGGGATAATCACGTCGTCGAGATAGCAGAATGCCTTCTTGTTCAGCAGCGGACCTAGGACAGTGTGCATCAGTCTTTGGAATTCAGCTGGTGCGTTGGCGAGTCCAAAAATCATCCTTTCGAATTGACCTGTATCATCTGGGGTGATGAATGCTGTCTTTAATTTTGCCTTATCGGTCAGTGGTATCTGCAGATATCCATGCGCCAGATCCAGAGTGGTGAAGAATTTCGCATTCCTTAGGCCTTCCAGAAGGTCGTCTATCCTTGGTAATGGGAACTTGTCCTTAACTGTTTGAATGTTGAGTCTCCTATAATCTACCACCAGACGATGATCTCCAGTTTTCTTCCTCACAAGTAGGACGGGACTAGCGTAGGGTGATCTAGTTTCCGTGACTATTCCATTGTCCTTCCACTCTCTGACAATCTCCCTGATTGCTTCGCGTTCACTTGCAGTCGTCTTATACGGTCTCAGACAGACTGGCTTGCTTCCATCAACCTCCTTAATGTCCATCTTGGTGACATCGGTGCACCCTAATTCCTCCATGCCAAGAGCGAAACAGTCTCTATACTCGTTTACTACATCTAGGATTTCTTGTCTCTCTTTCGAAGTCAGAGAATGATTGACGTTGATGTCCTCAGGCAGTATGGGGCGCTTACGTTTCATTTGGTCTTGTCCTTCCCTCTTCTCTTCATTTTTAGTCTGAAACGAATCCTCTGCGACGTCCAGGTTAACAACAATATCATCAAGGTTCAGTAGTTCAACTCGCCCTACACATTGGTTCTTCCTTACTCTCAACTTGCCCTTGCCAGCTGAGATGATGGGTACGGTCGTCTTTCCATCGACCACTTCCAATAGGGAATCGACACAGGCGTCATCTACTCCTGTGAACAATACATATCCGTCCTTTACCTCGTCTGTGATTGCACTTGTAAAGTTAATGGAGTCGCTCTCCAACTGAACAGTTTCGGTTGCTCTCAGTTCGATGCGACGCGACTTGATTTCTTCTTGCAGATTAGCAAACGGAAATTCGGATGAATAGCCAATATGCAAGTTTTTACCAATTCTGGCGAAGGATACGTAGGGCAGATCTGTCCATGTTCTTCCAATTAATAGGTCATAGGGTTGGGCATCATCGTTGACAATGAATACAGTGATTTCCCTTCCGACGATGCCATCAATCTCCAGGTCGACTGTCGTCTTCCCAACGGTCCTGGCAGCTGGTGCAGTCTGGTTACCGATGCCGTACAGACTAGTCGAGTCTGGTTCGATGTCGACGCTGATCCTCCTAGCGACCGATTCTCTCATTAGACAACTGCTGCTCCCGGTGTCTATCATTGCCTTCACGGTTTCCTTGTTGTCGATCTTGACATCCTTCAAATATACATCTGGCGGGACAGTCTCCAGTCCTTCGACTTCCAGGTTGGCTACTTTTAGTCCTTCTTTGGGTCTTGTGCAATTCCTTTCCTTGTGTCCCGTTTGACCGCATCCTCGGCATGTCAACGTAGTCCTGGGTGCTGGGCAGTCTCTGGCAATGTGTCCAAACTGATTGCAGTTGAAGCACTTCGGTTCTCCCTTGTCGTTTCTGATCGTACGGTTGACCATTCTCCTCAAGGTGTTAGGGTACGTTTCACTGATTTCGTTCCTTGCAGCGTCTTGACCCGAAACATTCGTTCCTTGTTTAGTCTCTTTAACTTCGCTTTGGTTGGGGAATCTCGCAGATTTCTGCTGAAACGACGGTGGTATGAGGTGTTTCGCATTCCAATGCGGAGGTCCCATCTCGGTGCGAACATTTTCGTACTCGTCCAGTTTATCCGCCAACTCATCTGGGTTGTTTAACTTGGTCCAATCGTCAATGAGATGATTACGCAGCACATTTGGAACTTTTTTCTTTAGCTGGTTAGTGACGGACAAATCCTTTAGGGCGTCGAAATTTTCCACGTTCATTCCTTCGATCCATTCGTTGAAATATCCTCGTAATTCGAAAGCGAAGTCTCTCCAGGAACCCTTTTGAGATCTCTCGTGCTTCTCGAATTTTTGTCTGAATTGTTCGGGGCTCAACTTGTACCGTTTTAGGAGCAACCTTTTCACGAACCTATAATCGCCGCTTTGTTCTTCTGTTTCCCGAGCGATTAATTGAGTCATTTCGTAAGGTAGCAATCCTAGGAGGCTGAACGCCCATTGGTCTTCATCCAATCCTAGTCGCTTTGCCTGTCTTTCGAAAAGAATTAGGTAAAAACTCAAATCATTGTCCTTCGACTCGTACTTGGGCATCAGTTTACGTATCTCGTAATGTGCGTCATTGCTGGTACTTCGAGACGTATCGTTGTTTCCGCGTGTAGTCTGGATGCGCAGCTTCTCAAGCTCGAATTCCATTACCATTTGTTCTTTTCGTTCGATTCGTTCCCGATCCTCGATTCGTTTCCGATCCTCGATTCGTTCCCGTTCTATACGTTCTGCTTGCTCTGTTTGTGCTGTTTGTTCCATTCGCTCCCGTTCTGCTCGTTCTGTTTGTTCCCGTTCCTCGATCAGAGTCTCCAACAGTTGCTTTGCGAATTCTTCTTCGTAAGATTGACTATTCAGGATAAGGCGTTTTAAGTCGACGATCCTGCTCTCTGGCGGTACTACCTCGCCGAGTTCATACGCCAACTTGCTCAAATCGCATTTCCTTACTTTCGCTAAGTAAGTCATGTTTTTCAAAAGGAAAAATAAACAAGGCAAAGTTTTTTTTTTTTTTTTAAATAAACAAATAAACTGACTAAACCAGATACGTACTGTTTCAATTATTTCTTTCAACGAAATCAACTTTTCTTTGGTAATTTTGAGACAATACCTTTTTTTTTTCTTTTTACCGCGATACTTTGCGATAATACTTTTTATTTGTTTCTTCAATTTACTTTAAAAATACTTTCTTTAGAATACTTTACTTTAAAATACTTTCTTTAGAATACTGTACTTTACTTTAAAATACTTTCTTTAAAATACTTCACTTTACTTTAAAATACTTTCTTTAAAATACTTCACTTTACTTTAAAATACTTTCTTTAAAATACTTCACTTTAAAATACTTCACTTTACTTTAAAATGCTTACTTTAAAATACTTCACTTTACTTTAAAATACTTTCTTTAAAATACTTCACTTTAAAATACTTCGCTTTACTTTAAAATGCTTACTTTAAAATACTTCACTTTACTTTAAAATACTTTCTTTAAAATACTTCACTTTAAAATACTTCGCTTTACTTTAAAATGCTTACTTTAAAATACTTCACTTTACTTTAAAATGCTTACTTTAAAATACTTTCTTATCGAGATGATTTTGCAATAATATTTTACCGAGGTGACTTGTAATAATACTTTTAGGAATAGGTAATTAAATTTCGTACATACCATGCAACTCCTCTTACGTTGATCGGTCACCGCGCCACGTCCTTCTCGTTTCCAAATTATTCCAGTGAATCTTCAATTTTCTTCAGGACTATCCCACTTCTGAATTTCTGTTGGCTTCCGTAGGCGTTTCTTACTGGGAAAAAGAAAGAGAGGATCCAATGAAATAATTTAGTAGTGTTTATTAGAACAAAATCATAATAGTGAACAACAAATATAACAGAGAGTACCGTCGTCTTCCGGGTATTCCTTCTACTGGGGAGCTCGGATTCTATATTCTGTGCGTTTATAATCTGTTTATCTGTGGCTCTCTGGTCGGGATGGCGCCTACAGTCGATACAGGAAAAATTGTGAATAACTACTTTTTTTGTAAAGAATTAAAACAAAGAACGACTGGTGCGGACATTTTTGAATTAGTTGATGAAAATGTTATGAAGTATAACTTGAGATGGGAAAATTGTGTTAGCGTCTGTACGGATGGAGCTCCAGCTATGAAAGGTTCAAGAAAGGGATTGATAGCACATGTCATAAAAAAAAATCCAAATATCAAATTTGTTCACTGTATGATTCATAGAGAAATGTTAGTGTCAAAGTCGGTTCCTCCCATCCTTGTCACAACTCTAGATGAAGTTGTCAAAGTAGTCAATTACTACATCAAATCAAATGCTCTTCGATCGAGAATTTTTTCAACATTTTGTGAAGCAATGGATTCCGATTATAAAAATTTATTGTTTCATACTGAAGTCAGATGGTTGTCGAAAGGCAAAGTTTTAAATCGATTCATTTCAATGAAAAATGAAATAATGGCATTCATTGATAACGAAGAGATTAATTTTCCTTTCATGATGAGTGATGTTTGGTGGTTACGAGTTTCATTTTTGGGTGATATTTTGAGTGAACCTCTTCTGAGTCGCCGGGCATGTGAGCTCTTGAACCTGGCGAGGCGAATTGAAGTGGTTGCGACGAAAATTAACCCGATCAAGGAATTCCCCGAAGTATTTGAAGGACTGGGACAGATCGGAAGCCCTTACGAAATCAAATTGAAACCTGGAGCAAACCCATATGCTGTGCATACTCCTCGACGGGTACCAAATTTCGCAGGGCAGTACGGATTCACACATGTTGCTTCAGGTCCTGGATTCCCGCAGAGCAATGGGATGGCAGAAGCAGGTGTGAGAATTCCTAAGTTGATCCTCAAGAAAAATCAAGACCCATCGCTTGGACTCCTGGAGTGTCGATCGACCCCTTTGGAGAACGGTTGCAGCCCTGCTGAGCTTCTCATGGGACGTAAACTCCGAACGACCTTGCCAATTGCACCAGAGAATCTTAATCCAAGGTTGGTGGACTCTCAGACCCTGAAAAGAAAGGAGGAGAGGAGGAGAAAGGATATGAAATCCAGATATGATCGACGCTGCGGAGCTAGGGACATGGAGGAACTGGTTAAAAATGAAAAGACCCCAGCTGTGGATTATCCCTCTGGCGACTCAGATGACGGCCAGAAAAGAACACGGAGTGGACGAATTGTTAAACCCGTGGATCGCCTTCATTGTTGATTATACTGTGCATTTAAAGTTTGTAATGTATATGTATATATTTCAGATCTTAAAAAGGGGGATGTAAGCAGGTATGTAGTATATTTGCATGTTTGCTCTTTTCATATTTGCTCGTGTCATGTTTGGCACGATTTGCATAGTTGTTATAACCTATTTGTGCCAGCTATATATAGAGCGTGTGTGCCAGTCCAGCGAGAGGAGAATAGGGATAGTCTTGTTACCTAAAACGACTTTTGCAATATAGTTTTATCCGGACAAATAAATATTCCGGACAAATAATCTATAGAGTACACACACAGACAGGCATTCATTTTTATATATATATAGATATAGACTAGACGAATGACCTGGCTTCGCCCGAGAATAATTCCCCGAGTGCAATTTCCTCCATACTGAAAGTACTTCAATAATAAATAGTAGAAGGGCCATAGAATAGCAATACAGAAGTAACACATAAACTACAGGCAAAAAGTGTGTGTGATGACAAAATAATAAAAAATAGGTTTATAAAAAAGTTAATCCAAAATACTGGCATGTAAATAAAAGAGCACATGGAAATTAGGCAAACATATGTGTTTGCTAATGACTGCGACTGCATTTAAAACGATTTTTTATGAGATAAAAAACAAAGGCCAGAACAAAAATTAATAAAAAATACAATTATCAATTCATAGCTTCCCCTTTTAAGATAAAATTTAGAGAGAGCTTTATATTATATTAAATTTTTTGTAACAATAAAAATGTATAATATATGTATATTGTAAGGTAGAAAATCAGGAAAGACAAACTTCAGGATGACACGACAATTTATTTAAGGTATGAACACAAATCAAGAGAGAGATATATTTATAACCCAGGTTCCTGGAGCGCAGAGCACCAACTATCCAGGTGGATAATCAACATTTATAAGATACTAGCGGATGTACCCGGCTTTGCCCGGGTTTTACCCGAGTAAAAGTTTGCTTAACAAACATTTGTTAAAACGATTCTAGCAAACATCCAATCCCTACTGAATCTATACTTGTCTACACTCTCGATATTTTTTTCCCGGTCCCTTGAAAAATACTCGATAAGTTGAAAAAAATCAGTATTAATTAGTCCACTCGGTAATTTGAGGTTGAAGGAATAGTATCTTGCCACAAACGAAAATTTGTAAATAACTGTATTTAGCGAATGTACCCGACTTCGCACAGTTTTTATCCGAGTAAAAGTTTGCCTAACGAACATTTGTTAAAACGATTCTAGAAAACATCCAATCCACCTATATATTGATTTATAAACGTATATAAATATAAATAGTGTTATATGCGTTTAAATATATTTTTGAAACACATAATTTTTTAAAAATATTTATTATATTTTAAATAAGATATTGTCACTTTTGTGAATTTGATAATTAATTTTTTTTTTCTCAATGAATTATGTATATTAATTTAAAAATTTTATTTTTGTTATCATCATCACACACAATGTAATTTTTTATATAAACAAACGATAATAAACAACAACAACTGGGTACTGGGTCCGGAGTCATTGCGGCATCGTTGGAAATGAACAGGCTGATGAAGTCGCCAAAGCCGCAGCTCAATCCAAATTGCCTTTGCACTTCGCAACCCTTTCTAGGAAATATGTCCGCTCTCAAAGCAAACAGTTCGCCCTCCAACTATGGACCCACCTCTACACCACAGACCATGCTACAAGAAACCTCAGAAGAGTAGCGGCATCTCCTAGTCTTCTAATCTCAATTCTCCCAAAACTAAAATATTGCAACGTCACCTCTACAATTCTGACAGGACATGGCTTCGTTCAAGCCGACATCGCCAGAACCTCCAAAAACAACGACCCCGTATGCCAACACTGTCACCAAGAAAATCAAACAGTCGACCACCTCCTATTCAGTTGCCCATCCTACCATCTTCAGAGATTCCAGACCGCAACTCTACTTAACACCAGCACATTCAACCAAGAAGCATTGAAGAACCTCCCCAAAAATAAAACAGCCTGGCGACATCTAATCAGTTGGATGTCAACTGCAACAAATAGACAATAAGTCAGAAGACAAACCCGGACAGTTGGCGACTTTCGTACGCTCCAGGAGTCCGGGTTATGTACAGAATAATAATAATAATAAAAACAACAACAATTAGGGGCTCAAAAATAATTTATTATGGTTTAGCAGCTCCGTAAATAAAGATATTTTCACAACAACAATTAAAGTTGCATCATCATTTTTATAAAACAACAGCAAATTAAATTAACAATGTAAAAATATATTTTAACATTACATTTTAACATTTAACACAAAAACGTTACCATTTTTTCTTTAAATATATATTAATATTGAAATGCCAAGTATTTTTTACGTCATTGGAATATTATATTACTAAATTCTCAAATTAAATTTATTATACTTGGAAAACATTTTAAGCATTGTTACAATTTATAAATATAATTTCACCAGATGCCGCTAGAGGCGCTGCTTGCGAGTGAAAGTAGAAAATTTACAAATAAAATTGCAAAGAATATTTATTCCAAATCAAATTCAAAACAGAAATCTTCCCAGTAGTATAGTAAATAACTTTCTAAAGTTTCACGGCGATTGGATAATCTTACCTTTTAAAAGCATTCATCGTGTGAACAAACTAACATTAATCGTGTAAACAAACCACGTGTTAATTATTAACCAATCAAATTCATTTATCGTCGCGACCAGTGCTGCGCCCAAGCGGTAAAAGGCTGGAACTAACGCTTTTTGTTTTTTTATTTTTTTAAAAAAGCACATTAACTTTTTTAGTTTTTTGAATAGCCGATATGTTAAACGAAATCTTCAGCTACCTACATGCGAAGTTCCATAAAGATTGAGTCAGTAGATTTTGCGTGAAGCGATAACAAACATCGATTTCGCATTTCATTTTTATAGATATAAGGAAGGATAAGGAAGGATATAAATGAGTTTTAAAAATTGTAAAAAAAAAAAAATGCATCGGCCGGGAATCGAACCCGGGCCGCCCGCGTGGCAGGCGAGCATTCTACCACTGAACCACCGATGCTTAAAAAAATGGCCATATTTAGGTATTCATTCCATTCCGGATAAGTCCGCGTAAAAAAAAGTTCTTCAAATGAAAAAAAGAAATAGAAAAAATACTAATCAAAATGCAGCCGAAATTTTTCCTCAGGTTTATAAAAAGCGACATGCAAAATTTGGTACCAAATTTGGTAGAAAATTAGGAAAGACAAAATTCAGGATGACAAGGCACACAGGGACCGGGAAAAAATGTTCACTTTATCGAGAGATTCAAATTTACGAGTTTCAAATTATCAAAATATATCTTTTTTATTTTTTAATAAGTTTTTAGAGAATTGTTTTAACAAATGTTCGCTAGACAAACCTTTACTCGGGTAAAACCCCGGGCGAAGCCGAGTACGTTTTATAAGTTTAAAGAGAATTGTTTTAACAAATGTTCATTAGACAAACATTCACTCGGGTAAAACCCGGGCGAAGCCGGGCGGGTCCGCTAGTTTTATATATATAGATAATATAAAATGTAAATAATAAAGTTTATCAAATAAAATTTTAAATCTTAAATATAATTTAAATTAAGTTGATATAGAGTGAGTTAAGATGGATTTATATATTGATATAACTATATTTAAAACTTTTAATAATAGTAATATTTATATATAAAAAGGAAATTCTATTAGATTAGCAAGCTAAATCTAAATTAATTATATAAGATAAAAGTTGATAATTATTGATAATTATATAATATAAATATATAT
Source organism: Cordylochernes scorpioides (assembly GCA_030710605.1). Taxonomy (NCBI): domain Eukaryota; kingdom Metazoa; phylum Arthropoda; class Arachnida; order Pseudoscorpiones; family Chernetidae; genus Cordylochernes; species Cordylochernes scorpioides. The sequence goes on from CP092872.1 coordinate 66,212,918, forward strand.
TATTTTATCAACTATATTAATTAAATCAAATACCTAAACACTAATATAATACAACTAGACGAATGGCCCGGGCAACGCCCGGGTTTTACCCGAGTGCGTATATATTTTAAAAACGTTTTAATTCAAATACTATTCGTTACAATTTTAAATTAGCGCCATGGATGTCACTCTTGTGAAACGTCCCGTTCCAAACTGTGTGTTTTTAAAATGTTTTAATTAAAATACTATTTGTTACAATTATAAATTGGCGCCGTGGATGTCTCTCTTGTGAAACGTCCCGCCCCAAACTGTGTGTGTCTTGAAAATATAAAAATAAAATTGTGAATTTTCATAAAGATTTCATCATGTCGATTTTTTTTTTTTTTTCATTTCACCTACTAAATCGATAGAGATAATTACATTTGCAACATGAACTTAGGTATATTGACTAAATAGAAAACTGCATAGTAATAAAGATCATTTTTTAAAGGCACCATATCGTTTTTTTTTTCAATAAAATCGAAACAAAAATTAACGATAAATAACGATAATTGCCTTAAAAAAAGAAACATTCGCGGTGATTTTGTCTTGCATTCGTTTATACAATTATTATATACGAATGACCCGGGCAACGCCCGGGTTTTAACCCGATTAAATGCTTTATTCAAATACTATTCGTTACAATTATAAATTTCGCCGTGGATGTCATTCTTGTATAATATATCTACTTATATATTTGCCTTATTCTGTCTGTTTGTCTGTTTGAAGCTCACGGATGGGATTTTTCATAACCATCGGTGGTTCAGTGGTAGAATGCTCGCCTGCCACACGGGCGGCCCGGGTTCGATTCCCGGCCGATGCATTTTTTTTTTTTTACAATTTTTAAAACTCATTTATATATTATACAAGAATGACATCCACGGCGCCAATTTATAATTGTAACGAATAGTATTTGAATAAAAGCATTTAATCGGGGTAAAACCCGGGCGTTGCCCGGGTCATTCGTATATAATAATTGTATAAACGAATGCAAGACAAAATCACCGCGAATGTTTCTTTTTTTTAAGGCAATTTCTTTTTAAGGCAATTATCGTTATTTATCGTTAATTTTTTTTCGATTTTATTGAAAAAAAACGATATGGTGCCTTTAAAAAATGATCTTTATTACTATGCAGTTTTCTATTTAGTCAATATACCTAAGTTCATGTTGCAAATGTAATTATCTCTATCGATTTAGTAGGTGAAATGCAAAAAAAAAAAAATCGACATGATGAAATCTTTATGAAAATTCACATTTTTATTTTTATATTTTCAAGACACACACAGTTTGGGGCGGGACGTTTCACAAGAGAGACATCCACGGCGCCAATTTATAATTGTAACGAATAGTATTTTAATTAAAACATTTTAAAAACACACAGTTTGGAACGGGACGTTTCACAAGAGTGACATCCATGGCGCCAATTTATAATTGTAACGAATAGTATTTGAATTAAAACGTTTTTAAAATATATACGCACTCGGGTAAAACCCGGGCGTTGCCGGGGCCATTCGTCTAGTAATATATAAATGAGTTTTAAAAATTGTAAAAAAAAAAAAAAAATGCATCGGCCGCGAATCGAACCCGGGCCGCCCGCGTGGCAGGCGAGCATTCTACCACTGAACCACCGATGGTTATGAAAATTCCCATCCGTGAGCTTCAGACAAACAGACAGAATAAGGCAAATATATAAGTAGATTATATACGAATGACCCGGGCAACGCCCGGGTTTTACCCGATTAAATGCTTTTATTCAAATACTATTCGTTACAATTATAAATTGGCGCCGTGGATGTCATTCTTGTATAATATATAAATGAGTTTTAAAAATTGTAAAAAAAAAATGCATCGGCCGGGAATCGAACCCGGGCCGCCCGCGTGGCAGGCGAGCATTCTACCACTGAACCACCGATGGTTATGAAAAATCCCATCCGTGAGCTTCAAACAGACAAACAGACAGAATAAGGCAAATATATAAGTAGATTTTTGCCATCACACACACTTTTTTCCTGTAGTTTATGTGTTACTTCTGTATTGCTATTCTATGGCACTTCTAATATTTATTATTGATATACTTTTATTATGAAGGAAATTGCACCCAAGGGATTTCTCTGGCGAAGCCGGGTCATTCGCCTAGTATTACAATTTTTGAAACATAAATAATTACAAATAATATATTATTCTAATTGAAGAATATAGCAGTTGAAAGGAAATAAATATGGAAAATAAAAAGAAAATTTAAAAATAATTATGAATATCTTTCAAAAAATAATATTTAAAAATAATCATGATCTTTTTAAAAAATCCCTTATAGATGTCTGTTTTTGCACTGAAAACCAATTCAGGATGTATTCCAGATGGTATATTTAAAAAAAAAACATGCATGTCTTTCTTCCTCTGGAATGTGTTTTAATTATTGTATTAACCCTTAATTACTCGCTTCGAGACACAGGTCCCACCTAAAATTTTAATCGAAAAAATAAATATGATTTTCAAATCCAAATAATTTGTAAGTTTTTGTAGCTTAAGATAGCATCGAAATAAATATTTTAGACCATTTGTTCTATCGCTTGGCCCCTAGAAGGAAGAAAAATAAAACAAAAAAGCCACCGCCGAGACAAACGTCTCGACGCGAGTACTTGCGTAATAATTTTGGTTTAGGTTTCATTTTCCGGCTGGCTCTATCTTCGTAAAACAATAAGTTATTGTTCTTCTTCTAAGTATATTTTTTGTTCCTAAATATCCTAAATTCTCTCTCTCTGTATCTCTTAGGTGTTTAGAATCTATTTATTTTTATTCAATATTTTAATACTAAATATTTCCTAAAATATATATTATATTATAAAAAATGGCTAGTACTTCTGAGAGGAATCAGAGTGAATCCGACATGGTTTGCGATGAAATAATTTGTGATTTATCCGATACTTCTGATACCGAAATTTATAGTTATCATGACACAGACTCTGAACAGAATTCAGAGGCGGATGAAGAATTACCAAATGATGATTCTGAATTTCATTTTGGAAAGGATGGTGTCACAAAATGGAAAAAGACAATGTGGCAGAAAACCCAGAATCGTACAAGAAGTGTAAATATAATTTCTCAATTGCCAGGGCCTAAATCTGAAGCAAAATCGATAGAATCTGAATCGGATGCATTTACAAAAATAATTGATAATGATATGGTACAAAAAATTGCAGATTGTACGAATGCTTATATAAGCAACTAGACGAATGACCTGGGCAACGCCCGGGTTTACACGATTAAATGTTTTATTCAAACACTATTCGTAACAATTATAAATTGCCGCCGTGGATGTCACTCTTGTGAAACGTCCCGTCCAAACTGTACATGTACATTATAAAACATAGCAAATTTGCAAGAGCAGTTATTTTAAACGGCGAATTAGATCAGTTATAGCAAAAAATTAAAATTATTTATGTAAATATGTGAAATAGTTATTGTTAGAAATGTGAAATTTATAGAGTCGCTGTTTCATCCCAAGTCGACCTTTGGCACATGTACACTGCGGCGGCGCCACCTGATACCATGTGTGACGTCACTACTTACCCCTCCTCCCTTCCTGCCTGCTGCTGGCTGATTACAACTGTCATTCTATCCCTCTTTTGATTTTCTCCAAACTTGTATAACCAATAAATCAATTGGCACTCTGCTTTAACGAGTCATTCGTTAATATTTCCAATAGGTTATGGCTCCTGACTACGCCCCAAATTTGAAGAAGCAAACCTAAAGTGAAACTGCTAAGCCTAACTCGTGCTAAATATGACGCACCTTGAGAATCAAGTCCGCCAGTTCAAAGGCGAAAACTTCTCCCTTTGGAAATTTCAGTTCCGACTACTATTAGAGCAAAATCAACTTTTGGATATCGTGGACGGCAAAGAAATCAAACCAGAGGTAAGTGACGCTACCTCTGCTATACAGGATGCATGGCACGCCAAAGATATCAAAGCCCGAATGCTTATATCACAGGCACTTGAATTAAGATTTCTAGAACCTTTGATGTCCTGTAAAACTGCCGCTCAAATGTGGACAAGGCTCATGTCCATCCACGAACAGAGATCAGAGATCGCAATTGGCATGTTGTGGCAACAATTTTTTGACGCCCGAATGTCGTCATCAGAGGATGTCAGCAGCTATATCGCCAAGATTGAAAATCTTAGTGCAAGAATTCAAGATGCAGGAGAAACGATTACAGATGACTAGAAAGTGGCAAAGATAATAAACTCTCTTCCTTCGAGCATGCGGTATTTCATCCCAGCATGGGAGTCTCAAGCGCCGATTACGCAGACTCTAGAGAACTTATCAGCACGTCTTCTGATTGAAGAATGTAGAAACCAGCAGGCCGATTCCTCGCAAGGTACAGCATTCTACCAACAGACTAAACCAAGAATCAAAGAAGATAACATAAAGAAGACTGATTCAGGAAAGATATCAGAACTAAAGAAAAAGACTGAATGCCATTATTGTCACAAGATTGGTCATTGGTCACGGGAATGTCGGAAACGGATTGCCGACCAGCAGAAGAAAAACGAGAAGCAGAAGAACCAAGCAGGAGATTGTGATCATAAAGGTTTCAACGCTGATACCATCCTAAAGTGGAATGATTGCGACATATGGTGGGCAGCTAGCGGAGCTAGCTGCAGCATGACCTTCCGACGTGAATGGTTCAAGTCCTTCACTTCGATCCACAACGATCATAGAATATACCTTGGAGACAACACTTCCGTCCTTGCAGAAGGTACAGGTGACATTGAAATCCTTGCCATGGTGAATGGAAAATGGATTACAACATATCAATCAGGGATGTGCTCTGTTCTTCGAAGCTCAAGAAAAATTTGTTCAGCCAGGGAGTGTGCACTGAAAAGGGATACCGAGTAGACATCGACAAGGATGAGCTGCGCATCTACTCAAGAAAAGATCTGAAAGCAGTTGGACAACGCCAAGATGGGCTCTACAAGATGATGTTCCGAGTTACTTCATCTTCACAAGGATTTTCTGCAAAGATCAACAACCTCCAACTGTGGCACGAAAGACTAGCACACATCTCACTCACCACTATTCGAGAAATGGCCAAGAAAGGATTGATCAACGGTTTGCAACCCGAGGACATAAAAGAAGACGATTTCTTCTGTCAAGGCTGCCAAGAAGGAAAAGCTCACAGAAAGCCTAGTCATTTGTCTGAAACAAAAGAGTACAATCCTGGTGAGTTCATTCTAAGTGATATCTGCGGCTCTATGCCAACACAATCAATAGGAGGATCACTTTATTTCATTTTATTCAAAGATTATTCCAGTGGCTTTCGCTATATAGATTTCATTAGACACAAATCCGATATTTTACACAAATTTGAAAACTTTGCTAGATTCAGTTATAATCAAACAGGCAATAAAATTAAAGTGATTAGAACCGATAATGCACTAGAATATACCAGTAAAGATTTCACAAATACTTGCAGAAAGTTCGGAATAGTGCATGAATTGTCAGCTCCATATGTTCACGAACAGATAGGGCGCGTAGAGCGAGACAATAGAACTATTGTCGAAGCAGCTCGATCGATGCTGTGCGCACGAAATCTTCCCGAAGAACTTTGGGCAGAAGCTTGCAATACTGCAACCTTCATTCTAAACCGAACATTCACTAAACAAGCTCCCAATACCACACCCTATGAACTCTTTTTCGGAAGAAAAGTTAGTTTATATAATCTAAATATTTTCGGCTGTGAAGCATGGTTGCGTACACCTAAAGAACGTAGAAGGAAATGGGATAAGAAATCACAAAAGATGATTTTCTTAGGGTACGATAAAACATGCACTAACTTTCGACTCTGGAACCCTTCTACTAGAAAGATTTCTATCTCTAAAGATGTTACTTTTAACGAAACAAAACTCCAACATTACGAACTAGAGGGAGAAAACTTCATCCCAATAAACATTGACTTTAACCCGCTGGCACCACCGACCGAGGATGAATCACCTACAACGCTACAATTTCCCACGCCGCCGGCATTCCACCCGATGATAACTCGATCTAAAAAGAAAGCAGATTCTTGTAACTACCATTTTGTCGATGAGCCTTCAACCTATAAAGATGCTATGGAAAGTCCAAATGCCGAAAAATGGTTGGATGCAATGAAAGAAGAAATAAAAGCGTTAGAATCTAATAACACATGGTCACTCGAAACCCTACCAGACAGATATAAGCCAATAGGAAGTAAATGGGTTTATAAGCTAAAATCCCATCCCAACTCTACGGCACCTAAATTTAAGGCTAGACTTGTAGCTAAGGGTTACACACAAAGGAAGAACGTAGACTATTTCGACACCTTCAGTCCTGTTGTCAGATATGATTCACTTCGAGTGTTACTAGCAAAAGCGGCATCAGAAAGAATGTTCTTAAAACAATTTGACGTAAAGACTGCATTTTTATATGGTGACCTAGGCGAAGTCATATACTTAGAACAACCAGAAGGTTTCTCTCAAGGACACAATTTTGTTTGTAAACTACAAAAGAGTCTATATGGACTGAAACAATCGTCCAGAAATTGGAATAGGAAGTTTAAATCCTTCTTAGAGAAACACAATTTTTTTCAATCTAATGCAGATCAATGTGTTTTCACCGGAACTATTAACGACACTCAAATGACCCTTGCTCTTTACGTCGATGATGGACTTCTCATGTCTCGGAACAAGGACGATATCGATTCTATCGTCCAGGAACTATCTCACGAGTTCAATATAACGTCTAGAGATGCAGATTATTTCGTAGGACTTCAGATTGAACAATCAGAGGATAGATCGAAGATCTATATCCACCAATCTTCATACATAAACAAGATTTTAGATAAATTCAACATGATTGATTGCAAACCCGCAGCAGTACCCATGGACCCGAGTACAGTCCTAACTAAAGCTGATTGCCCAGACTTAGATAAAAATGGAAATTCACCAAAATTTCCTTACAGAGAAGCCGTAGGCTCACTAATGTTTGCCTCTTCTGTTTCTAGACCGGACATAGCTTTTGCAACATCACAGTTAAGTAAATACCTTGACAACCCAGGACAGACACACTGGACAGCAATTAAAAGTGTATTTCGCTACTTGAAAGCAACACCACAATTAGTAATATTGTACGCTAGCCATCAAGAGTTAACAGGTTACTCAGATAGCGATTATGCTAGGGACATTGATTCAAGGAAAAGTACTACAGGTTACATCTTCATGTTAAACCATGGTGCTGTTTCATGGTCAAGCCAAAAGCAATCGACAGTTGCCCTCTCGACAACAGAAAGTGAATATTGCTGCCTGTGCTGCTACTAAAGAAATGGTCTGGCTACGCAGACTTCTTAAGGATATTCATCTTAAGGATATTCATCTTAAGGATATATATCTTAAAAGATTAAGATGGACAGACCCACAGTACTCAACATGGATAATCAAGCAGCCATAAAGCTAGTGCAGAATCCCGAGTTCCATAAGAGAACGAAGCACATTGATGTACGATATCACTACATTCGTACTAAACAGGAAGATGGTGAGCTGATCACAAGATATGTCAGCACTCTTCAGCAGACGGCTGACCTCCTGACGAAACCTTTGGGCCCGAAATACTTCAGGCGGCTCCTAGAAAACTTGAACGTTATAAATTTCAAGAGGGAGTGTTAGAAATGTGAAATTTATAGAGTCGCTGTTTCATCCCAAGTCGACCTTTGGCACATGTACACTGCGGCGGCGCCACCTGATACCATGTGTGACGTCACTACTTACCCCTCCTCCCTTCCTGCCTGCTGCTGGCTGATTACAACTGTCATTCTATCCCTCTTTTGATTTTCTCTAAACTTGTATAACCAATAAATCAATTGGCACTCTGCTTTAACGAGTCATTCGTTAATATTTCCAATAGTTATAAATTAGGAAACCTGTAAATATAGTTAAGAATTTGCATTGTAATTAAGAAAAAGCTTCTCTCGCTGGCGGGCGGTCGCGTGAAACTGCCCTCGCGAAAACCATGCGCGCGCACAGGGAAGTCACGTGCTCGCCAGCAGCCAACGGGCGCGCGCCGCCGGCAGGTCGCCTGCTCTTTGTTCTAAAGCGTTCTAGAGGGCGCTGTTCGTGAGCTAAGTAGAATAATTTGAATATATAGTTTTAATAGTTGATTTATAATTTTTTTAAATATAGCCTATCGTCTTCCCAGTTATTTTTTACCTATGTATGGAAATTTTGGTTTGAATTAGTGAACTACTGCGAATTTGTATACCGGACATACAAACCAACACACAAACATTCATTTTTATATATATAGATATCAAAGAACATTTCTCTAGAGAAAGATATGGCAAATTAACTACTGTAACAGAAATCTTAGCTTTATTTGGACTTTTAATAATGTCAGGTGTCATAAGAGCTGCTCATTTAACTTATAAAGAGCTATGGGCGGTGGATGGCTCAGGAGTAGAAATTGTGAGAGCAATTATGTCACAAGAACGTTTTTTTTTTTATTTCTTCTACGTTGCCTGAGATTTGATGATATTACAACAAGGAAAGAACGAAAAAAGGTGGACAAACTTGCTCCAATTAGAGAATTTGTAGAAGCCTTTGTATATAACTGTAAAAAGCTCTATACTCCAGGTGAATATAATACAATTGATGAGAAGCTCATTCCATTTCGTGGCAGGTGTGGCTTTAGACAGTATATGCCCAACAAACCTGCAAAATATGGGCTCAAAATTTATACCATTAGTGATGCGAGAACATTTTATACCTTTAATTTTGAAATATATTGCGGAAAACAACCTGATGGTCCATATAAAAAAGCAATTCACCCGATGATATCGTAAAAAGATTGATCACTCCAATATCTGGGACAAGCCGAAACATAACAACAGACAATTGGTACACTAGTTATAAATTATCCCAAGATCTTCTTACAGAACATAAACTCACTTTAGTTGGCACTTTGAAAAAAAAAATAAAAAGGAAATCCCTAAAATATTTCTGCCCAATAGGAATAGACCAAAATATAATAGTATATTTGGCTTCACTCAGAATACCACCCTTGTATCTTATGTCCCAAAAAAGAGCAAGGCTGTTCTATTGCTCTCAACAATGCACTCAACTCCCACAATTGACGAAGAAAGTGGATTCAAATTAAAACCTGAAATTGTAACATTTTATAATTTGACTAAAGGCGGGGTTGACATGGTGAACCAAATGTGTGGAACTTATTCTGTTGGCCGTCGAACCAACAGATGGCCTCTATGCCTATTTTTCAGCCTACTAAATGTTGCAGGCATAAATTCAGAAATAATTTTCAAGTCTTTAAATATAAATTCACCACGAGTTCCAAGAAGGATCTTTTTGAAAAATATTTCCCTACAATTATTCTAGGATCATTTAAAAATTCGATCCCAATTGAAAAACTTGCCAAGAAGTCTCCATGACCTGATAATATTGCATTGCAAGAAAGCTGAAAGTCCAGAGGTAAGTTATATATATTTCATAAAATTATTTAAAATGATAAACATAACAATCTTTTGTTTACCACAGATCGAAATGAGTGTAGAGTCAGAACCTCAGAAGTGAAAATGGTGCTATGTTTGCCCAAGTACCAAAGGTAGTATGACACAAATTATTTGCTACAAATGCAGGAGACACATCTGTCAATGTCATTCTTCGAAAATTTGCAAAGATTGCGAATAATATCCGTCTGCAACATTTAATAGTAGCCTATTTGTAAAACTATGTCAAACATTCATTGTTTTTACTATAGTCATTGTTTCAATAAAAATAAAAAAATATAAAAATATTTTTTGCCTTTATTCACATGTGTCATAAACTACACACAATTACGAATATAATGCAGCCTAATTTTCAATCCAAATGTTAAAATTTAACATATATTTTGGTTTTTTAAAAGTGAGACCTGGATCTCAATGCGAGTACTTTTCATAACAAATATAGGCGCGAGTAATTAAGGGTTAAAGACATCCACTGCCGCTGCAGGTGTTATTGATTTTGTGTTTAAATATTTTATAATAACATGGAAATGGAATATTGAAATAAAATGTTATCATAATCATTGTGGCTACATTTTATGAAGATTTATTTATTTAAAAGGAAATTATTTGTAAATTTTAAAATACCTAAAATATTTCAATGCTGAAAATTAAAGAGAATAATATTATTAATTAGCGCGTGATTCCTAAATTCCTGCGTAAAAAATAAACAACACTCGCGACATTGCGCAACGGCATTGCAAAGTGAAACTTAAACTAACAGAAATCAAAAGTGCGCATGCGTGATCCTATCGGCGCCCGCCGTCGTCGCCGCTTGCTACCGCCGTAATACCGTTTAGCGGTAAAGTCGTATGGAAAAAAACATTCAACTGTCGAAATTTCAAATTTTAAAATGGTCGAACTATCGGAACTGTCTTATTATCGATACTGTCGAATTACGGTTTGTTATTTGATAGGCCGGAGGTCGGGACATCAGAATATGGTCGAATTAAGGTAGAGTGTCGAATTTGCGTATGTCGAATTAACGAGGTTATACTGTATCTGACCACATTGAAAAATCCAAATTAAAAAAAAAAAAAAAACATTTATATTTTTACTTTTATAAACCATTTTATTATATAGTATTTTTAGTGATGTAAAGAGATACAATTTGGTATAATTTTCCTAATAATTATTTTTGGAAAATAAATTTTTATTATGAAATAAAAAGTGTTTATAAAAATGACCAATTAAATAATTTTAATCTTATCTCTGAATAAATAATCTACCTGTATAAAGATATATCATCACATTATTCAGCAATATGTTTGGATAGTTTTTTTTATTATGTTTTTACCTATATATTTTATTATTTATATATACATTTTTTTTTGTACACAGCAAAATACTTCTAGTCATTTTATACAAAAGAAGAAAACATGCATTTATTGAATTTAATATACTCATATTTCTCAAAGAGAATTGTATATGTTATTGTAATTGTATTGTTTCTGGGTAAAATTTTATCATTTTGTAATTTTAAAATTGTATTATTATTTATTTTAAATATTGGAATTAAGTTTTTCAGGGAAATGTTTTTGAAAGAACCAAAAATAGAATCTGAGCCTAATTGTGAAGGTAATTATAGTGTAATTAAAGTAAAAGATATACAAATTAACTCGGATAAGTTGAATAAAATAAGTATCATTCAGAAGTCACCACTTCCCATTACCATTACCAAATTTAAAATTGCCCAAATCCAAATGAAGATACCTCTTAAATTTGACTTTACAAAGAAAATGATTCCAATAAATCAACCTATTTTTGTTACAGTGAAAAATCTATGCATATCCCTCTCATTAAAAACCTTAGAAGATTTTTTGCCAAGAATTCAAGAAAATATTTTTGAGGTTTGTAAAAAGACCACTAGAGATCTTATAATTGAGGAAGAACGCCATAGCAGCCATGTAGATTTGGAAGAATATTTGAAAAATTTTCTAGATAATATTATATTGGTGTGTGAAAATACAGTTATCAATATAAATTATTCACAAAAAATAAATATGAAGTCAAAAATAACTCTGAATCTACATTTAAACAAAGTTTCACTTTCTACTGAGAATGAAAGAATAAAAATGGAATTGGAAGATATCAGTTTGCATATGTGTGAAGATTCTCAAGAATCTATTTCCATTCAAGATAATCATCTACAGGAACCAGCCCAAATTTTGAAACTTGAAGGAAAGATAGTACTAATTAAAATTAAGGAAGAAGAGATCAAAAAAGATAATATAACCTGTGAGAAAAGGTTTCAGATTTATGCAGAGTCACTCTATGTCTTTATGTCACCTTGCCAACTTCATGTCCTTAGCCAATTGGTCAATGTTATAATAATTTATTTACAACCTAAAAGTGAACAGCCCATAAAAATGAATGAATTACAAGAACACAAAGATGAAACTTCAAATGAACCTTTCAATAACGGATCTACAATAGGAAGTCTTCAAAATTCAACCCAGGATAGTATTGAAAATAAGTTTACCTTAGAAATTTCAGATATCACTCTAGTACTTCTTCAAGATGAAGATGAAGAAAGTATGGCTTATAGTTATTTTGAAACAAAGGAATGTAACCTCAATCACATGTATGTGAACATCTCAGATTTAATCCTCGGATTTTCTCAAAATAGAACTAGCTCATCCATTACTTCAAATTTCAGGGCATGTGCACACTCAATTTCAATACAAGAAAATCTTTTTATACCAGAAAAAATTACCACTCATCTCCTAGCATTTATGGTTGAAAATGATGAAAAACAGAGATTGGGACAATGTTGCGAGTTTGTATTTGAGCAAAATAAACCTGTAGATAATGCAGAAACATCCTCTTTAGAGGCTATATTGAAGCCATTTTATACAGAGATTGATATTTCAATGATGGATAGAATATATTATGTCTATAATCCCAAACACGACCACAATTTTCCAACAACTTCCAACATACACAAGACTCAGCCTGATTCTAAAATGAAGATTACTTTAAGCATTTGTACAAAATTAGCAGAAGCATACATTATCATTCCAAACCCAGAGAAGAGATCCAGCCATATTCGAAGTGTTTACCCAGAGAAACTTAAAATTCAGTTCATGAACCTCAGTTTGCAGACTGAACTTGGAGACTACACTACAGTTCTGGATATCAGGGCAAGGAAGATTCTAGGGTTTCTGGTTGATCCTAAAGAATGCATTGAGATATTGGCTATAGAAACCCCTAATGGTTTTACAAAAGGCTTAGAGTGGCCTCAGTTGCGGCTCATCTCAAACCTCCAGGATACTGCTCTTGATTTGCACAATGAAGGTCTAAACAAAAGCCCCCTTTTTTCAACTCATTCACAGATGGGTCTTGTTTCTAAGAATTCTGAAACCTTTCTGAAAGTCCCCAACAAACGGGAGGATATCAGAAACTTTGTTTACCAGACCCTTGCTAACTCTCTGGTCACAGTGGAGGTAACAGCTCCCAAGATTATTCTACAGCTCCTGCAGAAGAACAAATTTGAATTACTTTTCAAAAGGCTTTGCATTGACTTGACTTCCTGGGAACCCTTAAGGACTAATCGCCAGAAGGAGGGTGAGTTTGATGATTCCATTGAGTTCAATAACCAGAAAAATGACTTAGGACAGCCCAATGAAAACTCCACCAAGCACAAATTTTCACTCTTGGTCACCACTAGCTCTGGCACCTTCACAATCTGCGAGGAGGCCAATGTTGTCATTAAGGTAGCAGAATCCCAGCTGTTTGTGACATCTGGCTATGAGGGAGAAATGGGTAGGGACATGGTTGCTGTCCAGGCCAACAATGTGGCCCTATACCATAACTTGAGCCCAGTCCTTCAACCAAAATCTATGAAAGACAATGAAAACCTAACCATTGTAACCTCATGCAAAATTAACCCTTGTGGTCTTTCTCAAACCATTGAGGTAGGAATTGGAATAACTGGTATGTTGGCCAACTACAAAAATGTTGACTATTCCCTAAAATGGGTGCCACTTCTGATAGAATTTTTCCAAATAAATTATCAACCAGTTGATGTAATGGTGATTCAAGAACCAAATTGTGATGTTAATATCTCTATCAATTCCTCAGTCATAAGCTACTCCCCTGACAATGTGGAGTACCGTGCCAACCTGCATATGGAAGCCATTCAAATTTACAATACTTTTTCACTTAACCAGATATTCTTTAAAAATGTTACCCTTTATCTCACTAACCAAACTGGGAAGGAGAACCTTGTTTTTGAGGATTATGTAAAAATCTTTACATCAGAGCTTTTAGAGGTTTTGTTAACCTCTGAAATCAACAACCCAGAAAAGTTGGATGAGTCATGTAAAGATATTCACATCTCTAACAACATTATCCACACATGGGCTTGCCAGGACTCTTTAAAGGCCTTTGTCAGTTTAATTAGTATGTTAATAAATGAATTTTCTTCCAAAAAAGAAATGGAGTCCACAGAAATAATTGATGAACTTCCTAGTCCCGACATAGAAGAAGAGGAGATACCCGAGATTGAAGAAGCTGATGATTATTGTGAAATAGATGTGCATTTTGGAAAAAATGTTTCGCTGCTGAAAAGGAGGGAATGTCCTGACAAGTTCCCCCACCCTATAGTAAGGATCATCACAGAAATATCCCTCACACTTCATCTTTATGGAGGGAGTGATTTCTCCTCGGAACCAGCCAGGAACCCAAGCAAATCATCCTCCAGCGCCAGCAAATCCTCCAATAGAAATGAAGAAGTCCTAATGGAAGTGAATGTGAATAAGCTCCGAGTCAATTACTCCATCTTCCCCCCTGAGAGCAACTACAACTCCCGGTTAGTGGTTGTGATGAAACAATTCAACATTGAAGACAAGCTGGCAGCCTCCAAGCTCCACAAGTTCCTCTGTCCCTATGTCAGTGAGAAGCATCCCTTGAGGTCCCATTCCAACCAGATGGAGCTACGGGTGGCCTTCTACAAGCCAGAGAATGAGTGCGACATCTACCTGACTGTATCCCCACTGAGGCTGAACATAGATCAGACCTCCCTCTACTTCCTGGTAGAGTACTTGAAAGCTGTCTTTAAAGATGATTCTTCTTCCTTTTCAGAAACCATTGAGACAGAGAAGAAGCCCATCTGCATTAGAACATTTTCATTTCCTGAGGATGTACATTTGAACATTCACTACAGTGGAAGTAGTCGGAAAAATTTCAACACTTTTAAATCAATTCCATTGAACTTTTTATCCTTCAAAGATTTAGAACTGAGGCTGCTATCTTTTGAAAGCCATGAGACAATGGAGCTAGATCAGCTGGGAAAGACATTGCTCAATCTATGGCTGAAGGATATTTCCCAGAATCAGATACCTAAAGTTATATCCAGCATAGGGAAAGTGCCTTACTTTGTTGATGCCCTAAATGGGGTCTGGAGCCTAGTCTACCAGCCCTACCATCTCTACAAGAAGGAAAGAAGGCTGATGTGTGGTATACAGAAAGGTACAACTTCATTCAAGACAAACACAGTGGGGACCTTCCTAGATATAACGAAGGAGTTTTTTGAGCACACCCAGAATGCAGTTAGCTATGTTGAAGGTTATGTGGCCCCTCAATATTCCTCCAAACAGGGAAAACCAAATGATATTAAAGAAAGTCTGAAAATGACCAAGGATAGCATCAGCAACATGGGCAACAAATTAAAGAACCTTATTATGAAGGATCATAGAAAGAACAGCTTTACAGGTTCCATCGTGGAAATTTCAAAAAGTGCTTCAGCTGTCATTTTGAATGGGGCCATCAAGACCCCAGTTGATATGATGTTAGTATATACAGCAACACTCAAAAACAAAGTGGTCCCTAATGCTCATGATGAAGATATTTTAAAATGGAAACAGAAACAGTGAGTTACATGTGTGATGTTTGGGGCTTCATTTTTTGTATATATTTCTTGGATTATTTTTTATCATATATAAATAAATTTTATACAGTTCTTGGATTTTTTTTTTTATTAAATAAATTTCATATATTTAGATAATATATTGAATGCTCATGATAAGAGTATTTTAAAATGTAAATAGAAACAGTGAGTTACATGTGTGATGTTTGGGGATTTTTATTATTATTATTTTTAAAATATATTTCTTGGATTCCTCCTTCTTCAATGGCTTCCTTTGCTGATGAAGGGCCACATGGTCTCTCCATACTTCCTCCGCCATCCTCTCCTCGTAGGTGTGTCACCCAGTCCATTGTTTTAGATCGTCTGTGTATCCCTGTCGTCTCCTTCCCCTCGATCTCTTCCCCTGGAGCTTTCCTTCCAACACTTGTCAGCAATGTCAATTTATTGGATTATTTTTGATTAAATAATTTTTATTTATTTAGAATTTTCCTATATACTGTTTCCTTCAACTATTATTTTGAGACAAGTTGATGCTTTTTTATAGGTCAAGGCAGGTAACCAATTTTTATATACCTGATCTCTTATAGGAATTGTATTTCGGACAATCTTAGTCTTAAATATGTTTAACCTCAAATCTGATTGAAATTACTACAGTAGAACCTCCCTTTAGCGGACACCTCTCCATAAAGGACAGTTTTCATTTGCAAAATTACCATTTTTAAAATTTTAGCAACTCTCCGGTAAGAGGACACCTCTCCCTAAAGGACACTTTGGCTCTGCAATTAGGTGACCTTTACAGGGAGGTTCTACTGTAATACAGTAACTGTATACATAGTTTTGTAAATATAATCTTGTAAATGTTAAATTTAGTTTAGAAGCCTAGCATGAAAATATAACTATGCAAATATTAATAATAAAAGTATGCAAAATAGATTAGAATTGTTTTCAAGTTTTATTTAAATAAAAGTTGTGTGCTTTTGAAGTGTTTCTTTTAGAATCACAGTCAAAAATGAAAACAATCAAGTTTTCAAATTTCATAACCCTTTTCTCTGCTGACTAATCAATGAAGATTTTCCCATCAAATTGATAAATAGAATAATAGAAGACATGAACCAAAAATATGAGAATAATACTTTAATTCAAAATCTAAAGTGCAAAAACAAAGAAGCCAAATTTATCACATTGCCATTCATAAACCAAAAGTTTGCAAGAGAGAGAAATTTTACTAATATATTCAAAAAGTATGAAAAAATAAACATTGCATGGAAACCATGTAACCCTATCTCTCAATATATCAACAACCATAAGAACACTCACATACCAAATAGAGCAGGTTTAATTTATGAAGTGAAATGTGAAAAATGTGACCAATGTTATGTAGGACAAACATCCAGAACTTTAAAAGAAAGAATGAAAAACCATGAATATGCTCTGAAATGGGATAAAATTGAGAATTCTGCACTTGTAGAACATAGAAAAATCACAGGACATAATAATTTTAACCTAAAAGAAACAAAGATACTAGATTATGAGAAAAATTATTTTAAGAGACAATTTAAAGAAGCATTTTTCATTCAAAAGAAATGTGCTACAATTAACAGAATGGAAGAAAGAGGAAATATAAATGATATTTATAGATATGCTTTTAATTATATTTGAAAAAAAAAAAAACTTTTAATTCTAAGAATAATAATCATCAGGTGTTTATCCCATCTGTTTATCAGATAAATATCTTCTTATCTGTTATCTTGTTTACACACTTGATACCAGGAACTATTTAAAAGCATGTTGTGGTAAAATTCTCTCATTCAGTACTTTTGTCTGAAGATGGTAACAACGCTGTTACCGAAACGTCACACACTATTTTTTTATTTGGATTTGGTCTTATTGCCTTGTGTTTATAATCTATAATCCAAATAGTGCCTTATCTAATAAGATCTAATAAATAAATAGTCTGTAGTGTTTCCGTAACAGCATTGTTACCATCATCAGACAAAAGTAGCAGAAGCAGAATTCATTGGAGTATTTAGATGAGTTTCCTGTTGATGGGATATCTGATGTAGGTAGGGATGTTAACATTTAGCTGGACATAGTGGGACATGCCTTGGGTACCAGGAGTTCAGAACTCCAGACATACTTCACCTGTCCCATCCATGGTCCCGCCACTTGAGGCAGTTAATAGGACTTGGGGGGAAGATAAAAGTACTGAATCTATTACTAACCATCTGTATAGGGCAGAGTTTTGACTTTTTTGTGAATACTCAGTCTTATTTATTCGATAAAACTGTTAAAAATAATGTTGCCTCTCTCTAGGTCAAGTCAATGATACCAACACTGGCTAACAACACACCCTGTCACATCAAGTAGAATCTTTGATGACAGAATTTGATAAGGCACAATTTGGATTGTAGATTAGAAACACAAGGTAATAAGACCAAATCCTAATAAATAAAAAGTGTATGGCATTTCTATAACTGCATTATTACCATCATCAGACAAAAGTACTGAATTATAAAAATATACAGGGTGTACCAGGTAAATTGGGACCAACTTTGACAGTCCATAAAACAAAAACTACTTGAGATTAAAAACTTGTTTTTTTTTTCATTACGTAGCCATATTCATGTAAAATGCAACAGTACATGTGTGCGCAGTGTAGTGATGAAGAGTAACCGAGAATTTGAAAATCGAGCTGCCATCATCGTTGCTCTGCGCGCCGGAAGGAGCCCCAAAGAGATAGTGGATTTTCTTAAGTTGCCCAAAACCACTATTTATCGTGTCAAGAAGCAGTTTGATGAGGCCGACAGTAACAAAGAGGGGATAGCTACAAGGAAAAAGCACTCGCGTCGATCGGACAAGGTAAGAGGCGAAGAATTTGTCAAAAATGTCAAGGAGAAGATTGATGGAAACCCTGGGAAGAGCATGAGGGCCATAGCCAAGGAAATGGACGTTGGCTCTATGACAATTGTCAGAACTATCCATGAGGACCTTGGTCTCAAGTCTTATGCCCTTCGGAAAGGTCAGTTGCTGACTGAGAATATGAAGAATAATAGAAAAGGAAAGGCTGCTGCCCTCCTCAACAACCTGAAACACGACTCTTTTGGCATGCTAAGGTTCTTCTCTGACGAAAAGAACTTTGACGTGGACCAAAAGTTAAATCCCAGGAATGATCGCTGGATCTGTAAAGACCCCTCAGAATTACCTGTCGTGATGCACACGAAATTTCCTGCCTCCGTAATGGTCCTTGGCGTTATCAGCAGTGACGGTGATGTCATGCCTCCCCATTTCTTTGAGAAGGGCCTTAGGATGAACGCTGACACCTACATCAATGTTCTGGAGACCGTTGTGAAGCCTTGGATGGACATGGTGGCCGCAGGAAGGAAGTATGTCCTCCAACAGGACTCAGCTCCAGCCCATAAGGCAAAAAAGACACAATCGTGGCTGACACTTAACGTCCCTAGTCACTGGGGTCCTGATATTTGGCCCCCTAATTCTCCAGATTGCAATCCCCTCGACTACTATGTATGGGGCGTTGTTGAGAGAGATGTCAACAAAGCTCCTCATACCACCATCCAGTCTGTCAAGAAAGCAGTTCACACGGTGATGACCCAAATGGACAAGGTCATCGTCGCCAAGGCCTGTGCTTCATTCCGCACTCGCCTCGAGACTGTTGTAGCTAATAATGGAAACTACATTGAATAAATAAAAACTATATCCTTTTATCTACTACTGTGTCAAATTTCATTTGGATATTTTAATTTTTACTTGCAAAAAAATTCAGTTAAAATACCATTGTTGAAATTCTCAATTTACCTGGTACACCCTGTATATATCACACCATCTTTTAAATAGTTAACTGTTATCAAGTATGTAAGCAAGATAGCAGATTATAAACACAAGGTAATAAGACCAAATCCAAATAAATAGTGTGTGAAGTTTCGGTAACAAAATTGTTACCATCTTCAGACAAAAGTGCTGAATGAGAAATTTTACCACAGCATGTTTTAAATTTTTGCTGTTATCAAGTGTGTAAACAAGATAGCAGATAAGAAGATAGTTTTCTAAGAACCCTAAAATATTATTCTTAGAATTAGAAGTGGAAAAAAACCCTTTTTTTTAGATAAAATCTAAAAGAATATCTGTAAATATCATTGATATTTCCTCTTTCTTTTATTCTGTTAATTGTAGCAAATTTCTTTTGAAGTAAAAAGGTTACTTTGAATTGTCTCTTGAAGTAATTTTTCTTATAATCTAGTATCTTCGTTTCTTTTAGAGTGAAATTATTATGCCCTGTGATTTTTCTGTTCTACAAGTGCAGAATTCTCAATTTTATTCTATTTCAGAGCATATTCATGGTTTTTCATTCTTTTTTTTTAAAGTTCTGGATGTTTGTTCTACATAGCATTGGTCACATTTTTCGCATTTCACTTCATAAATTAAACCTGCTCTATTTGGTATGTGAGTGTTCTTATGGTTGTTGATATATTGAGAGATAGGGTTACATGGTTTCCATGAAGTTTCCAATTCTTTTAAAAGTATAAAGTCATTCCTAATGCATTCCTTATTACAATAAATGGAATTTTCCTAAAAATCTGATTCAAAATTGAAAAGGCTATCATTTAATCTTTATAAACGGAGAGATTAGATTTCATTGGAAAAAATAACACTGGTCAACAACATTTTTGCTCAAGAGAACCTGATGGTGTTTCTAGTGTAACTTTTCATGTTGAACTCAAAAATCTAATCAGAAATTTTCCATCATCCATGATTTTTGCGTGACAGCCTTTTTTGGTATTGGGATAAATACAGCAAAAAATGCAAAAAGAAGATTATGTAAGCATTTTTTCATAAACCTTATTACATTACACTGGTTTATCAAAAATTATTTTTCTTTGCCCCAAAAGAAACAGCATCATATCTAAATTTAACTCTTTGTGCTGATTCCAAATATACCATTAGTTTTTATCTATCACGCAAGATTTTAAAGATACACCTACTTGAAATTTGGAACTGTTTTTAATATATAGGCCTATATGAACGAAATATATTTATTTTATTGAAAAGTAGTGACAGTGGATTTTCTTCTATAGTTGGCTTGTGATACATCCCTCTTGAGTGTCCAGCAGTAGTCAGCAAGCATACTGGGACTCCATTTGCCTTGGTACCGCTTCTCCATGCTTGATATATATTGATGAACCTCTCACAATGCTCATCGCTAACTGCACCAAGATTGTCTGGAAAGAAATCCAGATGTGAATGCAGGAAATGGATCTTGAGAGACATGTTACATCCCAGTGCCTTGTAGGAAAGCAACAGATCATTAACTATGTCTCGGTAATTTTAAACCTTGACACTTCCTAAGAAGTTCTTGCAAACGTTTCTAAAGGAATTCCATGCTGCTGCTTCAACTTCATTCAAACCATTTTGGAAATTTCCATCCTGCAGCAATTCTCGAATCTGAGGTCCAATGAAAATGCCTCCTTAAATTTTTGCATCACCTATGCTAGAACATTTTTGTTTTAGGTAGGAAAATCCACTGGCATTTCGATCCATTACCTTGACAAAGTTCTTCATTAATCCCAGTTTAATATGTAATGGTGGTGAGTAAATATTTTATTAATCGATCAGGGGAGGATTTACAATATTTTTATGTCCTGGAGTGAAGATTTCACGGTTTGGCCAGCTTTTTTTAATTTAATGCCTTTCTCTATCTCTGCTATCCCACTCACACAGAAAACAACAAATTTTGTATATCCAAGCTGTAATCCACACGAGAGCAATGACTTTCAAATCGCTGCATATTTTCCAACCGCATCTTTCATATTCTATCTTTTTCAAAAGCAGTTTTATGTTTTCGTAAGTCTGATGTTGGATGCATGTGCTATTGGCACTGATGGGAACTTATTTCCGTTGTGAAGGAGAACAGCTTTCAAACTAATTTTTGAAGAATCAACGAATAAACGCCACTCTTCTGTATCATGGTCATGACCAAGCGCTTCCATTAGACTAACAACATCATTGAAATATACTAAATCATTCTCTTGTGAAAAGAAGTCTTGAAATTCATCTTGACGCTTGCGAAAAAAGCATACTTTTGTGCCTTTATGCAGCAGATTCCAGCCTTTTAACCTAGAGCCTAAAAGTTCACTCTGTTTTTTGGATAAATCTAAATCACGTACGAGGTCGTTCAAATCTACTTGGGTTAACAAATGAGGTTCAGATTAAGCACCTGCTTCAAAATTTGTGTCATCCGACTGTTGCTCTCGTCTATCTGAATCATTGTCACTAAATATTACATTTTAAGGAGGCTATGGCACAGGTAAAATATCACTATGAGGAACCGGTCTCATAGCAGAAGGCAAATCTGGATATTCAACTGTATGTCTTGATTTGGATGTAATACCTGTAGTCTTTGTCAAACAAAAATAACAGTCTGAAGAATGGTCTTTAGGTTCCCTCCATATCATTGGAACCACAAAAGGCATATGACGTTCACCTTTAATCCACCCTGTAAGACGTCGAGCACAAATTTCACAACAATGATGAGGAGCCCAAGTCTTATCTTGGTCACCGACTTTACAGCCAAAACAAAGTTCATAGCACTTTTTGATGAACGGTGTAAAGTTTCGCCTTTGAACTTTTAAAGTCAATTCCCCACAAATGTAACAGAAAATATCAGGAATATTAATGCAACGCCTCGGCATATTGACACAATCTAGTGCACACAATTTATAAAAGCAAATTGATAGAGAAGAATAAACTGCTCACTTCAAATTTACCTGTCACTTCTGAAACAAATCTATTAAACAAATCGTTAGGTTCAATTTAAATATATATATTAAAACTGTTATTCAGCAATTCTGCGACCGCTAGGAGTTACCTAATGATGAGTCTTGCCTTAAAATGCTAAGGCCTTTAGCATGTAGAAGGAGCAACACACAATTGATGATGTTATTCAGCAAATAGCATTCCAGAGCTTGGGGTTATTTTTAGTTGAAAGCAAAACAGATTGCATTATAAAATAAACATATTTAATTAAAAATTCAATAATTTGTTATTTAAATTAATATTTATGATTCTTAGAGAGCAAAATTTAATTAATAACAAATAAAATAAAGCTTTTGGCTCCACATATCAACTGTTCCTGTCAAAAATAAAGCGCTAGCTAATGTAATGATGTTTACTTTGAAAATACTTACGTAACATTTTCTGCATTATTACTGTATATACCAATTTATAGAAAAAATGGTTATCCTGCAAGAACTATGGGTGATGGAAAACTTCTGATTTCATTTTTGAATTGAGCATGAAAAGTTACATTAGAATCAACATCAGGTTTTCTCCGGCAAAAAAAAAGTTTTTTTGTTATTTTCAAAATAAAAAACAAATTTTCTACTCTCCTTACTGCAATGATAAATTAATGGGTGGGCCTGGCTCATCAGTGGTGAACCCTCCCAGATTAAACTGGCAAAACCGCTGGAATGGTTTTTTTGTAGACCTGTGTAATGGGATACTATTTTACATAATTTTATGAAGTTCTATAGATATAAAATAATTATTTTTTATATTAACTATTATACAAATTGAGACAAAATATTTTAAAAATATATATCTATAATAAGAGGACAAACAAATAAATAAATATAGGCCACTAGGAGGTCCGTGCCCGAAAGCTAGAGAACAATAAAAATGTTTTGAAAAGACACTTTTCCCTGGAGGAATGATTAATTTTACTCAAAGTAGGTATATATGGGATGAGTCGCTCATGAGAGACTCTACTGTACTTCTTCTTTTTTTCAAAAAATTCTCAATAAAATTGCATTGCAAAATATTAAACAACAAATCTAAATAAATTAATAGTGTGTGGCGTTTTGGTAACAGTGTTGTTACCATTATCAGAAAAAAAGACTATATACAAAAAAATTAAATTAATACTTTGAGGATGGACAGATTTCAGAGTTGCATGGTCCACTGGACCGTATGAAAAAATCGAGTTATTTAAAAAATATATTTTAATAAATAAAAAAATCATTTTAAAAATGGCAATTTTCATTTTAATATAATCTATAGACTTTGAAATAATAAATATAAATTTAAAAATCATATAAAAATAGTGTGATTTTTTAAAATGTTGCTTAAATTTTATTGAGATTGTACCAAATACAAATTCACTCCACATACTATATAGACAGTAAGTAGAGAGTAAAAGGTATCAGATAAGCTATTTACACATTTCTATAATATATTTTTGAAGATGAAAAGATAAAAGTTACTTCCAATAGCTTATCTAAGTAAGATAAACTATGAAGCAGTCTTCACACAAAGAGACACTTGACATCAATTATATATTATCTAACAAACTTTCATGTTTTATTGATAAGGTACATTTTGGATTATTAATATATAGTTATCAGCGTCATAATCAATTCTGTCACCGTTTGCTTTGTGAATGGAATAAATACTCAAATATGGCCATTTCTCATAACCATCGGTGGTTCAGTGGTAGAATGCTCGCCTGCCACGCGGGCCGCCCGGGTTCGATTCCCGGCCAATGCATTTTTTTTTTTACAATTTTTAAAACTCATTTATATATTATACAAGAATGACATCCACGGCACCAATTTATAATTGTAACAAATAGTATTTGAATAAAAGCATTTAATCGGGTAAAACTCGGGCGTTGCCCTGGTCATTCGGCTAGTAGATTATAAACACAAGGTAGTAAGACCAAATCCATATAAATAAATAGTGTATGACATTTCGGTAACAGTGTTGTTACCATCTTCAGACAAAAGATTTGAATAATTATCAATTTTTCAAGCATTCAATACTTTTGTCTGAAGATGGTAACAATGCTGTTACCAAAACCTCACACACTATTTATTTTTAAATAAAAAGGCATATATTGGATCAAAATATCTATATTTTCCTTCTATTATGCTCTATTTTCAAAACACTATTTATATATTTAGATTTGGTCTTATTACCTTGTATTCATATTTTAAGTAATATTGAGTGGTAAATGTACTAGGTACAGATTTCATATAGAACAGGCGATAGGAAAGTGATAAAAAAGTGCATGAACAAAGTAAAATGAACAAACAAGGAAGAAAGTTAGACAGGCAATAGAGGCTGCTGTGGTCTCACATGACATTTTACAGGTACATTAGGTCAGCTGACATCCCCCACTGATAGATAACAAAGAAGGGACAAGATCCTTGTAGACGTGAATTCGTGTTGTCCGCCGGCGATTTTATATTTAATTTTGAAAACCGAGGATACGAATTTGTGTCCTTTGGGCTTGATGCAAAAATTGGCAAGGACACGAATTCGCGTCCCTTTGGTCGAAAGTGTTAACAGTGTGTGACGTTTCAGTAATAACGTTGTTACCAAAATGTCACACATTATTAATTTAATTTGGTCTTAATATCTTATAGTTCTAATATATGCAGTTAAATCTGTCTATAGCGCCCCCTCTTGGGACTCACCAAAATAGGGTGTAATAGAAAGGGGGTGCTATAGACAGGTCACTTTTAATGTAAATCACATCGTACTACATATTTGAAATCGGGCGTTATAGAGAGGAAGGCGCTATTTAGAGGGGGCGCTATAGACAGGTTTAACTGTAATTTAAATTGTGCCTTATCATTGAACAAAAAAGTAGTTTTAGTAGTCACTGGCCATTCATGGAAATGATCCTTAATGGAAACTCGTTATAGTAGGCTTTAAATGGAAAGTCTAATTAAAAATCCATATATTGACATAAAAAAATATTTATCAATATTTCAGTTGGCTGAATGCCAACCCTTTTCAAGGTAGAAAATACAGTAAAACCCCTCTATAATTAACCCCAATGGGCCAGGGCTTTTGGTTCACTATAGCCACGGTTTGGCCATTTTTTTTTACTTTTTCAAATTTTTTAAATAAAAAAACAGCCATACACATAGGAAAAGGCAGTCACTTAATAATGGTCACTTTAATTCCCTAAATTGACCTATTTCCTTACATTAATGCTGAATATCAAAATAAGTCATTTGATAATAGGTTCTTCTTATCATTAGCATACGTTTACCTCTATGTATAATTTAAAAATTAAGACAAATTCCCTAGGAAAAGCTTTATTAATTAAATATTTAAAAGGTATAAGAGTATATTTTAGAACATCTTTATCAAATAATATAATACTAAATATATTTACTTGAAAAAAATATCTCTAATACCTTGTTGTTTGAAAGTGAAATTTGAAAATCATAATTGTCTTAAAATATCGTTATTTCCATCAAAGGAATAAAATTCTGTGTATTCTGAATCAATTGAAGATGAGTCAACAGTATTTGATTCAGAAAAATTGAACGCGAAACATGTTGATACGCTAGCACAATTGGTAACTCAAGGATGTTTCACTGTTGGAAAAGAGGAACCACTGGACTGATTGTAATAAAGGGAGAGGGAGACGGCAGAAAGTTAGGTTGTAGAATATTTAATGTGATGTCAACAAAGGGTAGAGTTGTTCCAGGGTGGAGCTACACTTCAGGATTCCTGTACTCACAATAAGCACCTGCACACATCACAAGATTTAGAACAGGCCATCTCAAGCCATTGAAGATAGAAAATAACAACAAAATCTACCCCCACTTGCCCAAAATGTAGCTTGGCACCTGTAGCTCCAGAACATATTTTGGCTTGCATTAGATGCACTAAACAGGACATTTGGGAGAGGCCGCTGCTTATTATCAAACAACTCAAGGAGCATGGACTCATGGAATTTGTGTAATCTTTGTCCATAGGCGCAGTGTTTCGATACATATTTTGCATACCTTATGTAGAACCCATGTCTTGTCCTGGTCTCCTAATTTTATACCAAAATATGTGAAATACGCCCGCTTTACAAAGTCTGTTATTGCATTTCTTTGCGCTTTTACAGTATATTCGCCACATATATAACAGAAAATATTTGGGTTGTTTTTGCAGGATCTTCTTTTGGAAACCATGTCTGGAAGTGAGTTTATTAATGTATTAAAATTTTATTTTCATAAAGTTGATGGCATAGCTTTTAAATGATGCTTGAAATAATAATTTTTATTTAATTTATGACAATTTCAAATTAGAAGTGATGGTATCTTCTTTCTTATCTCCACTCTCAATCATTAGGGTAAAAGTGATGGAATAATGTTTGGAAGTGATTTAATTATTTTAATTGTTAAAATTTTATTTTTATATGAAGTTAACGGCGTTTGTTTTAGAAGAACTTTGAGATGTGATGATTGTAAAAATTATGAAGTAATCATGATGACTTAGCAGTTTTCTTTATGAAAATATTATTTGGTGAAATACACTTTATGGCCATTATCTATAGATTTTGATGACATACAGAAAAACTAAGAGCAGATTCGGAATCAGCGCCATTGGATTACCCAAAAAGAATTTTAAATGCTCAAACATCAAAAACTTTTAAAAATTTTTTAGACCTGTGTAATCATGGTGGGTAGTTTGAAATTGCCTTTAGTAGAAGTGTACCATATATCTGTACATTTAGAAAGCAGTTAGACTTTTGTACTTAGAAGTGTACCAGAACCATCTTTGATTACTTGCACTCATTGGTGGAGTTGGATTTTTTCAAGAATCGGAGGCCATTGTAGCACAATTTTTTCCTTCAGAAAAAGTGCCCAATGCTGGATTCGATCCTGGGTCGTTGCTTGTTGGAAATGGACGGTTTCTACCACTCCACCAACCCAGACACATTATTGTTGTTGTTGTGTCCAATGAAGAGCCTCAGATGTCTCCATCTTTATCACAGCAGTCTCAATGTTCTCTATCTTGGGTGTGTAAAACTGCTATTCTGGATCTATGGCAATTCTCTGCAAGGCTGCGGCCATTACTGGCATGAAAATATGTGGGTAGGTGTTAGTTCCACACTAGGACAGTTGTTTTATATCCTGTAGGTTAAAAACACAGCTGATATTATGTAAATTTTATAATGTACATATAACTTGTCATAGCATAGTTAAGTTTCATTTTGTATCAATTTTCCTGTAGAAGGGCGTTATCCCGAAAGTTCGAAAAACGTTTAATAAAAGATACTCATCCTTGGACATTTACTTTATTATCTAAACTAGACGAATGGCCCAGGCAACGCCCGGGTTTTACCCGAGTGCGTATATATTTTAAAAATGTTTTAATTAAAATACCATTCGTTACAATTATAAATTGGCGCCGTGGATGTCTCTCTTGTGAAACGTCCCGCCCCAAACTGTGTGTGTCTTGAAAATATAAAAATAAAAATGTGAATTTTCATAAAGATTTCATCATGTCGATTTTTTTTTTGCATTTCACCTACTAAATCGAAAGAGATAATTACATTTGCAACATGAACTTAGGTATATTGACTAAATAGAAAACTGCATAGTAATAAAGATCATTTTTTAAAGGCACCATATCGTTTTTTTTTTTCAATAAAATCGAAACAAAAAAAAATTCACAAAAAATGACCCTATAACTTTCCGCAAGGTTCACAATAAAATATAAATGAGATACTAAAAATTAAATTTCTATTTAATGAATTATATATTTTATTCTTATAGAGATTATCGATTAAAGGTACTTATATATATTTAAAGGTTCTCATAAAGGTTACCGATTTAAAAGTTTATTTTATTTATTTAAAGAAACATATTTTCATTTAAGTATTGTTATTTATTTTAAAAGATTAAGTAATTGTGCAAAACGATAATTGCCTTAAAAAGAAATTGCCTTAAAAAAAAAAAGAAACATTCGCGGTGATTTTGTCTTGCATTCGTTTATACAATTATTATATATATTGGCATCATATATTAACTTTATGAACGGAAAAATATGTCCAGGGTAGCCTAGTGGTCATGGCATCTGCCCGGTAAGCGGAAGGTTGTGGGTTCGATTCCCATCCCTTGACACTTTTTTTATTTTATCCATTCTGACCAAAATCTATCCGTGAACTTCACACAGACAGAATAAGCACACACACACACACACACACACAATTATATAATTATCTAAATAATATCCTGTAGATTCTTGTGCCATCTGGATGTATTGTCATTTCTTTGTAGTGTTTTGTTCTGAGTCTTGTTATTGTAATTCTTCTCTCAGAGTTTATTTCCCATATTTGATTTTTCCTATGATATTAATTATAGGACAATAGTGAGAGACACCATCTACATATAAGAAACCATTTAAGCACAGAAGTTACTTTTACCCATACAACAAACTTTTACTATCCTTACTGTGATGAATACCATTTCAGCAGTGATGAACCCTCCCACAGGTTTTGTCAGTTTAATGACCACTCTAATATTGCCGACATGTTTTTTTTTATAGTCCATAAGTTTGCTTAAATACCATTTCTGAGATTCCACCCTTCAGTGTAGCATATATGGTCCGAATCGTCCAATACAGTATTAGAGCTCTAAAAAAAGCAGTCTGGTAGATTAAATTGGCCAAACTGCTGGGAAGGTTCACCACTGATGAGCCAATCTCTCCCAATATATTTTTTTCATTGCAGTAAGGATAGTAGAAGTTTACTTTATGTTTAAAAGAAACTTTGTTCCTAAAAAATGCTCATTTCTTTTTATGGGATTAGTTAAAAAGTTTTCATTTTGAGAATAAAACCCTCTTAAAATAGTCAACACAGGATGGCTTGGCTGTGTTTCTAAACACACTGTGAGAATAACTGAAAACCCTTCAATGATTGGTTAACTAGTTGAGACCTAACATCTACAAATTGCTGATTTGTCATCATTTTTATGATCCATCAGTAACTTGGTTATAACACCATATTTCTGAAGACCCAAGTCGTGTTGTTTTAACCGTGGTTATCGCGGCATAAACTCTAGGTTAATTAAACATTATATTATGATGCACTAGTGCGCCATCTGTTATCAAAAATTCGAAACTATTATGGACGCGTAAGATTCTTTTTTAAAATAAACAATTTGTACTGCCCTTACTGCAATGGAAAAATTAATGGGAGGGCCTGGCTCATCAGTGGTGAACCCTCCCAGCGGTTTCGCCAGTTTAATCTACCATACCACTGTAATATTGCATTTTTCGATCTTCCTTTTATAGTGATACTGATGCTAGACTCTTGGAATTGGTATTTTAGATGAACTATGGACATAAGCTTTGAGGACAGTAGAAATACATACAATTATAAATATATAATATGCTTCGAGCAATCGCTCAACCGCAAATTTCAATTTGTGTCTTTTATTAGAACAATTAGATTATGATGCACTAGCACTAGCTTTAAAAAGGTTTCTGGAGATGAGTTTGTTTTTATTTCATAAACCATCTCAAGCTTTCAAGTATCTCTGCCTTTCCACAGGAGAACTTATATAATGAATATAATGTCGCCTGGTGCTAAACTATTATAAATCTATATCTTCTATATATATATAAATGAATGTTTGTATGTTTGTTTGTATGTCCGGTATACAAATTCGCAGTAGTTCACTAATTCAAACCAAAATTTCCATACATAGGTAAAAAAATACGGGGAAGACGATAGGCTATTTTAAAAAATATATAAATCAATTATTAAAACTATATATTTTTAGCCAGAAAATGATGATGACGATATTGCTGTATCATGTTTGATTATCAGATACAAAATTATATCGGGAAAAATTCCAAAAAAGCAGAGACCACGGGTGAAACCAGTTCATTATTTTGTACGCAGGAACAAAATTCTAACAGAAAAACATTCATTCGAGCAGAAAACAAAAGCCAGATCATCTTTCTATAAAAATATCGCTTCTCAGACACAAAGTTTGGAGTGGGACGTTTCACAAGAGTGACATCCACGGTGCCAATTTATAATTGTAACGAATAGTATTTGAATAAAAACATTTAATCGGGTAAAACCTGGGCGTTGCCCGGGTCATTCGGCTAGTATACATATATAATAGCTTAGTATCAGGTGGAGTTTTATTCTCTGTATAAGTTCTCCTGTAGAAGGGCAGAGATAGCTGAAAGCTTGAGACGGTTTTTGAAATAAAAACAAACTCATCTCCAGAAACCTTTTTTAATTGTTTAATTAATGTCCAGGAGATTTAAATGAATTCATATAAAATCTCAATTGGTGTTGTTATAGCGAGAGACGGTACCTAGAGGTGAAATTCTCTCCCACAACAAGATTGGAAGAAGGTTTACCTGGTGTGAGGGATGTTTGAGGGCCACTTGTCTCAAATGGCAGACCTCTGAGGCTGAGATTCCCCCAACTACCACTAGGATCAGAACAGGGTTGTCCTGAGGCCTGGGATTCTTGGTGAAGAGGCTGCAACACACCAGTGTTCCGTTCACAGTAAATGGGAACAACACGCCTTGAAGGTGCATACTGAGGAAGTCTATTACATTACACACACAGATTGTTATGAAAATTCAAAACTATTATAGACACGTATGATTCTTTTAAAAATTAAACAATTTCTACAGCCCTTACTGCAATGGAAAAATTAAAAATCTACCCCACTTGCCCAAAATGTAGCTTGGCACCTGCAGCTCCAGAACACATTTTGGCTTGCATTAGATGCACTAAATAGGACCTTTGGCTAGAGAGTTGGCTGCTTATCATAAAACAGCTCGAGGAGCATGAACTCATGGAATTCGTGTAATCTTTACACAAAGGGATAAGAAACAACAACAACAACATGGAAAAATTAATGGGAGGACCTGGATCATCAGTTGTGAACCCTCCCAGTGGCCAGATGGTAGATTAAACTGGCGAAACCACTGGTAGGGTTCACCACTGATAAGCCAGGCCCTCCCATTAATTTTTACATTGCAGTAAGGGCTGTAGAAATTGTTTAATTTTTAAAAGACCCATACATCTCTATAATGGTTTCGAATTTTCATAACAGTTGGTGCGCTAATGCATCATAACACAGATTGTTGTTAAACAAAAGTGACAGCAATATTATTATAGATTTTATATAATGTCATCAGGGCCACACAGCATTATTTTTAAGGTTTCTGGGTTAAGTTATAAGTCAGATGATTTTAGTGTTAGCTTTGATTCAATCTATTTCAGACTGGCATGCCTTGTCAATCAGGCTTCTCCAAGGTGGTCCAATACATTGCCATAGTTTAATAGCAAGACATTGATTTTGTCCAATTGGTCCATTCATTGAGGGTATTCATGGGGAAATCACTGCGATAGTGTTTCCTATGTATCCATAAATATTCATTTCAGGATTTTTCAGGATGCCCCAAACACCAACTTTTTTAGTCATTGAGGTACAGCTTGGTGACATGCTGATGAGAGCCAACAGTCCATAATGCCTATGTGGTTAGCTTTTCTTGATTTAATCAAGAAAGGGTATTTGGCCAATTCTGGAATAATAATAATTTTTTAAAAATCAACAATTAGTTGAAATTTATTCTGACAGTAGTGCAAGCCATCAGCAACTTTTAGTTGCATAATCAGGAGATGCCTTTTTATTAATATATATATACAGTAAAACCCCGCTAATACGAACCCTGGATATAGCGAACCTTCCCATATAACGAACCCACGGCGATTCCCAATTCCATTCCATTGAAAATACCATCGTTATAACGAACTTTGCGATTTTTAAAATAACTAACTACCCCTATAACGAACCTATTTTCGGTCCCAAAATGATAAAATCTATTAAAAATACTATGCTTATAACGAACTTAAAATTGTGATTTTAAAAATTTTTAAAACAACAAAATTTTGAGCATGTTTCAGCTCACGGATCGCGATTTCAAAACAAAAAATTAGCGGCATTGTTTGTTTTCATTTCCATTCTATTTTTGCTGTATGTTGTATAAATTTTTACACATTATACTTTTATTTAATAGAATATCTTTGCATTCGACAATTTTGAAATAGAAGAAAATACAAATGGCTTCCAAAATAATAAAAAAAAGAAACAAAGAGTGGCGTTCTAAAAAAAACAAAACAGTGGAAGCATGCCCTTTTAGAAGCGTTCTATATCAAGTTTAACCTAGGCTAAAACATAATTCCAAATAATTTTCAAGCCAGAAATGGTTTGAATAACAGGTTAAAACAAAATTTAATATACACTTCAGAAGAATATGTGGAAACTGGAATTGGAAGAAGAAGGAAAAAAAAAACAGTTCCCCCCGTGTCTCATGAGCCACAAACAAATCGACTTATAAATTCTCAAAAACTACCACTACAGTTCTATTTTTAGAATGGAATTTTTGTTAGGTATATGACTCATTCAGGGTTCGCGGATATTCCCCCAGGCCGGCCGTTTTAACACAGATTTGGTGTTTGTAAATTGTAAATTTTCCCGATCGCGCTATCATATCAACATGTTTCGCGTCCGATTTTTCTGAATTGGATACTTTTAATTCATCTTCAATTGATTCAGAATACGCGGAGCTTCATTCCTTTGATGGAAATAACAATATTTTAAGACAATTCTGATTTTCAAATTTCACTTTCAAACAACAAGGTATTAGAGGCATTTTTTCAAATAAATATACAGTAAAACCCCGCTAATACGAACCCTGGATATAACGAACCTTCCCTTATAACGAACCCACGCCGATTCCCAATTCCATTCCATTAAAAATACCATCGTTATAACGAACTTTGAGATTTTTAGAATAACGAACTACCCCTATAACGAACCTATTTTCGGTCCCAAAATAATAAAATCTATTTAAAAAACTATACTTATAACGAACTTAGAATTGTAATTTTAAAAAAATAATAATAATAACACAATTTTAAGCATGTTTCAGCTCGCGAATCGCGATTTCAAAACAATGAATTTAGCGGCATTGTTTGTTTTGATTTTTGCACTTTATTTTTGCTGTATGTTGTATAAATTTTTACACATTGTACTTTTTATTAAATAGAATATCTTTGCATCCATTAAATTTGAAATATAAAAAATGCAAATGGCTTCCAAAATGAAGAAAATAAAGACATTTTAAAAACAAAACGTTATTTCTCTCTAAAAAAAAAAAAAGGCCATTTTCAGAAAAATTCAAAGTGAAACAATACAGGCAAAATGTTAAGAACATATTAAAATAAGAGAATATAACTTTTATATTATAAAAGATAAAATATAAAGCTATTAAAAATTGTTACAAAGAGGAATCAACCTCAACTTTTGCCGCAATCGCGATCGTACGTTTTAGGGCAAAAAAAAAAAAGTTCAAATAAACGGTCCCGTGATGAAACAAAAATTATTTTTATGCCATTAACTATGGTGATTTTAAAGTCAGCAGTGTTTTGCATGACAGGTTATAAAACTAAATCTAGACCTTGAAAAAAAAAAACTTTATTTGAAAAGTGCAATGCTTGAAGAGTGCAACAAGGTATTAGAGGATTTTTCCAAGTAAACATTGTATTATATAATTTGATAAAGATGTTTTAAAATCATTTTTATATCTTTGAATATATATTTAATAAAACTTTGCCTAGGATTTGTCTTGATTTTTAAATTAGACATAGAGGTACATGTATGTTAATGATAAGAAGAACCTATCATCTAATGATTTCTATTGTTATTCAGTATTAATGTAAGGAAATAGGTCAATTAAGGGAATTAAAACAAAATGACCACTTTTAAGAAGAAGCCTCTTGCTGTGTGTATGGCTGTCCTTTAATTATACGGTCTAAAAATTTTGAAAAGTAAAAAAAAAATAGCCAAACCGTGGCTATAGTGAACCGTGGCTATAGTGAACCAAAAGCTCTGTCCTATTGGGGTTCACTATAGAGGGGTTTTACTGTATATAGTATTATATTATTTGAGAAAGATGTTCTAAAATACTCTTATACCTTTTAAATAATACATAGGTTTATATATAAATATGTATGCTAATGATAAGAAGAACCTATTAACAAATGACTTCTTTTGATATTCAGCATTAATGTAAGGAAATAGGTCAATTTAGGGAATTAAAACAAAGTGACCATTATTAAGTGGCTGCCTTTTCCTGTGTGTATGGCTGTTTTTTAATTATACGGTCTAAAAATTTAGAAAAGTTAAAAAAATGGCCAAACCGTGGCTATAGTGAACCAAAAGCTCTGTCCCATTGGGGTTCACTATAGAGGGGTTTTACTGTATATTGTATCAAAATAATTCAAAGTATAGTCTAT
Source organism: Cordylochernes scorpioides (assembly GCA_030710605.1). Lineage (NCBI taxonomy): Eukaryota > Metazoa > Arthropoda > Arachnida > Pseudoscorpiones > Chernetidae > Cordylochernes > Cordylochernes scorpioides. The sequence goes on from CP092872.1 coordinate 66,247,518, forward strand.
AATGGCAGTTAGCTTTTAAATTTCTTCTGAACCACGTCTAGTTTTCCTGTGACTAGCTGTGTTGGAGCTGTGTGAAATGAAGAGACAAGATGGACCACACATTTGTCCTTCCAACAGAGTGCGAATACGTTTTTCTTTCTGAAGGCAAAAGTTTATCCCTCTAAAAGTATTTTGTTTAATGTTCCTGTGGCAATCTTTGTTAGTTTGGCATAATGATCCCAATTAGGTAACTCTGCATTCTAGAAAGTTCTTCAATATAGGTGAAATTTGTGTAGAATCTATCTGTGAAAATATGAAAGCTGTTCATGATGAGCTGACTCTTTAAATTCATAAATTTCAGTAGCTTGTGTGGAAACTAATATCAGTGTTAGAATCTTAAAGAACATTTTCCGAAAGGAGATTAGGAGTGAATGGACAAAGTAGAAACGATGTTAAAAAAAAGTGAAAAAATGTAAGCAAAATAAGTAACAAATTGAGATGAGAGGGAATGGAGGATGATTCAGCAAGATTCTTATGTGATTTCCAGGAAACGTGACATTGGTGCCGGTTCCCACCCCTGGTTTACAGCGAAGCCACTGTCAGTGGCTTGTGGCTGGATAGTGAACCCGGACAGTGTTAGTGACTTGCAGACCAGTAAGGGTCCACTGACAGTGACTTGCAGACCGGTAGGGTTAAAAGATTCCTTGTAATATTATAATAATAGAAAATGTAATAAAAATATCCACAAACATCCTATGAAATATCTTACTTGAACCCAGAGACCAAGCGGTGTCCAGTCTGCTGGTGGAAGGTCAGGTCTGGGAGTTCCGAGGGAGAGAACATGTCCTGGAGCAGCTGCACCACCAGGGGCTCGTACATCGCGGGGAAGGCTGGGTTGGGGCACTTGAGCAGGCTCCTGCGGCAAACATGGAGAAGGAATAACAGAATATCATTTCTAAGAAGGATTTTTTTGCTTACCCCTAGTTCACATGGTACAGGCCAAGATAATCATGGTGAATAGTTAATTTGTATAGTTATGTTGAATACTTTGATTTCCTTTTCATTTTCCCTTCTCTCCTTTGTTTATGTTTCTTTTTTCTTTTTCTCTGTGAAAATGATGTATGGCGAGTCCTTACAGGACGGAAATGTCCTAATAAAGCTGTTGTTGTTGATAATCATGGTGGGTAGAAGTAGGCGACTGCTTTTACTGTAAGTGCACCACATGTCTACACATGTAAAAAGCAAGGAAAGAAGGAATAAGAGCTAATGGTGACGAGACTTTATTTAAGCGATCTTGGCAAGGTTTCGAACAATAATGTCCTTCAACAGACTGTAATACAAATAAGAATAAGTATTCTTATTACAGCCTGATAAGGCACAATTTGGATTATAGATTATAAACACAAGGTAATAAGACCAAATCCAAATAAATAAATAGTGTGTACTTACACACTATTTATTTATTTGGATTTGGTCTTATTACCTTGTGTTTATTACAGCCTGTTGAAGGACGTCATAGTCCGAAAACTTGCCAAGTTTATTATATCGCTGTAATAAAGAATCTCATCACTATTAGCTCTTATTCCTTCTTAGAAATGGATCATAAATACAGTTAAACCTGTCTATAGCACCCCCTCTTGGGACTCACCAAAATAGGGTGCTATAGAGAGGGGGTACTATAGACAGGTCACTTTTAATGTAAATTGCATCGTACTATGTATTTAAAATCGGGAGCTATAGAGAGGGAGGCGGTATTTAGAGGGGAAGATATAGACAGGTTTAACTGTATATACAACAACATAAAGTGACATGATCATAGACATGTGACTTCTCTCTCTCTCTCTCTTTATAAATGCATCAGACAACTACTTGATAATCACTTTAGTTATCTAACAGAAAGCAAAGGAGAAAAGTTTTATTGCACTAACATCAAAACACAAGCTTTCAAACCTCTCTGTTCTCCTATAGATGGAATTCTGAAGAACATAAAAAGAATTTACATATGGGCTATAACATTTGCATATAGCTCCTATATAAATGGTTATTTCTTTTAATGTTCATCAAGAGTTCCACTTGTAGAAGAACCTAGAGATTTGAAAGCTTGTGTGTTCGATGTTAGTGCAATAAAACTTTCCCCTTTGTTTTCTGTTATTTAAATGTTTATTTATTCATATTGTTACGAGAAGAGCACTTGTAACCTCCGCCAGTAGATGGCGCGTTCGCCTGTTTTGCATCCGCAACTGATGCGGAAGTCGCCGACTGCTGTGGTCCCGTTTCCTGCGGAGGCCACCTCTCCTGACTGTAAATACCTTTTTATATTGGCCCCAGGAGGTGGCGTAATGTAAATACCCGTTGTTTATGGTTCTCCGTGCCGCCTCCTGTCATTCCTCTAGCCATTGCCATCTTCGTCGGGCCGCTGCTGCTGCTGCTACAACTCTTCTGGTAAGTCTCTCGTGTCCCCCCACCAGTGGTAAGGCCGAGAGATACTGCCAGAGGAAGGGAGTGTCCACTTGAGCGGTGGAACTTGGGACGTCGTCAGGGTGCCTGCAGGGAGGAGCTACTCCGCGACCGAGGGAGCGAATCGTACCAAGAGATCGGGAAGGATCACGCGTAACACTGGTGTCAGAGGTGGGCTTCTTCCTCGTGGAGGTCACCAGGAGGCTCCCTGTGAGATTTCTTCGGTTGCTGACGAATGCCCATCGAGACTAGAGGTCAAAAAATGGCCTCGGAGCAGAACGTGCTGGCCACAATCACCCAGATGATTCAAGGGCTTCGAGAAGAGAAAGAGAAAGAAAAGCTTCTTTAAGAAGAAAGAAGAGTTCTTAAAGAAGAAGAGAAAGAGGAAGAAAGACTTCTTCGACAGCAGGAGAGGGAGGAATTCCACCAAAAAGTTACAAATATGGAGATTAGGTTCCAAAGCGAGATCGGGGGGTCCAGGCAGCCTTAGAGAATAATATTGGCGAAGTCCGGACGGAGTGCAAGAGGCTGGAGATCGAGCTGGCGCGCATGAAGAGTCTAGAGGGTGCTGTGATCTCCCCTACAGGCCGCAACATACCTCCGCCTACCTTTGACGGACAAACTTCACTCGAGGGTTTTAGGCGACAATTCGAAGCAGTGACTCTCAACAATGGCTGGGGAGAGACCGAAAAGTTACAAATTTGATTGTGGCTCTTCGGGGACCGGCCTTAGATCTGCTTCAGGCGGTTCCGAGTGCAGATCAACAGAGTTATGCGATGTTGATGGGAGAACTTGAGTTGAGATATGGAGAACAACATCTAAGGCAAGTATACCAAGCTCAACTTAAGCTAAGAAGACAAAAAGTCTGGGGAAAGTTTGCAGGGGTTTGAAGCTGATGTCAAGAGGCTCTGTCATCTGGCCTACCCTGGCGCTCCAATTGATTTCCTTGACCAATTGGCCGCCCAGACGTTTATCGATGGTATTCGAGACATAGAAGTCCAGAGAGTGCTACGACTTGCTTCTTTCGATAAATCAAGAGAGGCGCTGGTTCGCGCCCTGGAGGTGGAGGCGGCCTACCGAGTGAGCGAATCGGGGCACCCACGGGTCCGTGGTGCAGAATTAATTGCGGAGCAAAGCACCACTGGAGGCGGTGGGGAATCGGACGCCATTAAGGAGATACTGAAGAGACTAGAACAGCTAGAAGAGACTGGCAGGCCTGGCAGACGATCGGCTGGGCCCTGTTTCCGCTGTGGACGATATGGTCATCTAGAGGCAGTGCACCGTCAGACTGCCCGACCAGAGACAGCCGGAAAACTAAATTCTGCCAACGTTATGGGGCAACCGTTGGCTGTGGTGAACCCGCCCCACAATATTGTGTCTATCCGTGAAATAAAAAGGGAATCGGGGCATCCACGGGTCCCTGGTGCAGAATTAGTTGTGGAACAAAGCACCACTGGAGGCGGTGGGAAATCGAACGCCATTAAGGAGATACTGAGGAGACTAGAACGGCTAGAAGAGACCGGCAGGCCTGGCAGACGATCGGCTGGGCCCTGTTTCTGCTGTGGACGACATGGTCATCTGAAGAGGCAGTGCACCGTCAGGCTGCCCGACCAGAGACATTTATTACTTTTCCTTCCAATTAGGGTGTTCTTCCACCATTTCAAGCATTTTTTTTGGCAACTTCAACGCGATTCTCCTTTTGTTGGGTTGTGAGCATTTTAGGGACAAATTTTGAAGGGGTCTTCTTTAACTGCAAGTCTTCTTTAATTATCGATCCAACTAATGATTTTGATATCCCTGTTTCTTCCTCAATGTCCCGTAACCCTATTCGTGGATATTCTTTTATCAAATTTGAAATTTGGCTCACCTTTTCAGGGTTCCTGTGCAGAATTGGACGTCCAACACGCTTCTCATCTTTCACCGATTCCATTCCCTTTTTAAATCGTGAAAACCATCTAAATGTGGTGGGCTTATTTACATTTTCATTTCCAAATGCCAATTTCAACAAATCGAAAGTTTCTGAAGCCGATTTCCCAATTTTGTAGCAAAATTTAATACAAATTCGTTGTTCGAATTTTCTATCCATTACAAATTAGAAGTTGTTATGCAAGGCCTTCTTTTTACAAGCTTACAATTTATCGACTGCGCGCGCAATCACGTGATGTCATATACCACAGTGTAGCTGAAGCTTTCTATTTTTTAATAGACTTAAAAAAAAAAAAAATTATCATTTAATTTTTCTTTGATTTTGACCGGTCTCATTATTTATTGGACACACCTTGTGAGTGTTGAATTACAGTCAGTTGAATTAAAGAGATAACACTGTTATTATTTCTTAGAGAGAAAACCTAGTTAAAACTGCTCTTTTATATCATCACCCACTTGGTTAAAACATTTCAAGTTTCAAGTCCAAAACACATTTTGGGTTGCATTAGATTCACTAAACAAGACCTTTGGGAGAGGCCCCTGCTTATCATCAAACAGCTCAAGGAGCATGGACTCATGTAATCTTTGCACAAAGGGATAATAAAGTTTTAAGTTCCACTTTTTTTTTAACTGTGGTCATGACACTGTAGTTGGTCCCAAGTAATGTAGTTGGACTGGGTTTGGTCTTGTTACCTTGGGTTTCTTAGTTGCCACAGGACAATCTGCAGTGGCCTATTGAGTGAATCATCACCCCAGCTACGTAAATATCTTAATTCTCTCTCTGTCTGTTTTGTGATCCTGAGAAGGATGTAAATAGATTCCTTGAATTAAGGAACAATTTGGATTATAGATTATAAACACAAGGTAATAAGACCAAATCCAAATAAATAGTGTGCGACGTTTCGGTAACAGCATTACCATCTTCAGACAAAAGTATTGAATGAGAAATTTTACCACAGCAGTTTAAAATAGTTACTGTTTTCAAGTGTGTAAACAAGATAGCTGATAAGAGGAAGATAGTTTTCTGAAAACACAGAATATTATGGGTTTTTTCCACTTTTAATTTTAAGAATAATATTCTGTGTTTATCAGAAAAAATATCTTCTTCTTAGCTACTATCTTGTTTACACGCTTGATAACAGTAACTATTTATAACATGCTGTGGTAAAATTTCTCATTCAGTACTTTTGTCTGAAGATGATAACAACGCTGTTACCGAAACGTCACACACAATTTATTTGGATTTGGTCTTATTACCTTGTGTTTAGATTCCTTGTGGAAATTAATGTATTTAATGACTACCCATTCTGGTCTTTTATAAAGAGTTGATTGATTCAACATTCAGTATCATCCTGGTGAACAGTTGCATCGCACCCACCTGTATTTGGTCAATCCTTGTCTAAGTAGGAGGACTTGGTCGAGGTTGGAGAAGAACTTCTCCAGGACAGCCTCCCACTCGGCTTTGTCGGATGGATCGGAGACTGCCGCAGCACAGTAAATATGATGACACCATCTGTGTATGGAAATTAGTTTAGCACAATGTTTTTTTGTTACAGTAGAACCTCCATGAGAGGACACATGCGCTAGAGGACACCTCTCTACAAAGAACAGTTTTCACATTTGCAAAATTACAATTTTTTACTATTTAGTAACTCTCTGGTAAAAAGACATCTCTCCCTAAAGGACACTTTGGCTCTGCAATTAGGTGTCCTTTACAGGGAGGTTCTATTGTATAAGGAAAACAATTTTGTAATAGCTTTTTTTTTTTTTTTTTTTGCAATGGAAAATTTTGGAATAGACTGGTTCATCAACGGAGAACCCTCCCAGCAAAAATACATTCCCAAAAACTGCGGGGAGGCCTCATCACTTTTTAGCTATGACCTCCCAAAATATTCTATTATAGAAAGGAATATTGAAAGCAAAAATTAGCGCTAGCCTAGCGCCATCAGTGAGGGCACAAAGTCTTCTTCTTCTTTCTTATCTAGGGCACAAAGTGCAAGCAGATAACTTGCTGCATTGATATCCATTAAACCTGCGTGATTAATATACAAGGGGGGTTGTCCCAAAAGTTTGTAAAAAATTGAAATACCAATATTATTTGTCATAATATTATTCGCTGTTATGTATGTCTTTGTATTATATATAAAGTAACTGTATTATGTATCATTATGTATTCGCCGAAATAATATTATTCGCCAAGTAATAAGAAAAACATTAAATTTTGGGACAACCTTATACTTATAATAGAGAAACAACAAATGACAAGTAAAAATATTTTACTGACATCTTGTCAACGGCAAGTATAATAAAATGAAAATATATTTTAAAAGACAGTATGAACATTTTTAAAATATATATATCAGACGAATCCTTTAGGATTGTTTGAAACACTTCCTCATTTGTAAGATAATCTTCTTCTCTCTTATCTCCACACTGGGTGAAGTAGAATGCGTCTGCCTTTGTCATTAAGACTGGGAGCACTACTCAGTGGCAGGCCGACTTAGCTCCAAAAGAAATGGCCGCCTCTGACATGAGGAACAGACGCCATGTGCAGCCGCTCCTAACATAGAGTACAAACGCTGCTCATCCTGTATCCCTGGATCAGGAGCCTTACTATCAGCAGGGCCCAGGTTTTTTAGTGAGCTTGTTACTGCTCCCCCTCCTCCTTTTTCATCCGGGCTTGGGACCAGCAAAGGTGGAGTTTGTGAGATAACCTAAAGGTGGTGAGAGCCTCTTGTAAAGTTTGGTTCCCAATATGTGTAAAATAGCACTCCCAAAGGCAGCTATATCTTCTTCTTCTTCTTTCTTATCTCCACACTGGGTGAAGTAGAATACGTCTGCCTTTGTCATTAAGACTGGGAGCACTACTCAGTGACAGGCCGACTTAGCTCCAAAAGAAATGGCCGCCTCTGACATGAGGAACAGACGCCATGTGCAGCCACTCCTAACATGGAGTACAAGGGCAGCTATATGAAATGATGGATCCCCTCAGATAGACCATACCCAAGCAAAAGAGATGTGAAATAATCCAAGTATCCAAGTAGCCAGGGAGACATTGGGAAACCATTGTCATTTAGAGCTTTTAATATACAGTACTAACACCCAGTAAAGAACAAAACCTAATTGCAGTGCCAAATTGTCCTTCAGGGAGAGGTTTCCTTTTAAGAGCTACTAAATAGCAAAAAATGGTCATTTTGCAAATGAAAACTGTCCATTGTAGAGATATCTTCTATTGTTGTTGTTTCTTATCCCCTTGTGTAAACGAATTCCATGAGTTCATGCTTCTCGAGAGATATCTTCTAGCACAGGTGGTCTATCATGAAGGTTCTATTGTATCCAGGCTTAAATCTTGTGGGTGGCACAGGGTGTGAACTTTGATTAAAATTATTTATGTGTCACATAGAGATCTATCTATAATAGAGATACAGCTACAGTAGTCCTGGCACGCAGCAGTCTCTGGGCAGAGCAAGTGTGACGTCGCTATTATCTGAATAGTACAACACCAAAAAGGCTCAATCACTTTTACTACCACACCAATTAAATGTGATTAAAGTCTTCACTGTGACACTAGATAACCTCCATTAACCATATTTAAATAATTTAGATGGTAAAATAAAATTGGTCAGCTGGAAAAAAAAAACACTCTCTTGATCAAATATCAACAAATTTTGGATTTTTTTTGTTATGTCAGAGAATATTGGCCAAATATACACACTTTCTTGATAAACCCAACGTGTAAGTTTTCAGGCTGTTGGCTATCGTCATGCAGGCTGTATCACAATTGTCCAATATTCAGAAATAAAAAAAAATTCAATCAATGATCAGTTGACATTCATTTTGATAGATGATACAAGCCCTTGGTAACTTTCAGTGGTGGTGGTATAGGTATTTATCCCAAGTACAGCATTGTCATCGGTAGTAAGCAACTGCTTTTATTCTAAGTGTATATTTACACATATAGAAAGAAGTTCAACTTTTGAAGGTGTCCCAGAACCCTGTTTTGCTACTTGTACACAACTTTTGCAAGAATCAGGGTGGAGGGGGGCATTAAAACAATCTTTCTTAAAAGAAAAAAAGTGCGCAGTGCAGGATTTGATCCTGGGTTATGGCTGTCAAAATTGACAGTTTATATCACTCCTCCAATAATCTTTGTAACTTTCAGTTGCACAATCAGATTCACTTTTACCTTAATGTGTACAGTAAAACCTCGCTGACACAAACTGGGGATAAAACATACCTTCCCTTATAATAAACCTAATCTCTCCAGTATTAATGATACCATATACCATGGGTTTAGTGAACAAAGTGGAGTTCCATTGGGGTTCTCTATATAAAGGTATTACTTTTTTTTTTTAGCTTATCCCTAGTACACGTGGTACAGGCCATGATAATCATGGTGGGTAGTTAGTGACTGCTTTTACTGTAAGCGCACTACATGTCTACACATGTGAAAAGCAGTTCGACTTTGCACTTACAAATGTGCCAGAGCCCCGTTTGGTTACTTGCACTCGCTGGTGGGGTTGGACTTTTGCAAGAATCGGGGGCCATTGGAGCATTTTTTTCTTTTTAAAACAGAAAAACGTGTCCAATACGGGAATCGAACCCGGGTCGTAGTGGTCGAAAACCAAACGGTTTAACCAGCCTTCCACCGACCCCCCAAGGTATTACTGATTAGGTACAATTTGGATGATTATAGTTTAGAAACAAAAGGTATATTACTGTATTTATAGCTTCAATAAAAAAACAATTGTCACATTGTGGAGAGTTAAAAAAGACTTCAAATGATCACCAATCTCACACGGTGGTAGAATTCTCACCGCTGCTCAGCAGGTAGCTGGGTAGAGAGTCCTGGTCCTCAACTAGGGCATGGGCCATTCTGTCCTGTGGGCACACTGGGGTATATATAGCACTGACAGTGGGCACACTAGGGTATATATATAGCACTGACAGTGGGCACACTGGGGTATATATATAGCACTGACAGTGGGCACACTGGGGTATATATATAGCACTGACAGTGGGCACTGACTCACCTGTAGGGCCTCTCTGCCAGCCACATCCAGCACTGGCTGGCCTGTGAGGCCGTGGAGAAACATCACTAGAGTGAGGATGGAAGTCAGCTGCAGTTCTCTGTGTACAACACAGTTATAGATTGCGGAATAATTGCAATGACGATTAAAAAAGGTATACACCGATCAAATTAATTGCAAAAAGTTTCTTTAATATAAAACGGCTAGCTTTCAAGCGTTAGCTCATCATCAGGCCAAGTTATACCCATACAGTTATACCCATCTCAAGTGGTGATCAGTAGTACAGGTCATGATAATTATAGTTTTATTTTTTTTGCTTATCCCTAGTACACGTGGTACAGGCCATGATAATCATGGTGAGTAGATGCTGGTGACTGTTTTTTTGTAAGTGCACCACATGTCTACACATGTGAAGAGCAGTTTGACTTTGCACTTATAAATATGCCAGAGCCCCAGTTTGGTTACTTGCACTTGCTGGCCGGGTTGGACAAGAATCGGGGGGTCATTAGAACATTTTTTTTTTTTTTTTTTAATCATAAAAAAGTGCCCAATGCGGGAATCAAACCCAGGTCATAGCGGTCAAAAACCAATGGTTTAGACCATCCTTCCACCGACCCCCCATAATCATAATAAGTAGTCACTATCATTTATTCAGACCAAGTATATATGGTACAGATCATCATGACTTGTGTCTGTCTCAGAGAACACGCTATGTAATGCTGTTAGGGAAAAATTTACTAGCTCTTGTAGAGCAATGCCTTTTAGGTGTTAACAAAGAAAAAGAGGCTTCTTTATTTATCACTTTGTCAAATGGTCAATTCTTTGTAATTTTGTGTCAGAGGATGTGAAATAAATGTGCAGAAAGACAATGGAACTTTCTTCAAATAAAAATATTTAAAAAATTGCATTTATTTTTGGAATATTTAGGCTATTTCAAAACTTCCTGTATGAGATGTCATTAAATCTTAGCAGCTACCCATAAATTGATTAGGATTCCATCTTGGAACTTAGGAAGCATGTTTTGTGTTGTTTTGCCCAATTTTGACTTGAGCATATTTACTGTGCAACCTACCATTTAGAGTTAGTTCTGAAAATAGAGCAATCCATACTTAAATCATTAGTTAGTAAAAAGGCATATATTGGCAAATAAATCTTTTATTTAATACAATATATGCTTTTTTACTAACTAAATTAGAGTTTGTGATCAATAAATTACATTTTAATATTTTCCAGGCAGAGAGTACCTGCGCTGGCGAGACCCCACCAGCTGGAGAAGGTTGGCCACCAGATCGGCACAATCCTCACTTTTGACATTCTGAAGCAAGAGCTGTTCCAGGGACCTCAACATGTCCATCTGGGTGGAGAGAGGGGACTGCAGGGCCTGGACCACTCCCAGGACAGTCTGCAGGGTGGCCCTGTGTCTGGAGATGGCCTCTGTGTGGCCCCTGCCCCACACTTCAGTCTATATACATCTTTATGGGGCTATTGGAACACAAGTGTGGGTACACATCGTACAGGCCATGATAGTCATGGTGGGTAGTTAGCGACTACTTTTACTGTAAGTGCACCAGATGTGGAACACAAGAGTGAATCTCACACACCAACAAGACATTTTATTAGTGGCATCATCAGTCCCATACAAGGGCTTTCTCAAGTGGAGGGTTACCTAAATATAAAACTCCATACTAAAAAACTTGATCTCTATCAAATAAAATTACATGAATTCTGTAGTATTTCTAGACAGAGGTTGCAATAATAATTACTATTTCATTCAATTTACCCTATTATTCTCTTTTCTCATTGCCACCTTCTCAGCTCCTTCTCCTCAGTTTTCTCTTATTTTATTCTGGTGTAGAGTGGCCCTGATTGTGTCATAGATTATTTTTGTATAGAACTTACTCTCTCTAAAGGACATTTTGTTGCTGAGTCAAAGTGTCCATTAGTGAAAGGTTTCTATTGTAAGACTAATGACAATTTGGATTAGAGATTATAAACACAAGATAATAAGACCAAACCCAAATAAATAGTGTGTGAAATTTCGTTAACAGTGTTGTTACCATCATCAGACAAAAGTACTGATGTGAGACTAAATTTATAAATAAGTCATTTTTATGTGACACTTTAGTACAAAAGAAACTCTATGTTAAGGGGGACAGCTAATTTTAGAGTGAAAGTGTCCTTTAAAGAGAGATGTCTTCTTACCGGAGAGTTGCTAATTAGTAAATATGGTTATTTAAGTGATGAAAACTGTCCTTTGTAGAAGAGAGTTGTCATCTAGCAGGAGTGTCTCTCACTAATGGAGGTTCTACAGTAACATTATTTTACTGAACTTATAAATTATTTTTCTCTATAATCCAAAAATTGTAAAAATATTTAAAAACCTTACACAAACTGTTGTTTGTAAGTTGTGACTTCATCCATTCAAGAGGGAGAGCTCGTGGTATTTTTGTAATAAAACAACTTATTGTGTAGGTTTTTAGATATTGCAGCGAAATATTTATTATTTTACACTAGTATTAACAGAGTATCATTTTTTATGTTTATATTTTACTACTCTGTAAACTTCCCTTATTCCTTATCTTTTGTTTATCATTCATAGTTTGTTCTTGTCTCAAATAAATTGCTGTGTCACCCCGAAGTTTGTCTTCCCTAATTTTCCACGTGGCAATATTTTTATAAAAGTATATCGCAAATTTCTAAATTCTGAATATAAATCCAAATTGTGTCATATCAATTTGATATCTTTTTCTTTTTTCCTCCAATTTTTCAATCTCTGTGAAAAATAGTACAAATGTGATATTGTATTGGGATAAGGTGCATAAATTAAGAAAAAGGCTTTATTCCGATAGATGGCGCAAGACATCAGCAACTTTCAGTTGCACGGTAAGGAAATGCCTTTGTCTTAATTATTAATCTCTGCCCTGAGAAAATCTTGTAGAAAACTGAAATATCTTAATAAAGACAATGTCAATTCTATAAAATAATCCCTTGCATAAATATTGAGTAAAATCAATCATTCCTCCAGGGAAAATTGTCTTTTTGAAAACATTTTTATTGTTCTCTAGCTTTCGGGCACGGACGCCCTTCTACAGGAGAAAACATGGTGTAATGATACGCCAATAGAACAAGAGTTAAATATAATTGGATACTATTTTATATATTTTTATAAAATTCTATAGATATACAAAATATTTTATATTAACTATTATACAAATTGAGACAAAATATTCCAAAAATATATACAGTTAAACCTGTCTATAGCGCCCCCTCTAAATAGCGCCTTCCTCTCTATAGCATCTGATTTTGTTGTTGTTGTTTCTTATCCCCTTGTGTAAAGATTACACGAATTCCATGAGTTCATGCTCCTCGAGCTGTTTTATGATGAGCAGCGGCCTCTCCCAAAGGTCCTGTTTAGTGCATCTAATGCAAGCCAAAATGTGTTCTGGAGCTGCAGGTGCCAAGCTACATTTTGGGCAAGTGGGGTAGATTTTGTTATTATTTTCTATCTTCAATGGCTTGAGATGGCCTGTTCTAAATCTTGTTAGTGTTGTTTGATGCTGTCTATTTCTGATGTTCAGAGCTCCTCCTGGGTTCACTCCACTGTACCAACTGTGTTTAGGTGGGATCCTCCAGTTCTTGTTTATTTTTGTTTTGGCTACTGTCTCTATTTCTTTAAAAGTAAGTTTATTTTTCTGTGGCAAGGGTTCTTTTGTGCCTTTTTTCGCTAGCACATCAGCAGCTTCATTGCCTTCAATTCCAACATGTGAGGGTATCCATTGAAGGTGAATTTTTGAGGTTTTTGAGAGTTTTTGGAGATAGCCAATTATGTTCCTGCTTACTTTGTCTCTGAGTTCCCCTGTGTGACTCAAGTGTTGTATGGCACTTCTACTATCAGTAAGAATCCAGATATCTTGATAATTAGTATTTCTGATGGATTTTAAGGCTTCATAGATGGCTATAAGTTCTGATCTAAAGACTGAGCAAAAATCTGGGTTTCTTCTGTTCATTTTCTCAATGCCATTTGTGGTTTTGATGAGACAGCCACTGCCAGTGTGTCCTAGCTCGTCTCTGCTACCATCGGTATAAATAGTTATTGCATTTTTAGGAATGTTATTAATTATTTCTAATGATAATTGTTTTAAGTATTCTGGATTTTGGCATTGTTTGTTGGTGGGTTCATTTAAAATATGTAGTGCGATGCGATTTACATTAAAATTGACCTGTTTATTTCACCCCCTCTCTATAGCACCCTATTTTGGTGAGTCCCAAGAGGGGGCGCTATAGACAGGTTTAACTGTATATCTAATAAGAGAACAAACAAACAAATAAATAAATATAGGCCACTAGAAAATAACTAAGGAAGCAAGGAATACATATTAGGCTGTAGTTATCATTATTAGGAGATATCTGGTTCCCACCGTTGCTATTCAGAGGCGATTTCTGTATTTGGATGATTCGGGGTGAGCTCAGGGAATAGTATATTATAAATGTCCGGAATGTCTATTCTTCTGTTAAAGATAATGTGTTGTAGATTCTATGGATCTGCCATGCTTGAAACTACCAGCTACTTCTATGTCGGGGACTTACTGGAAGGAGGAGACTCTTCTCAACAGAAGCTCAGGGGAAACTTTGGCTAGATGGGAGTCCATCTTGATCTTCTCCTGGACTTGGGCTTCCACCAGCTTCTTGTTCAGCTCTGGGAGCACCTCCTGACCCACCCAGCAAGGAATTTGACACATTTGGCAGCAAAACTACATCATAATGACAATAGGCTACAGTAGAATTAACCTCTCTGTAAAGGAAAATACCTAGTTGTGAAGAGTTAAAGTGACCTTTAGTGTCCTCTTACCAGAGAGTTTTGCTTTTAGTAAAAATGGGAATATTGAAAATTGTCTTTTGTAGAGAAGTGTCCTCTAACAAAAGTGTCCTCTTATGGAGTATGTTCTACTGTATTATCTGATACTATAGAGGCCCTCTCTCCAAGAAAGGTATTTCAATTTACACAAATATCTACATTCATAGACAAAACTTAAGGAAGTTGCACTTTTAAGGATATATATTGGGATTCAGACAATAACTCTGAAAGATATTTTATACACAGTGATCTTTACTGAGACAGACAAGATAACCAGGTGTGAAAAAAAAATTGGCTCTGTCTCCTTTAAAAAAAAATAGATAACCAGAAACTTCAAAGACTTTCCACTTCCATAAGTTTTGAGTGTATGTATATATGAGAAGTACAGCAGCTCCACTCACCTTGTGCCTCCTGTCAACAATGGTCTCCACCAAGGAGTTGTGACCCGGCCTATGGGCCAGACATCCTGGAGCAGGGAAGGTACGGCCGGCCACCTGGAAGCTGAGGCAACATCACCTTAGTGGCAGCTTGTGTTACAATGTGGACCATGGGGGCTAGAAACCTGGGTCATGAATACATCATGTCTACAAATGTAAAAGTACAGTATAAAACCACACATGCTCTCTAAAACAAACCAAAGATAAGAACTCATATAATGAATATACAGTAGATCTACCATGAGACAGCACCCTCTATACATGAGTCAGGGGGTCGGTGGAAGGGTGGTCTAAACCATTGGTTTTGGACCACTACAACCCGGGATGGAATCCCGCATTGGGAACTTTTTTCTAATTAAAAAAAAATACTCGAATGGCCCCCCCCGATTCTTGCAAAAGTTCAACCCCACCAGCGAGTGCAAGTAACCAAACGGGGCTCTAGCACATTTGTAAGTGCAAAAGTCAAATTGCTTTTCACATGTATAGACATGTGATGCACTTACAGTAAGAGCAGTGGCCAACTTCTGCCCATCATGATTATCACGGCCTGTACTACGTGTACTAGGGATAATAATATAGATGAGTCAAATACAGGATGACCTCCAAGAAAAATAAAAGAAGACGAAAACATTGCAAGAATTCACAATTTCACAAAGGAATATGTAAGCAAATGTGGACCAGAAAGAGCTATGTCTCACTGCTAGGAAGAAAGAACCAGTCACCTGGGATATCTGAGAAGTGGCTGAGCCAGGTCAATAGCCACATCTGTGCTGCCCCCCAGTGGCGGCAGAGTGCAGTACATCAGGTCCAGGAGGGACACCCAGCTGTGGCGGCAAGGTCCTGTCAGGTCCAGGGCTCTGTCCACCAATATCACAGAGGCCTTGTGCTGCTGGCAGACCTACACACATATGTAAACCTCTAGTTGGTGTGGCACAGTGTGTCTGACTAGATACCAGGTTCAAAGCCTGGTAGGAACATTTTTGCTCCCAAAGTAGTGGAGAAATGTGGACTTAGGTCCCATTTCCTAGGAAGGGACAATCCTTATCTTGTGCCTGCCTCCATGTGACAGAGGGTGGACAATGCCCTGTGTGTGGCTAAGCCAGGAGGGAGATGAGAAGAGACCAGGACAAGTCTTTAACTCCATTCTAATATAGAGGAGGTCACTCACTTGCCCATCAAGTTCAAAATGGCTTCTACAAGCAGGTGGACATTATTTTTGTTGTTTATTATCCCCTCGTGCAAAGATTTTCACAAATTACATGAGTCCATGCAGCTGTTTGATGATAAGCATTGGCCTCTCCCAAAGGTTAGTACATCTAATGTAAGCCAAAATGTGTTCTGGAGCTGAAGGTGCCAAGCTACATTTTGGGCAAGTGGGGTAGATTTTGTTATTATTTTCTATCTTCAATGGCTTGAGATGGCCTGTTCTAAATCTTGTTAGTGTTGTTTGATGCTGTCTATTTCTGAGGTTCAGAGCTCCTCCTGGGTTCACTCTCTGGGTACAAGCTATGCTTAGGCGGGATCTTCCAGTTCATGTTTATTTTTGTTTTGGAAACTGTTTCTATTTTTTTTAAAAGTAAGTTTATTATGCTGATGAACATACTTCAGTAGAACCTCCTTGTAAAGGACACCTAATTGCAGAGCCAAAGTGTCCTTTAGAGAGAAGTGTCCTCTTATCGGAGAGTTGTAAAATAGTAAAAATTGTAATTGTGCAAATGAAGACTGTCTTTTGTAGAGAGACGTATCCTAGAGTGAGTGTCCTCTCGTAGAGTATGTTCTACTGTATTAGGTCAAATGGCCTATGGATGCCACTTTGCCAGCTAAATGACTTTGTCTGTAGTTTGAGGTCATTCCTAACATGGAAGCAGACGCCTTTGCTGCCGACTCTAACATAAGTACAGACGCAGCTCTTCTGTATCCCTGGAGAGAGGCCCTTGCTGAGGTCTATCAACCAGGTTAGTTGAACTCGGGTCTACTCCTCTTCTAACAATGCTGCTGTTGGTCCACGACTGCATATTCGTCAGAGTTATTCTGCTTGTTTCGCAGCTGGCCTTCATATTTGAAGGTCGTTTCCCTTTCCGCAACTGGAGACGCACCCTGTAGCAGTCAGCTCTGCCGAGGGACCTTGTAGCATATTTATTATATTTAATCGACAATTCTAATGTTTTATCTGTAATTTGATATTTTACAATTAAAGATAGATGTAGTCAGTCACCTTGCGCCGCTGCCTGGCCGGCTGGTAGTTCCCCAGTTCCTCCCCCAGGACATGGCTGCAGGGACCCAGGGAGAAGATGTCCTCCCGAGCCTGCAGACCTTCCAGTAAGTGGTGCAGGTGGCAGGCAAGCTCCTGGAGGAACACACACTACTGGATACTGACTCTATAAACCTTCAGTTTACAAACTTTTAGTTTACAGTTACAAGTTTTTAGTGTTGAAAACTGTCCTTTGTAGAGAGGTATCCTCTTATAGAGATTCTACTGTATATGACTCTACCTCTACAGATCTTACAGCAATGACAGAAAATATTATAAGAGAGGGCTTGGCTCATCAGTGGTGAACCCTCTCTGTAATCTCACCAAAAGATGTTAGACATCCTGTATAATGTTATCCAGCTTATGGGGAACTTTTATTCAAGACCCCCTCTCCTAAATAGCCCAGTTATTACATTGCTGTGTTTCTATTGACGTTATGTGGCACTGAGTTTGTTGTTGACATACATTAATATGTTATAATACTTTGATAAAGTTAGGCATTCAGCCAACTGAAATATTGGTGAAATAAATGATATTTTGATCCAATATATGCCTTTTTAATTAAAGATTTATTTATGGATATTTATGGATTATTTATGTTAATTATTAAATTTTATTACATTGGAAAAAGAAGGTTTTTAAAGTGAAAAGTTCAAGTTTCTCAGCAAACTTGTTCTTACCTTTAAAATGGAATTGGAACCGGGACTCCTTGAACCACTACCCTGGGAACAAAGGTTTGAGATATACCGAGGGATATTTGGATAACATATAGGTGAAAGAGGAGAGATTTGTCTTAAAGGGTTAGAGGGTTTGTCTTGAAGAACCCTTACCTTGTATTGAAACCACAGTACACAATGAACAAGGCTTACAAATAAAATGGAATATACAGTTAAACCTGTCGCCCCCTCTTGGGACTCACCAAAATAGGGTGCTATAGACAGGTCACTTTTAATGTAAAATGTTTACATTTTAATGTTTAAAATCAGGCGCTATAGAGAGGAAGGTGCTATTTAGAAGGGGCGTTATAGACAGGTTAAACTGTATATACCACACTTTGATCTTAGCCAAAAGACAGAGAAGCAAAATGGAATATATATATGTGATAATTTGTATATAGCAATATGTACTGTATCGTCAAAAGATTGAAATGAAAGTTAGGCTTCGCGAAAAAGAGAGAACAGCAATTACCAGGATTGCATCATCCAGGAAGTAAAGGTCACTACTCAGGACCCATAAAACTAAAGTTCAAAGACCTTCTTCTTCCTGGAAGATGGCAATCATGACGACAATGGAGGTACCAACAACCAATCACAGTTGAGCATGAACAACTTATAGCCAATCAGAGGTAACCACGTAGGACGATCCCAACCAATGAGAAGCCGAGGTAGTTATTGACGATTATCTCGGACAAAAAGTTAGAGAAGGTAGGCGACCAGGCTAGAAGCAAGGTGTGCTCAACTCAGGCTCCAACCAAGGTAAAAATCTCTTCGATCATGTGAAAGGCAAGGTACCTCCTCCAGTCACAACTCTCTCCCTTATCGCGAAGTCCAGGTTCTATCCCATCCAGGTTTTTTCTCGTTATTTCCCCCGTGGAAACCCAAAATTTGACCAAGACTGCGCCATCAATCACCAACCTCCACAATTCACAAGTCACCAATCCCACAGTAAGTTGACAGGAATCAACAGGATCTTACACAGGATCAACATCGAAATATTATAGTGAGTCCACAGGATCTATTCGAATCTCACATAGAGTCAACAGGATCAAATCAAATTCTCACATAGAAAGTCGACAGGATCTTACACAGGATCCCAACATCGAATAATATTATATATACATAGATGTAAATTTTGCCGGGAGGAAATTGATCTATAAAAGTATAGGACGCCTCTTCCGTCAAATTAAACATCAAAACTAGACGTCCTATGCTTTTATATATATATAAAAATACAGTAAAATCCCAGTAAAATGAACTCCGAAGATATAAAGCAAACATTCCTCTTTATAATGAGCCAAAAATAAGCCCATTTTTATTTAACTTCTTTTTTTAAATGTTCATCACATGTAGGTTACATCTGATACATCATTGAATATATATCATAATTTGTAATGCTGTTAAATACCATTGGTATCTTTTAAAGCATCTTTATTTGCTTGTTCAGTGGAACTGAGGAAGTGCTAAATAGGGCTAGACTTGCTGAATAGTTAATGAAGAAACCTGTTGTCTTGTTTCCTGTAGATTTGTGAGTGAGGTGGAACCTTCATTGAACACACTCCCATTATTATAGGACCACAGAAATTTGATGCAAAGAACAAAAGAGGTTTCATTATTATTTTTTAAAAAAATCTTGTTTCAGCCTCGATTTTCTCACATATATTTATGATTTCTAAAAATATTTTAACATTTTATCTAAATTCAATTTTATAAAACTAGTAAGCACAATCACACACCACAGGAAGATGTTGCAGGCACACTATATAATTGTCTCCAAAATGATTAGACCTTTGTAACTCCATCTTGTGCTTTTATATTTGTATGGCTTTAGATGAGATGCTTAGCTTGGACACTCACCTTATATACCTTGGCCTTAATAACACATCACACAACTGAGAGTGTATTTGTTTTAAAACTTGTAAACAAGGATGATAAGGCACAATTTGGATTATAGATTATAATACAAGAAAATAAGACCTAATCCTATTAAATTAATAAATGAAAAATTTATAATTATATAATAATACAAGGTAATAAGAAAAAATCCAAATAAATAAATAGTGTGTGACGTTTCGGTAACAACGCTGTTACCGAAACGTCACACACTATTTATTTATTTATTTGGATTTGGTCTTATTAACTTGTTTTATAATCTATAATCCAAATTGTGCCTTATCAATTATATAATAATAAAACTAATAATAATTAATAAATAAAATAAAAATCCTATTATATATATATGAAAAAAAACCTATTAAATTATTTGGATTAAGTCTTATTTTCCTGTATTGTGAACAAGGATATAATCACAAAGGAGGTACAATAAGGTATAATTTGGCTTATAGATTAGAAACAAAAGGTAACAAATAAATGAATGGTGTGTGATATTTCGGTAACAGTAGTGTTACCATCATGAGACAAAAGTTGAGAAATTTTATGAGGTAGAGGAGACTCACCAGAGATGAAGGAGACAGGAGCAGAGAGGAGCTACAGGAGAAACGAGGCAGAATGACCCAGTTCGGGGTGATCTCCGCAGCAAACAGCGGCACATGGACTGCCTCCACCCAGGGGTCATCCTCCACACACAACACTCTACTCTAGCTAGGGTAGCAATAAACTCTCCCAATTGTGCTGGGGAAAACATATACATAATAGAGTAGAACCTCCCTGATAAGGACACAATTTGGATTATAGATTATAAACACAAGGTAATAAGACCAATGAATAAATAGTGTGTGACGTTTCGGTAACTGTGTTGTTACCATCTTCGGACAAAAGTACTTTTGTCCGAAGATGCTAACAACGCTGTTACCGAAATGTCGCACACTATTTATTCATTTGAATTTGGTCTTATTACCTTGTGTTTAGAACCTCCCTGTAAAGGACACCTAATTGCAGAGCCAAAGTGTTCTTTATAGAGAGGTGTCCTCTAGCGTGAGTGATCTCTCATGGAGGTTTTACTGTATATTGTTGCACTGGTAACCTGAGATACTTAGAGAAAACACATCGGAGAAGCGTTTCGACATTTATTCAAAACTAATTGTTTGAGAAAAATAACTTTTCTAACTAAAGATTATTGTGTCTTAAATAATTGCCAAGAACATAGGTATGCAAATTCAACTATAATTATACAAAGCAAAATTATGTA
Source organism: Cordylochernes scorpioides (assembly GCA_030710605.1). NCBI lineage: Eukaryota > Metazoa > Arthropoda > Arachnida > Pseudoscorpiones > Chernetidae > Cordylochernes > Cordylochernes scorpioides. Next base: position 66,268,317 of record CP092872.1, read on the forward strand.
AAAATAACTATTTGAAAAATTAAAAATTAAAACAGGTAAATAGTTTCTTTTTATTTATATTGCAAGCTTTCGAGCAATTATACTGCTCTTCAACGGGCGGATATTCTTTGTACAAACTCTAAATAAAATATATACACTGTAAAATTTAAAACTTTTTGTTATTAGCATGTGCTCTCGCGGGCGTGCATCAGACTGTTTCCAGCTAAAGTGATAGATATTATACTGGGATTAAATATATTTACATTCTAATAATTATTAATATTCAGATTATTTGTCAAGAATATTGTTATATTGGGTTGGGAGGTCGATTTTTCTATTAATGCTATTTATTTTTGATGATACCAGTGCTTCTAGAAATAATCGTTGTTGCTTTCTTTCTATGTCTTGATAATGGGGTATTGCTTGTTTGAGATTAAATGTGTGTCCAGTGGTGCTGGTGTGTTGATATATTAAGGATCTATTGTCTTTGTATCTTATGTTTCTTTCGTGTTCTTTTAGTCTGGTCTCTATTGTCCTACTAGTTTCTCCTACATATGTGGCATTACATTGGTTACATTTGACAGAGTATATTGCATTAGATTTAGATAGGGGATTGGAACTAATATTTTTGGTAATTGGGTTTCTCAGCAAAGAGCCGAGATTGGCATGGGTGCTAAAATAAGTGGATATACCATATTTATTTAACTTATGAGCTATTGTAGTATTGACTTTAGAATAAGGAATGGTACAATGTGTTCGGTATGTTTTGGGTTGGCGGGAGAAGTTTGGATTGAAGGAATGTCTATGGATGAATGAAATCGGGTAACCTAACGCTATTAAATGGTTGGTGATGTTGGTCTGTTCTATCGTTTTAAAACATGGTAGTGAGCAATGGGTGAAAATACGTTTGGTGAGAGTTTTTACTACAGTGATTTTATGGCTAATGGGGCAAAATGAGGTATAGTGGGTATAGGACGGGTTCATGTGCTTTTTGTAAAAAACTGTGGTATGGTACTTGGTTGGTGTTCTGATGATTAGAATATCTAGGAAGGGTAAGACATTATTGTTTTCACTTTCTAAGGTAAAAGAGATTTCAGGGGTGTAACTGTTGAGTGTGTCCAGAATGTTTTTAACTTTATCCTTCGAGCAAATGCAAAATATATCGTCAATGTACCTCCTCCAAAATATTAAGTCTGACGCATGTTGTAAATTAATCCAGCGGTCAAGACGGGACATGACTAATTCTGCTACTACCGTGGATAAGGGACTACCCATGGGGGAACCTCTAATTTGCTGGAACCATTGCCCATCAAACGAGAAAACGTTCAAATCCAAACACAATCTGCACAGTTTTTCTATCTTGTTGATTATGGTTATGTCGGTGTTGAGGTCTATAAGAAATTCTGTAACACTTTCTATGATGAGTTGGTGGGGTAAGCTGAGGTATAGCGATACAACGTCAAAAGAGCACATGATCAGTTCGTGAGCGGGGTTGAGCTGGGATAATTCTTCTAGGAAACTTGGTATTCCAGTGATGGAGTAGCTGTTTTCTTTTCTTTTAATATTTTGGACACACTCAACAGTTACACCCCTGAAATCTCTTTTACCTTAGAAAGTGAAAACAATAATATCTTACCCTTCCTAGATATTCTAATCATCAGAACACCAACCAAGTACCATACCACAGTTTTTTACAAAAAGCACATGAACCCGTCCTATACCCACTATACCTCATTTTGCCCCATTAGCCATAAAATCACTGTAGTAAAAACTCTCACCAAACGTATTTTCACCCATTGCTCACTACCATGTTTTAAAACGATAGAACAGACCAACATCACCAACCATTTAACAGCGTTAGGTTACCCGATTTCATTATTATATTAGTTCCAATATTAGTTCCAATCCCCTATCTAAATCTAATGCAATATACTCTGTCAAATGTAACCAATGTAATGCCACATATGTAGGAGAAACCAGTAGGAAAATAGAGACCAGACTAAAAGAACATGAAAGAAACATAAGATACAAAGACAATAGATCCTTAATATATCAACACACCAGCACCACTGGACACACATTTAATCTCAAACAAGTAATAGCCCATTATCAAGACATAGAAAGAAAGCAATAACGATTATTTCTAGAAGCACTGGTATCATCAAAAATAAATAGCATTAATAGAAAAATTGACCTCCCAACCCAATATAACAATATCCTTGACAAATAATCTGAATATTAATAATTATTAGAATGTAAATATATTTAATCCCAGTATAATATCTATCACTTTAGCTGGAAACAGTCTGATGCACGCCCGCGAGAGCACATGCTAATAACAAAAAGTTTTCAATTTTACAGTGTATATATTTTATTTAGAGTTTGTACAAAGAATATCCGCCAGTTGAAGAGCAGTATAATTGCTCGAAAGCTTGCAATATAAATAAAAAGAAACTATTTACCTGTTTTAATTTTTAATTTTTCAAATAATTCTGGGTAACTATTGCTCACATAAAAATAACTATACATGAAAGTTTATTAAAATAAATAAGATGTTTTTTAAAATTATTATTATCCCTAGTACACGTGGTACAGGTCATGATAATCATGGTGGGTAGTTAGCGACAGCTTTTTTGTAAGTGTGCCACATGTCTGCACATGTGAAAAGCAGTTCGACTTTTGCACTTACAAATGTGCCAGAGCCCTGTTTGGTTACTTGCACTCGCTGGTGGGGTTGGACTTTTGCAAGAATCGGGGGCCATTGGAGCATTTTTTTTTTATTAGAAAAAAAGTTTCCAAAGCCGGGTTCAATCCCAGGTCGTGGCGGTCGAAAACCAACGGTTTAGACCACCCTTCCACTGAACCCCAATATAAGGTATATAAAGTTACTCATGACAAAAGATGTATATAACAATAAGGACAAGGCCAGTTAGGCATAAATTAATACAAAGCAAGGACAGTAGAAGTTGGTATTGTACATGAAAGAAACATTTATGCTTAAATCCATTCATTTTTTATATATAAATGGCCCATTATTGCTTTATATGAATAGAAGTGTCAGTTTTATGAACAAATGTAGAATGACAGCGAACAAAGCTTTACCTTAATGATGATGATTCTTTTAACATTATTATCATTCTTTCATCATTCTTAAAACATAATTAAAACACCCTTTATAAAATGAGGTTTGAATATAACACAGCACTGCAAAACTTTTTCACTTTTATTTATCATCTCATCCAGTTTCAAACTGAGGTGTTGACAACACAAGTATGGCCACCTGAGTCCAGTACAATTTCGATATTCTCAATATCGTGTTGTGTATTCTCATGCATTTTCAACTGTATATACCTGTGGCGACCACACTTTGCTTCAGCGAGCGCGGACAAAGCTTCACTACACATACAGGCAGTAGTGTGGCGGCCTCACTATGCCTCGGCAAGCGCGAGCTGGGAGAACACCTCACTACGCATGCGCGGGCGGCATCCGGGACTCTTAGCACGCGCATCGTTCACACCCATTCCTTGAAGGAGTTATCTAGGACCAAGCTTTTTTGGTCATTGAAGTACAGCTGACATCAGGCTGATAAGGGTCAACATCCTGGAAATGTAAATACTTGGTTGTCTATATATCAAAATGGGGTATTTGGCTAATATTTTAGAATTATAAAAAAAAAATCAATCATAGGTTGATATTTCAATAAAATAATTCCTTTGTATCAATATTGGGTAAAATTAATCAGGCCTCCAGGGAAAAGTATATTTTATAAACATTTTTATTCTCTAGCTTTTGGGCACAAACACTCCTCTACAGGAGAAAACCTAGTATAATAATTCTCCAATAGAACACGAGTCAAATAGTATCTGATTATATTTAACTCATGTTCTATTGGTGAATCATTATACCATGTTTTCTCTTGTGGAAAGGCGTCCGTGCCAGAAAGTTGGAGAATAAAAATGTTTTGAAAATACACTTTTCCCTGGAGGCCTGATATCTCAAGTTGATATTTATTCCAATAGATGGCTACCAGCAACTTTCAGTTTCCCACAATGAGGAGATGCCCAAATGGGGCTCTGGCACATTTGTAAGTGTAAAGTCTAATTGCTTTTCACATGTGTAGACATGTGGTGTACTTACAGTAAAAGCAGTCACCTAACTCTACCCACCATGATTATCATGGCCTATACCACGTGTACTAGGGTTAAGCAAAAATAGGTGATGCCACTTTACTAACCAATGTTGGGGGAGGACAACTTACCTCATGGGTCATCCAGGAAGATATCCTCTTCTGGATAGCAACAAACGGATTGGATTCATCATCAGTGAGTCCCAGGATCTGTCTGTGGACTATTGAGGACACTGCGGTGACCAGGATACACCTCCGGACCTTGCTGTTACACTGGACTATCTCCTCTATAGCTGTCAGGACTGGGTCCACTAGGGGTCCGGAGATCACAAACACCACAGTGGTTGCTGACACTGGCTGCCAACATATCGGCAAAACATTATTTACATATCAGCAATACATCTTCTATTGGCGCACACACACAAAAATGGCAAAATTATATAAATTAATCTTTAAAAGATTAATTAAAAAAATATATATTAAAATGCGCTAAATATAGTAGAAAATAAATACAGTAGAACCTCCATGAGAGGACACCTCTCTACAAAGGACAGTTTCTTGATAAGGCACAATTTGGATTATAGATTATAAACACAAGGTAATAAGACCAAATCCAAATAAATAAATAGTGTGTGACATTTCGGTAACAGCATTGTTACCATCTTCAGACAAAAGTACTGAATGATTCAACGCTGTTACCGAAACGTCACACACTATTTATTTATTTGGATTTGGTCTTATTACCTTGAGGACAGTTTCTATTTGCAAAATTACCATTTTTACAATTTAGCAACTCTCTGGTAAGAGGGCACCTCTCCCTAAAGGACACTTTAGCTCTGCAATTAGGTGTCCTTTATAGGGAGGTTCTACTGTATTTAAGCTTCCGCCATTAATTAAACAATTAGATTTATATGAGTCAAAATAAAAGTGGTGAGGGATGATTATTGTATGTTGAGTGAAGAGGTAGAATATTTAGTTAAACAAAAAAAAAATTGCTAATCAGTTGCATCATATTAAATGACATTGTTTGAAATTCCTGATGGTTGTCCCCTGGTACTTTTATTTTGACTTGTATAAATCTATTAGTGTTCAAGTTTGGATAAATCTAATTGAAGCAAGTTAAATAAAAGCTTTTTAAAAAAGAGTGTACCTCTGAAAATTTGAGAGAGAAAAACAATATTTTCAACATTGACAAGGCACAATTTGGATTATAAATTATAAACACAAGGTAATAAGACCAAATCCAAATAAATAAATAGTGTGTGACGTTTCGGTAACAGCGTTGTTACCATCTTCAGACAAAATAACAGGATTGAGTGATAACAGGAACTATTTAAAAGCATGCTATGGTAAAATTCTCTCATTCAGTACTTTTGTCTGAAGATGGTAACAACACTGTTACCGAAACGTCACACACTATTTATTTATTTGAATTTGGTCTTATTACCTTGTGAATATTTTCAACATATTTAGAGGGTTTGCTCCCTTTTTATCAAAAATGATAAAGCACAATTTGGATTATAGATACAGGAAAATAAGACCTAATCCAAATAAATTAATAGGGTGTGATGTTTTGGCAACAGCATTGTTACCATCATCAGGCAAAATAATAAATGAGAATAAATTTCTCATTTATTATTTTGTCTGATGATGATAACAATGCTTTTGCCAAAACATCACATGCTATTAATTTATTTGGATTAGGTCTTATTTTCTTGTATCCCTCTTTATCAATTTATTATGAAAAAAAAAAAGGCAAAACTTTTAAATCAAAATAATAACAAAGAATCTCACTATAACATAATTTGGGACAAAGATCATGTTGTTATAGCTGTGTTGTTATTATAGCCATAGTTATAACAATTGGGAATTTATAGAATTGTGGGTGTTGTAAATGGGTGTTGTGACCAAGTAGCCTTTATAAATGAAGCTCTAATAATGAAGTTTTGATGTAAATGCCTTATAATTGTAGGGATCCAAGGTTTTTTTTTTTTTAAATGTATTATCCCTAATAGACATGGTACAGGCCATGATATTCATGATGAATAGTAGTTGGCGATTGTGTTTACTGTAAGTATACCTAATGTCTACACATGTGAAAAGCAGATTGAATGTACCAGAGCCCTATTTTGTTACTTGCACTCGCTGGAGGGGTTGGACTTTTGTAAGACTCGTGGTCCCCATTGGAGCATTTTTTAAATTAGAATTTAATTATTGTGGGATTCGATCTCAGGTCATAGTGGTCAGTAACTGAAGAGGACAAAAGATGTTTATTAAAACAAAAAGAAAATAAAAACAATTTCTGGCTAAAGTGTCTTTTATATTTTAAGAAATATGAATGCCGGCCAGGCAGCCTTCAAGATATTTCAATTTAAGTGAACAAATGCAATGGGAAGAAAGTGAATGAATTTAGAGTATTAAGAAAAGGCTAAAAATTGTATTTGAAAAAAAAAATCATTTTTTATTTTAAAGAAATCCTTTATGGTTGTTTTTTGTGGGCTAGAACCCTATTGTGCATTCTAGCTGATCAATCTTCAAAAGGAATGTATGTCTTTCCTCCTCTGTAAGTTACTTCAAATAACACAATATTACTCTCCAAAATACACATTATTGACTGTATTGACTCATCCATTGATGAGCTCTACTCATCCCCAGCAGACACCATCAAAAGTATTAAGCTTTACAAACTCGATACCCTGATATGATTGAGTGGAGATAAGAAAGAAGAAGACTCATCCCCAGCAGACACCATCAAAAGTATCAAGTTTTACAAACTTGATTCTCTAATATGATTGAGTGGAGATAAGAAAGAAGAAGACTCATCCCCAGCAGACATCATCAAAAGTATCAAGTTTTACAAACTTGATTCTCTAATATGATTGAGTGGAGATAAGAAAGAAGAAGACTCATCCCCAGCAGACACCATCAAAAGTATCAAGTTTTACAAACTTGATACTCTAAAATGATTGAGTGGAGATAAGAAAGAAGAAGACTCATCCCCAGCAGACACCATCAAAAGTATCAAGTTTTACAAACTTGATTCTCTAATATGATTGAGTGGAGATAAGAAAGAAGAAGACTCATCCCCAGCAGACACCATCAAAAGTATCAAGTTTTACAAACTTGATACCCTATAATATGATTGAGTGGAGATAAGAAAGAAGACTCATCCCCAGCAGACACCATCAAAAGTATCAAGTTTTACAAACTTGATTCTCTAATATGATTGAGTGGAGATAAGAAAGAAGAAGACTCATCCCAGCAGACACCATCAAAAGTATCAAGTTTTACAAACTTGATACCCTGATATGATTGAGTGGAGATAAGAAAGAAGAAGACTCATCCCCAGCAGACACCATCAAAAGTATCAAGTTTTACAAACTTGATACCCTAATATGATTGAGTGGAGATAAGAAAGAAGACTCATCCCCAGTAGACACCATCAAAAGTATCAAGTTTTACAAACTTGATACCCTAATATGATTGAGTGAAGATAAGAAAGAAGACTCCCCAAAATAAATGATTGTTTACATTTGAAACTTGCTTAGGTTATCGGACCAATGATGTTGCAATCATCCATGAGAAACGACAAAGGTGCGTGACATGACCGCATCAAAATTTGCATGTTAAGAATGCAGCACTTTTAGCTAAGGTGTGTATGCACTAACTACGCTGCCATCCTGTAGAATGGCGTTTAAATGCATTTTTGATTATAAAGTTACATTTAAACAGCATAAAGACAAGGTAATAAGACCAAATCCAAATAAATAAATAGTGTGTGACATTTCGGTAACAGAGTTGTTACCATCTTCAGACAAAAGTACTGAATGCTGTTACAGAAACATCACACACTATTTATTTGGATTTGGTGTCTTATTACCTTGTGTTTATAATCTATAATCCAAATTGTGCTTTATCATTTAAACAGCATGTTGTTGAAATTTGAATTAAGAAATGGTCGATGGTGTTGAATTATCGTTGATTGAATTAACATTGATTATTTGATAGGCTAGAAGTCGGGACATGAAAAAATTGGTCAAATTAACAAGGTTATACTGTGTAATCTCAACAGATTACTATTTTAAATATTTTGTTACTCAGCATATTTCTCTCATTGCCTCTTTCCATTCATGTAAATAAGGTTGTTCAGCATCCCTAGAAAATCTCCCAAGAAAGAAATCTGCCATCTAATGAATTGGACTTCCACTGACATTGTGAATAAAACCAAGAAGACTTAAATGTCAGAAGGACAGCCTGGGTAGTTGGTGACTTCTGTACGTGGCTCCAGGAACCTACTGGGTTAACTAAATATATATGTTATGAAAAAGGCATCTTCTTATCGTGCAACTGAAAGTTGCTGATGGCTTGCGCCATCTATCGAAATAAATATCAACTATTCTCGTTGACTTCTAATTATTCCAGATAAATAAAAATGGTTGAATTGTTTTGATTAAAATATATTGCTTTGTTATCCTCAAGTTTGTCTTTCTTCAATTTTCTACTTGAAAATATGTATTTTTATATATTCCTCAATGTTATAGTTTCCTTAAATACCAAGAATTCCCCTAAAGTACTGTATATATATGGTTTTTTTTTGCTTATCCCTAATATACGTGGTACAAGCCATGATAATCATGGTGGGTAGAAGTAGGCGACGGCTTTTACTGTAAGTGCACCACATGTCTACACATGTGAAAAGCAGTTCAACTTTGCACTTACAAATGTGCCAGAGCCCCGTTTGGTTACTTGCACTCACTGGTGGGGTTGGACTTTTGAAAGAATCGGGGGCCATTGGAGCATTATCGTTGGTGAAATTAACAAGGTTACTGTAATCTTAATAGATGATTATTTTAATTATTTTGTTACTCAAAGAATGTCTCACTTTCTCTCATTACCTCTTTCCTTTCATGTCAATATAGTTGAATTGTTTTGATCAAAATATATTGCTTTGTCATCTTCATGTTTGTCATTCTTCAATTTTCTACTTGAAAATATGTATTCTTATATATTCCTCAATGTTTCCTTAAATACTAAAAATTCCTCTAAGGTCCTGGATATATAAGTGGACCAATTCAATATTAGAAGAGTATGGAAGATTACATTGATCAAACTGCTGTAAATGTTCACTGCTGATGAGCCAGGCCCTCCTAATCATCACAAAATGGACACAGCAGTATTTATAAAGATGCCATCTATATATAGGTAATGAAAGCCCAATATGCAAATATGTAATTCTACTGTTCCAATATCCATAGTTTACTTAAATACCATTTCTAAGATTCCACCTTTCAGTGCAGCATGTATAAGCAGAATCGTCCAATACACACAAAAATATCGGTGGATGAGAGGGTAACACACTCGATTCCCGATAAGGTCTGTGGATGAGAGGGTAACATGCTCGATTCCCGATAAGGTCTGTGGATGAGAGGGTAACATGCTCGATTCCCGATAAGGTCTGTGGATGAGAGGGTAACACGCTCGATTCCCGATAAGGTCTGTGGATGAGAGGGTAACATGCTCGATTCCCGATAAGGTCTGTGGATGAGAGGGTAACACGCTCGATTCCCGATAAGGTCTGTGGATGAGAGGGTAACATGCTCGATTCCCGATAAGGTCTGTGGATGAGAGGGTAACACGCTCGATTCCCGATAAGGTCTGTGGATGAGAGGGTAACATGCTCGATTCCCGATAAGGTCTGTGGATGAGAGGGTAACATGCTCGATTCCTGATAAGGTCTGTGGATGAGAGGGTAACACGCTCGATTCCCGACTGTCATGAACCGGGATTGGATCCCGCGTTAAAATTTGTCTAATATGTGAATAACATTCACATATTATTCACTGTTTCAATTATCATGAACTAGGTTGATCTTGCTGAGCGGTACCTATTTATGTGATTTTAAACCAACCAGTCCAAAACAGTATTAGAGCTCTGAGAAGCAGTCTGGTAGATTAAATTGACAAAACCACTGGGAGGGGGTTCAACACTGATGAGCCAAACCTCCAATATTTTTTCATAGCAGTATGAACAGAAGAAATTTGTTTTATGTATAAAAGAAACATTCATGCTTTAAAATTTTCATTTCCTGAATGCAGTAGTATTCACTTTGTAAAAGAAAAATTGGTGTTTAAATATTTTGGATTTAATTTTGGGTTCCTGGGGGAAAAAAAAAAGAGTGTTTTTTGACTAAACCCCGCTCTCTCTTCAAATTTTCCTTGACATTTGCCAATCTGGTATTTTTAGATGGTATTTAATTTTTTTTAAAGACCCATAACATGAATTTTTCGATCCAAAATTATTTAAGCACTAATCTTTCGTTTTAATAAATATAATAATTTACTACAGTGTCCTTTTTGCAATGAAAAAAAAAATTAGAGAGAGATTATTTTGTCCTATTGTGTCGCTACTTTTGATTCTTGACATCGGCGTTTTTTCCATCATCGGAACCACTTAACTCTTCTGAATGTGTTTTAATATATGAATAAAATTGTTACGCACAAATATGGATTTAAAGAAATAAATGTGCCTGCTAACCTGTGGGTTATTGAGAGAATTAATTCCAGCTGCTCCATTTTCTAAAAGTTTGACCAAACCATTATGCCAATGTAAACATTCGGCGATTTCATCGTCAAGAAATAAATGGGCATCTTTTACATATTTATATAGTTGATTAAAATTGTTTTCAAAAATATCTGTAAACATTTCTTAGGTAAACTAATTCCAAAAGTATATTCCAACACATATAGAGTCAACAAAAACAAAACCCAGAGGTGTCGGGGAGTTTGCTCTTTTTATACCAAATTACAATATTTAATATTAATGTGCACTATTCAACTGATTTTATTTTAAAATATTTTTATCATTTTCTCTATATTATATATACATATAATAAAATCTTATATATCGATTTTTTCTAATGCAAGTGATTTTTGTTCATTTCATAGACACGAGCTTTCATTATTATTATTTTTTTTTTTTAAGCATAAGGAATAAACATTTCAAATAAGGAGTTTAAAATGTCATTGTTACTCAAAAATGAGAATAGACAATGGTTATTTTGCCTGCCCCTAGGCTCATCTAATCATCGTGAAAAGGAGGCATTTTTAGGTTTTCTTTTTTATTTACAGCTGCAGGTATAGATTATGCAAATTTATCTTATTTAAATATATTTTCTCACACATGTTGTATGTTAATATAACTTCGCACCCCTGTGAGATTGCTGTAAACAACCTACTTTACCCCACCCCACCTTCTCAAAATTTCAAAGTTCTGGTTACTGTCAGGCATATAAAGAGTTGGAAGCCTTCATGTTGTGTTGTTTATCTTTTATAAACTACAACTTATATATTTATTATTTAATTATAATTATTTATTTATTACACACATTTAAATTTAGTAAAGATTAATTATATGTTTACAAAACACCGTCAGTCTATTGTTCTTAATTCCTCTTCTTAAATTCACATCACTTATATATTTCACACTATTCTACATATTCCTCCCTTGTTTAGTTAGTATCTAATCATGTCCTTAAATCTAGAAGGAACATGTATTTGTCTTCCACTTCTAGTGATGACAGTCTTGTTTTCATTCTCATTAGGTGATTCATTTGGGTATAAACAGTCCATATCAGATATAGCAATCTGCTCTTCTGGTACAATATCTTCTAAGGTTGCTTCTTGTTCTGGTAGATACCTTGAAGTACTAGGAAGTTCCATTCTAATTTCTGGAGTCTTAATCAAAGTGGTATTCAAATCAATTCCTTTGTTAAAATCTTGTAAGACATTGGCATGTCTTAAATGCTTTGCATTCCTAATGATAAAGCTACCTGTCTCAGTATTGACTAACTTGAATGAATTTGGAGATATAGTCTCTAGAATGATAAATCTTTGGTTGTCATAATTTGGTGTCAACTTGCTTTTCATTTCAGTGTTTGCGACATAAACAATATTACCTTTCTTGAAGTCATGAGGCAAGGCCTTATTCTTGCTATCAGCATATTTCTTCATTCTTTCTTTATAGGCTTGATTATGCTCCATCACTTCTTTATCCATAAGAGAATCATTGTCATTTATATCATTGAGCTTATTTCTAATTTCCCTGGAAAAAAGCAATAATGCTGGTGTTTTCCCAGTAGAAGGGTGTGGAGTCGACCTGTATGCCATTAGAACACATTGAAGTTCTTCTTTCCAATCCTTTCCTTGCAATTTTACTGAAATAAGTTGCTTTTTTAAAAATCTGTGGAAACGTTCAATTTTTCCATTGCTTTTAGGATAATATGGTGACACTCTTATATGTTTTATACCTGATTTCATAAAAAATTGCTCAGTATCTTTGCTTACAAATTGAAGACCATTATCTGAAACTATTTCAATGGGAAATCCATATCTTGCAAAAATTTCTTTTAATTTTGAAATTATAGTTTTCGAAGAAATATCATTTATTATAATCGCTTCCGGGAACGATGAATAATAATCAATAAGTGTCAAAATATATTTTGAATCAATAGGTCCAACTAAGTCTACTCCTACTTTATACCATGGTCTAGGAGGTATTGGTATGGTTGTTAAAGGTTGGTCATGCCTTAAAGGTTGATTGACTTCACAAATGTAACAATTCTTTATACGTCTTTCTATATCTTTGTCCATATTGGGCCAATAGTATTTTTCTCTTAAAATTTGTTTAGTTCTAGCAATCCCTTGATGAGTTTCATGAGCTAAGTCTAAAATATTTCTTCTAAGATCTGTTGGTATAACAATTCTCTTTCCTTTTAAAATGAGATTATCATAAACTGAAAGTTCTTCCTTAAATTTGTGCAAACTTTTAAGTTCATCATCATCAATTTGATATGGCCAATTTCCAGTTTGAATTATTTTAGTTAGAAATTTGAAAAATGGATCTGCTTCACTTTGCTTCTTGATATCATTGAGGGAAATTGCCTTCATTTCTTCTGAAAATATGGAAAGTACTTTTTCTACATAATCATCAACAATATTTTCACATGAAATATTTGTTAAAGGTTTTCTTGAAAATATATCTGCAATATTTTGTTTGCCCTTAAGATACTCTATTTCATAATCATAAGGTTGAAGTCTCCAACTAAGTCTTTCAATTCTTGGTGGCAAGACTGTTGCCTTCTTGGGATTAAGCATATAAATCAATGGTTTATGATCTGTCTTAAGTACAAATTTATTTCCCCATAAATAGTCATTGAAATGCTCAACAGCCCACACACACCCAAGAGCTTCTTTCTCTATTTGTGAGTATCTTCTCTCAACATTAGTCAATGATCTACTTGCATAGGCCACTGGCTTTTTGCTTCCATCATTTTGTCTTTGTAGTAAAACAGCTCCTAAACCTACAGGACTAGCATCAGCAATTACTTCGGTAGGTGCATTCATGTCAAAATAGGCTAAACATGGATTTTTTGTAAGAGCTTCTTTCAATTTTCTGAATGAGTCCTCTTCTTTCTTGCTCCACTTCCATTTTATGTCCTTTCTTGTCAAATTATTAAGTGGTTCGGCTAACTTTGAAAAGTCTGGAATGAATTTTCTTAAAAATCCGCATGTACCTAAAAATGATTTTAGAGAATCTACATTTTCAGGTTTTGAAAAACTTAGAACACTTTCTATTTTCTTTGGATCAGGTCTAATTCCATCTTTACTAACAATATGGCCTAATATTTCCAATTCATTTAGAGCAAATTTACATTTACTTTTGTTTAGTTTGAGTCCAACTTGTTGAAATCTTTCAAATACTTTTTTCAGTCTTTGATCCAATTGTTCTATAGATTGCGCATATACAATCACATCATCTATGTAGCATAACACTCCTTCTAAATGAGACAATATTGAGTTCATAGCTTTTTGAAAAGCTTCAGGTGCGCTGCAAAGTCCAAAAGGAATTTTGCAAAATCTGTAGCATCCTCTGGGTGTAATAAAGGTGGTCAATGGCCTGGACTTTTCATCAAGTTCAATTTGCCAAAAGCCTTTCTTCGCATCAAGTTTAGCAAAAAATTTTGCTCCCTGCAATGCTTGCAAAATATTGTCAACTGTTGGTATAGGATATCTCTCTCTAACTATGGCTTTATTCACTTTTCTCAGATCAACACATAGTCTGATTTCTTCAGTACCCTTTTTTGGAACTGCCACAATGTTTGAGATCCATTCAGAAGCTTCATGGACTTCCTCAATAATGCCATCTTCTATCATTTTGTCTAGCTCTTGATTGATGGCTTCTACCATTTTATATGGAAAATGTCTGCATCTCTGAGCTACAGGAGTAACATTTTCTTTTAGAGTTATTTTTTGACTATAACCCTTCACATTTCCTTGACCTTGAAAAAGGTTCATGTTTTCTTGTATCAAATTATATATATCCTTCGGAATAACTTCCTGTTGAATATTCCTTATTTTTGTTCCACGCTTTATAATTTCTAATTCGAAACTTGCTTTCTTTCCTAAAAGAGGTTCTGCTTTACCTTCAATCACAAAAATCTGTTCCTTTATAGACCTTTCACCCCATGAAACATCTGCAAAGAAATATCCACAACATGGAAGAGGTGAAGTTTGTCCATAGGCATAAAATTTCCTTTCTGTACCATTTAAAGTTGGCATTTGAGACTTAGGAAAAATATTTTTCAAATTTTCAAGTCCTATGAATGTTGTATCACTACCTGTATCAATAGTCATTGTTATTTTCTTTCCATCTATATAGATATTTTCTTTGTTATCAGAGCCTAAAAAGAAAGTGTATTCATCTGAGTCTTCATTATTTTCAGAAATATTTTGAATATTTCTTTTCTTTCCTTCAATATTTTTATATTTATTTTTATTTCTACAAACTCTATTAAGATGACCCATCTTGTTACAAAATGTGCATTTCATATTTCTAGCTCCACATTTATATGGAGGATGTGTAGTTAAGCCACATCTATAGCATTCTTCCAAATTAGGTGCACTTACCTTGGAGGTGCTTCCTTTTTGATGGTACACATTATGAGCTTTTGATCCTTTAACAGTTGATTCATTAGCTGCTTGGAAATTATTTTTATAGTTTACTCTATTTATTGAGGTCATATCTTCATTTGTCAATACTCTAAATTCTTCTTTGGCTGTTTCAAACATTCTTGATATCTCAATTGTTCTTTGAAGATTCAAATTATCTTGTTGCAACAACTTTTCTTTTAATTGCCTATTATAGCATTTTTCTATTATCTGATCTCTGATCATGTCTTCTTCTAAATTTCCAAATTCACAGGATTTGACTAATTCTCTTAGGGCAATGACATATGAATCAATATTTTCATCTGTATTTTGTTTTCTTTGCCTAAATTTAAATCGTTCTGATACAATATTTTTTTGTGGTGTGAAATATTTAGTTAAAGCTTCTTTTGCTTTTTCATACGTATCTTTTTCTTCTGGCAAATTAAAGAAAATTCTTTGGACTTGTGGTCCAAGGCAATGCAAAAGTGTTGCCCTTTTAACGTCATCTTTCTTTGTTGAAACACCGCTTGCTAATTCATAAATTAAATATGAATTCATCCAATGTTTGTACTCGGAATACAAATCTGTAGCATTAAGGTTCAACGGTAATGGAGACGTCAAATTATTTGCCATCTTCTGTTACGCTTATTTAATTATTATTCTTTTTTTTAATCCTCGTCGCCAAATATGTTGTGTTGTTTATCTTTTATAAACTACAACTTATATATTTATTATTTAATTATAATTATTTATTTATTACACACATTTAAATTTAGTAAAGATTAATTATATGTTTACAAAACACCGTCAGTCTATTGTTCTTAATTCCTCTTCTCAAATTCACATCACTTATATATTTCACACTATTCTACACTTCATTTCAGACCCACAAGCACCATGAAATAATCAGAATGGACTTAATTATCTCCTTCCTTAAGGACCATCTTATGTGCGTATATAACTTTATTACTTGTCTGGAGCTTCTCAAAGCATAATTATTATTTTTTAGTTTTTTTTTTTTGCAAAGTAGTGAAAGATCTGAGGTCATTTTGGATTAGTCTTTATCGGAAGAGTAAACAAATTGATAGCCTTGTCTAACTGCAGTGGACTTCTTGTGGCCATCTATGACCTTGCCATAAGCGATATCCACAGGACAAAATGGCAATTAATTAAGATAGGTGTGGGCAAGGATGGCGGGGTTTCATATGTCTATTTTAATTGTAGTTTTTTTTTGTGGAGGTTTGTCAATATTTTTTTAAGTGAGGAAGATTTATTAAATATAATAAGTTGCCAAAATCTGAAGGCCTGAATAATTTGAAAATAGTAAGAAAGGACATTTTCTGAAAGGGCAGTGTTAACAATAAAATATATATACATTTGTTCTGGTGTTGTGGCAAGGGATACTAGACACACAAGGGCCCACAGATAACCAGAATCCAATCCTGAAACACTAAGAATTACTGTTGGATAACTGAATGCTGCGACAGCTAGCGCCACACTGGACCTATCATCATCACAACTGTTTGTTTACTTCTTCTCTATATTACAATAACTGTTCGCTACCATAACTTTGTTTTTCTTGCTAAATGGATAATAAAGATCATTATCATATAATCCTCAACGTCCTCATGCCTTCCTACAAGCTGTAAGTACCTAAATCTTACAACAATTAGATTATGAGACTGAATATTGCATGAAATTCAACTAACGAGTTAAGGCAAAGAAAGAAAAAAGGCTTAGCAAAAATGGCGTCACTCCCGAGCCACGATGTAACCCTAAATAAGCTCGACGGCTATAACTACTCACTATGGTCTTTCAAAATTGAAATGCTCTTGCAAAAGGAAGATCTTTGGGAAGTTGTCACCGAAAATATTCCAGATGAACCTAAAATCGAATGGAAAAAGAAAGACTCAAAAGCTAGAGCTATCATTAATCTAAGCATCGCCGACTCACAAATAGTGCATGTCAAAAACCTACTAACAGCCAAAGCTACCTGGGACACTCTTAAAAATATCTATGAAAGAAAAACACTCTCAGGAAAAATTTATTTGCTGAGGAAACTATACAGCTTAAAACTCGAAGAAGACAAAGACATGCAACAGCACATCACTACCATGATGGAACTTGTTGACAAACTGCGAACCATTGGCGAAACACTAAAGGACTCTCACATCACGGCTATACTGCTTTGCTCGCTTCCAAAGAGCTACTCCAATCTCATCACGATGTTGGAATCAAGGCCTGATGACGAGCTAACGCTTGAATTTACCAAGAACAAACTCCTTGATGAACACACACGCAGAGTAGAAAGCTCGAAAGACGAAAGCACCGGATCAAAAGCCTTAAAAAGCCTCCACAGAGCTTCAAGCCAAAGAAGAGAAAAAGAGAAGAAATTCTGTTCTTTCTGCCACAAACCAAACCACTCCAAAGAAGAATGTTGGCACTATCAAAAGCGAAACAACAGCAACAAAGAGTACAAATATGAAAACTTCAGAAGAGGAAACGTACCAAAGTACACAAATCAGTCGAGTGTCACCCAAGAACAACCAACAAATCAGAGAACAACAAAAGGACCTAACCCAAAAGCTCTCAATTGCACTCAACGAGAAGCAAGTGTACACAACTGGTTCATCGACTCTGGAGCCACATCTCATATGGCGTACGATGAAAGCTTCTTCACTGAACTTAACAGAGAACAAACACAAAATGTTGTGGTTGCTAATGGCAATAAGCTGCAGGTCAAAGGGATAGGACAAGGAGAAGTCAAAGTCATCACACCCCAAGGAAAGACTGACACCTTACTTCTCACAAAAGTTCTCTACATCCCGGAACTAACAGACAACCTTCTGTCAGTGAGTGCGGCCACCTCCAACGGATGTAAAGTAACGTTCAACAGAGATTGGTGTACCATCGAAAGAGACAACACAGCCCTCGCGAACGGTATACTTGACAATGGAATGTACCGACTCCACCTGGATGACACCCCCCAAACTCACACATTCAAAGCAAATGTTGCAAAACAAAACCACTGCAAGAACAAAAATTGCCTCATGCTCTGGCACGACAGACTAGGACACAGAAATATAGAATCAATCAAGAAGATTCGAAATGAGAACCTAGCAAGAGGACTAAGTCTAAATAACTGTTCGCACAGCACAGACTGCGTTCAGTGCATTCAAGGAAAACTCACCGAAACCCCATTTCCAAAGAAGACAGAGTACAGAGCAACTGAAACGCTTCAACTTGTCCACAGTGATATGTGCGGCCCATTACCAACTAACTCTCTCAGCGGTAAGAGATACTTCATCACCTTCACTGATGACTACAGCAGATACACGAAGATCTACCTCCTGAAAGGAAAAGACGAAGCCTATGAAAAAATAAAAGACTACGTCATCTCAGCACACACGGAATTTGGAAAAAATATCCAAACCATACGGACAGACAACGGTCGTGAGTACGTAAACCGACAAGTCGAAGATTTCCTGGACCAAAGCGGAATCAAACATCAGCTAACAGTCCCCTACTCACCAGCCCAGAACGGAGTAGCAGAAAGGAAAAATCGATCACTAATGGAGATGACAAGATGCATGCTGTTTGACTCAGGACTCCCACAGTCTCTATGGGCGGAAGCGGTTACCACAGCTAATTACCTACACAACCGAATACCCTCGAAAGCTACAGACAAGACTCCTTTTGAACTATGGACCAACAGGAAGCCCAGTCTGAAGCATCTAAAAAGATTCGGATGTAAAGCCTTCGCCTATATTCCCAAGATAAAAAGAAACAAGTTGGATAGCAAAGTTATCGAAGGGATCTTTCTTGGATACGATGATCGAAGCAAAGGATACAGAATCCTGCACGATACAGACAACATCACAATCAGCAGATCCGTAAAATTTATAGAAAAAGAAAATGGGTTTCACCTCGCTTCCACAAAAACAACTTCACCACAAGTACTAAGTACAGATCTAACTTCCTCCAATCATATTGGTAATGCAGAGGAAAGTCAGGAACCAGGAACACAACCGAAAACCTTGAGGACTCAGAAACCGAGGATTGCATTCAACCCAGTACAAGCACAGGAACACAAGTGGTCACACAAAGAAGATCCACGAGACCAACAAAGGGAATACCTCCCATAAGAAATGACTACATGCTGTACAAAACTGAAGCTCAAGACATTCAGACACCCACCAACTACTCGGAAGTCCTACAATTACCAAAAATAGAAAGAGAAAAATGGCTACAAGCAATGAACGAAGAACTAAATTCTCTTGAGAAGAACCATGTATGGGAACTAACGCCTCTACCTAAGGACAAAAAGATCATAGGATGTAAATGGACCTATAAACAAAAACTCAATTCCAAAGGAGAAATAGAGCGGTACAAAGCCAGATTCGTAGCAAAAGGGTTCAATCAGAAATTTGGCCGAGACTACGAAGAAACCTTTGCACCAATTGTGAAGCATTCTACAATTAGAGCCTTCCTAGCTGCATCAGTCTACAAAGGGATGCAAGTGATCCACCTCGATGTCAAGACAGCGTTCCTACACGGCGACCTAGATAAAGAACTCTACATGGAACTTCCAGAAGGACTCCATACAAAACAAACAAACGAAGTCTGCAAACTAAAGAAGGCAATTTACGGTCTAAAACAAGCCGGAAGATCTTGGAACACAAAAATCGCAAGCACTCTAATTAAAAATAACTTCAAACAGAGCATTGTAGACCCATGCCTATTCACCAAGAATGAAGAAAACCATTCCATCTACTTGATTCTATATGTGGATGACATGCTCCTCGCAAGCGATTCCGAAATAATCATCCAAAACACTGTAAAAACTCTCGAAAAAGAATTCGAAATAAAGAACCTTGGAGACCCCACTCAATTCATTGGTATAGGAATCTCCAGGAACAGAGAAGGTGAACTCCTACTGAGCCAAAAGAGTAAAATCCAAGAATTAGTTGAAAGGTACAATCTCCAAGAAGCGAAACCTACTTTCACTCCCATGGAAAGCGGATATCCCGGTATATCTGATGAAAAACTTCTACCAAACAACGTCCAATACCAACAACTGATAGGCTCACTATTGTACCTAAGCGTAGTATCCAGACCAGATATCGCAGCTCCAGTCTGCATACTCAGCAGCAGAAACCAGAATCCTAGAAATTGTGACTGGAATGCAGCAAAAAGAATCGTAAGATATCTAAAAACTACTAAAGAACTCGAGCTACGCATATCTAACCAAAAACCTCCCACACTGGAAGCATACAGTGATGCCACATGGGCAAGCGACAACACCGACAGAAAATCTCTAAGCGGAAACTTGTTCCTACTGGGATCAAACCCCATCTCATGGATGACTGGGAAACAAGGTTGCGTATCTCTCTCATCCACCGAAGCGGAACTAATCTCCGCAGCTGAAGCCTCACAAGAACTGTTATGGCTTCTCGACTTGCTAAAGGATCTCGAACTGGAACAGAAAGCTCCAATCTACTTCCACCAAGACAATCAATCATGTCTCAAGATATGTTCATCCGAAAAAGTGTCTTCTAGAACCAAGCACATCGCAACCAAGATCCATCACCTGAAGGATCTTCAGAAGAAGACAGTGATAAAAATGATCTACTGCCCAACTGGCGACATGAAGGCGGACATTCTGACCAAGCCGCTACCAAGGCCGACATTTGAGAAGTTACGCTACAACCTCGTGATGTCTCCACATTCATGCCGGGGATTTGTTGGATAACTGAATGCTACGACAGCTAGCGCCACACTGGACCTATCATCATCACAACTGTTTGTTTACTTCTTCTCTATATTACAATAACTGTTCGCTACCATAACTTTGTTTTTCTTGCTAAATGGATAATAAAGATTATTATCATATAATCCTCAACGTCCTCATGCCTTCCTACAAGCTGTAAGTACCTAAATCTTACAACAATTACTGAGCATAAAATTATGCAAATTTTGCAAAATATGCAAGTTAGCTCACCGAGTTATGTAAATTATGCAAATTACGAAGCTAATCCGCGCATGTTAATTGAGATATAAGAGAAGGAACGTTCACAAATTTGCCAATATAGAGAATGATTTTAATTTTTTTTACTCAATGAAAACGTTTAGTAACAAAAAATGCCAGGCGTGGCAGTTCCAGCAGACAGACAGAGTGGTATGGTGATTGGACTCAGAAGGGGCTCACAGTTGGTCCATACTACTTTAAATATCTACGGACATACACCTCGACGCTTCCACAGTGCACTGGCTATGGCGAAGATGGTTGGAACAAAAAAAAATGTGGCACAGTTGAGGGGTGCTGTTGCGGCCAGAGTGACGTCATCACGCGGGGACCGACGCATTCGCCGGATGGCATTGGCGGTCCACAGTCCACTTCTGTCGGCTTTTTGTAGAATGTGCAGGACACTTGATTCTCCCATATCGACCAGTACCGTTTTAGTCGATTGGTCGCTGGCGGCTATCTTATGGCGTTCTTTAAAAAGACTTCCATTGACCCAATGGTACACATGGACCGCGGAATGGCGCAGTGTAGTGTTCTCAGATTAATCTCGCTTCTGTTTTAGCAATGACAGTCACCGAGTAAGAGTTTAACGCCGTCTTGGTGACAGGTCCAATCCTCTGCATCTGTGGAACGCTGCACCTCACGATAACGCGGCGTCATGATTTGAAAGGTCATCACTCATGATAGCAGTTCAACTCTGACTCGTATTTAAGAGCACTATGACGGCCCAGGATAGATGAATGGTGTGATGCTGCGGTGACGATACTCTTTCTTCAGGGGGCACCAAATGCCATTTTCCAACAGGATAACGCCTGACCTCACACAGCACGCATAATCCAAAATGTCCTGTATGAAACCTCGATGCTTCCATGGCCACCAGTCTCTTCTGATCTCTCACCTATAGAACAGGTCTGGGACCTTTTTCTACGTGGTTTGCATGCGCTGCCACAGCCTCGTTCAGAAGCTGAACTGTGGCTGATGGCTGATAGGGGATGGGCAGCCATCTCTCAGGACACCATCCTCACGCCCATTGAATTAGAACCACGACATGTTGCTGCCTTCATAGCTGCCCGCGGTGGTCCCACACCTTATTAAGTGGACGGCGATAACGCTCAGTGTATAGGTGTATTCTGTTTTAATAATGATATTTTTTGTTCTTTACTGGTACTCTCTTTATGCTGATTTTTCACAACTTTTTTCTCACTAGTTCTTGGTGTTGCAAATTCAACTTCACATAGTGTATCTGAATGTTTTAGTCCATAAATAGTTTATATTCCTAAAGGACACTTCTCCCATTAATAGATAAAAGAATATATTTATTCAATCTTCTCTCAATGAATATACTATTATACGAGATTTATCAAATTCGAAAAGTCAACCTGGGTTTGGTCTTCTTCGAATTCGTCCAAGCTAATGTTGTGGATTATTCATTGATCTAAATTTATAAGTTCTGAACGATATTATCAATCAAAATGCATTGTTTCAAGCAAATTTTGAAGCGTTGTTTAAAGTAAAGGTTATCTTTCACCAATAATTTCCATGTAGCCCTTATATGAAAATAGAAAATTGAATGATTATTCCCAAGTGTGGACTTGTTGTATTTTAAATAAGAGATATTGTTTAGTGTTGTGACCTCTCTCTTTGGAAATCTATCAATTGTAAGATAATTGCACTTTATTTAAAATTATTCCTTCTTTAGATAGTCGTTAGTAAATACTTAAAATATAATATGTTTTTAGGAATAAGGAGATGTTTGTGAATGTGGTTGTAAAAAATATATTTGAAAATGTGTATAAATGTTATAGCTACGCCTAGCAACACAATAAGGCTAAATATTCTAAAATTAATCTTTCTCATAGTTAATGGAGAATTAAATGGTTAAAACCGCGATTTTAGTTCGAATAGAAGTAAAAGTTGAATTCATAGTCGGGATAAATATTTCAAATTTTATCTCAATATAAAAAATGGCATTTAGAAGGCCGAAGAATATGATCATGTCAACACCGAGGATGCACGCTGGTTTTAAAGAAAGCCTGCTGCGAAATCTCAAGTAATGGCGGCACTTAATCTGCAAGATCTAACTGTTGGTTTTAGAACCTGCACTTCGCTAAAGCTCAGGAGATTAATCAGGGCGGCAGCACAGTTGCAAGATCTAGCCTCCGCTTTTTGAGGCCTCACGTAGCGATGGCTACAGGAAATGATCAGTACGTTATCAAGGCTGTAAGATCTTGACGCTGGTTTTAAACGATTCACGAAAGCCCAAAGAATTTATTAGGGCTGCGCCACAACTGCAAATTCCGACCTTTAGTTTTAAAAGGCACATGTTATACAACGATAAAATGAAATATCAGGGTGGCATAGCAGCTTCAAGATCTGGCGGCTGATTTTAGAGGCCGCACGTCGAAAAGACTGAAATGATCAAGGCGTAACCAGCTTTGGAACAGCCGCTTGAGTTTATTGTCCTCCCTAATAGTAACCCAAGTATTATCCTCGAATGGGATTTCCTAGAGGCATCAAACGCCGTGATTGATTGTGGACGCGCCGAAATCAGATTGGAAGAGGCCAAAGATGTACTGAATTCACCAGCTTCCTTGGGAAAGGTTGTGGCTAGCAGAAGCGTCGTAATCCCAGCCGAATCTACCAAACTAATAAATTTATGACGAATAATCCTTTCAATATATTATAATAACGATTAGATTCGATAAGGATAAGTTTCTTTATACAATAAAGAAACTTATCATTATCGAATCTAATCGTTATTACAAACTAATAAATGTTATGAGTGAAGAGCTTAATGGGCAAAATCAGGTACTTTTTGAACCTTCGAAAAAGGTATTAATAGGAAAAGGGTTAACACTTCCCTGTGCATTATTAGGCTTTCCCATAATAAAGGAAAACTTTGGATCGTAAATTCTAGCACCACAGCTCAAATAGTCCATAAGGGAATGTGCCTGGAAAAAATTCAAGGGGTTGAAGAAAATAACTTGACGGCTATCTCAAAATGTTCTGAGTTTAATAAGGAGGTGAAAAATGCGAATCATGCCAGTCATGCTGATAAAAGTGACTTTAAATTTTTACAAAATTTAATTAGCGATGATTTATCAGAAGAGCAGCAGTCTCAAATCATATCAATTTTAAAACGATATAATAAAATATTTGATAAAAAAATAATGAGCCAGGAAAGCAAACTTCAGTAACCAAACATAATATTGAAACTGGAAACCATCAGTCCATAAAGCATAGACCATATCGAGTCTCCCCTACAGATGTTAAAATCGTGATGATTTTATAGGTTTTTAGTATAATAGAAGAAGAGAATTATAAACATAATTATGCCCCGCTTTGGGCGACATTGTTAAAATCATGATGATTTTATAAGTTTTTAAATATAATAGAAGAAGAAAAATAAACATAATAATCCCACGTTGGGCGCCATTGTTAATATCGGAGCATTTTATACTTTTACTTTGTTGTTAATCCTTAATGAATGTATGAAACAGGTTTATTATTAATGTATCTCCAATAATATTTGAAAATATAAATGTGTATTTTCTGTATAAAAGAAAGAAATGGTAATTAAATTTACTATTGTGTTGAAAAACTTGGCTAGGGGTCACGTGGTCATTTTCAGCCAATCGTGAGCAAGAATGGGAAGAAATTCTGACGTCAGTGTTTACCATTTCCTAGCGCCAAAATTTATATTTGGCCCCTGCACATCTGGTGATTCCAGATGTAGTTTTTCTGCATTAAGTCCTAAATTTAAACTGAGCTGCCAATCATGGCTCGAATTTCTTCTAGGCCTAGCGTGGTTCTTTGTCTAATTGTACGTTACATTCTTTAAAATTGTAAAACACAGCATTAAATATATTAATCGACGAGGCTATAATATTGTAAATTAAAAATAACGTTGTTATATTTACCTAACTCCCGTTTATCCTAATACCATAAATCAAAGTATAAAGTATTAAATATAAATGTTTATTAAAACATACAAAAAAAACTTAAACTCACCAAAACAAGTTTTAGAAGCAGCATTAGATTTGTTTACTTACTACAGAGTGGATATTGGAGATGATTATTATCACTTTAAATAATTCAAAACACAAACTTGCTTGTAAAAAATGCAAGTTATATAATAATAGTTATATAATGCAAGTTAAATATCTACCTAAACATAATTATTCTGTGTAGATTGAAAAATATTATATTAGTCTAATTTCCCTGGGTATTGATTCTTAATCTCAGGATCATGTTTTAGTTAGCCCTAATGGTGTTTCACTATATGTATATATATCTAAATATAATAGAAGAAAATTATATACATAATTCGAACCCCACGTTGGGCGCCATTGTTAAAATCGTGATGATTTTATAGGTTTTCAGTATAATAGAAGAAGAGAATTATAAACATAATTATGTCCCGCTTTGGGCGACATTGTTAAAATCATGATGATTTTATAAGTTTTTAAATATAATAGAAGAAGAAAATTATAAACATATTAACTCCACGTTGGGCACCATTGTTAATATCGGGAGCATTTTTTACTTTTACTTTGTTGTTATTTTTAAAATATCTATTTCCAGATCTCTACATGTCCAAATATTCGGGCGCCAGTGGCTGCAGAAAAGCAGACCACAAATTTATTCTTCTATGGCACATGTAGAGACCTAAAGCTGTGCCGGCTAGCAGTTAATGTTGAAGGGGAAATTAACCAATCATTTTTGGCTAAACAAATTTTTATTTAGACCAATAAAATAATCTTTCAATGTACATCAGGTATATTTATTAAAAACAAAGAAAAATTACTTAATAGAATCACGCATATATATATATAAGATTAAATAAAAAATGTATTAAAGAAAAAACTATATATATAGTTAAAAGGGAGGTTTTTAAAAGTATATATATACTTCATACAAAAGGCCTATTATGCCAAAGTCCCAGATTATCCCCAACCTACCTCGACATCAAGCCACCCAAGTCCACGATTCTCGACACCTCGCAATCACCAGAGGTTTGTGGCTTAGATGGACAAAGGTGGGATATGGTTAGGTGGGGTTCTGGGTTATTTTGACATATTATGGTCACGAGGTGTCCCAACAATCCTCCCTGCCAAGAAATTAATTTTCCTTTTATTTTGTAATATTATTTTTTTGGCAGGGAGGATTGTTGGGACACCTCGTGACCATAATATGCCAAAATAACCCAGAACCCCACCTAACCTAACCATATCCCACCTTTGTCCATCTAAGCCACAAACCTCTGGTGATTGTGAGGTGTCGAGATGGAGCCTGAAGCCACCTTTAGCCTTGGCAGCACCGAGCCAGAGACTGAGATCCCCTTCCTGTGGTCAAGCCACCTGACCTGTGGTGGATGACCTGACCCTACCAAGCTGGTCTGAGATGGACTCAGACACCCCTTTCTGGTGGTCGAGCCACAAGTCCGATGGTGGCCGACTTAACCACAAGCCAGTCCAAGATGGACTCAGACACCCCTTCCCTGTAGTCAAGCCACCGACCTATGGTGTTGACCTGACTCCACCATCTTCATGCAGAACACCAGCTCCACCACGAGCCCTGAACCTTTCCCAAGCTGACCCCAAGATACCCAGATCCGACAATATTAATTATATTTTTAAAATTATTTTTTTAATTCAATATTTTCGTATTTTTTATTTTATTTTTTGTGAATATTTCTTCAATAATTTTTATATTTAATTTATTTTTATCTTTTTTTTAAGATGCCTTTTTATTTTTTATTTTCATAGAGAGAAGTGTGATGATAGCCTTAGGGGGTGAGTCCAGCAACACTGGGGCAAGGAAGCGGGATATTTACATTTTATTTTTTTAGCAAGAGTTGATTTCTCCCTGAAAAGTTAAAGACTTGGAGTTGCGGAGGGCTCAGGCCGCCTGCTGCGGCCTTAGCCGCCCCTTTTCGAATCGTGGACTTGGGTGGCTGGATGTCGAGGTAGGTTGGGGATAATCTGGGACTTTGGCATAATAGGCCTTTTGTATAAAGTATATATATACTTTTAAAAACCTCCCTTCTAACCATATATATAGTTTTTTCCTTAATACCTTTTTTTTATTTAATCTTATATATATATATGCGTGATTCTATTAAGTAATTTTTCTTTGTTTTTAATAAATATACCTGATGTACATTGAAAGATTATTTTATTGGTATAAATAAAAATTTGTTTAGCCAAAAATGATTGGTTAATTTCCCCTTCAACATTAACTGCTAGCCGGCACAGCTTTAGGTCTCTACATGTGCCATAGATGAATAAATTTGTGGTCTGCTTTTCTGCAGCCACTGGCGCCCGAATATTTGGACATGTAGA